>OY740791.1:58135597-59335597 GCA_963514005.1 Raja brachyura | reverse complement strand
TCCTTACTGGGGACCGCGGCTTCCGAAGCCAACAAGGCTGTGCCGGATGGAGATCCACCACTGCTGATCTCGGCAAGAGATCCCAGGCCCCCAACGTTAAGGTTGAAGTTCAGCGCGGCCAGCCGCCCCACTGTCTCGCAGCTCCGCGATGTTCACCTGCGGTCTTCAGCTCACTGGAGTTCCAGCGCGGCGACACAGGCAAGGCATCGCCCGCTCCGCTCTGCGATGGCGCTCAGGCGCTGCGCCGAAGCCGAGGTTCTGGATGGACCCCCCAGGAAACGCCGACCCCAGGAGTCTTGCCCACACAGCTCATGTTTATCGGGTTTTATTTTCTTTTGATTATTTCGTATATTTTTTTAATCTCAATTATGGCACACTCGTGCCTCTGTCAAGTTCTCTGATCTTTGATTCTGACATTGCTGAACGCTGGCACCTTTTCGAACGTGACTACACTCATTATGCTCACATCGTTCATCGAAATGACCTCTTCCCCCCGCCCCGAGGTGTGTGCCTCTGCACTGCTTAATTTGGCAGGACCTGAAGCAATGAATGATGCTGACAACTTCACTTTTGCTCCTGCTGTTTTGGAAAATGACGGTCAGGTCAGAGTGCCTGCTGAAACAATCGACGACCCTGCAGTTTTGATCCGAATGTTCTGCGAGCTGTGTGACCTGCCCTCTAACTACATTATTGAAAGGACCACGTTCTATGCTCACTTACAGCAGATCGATGAACCAATTGAACAATTTATCGGTGACTTGAAACACATGGCTGCATGCTGTCGCTTTTGGGATTTATGGGATGAACTCACCTGGGACAAACTTGTGGGAGGCATGCTTGACAGCAAACCGCAAGGCGAGCTTCATCAAAACACTGATTTAACCTTAGAGCAAGCAGAACATGCCTGTTGTATTTTAGAGATAACTGCTCCCCATACTGACTCTGTGACCTCCAGTCAATGTTCGCAGCATAGTGTTAATCTTATAGACCTCTCCCCTCGCAACCCCCACGCTGGGTCTGCAGCTCGTTGTCAAAATTTCAACAATTTCCATGCTATGGGTTGTCAATTCTGTGCTGCCTATGGGAAAACCTGTAATTTCTGCAAGAAATTAAACCACTTTGCTCGGTGCTGCTATTCCCGTTTGACTCTTGCAGCCTCAAGGACGAGCCTGCGCCTGCTTCAACATGAATTTACTGATAATGTCTTCCAAGAGCCTGAATCGCAATCCCCCGCACCGCTCTCAGAGAGTACTGATACCAGTTCTGCCATCCACTAGGGGCGCCGCACTGAAGGCAGCCTCTGCCTACAGTCTGTTTGTTTTTCTATCTTTTTTACATTTTTAGTTAGTTTCTTTAGTATCTTTAACATTTCTATGTGGGGTAGGATAAGGGGGAAACTGTTTCCCAGTCACTTCCTGGTGAGGACGCGACTATTCTCTGAGTCGCATTCTCGACCCCCCTCCTCATGGTCTACCAACTGGATTGGAGTGGTCTTTCCTGCCAGGGACCGGACCAAAGCTTCAGCGACGGCGCAGCACTGGATTCACCATGGAGCAGGCGATGCCTTACCTGGGATCGCCATGGAATCTCAGGAGTGTTGGACCTGCTGCATCTACATTGGAGCTGTTGTCTGCAGAGCTTCCAGCGCGGCCGGCGCTGTCTTTAACATCGCGGAGACCTGGGACCCTTTGCTGAGGCCACCAGCATTGAATCTTCGCCCGGCACAGCCTGTGGACTTCGGGAGCCGTGGATCCGGTAGGAGGTGGCCGTTTTCGGATGTCCAAGCTGCGGAGGATGTCCTTCAGTCCCGACATCAGACTTCCATCACCCCGGCGCGGGCCTAAACATTAGTCTGCCCATAGCGGTAACAGTTGGGGGTTTGGGAGCACCCCGACCATGGGAGGACAATGGAGGAGGATGACTGATTTTTGGAGCCTTCCCTCACAGTGGTAAACTTTGATCCCACTGTGTGGGGATGTCCGTGTTAAAAACTAACGTGTTCTGTGCTCTTCATTATTTGTATGGATGTATGGCGGCCACACGTTTCACTCTACCGCACATGTGACACATGTGACAAATATATCTATCTATCACTCCTCCCTTCATCTAACAAGCAATGACCCTGAGGTAACCATGTTTGTGACTAACAGGCCTTTGATCGCGAAGATAGATACTGGTGCCAAATGCAATGTCATATCATTAAGAGCGTTTTAAAAAATCCGTAATGCTGAACATGTTGAAAGGCCTCCATGAAGCTTCGGGTTATGGGGGGAGAAGTACTGCACTTGGACAAGCTGATTTAAAGTGCACCATCGACAAAGAGACCCATACCTTACCATTTTATGTTGCTAAGGGAGATTCCGAGACTTTACTCGGTATCAATGTATGCCACAATTTATGCCTGGATTACTCTGGCCGTGCGGTCCACAAACTCTTTCTTGCTGACGGGCCCACACAACAGCAACTCTCTCAATACAAAGAACTGTTTAACAATGAGCTTGGCAAATTGCATATCAAATACCACATTGCTGTCGATCCCAAAGTTTCTCCTGTGGTCAGAGCACCACATCATGTTCAACATGCCATGCGCGACTGAATACACTGAACTCAAGTGCATGGTCTCCATGGGAGTTATAGGTAATGTTACTGACCCATCTGACTGGGTTTCCACCATGGTGGGTGCGACAAAGAAAAACAAGGAGGAGGTCCGTATTTGCGTCAACGCCAGAGATCTTAACACTGCCATTAAATGCCCGCATTATCCAACGCGAACAACAGAAGAAGTTGCTGCCTAGATAGGCAACGCAGCAGTATTCCCTGTGCTGGATGCCAAAAGCTCATTTTGGCAGATTCCACTGGACCCAGACTCGTCCAACCTCACTACGTTCGGGACCGCCTTTGGCTGATACAAATTTCTGAGAATGCCCTTTGGCATCAACTCCAAAGTTTTCCACCACGCTATGGAACAATTATTTGCAGAGTACCCATGCACTATCATTGTTAATGATATTCCTATCTACGGACACGATCTGGCTGAACATGACGCTAATGTAAAAAAAGTACTCGACCGTGCAAAAGACATTCATCTCAAACTCAATCACCTGAAGTGCAGGTTTCGAGTTCCAGTGGTTACTTACGTCAGACATGTGTTCACAAGTGATGGTCTCAAACCAGACCCATTGAAAAGTACAGCTATCAACGAAATGCCTGTTCCTACTGACGTCGTGAGCTTACAAAGGTTCCTCGGAATGTTCAACTACCTGGGTAAATTTATTCCCAACCTCAGGGACATGCCTGCCTCCCCTACAAGAACTGGCTCACAAGGACGCGGTGTGGTGCTGGGACCCGCAGCACCAAACGGCTTTTGACACGTTCAAATCGCAGCTGGCTAGCGCACCTACTCTCGCCTACTTTGCTTTGGAATTACCAGTGATGGGCTAGGTACAGCATGTCGACAGACCACTGCTGATGGCAACTTCAAGCCCATTTCGTATGCCTCTCATACGCTGACTGCCACTGAACAACGTTACTCCCAGATCGAAAAGGAACTGTTTGCAGTGGATTTCGCCTGCACTAAATGTAAAGACTTTATCTTTGGAAAGTCTGTGACTATCGAGACTGACCACCAGCCGCTGGTCACCATCTTGAATAAACCCATCCACGCTGCCCCAGCATGACTACAGCGAATGAAGATGCAACTACAATGATTTGATTTCTACATTTTCTGCAAGAAAGGGGAAGACATGCACATAGTAGACACGCTATCTGGAGACCCGCGTACAACCAATGAACTACAACTCTCCGAACCAGACCAATTCTCAGTAATGAAGGTTTTGTTTGTGCAAACTGACTGTTTGAGTAGCCTAGCAGAACACACGGCTGCTGATGAGACCTTACAATTGCTGTCTGCTGTCATCCAGCGCGGCTGGCCGGATAAGCAACACAACACCCCTATCCAGATATGCCCATACTTCCTGGTTCGCAGTGAGCTAGTATTACCGGACGGAATTATAGTCAAGGACCACAAGGCAGTGGTCCCAGTAGAACTCCGGGACAAATACTTTGACGACATTCACAGGGACGACCCTGGCGTGGAGGCAACCCTCCAAAGGGCGCAAAGCATGTTTTCCTGGCCTGGAATGACCGGATACATATGAAAAAGAAAACGAAGTTTGCATCATCTGCAAACGCCTGATGCCACATCAGCGAAAGCACCCTCTACTGCCGCGCCCAGTACCCTCTCCCCCATGGTCCACGTTAGCCGCTGACATCCTTGAATGGCATGGGAAACACTATCTGGTTCTAGCTGACTCTAACTCGGGCTGGTTCAAAATTGATTTACTTCAAACAACGTCTGAAGCAGTTATTGAGAAGTTGCAGCACCACTCCTCCATGCACGGTTCGCCTGCATATATCCAGTCCGACAACGGCAGACAGTTCACCAGCCAAGCTTTTTAAAAACTTTGCTCTATGATGGGACTTTCAACATATTACCAGCAGCCCTGAGTTCTCACAGTCCAACGGACTCACCGAACGCGCGGTCCGGAGTGTAAAACAACTCCTGGAGCGGTCACACCTTGCCAAATCAGACGTGTACCTGGACTTGCTCAACCTAAGAAACATTGCACGGGATCCTATACTGGGTTCTCCTGCACAATGTCTGATGTCTCGCCAAATCCGTGCTCTGCTGTCTGTGTCCCAGCTTCTGCAGCCACAAGTTCGTTCCCTGACTGCAGTTCGGAAGCAACTACAATCCAAATGTGACACGCAGAAACGCTGCTTCGTCAAATCCAGCAAGCCACCTCTCCCTCGTGGACAAGTAGTCCGTCTACAGACGACCAAGGGCTATGCACGTCACCCGACATCTGCGGCCTTGCCAAAGAACCGCGCTTCTATCTGGTTGAAGTGGACGGAGCCATCTACCGATGTAACCGTCAACATATCTTTCCGGTGAAGGAACAGCGTACTGCGACACCATATCCTGATGTCTCGCGTTTCGTATACCCTCCCACGGTCGGTCCCGCGTCCCCACTACTGCCTATTGTTCCCACTGCGGTTTCTCCACGGCAGCTTAGCTCACCTATCTCGTCACCCTCCCTGCCTGTCGGGTTGCCGGTTGTTTCCCCATTCCCCCCCCCCCCCCCCCCCCCCCGGTTTCTTCTGTGAAAGGAGGTGAGGCGAACTCGTACGGCTCACGGGCAGGAATGATTTGCTGGCCACCCGTTAGATATGACGATTTTGTGTACTTCTGCAAATGTATTATTAATATCCCTCCAATATTGCTTAGCCACTGATGCTTCTTTGTTTCTAGAAGGAAAGATGTACAGTGGCTTGCAAAAGTTTTCATACCCCTTGAACATTTTGTCATGTTACAACCACAAACGTAAATGTATTTTATTGGGATTTTATTTGATAGACCAACACAAAGTGGCGCATAGTGCGAAGTGGAAGGAAAATGATACATGGTTTTCACCTTTTCTTCGACAAATAAAAAACTGAAAAGTGTGGCGTGCAAAAGTATTCAGCCCCCTTTACTCTGATACCCCTAAATAAAATCCAGAGCAACTAATTGCCTTCAGAAGTCACCTAATTAGTAAATTGAGTCCACTTGTGTGTAATCTAATTTCAGTATAAATACAGCCGTTCTGTGAAGGCCTCAGAGGTTTGTTAGAGAACATTAGTGAACAAACAGCATCATGAAGCCCAAGGAACACACACCAGACAGGTCAGGGATAAAGTTGTGGAGAAGTTTAAAGCAGGGTTAGGTTATAATAAAATATCCCAAGCTTTGAACATCTCACGGAGCACTGTTCAATCCATCATCCGAAAATGGAAAGAGTATGGCACAACTGTAAACCTACCAAGACATGGCTGTCCACCTAAACTGACAGGCTGGGCAAGGAGAGCATTGATCAGAGAAGCAGAGAGGAGGCCCATGGTAACTCTGGAGGAGCTGCAGAGATCCACAACACAGGTGGGAGAATCTGTCCACAGGAGAACTATTAGTCGTTCACTCCACTAATCGGGCCCTTATGGAAGAGTGGCAAGAAGAAAGCCATTGTTGAAACTAAGCCATAAGAAGTCCTGTTTGCAGTTTGCCACAAACCATGTGGGGACACAGCAAACATGTGGAGGAAGGTGCTCTGGTCTGATGAGACCAAAATTGAAGTTTTTGGCCTAAATGCAAAACGCTATGTGGCGGAAAACTAACACTGCATCACTGCAAAAACTAACATCACTCTGAACACACCATCCCCACTGTGAAATGTGGTGGTGGCAGCATCATGCTGTGGGGATGCTTTTCTTCAGCAGGGACAGGGAAGCTGGTCAGAGTTGATGGGAAGATGGATGGAGCCAAATACAGGGCAATCTTGGAAGAAAACCTGTTTAGAGTCTGCAAAAGACTTGAGACGGGGGAGGAAGTTCACCTTCCAGCAGGACAACGACCCTAAACGTACAGCCAGAGCTACAATGGAATGGTTTGGATCAAAGCATATGCATGTGTTAGAATGATCGAGTCAAAGTCCAGACCTAAATCCAATTGAGAATCTCTGGCAAGACTTGAAAATTGCTGTTCACAGATGCTCTCCATCCAATCTGACTGAGCTTGAGCTATTTTGCAAAGAAGAATGGGCATAGATTTCAGTCTCTAGATGTGCAAAGCTGGTAGAGACATACCCCAAAAGACTTGCAGATGTAATTGCAGCGAACGGTGGTTCTACGAAGTATTAACTTGGGGGGGGGGGGGGAGGGGGGCTGAATACCACACGCCACACTTTTCAGTTTTTTATTTGTAAAAAATGTGAAATTTGAAAACCATGTATCATTTTCCTTCCACTTCACAATTATGCACGACTTTGTGTTGGTCTATCACATAAAATCCCAATAAAATACATTTACGTTTTTTTGGTTGTAACGTGACAAAATGTGGAAAAGTTCAAGTGGTATGAAAACTTTTGCAAGCCATTTATTTATTTATTTATTTTTTAAATTTTCTTTATTAGAAGTAATGTACATTATGATATAAGCCAAAAATAACATAATACATTTCCTGTACCACTTATTTTATACTTGAATAAGAAGAAGAATAGAGAGAGTTAGATAGGAAAGTAAGTGTGTGAGAGTGATCCGGAAGAACCCGTAGAAGCGCAAGACACAAGAAAGACTAAAAAAGTTAAAGAAAGAAAAAACATTTTTTTTTTAAATAGACAGAAAATATGAGAAAGTAAAATAAGCTAAGATAAAAGGGATGTACCTCCTTCGTATCTTTACACACCCCTCACCAGGTCCTGATACCATTTATTATCAGTTGTGTTGCACCCTATACTTGTAATAAGTCGATAAATGGAGACCAAATCTTTTGGAAATGGTCTGATTTGCCTGCAAGGAGGAATCTCCTATCTTCTAGATGTAACATTTCGGACATATTTTAAATCCACATTTTTATCGTTGGTGTGAGAGCGTTTTTCCAGAATTTAAGTATAAGTTTTTTTTGCCATAATTAAGAAAGCTGGCCAACTCCAAGCTGGCTTCCATTGTTCCAAAAATAATCAATTCTACATTCGGTTTCAATTTTATTTTGCATAATTTTGTAAACATTTCAAAGATTTCATTACAGAATTTTTTTTAATGCAAAAAACAAAGGAATGTGCTATGGTTGCTTCTTGGGATAGACATTTATCACACATTGGGGAGTCATTTGGAAAAAAATTACTTATTTTAGTTTTTGAATAAAAAAGGCAATGTAAAGTTTTAAATTGGATTAAAATATGTCTTGCATTAATCGAGCATTTGTGCACAAATAGCAAGTGTTTATCCCAACTCTCTGTCGAGATTTTTATAGCTAGTTCTTGTTCCCAATCTCTTCTAATTCAATCAGATGATGGTATTTCTATATTTAGGATAATATTATACAAGTATGATATTAAATTAGTTGAGTGCCTTTATATTAATTGCTTCGTCTAATAAGTCTGGAGACAAATTTTGGTATTCTTGTGTATATTTTTTTAGATAATCACAAATTTGAAAATATTTAAAATATTGATTACTTAGGTTGTATTTAAGTTGTAGTTGATGAAATGATAAGCAATTTCCATTTTCATACATGTCTCCGAATGTTTTAATTCCTATTCTTTCCCAATATGTAAATGATTTATCAATACTAGAATGTTTAAATTACAGATTATTAGCTATAGGGGTGAGAAGTGATACATTTCGTAATTTAAGGGTTAATTTTATTTGTTTCCAAATTCTAATTGTACTATGAATAATTGGATTTTTACTATATATTGTATTCAATTGTGTTGGTGAGAGAAGGATCGCTCCTATAATAAAAGGGGCGTAATCCTCTCTCTCCATTACTATTCAATCCACCCGCAGGGCAGAGTTGTCCAACAGGTGAATCACATTTTTGACGTTTGCTGCCCAATAATAATACAAATAATTAGGGAGTGTTAATCCACCAAATTCTTTGTGTTTGCACAAATGTCTTCTTTGAATTCTATGTGATTTATAGTCCCATATGAAATTTGTAATATCAGAATCTAGTTTAAAAAAAATAAAAAAAATTAGTTAAGTATATTGGTATTGATTGGAATAGATATAACATTTGTGGTAAAAAGATCATTTTTATAGCATTTATTCGTCCTATTAAAGACATCGGAAGAGTTTTCCAAAACCTAATCAGGGCGTTTAATTTATTAAGTAAGGGCATATAGTTTGCATTAAATAAATATTTATATTTTCTGGTAATTTCTATTCCCAAGTATTTAAATTTTTCTGTAGCAATTTTAAAAGGGAATTTTAGCAGATGTGTTGCGTCTTGAGGTTTTATCATCATAATTTCACTTTTATTCCAATTTATTCTATATCCTGAAAAGGATCCAAATTCCTCTATTAGATTTAATATATTTGGGATGCTAATTTGTGATTTTGTGATGTACAGTAGTACATCATCTGCGTATAATGATATTTTGTTATTTGGGCATTTTGTATTATAACCATCGATGTTCAGATGTGTTCTAATGCTTTCATTTAGCGGTTCTATTACACGAGCAAATAGCAGGGGTGATAGTGAGCATCCCTGTCTATTGCCCCTGGTTACTTGAAAATTCTGAGACAACATGTTATTAGTTAATATTCTAGCAGTGGGCCTGTCATATAATAGTTTCACCCATGAAATAAAATTTTCTCCCATTTGAAATTGTTGCAATACTTTAACCATGTACTCTCATTCCACTTGATCAAAAGCTTTTTCTGCGTCCAATGAGTGAATCTTGTTCTTCAGTTTTATATGAATGCATTATATTAAACAAACGTCTCGGATTATTGCATGAGTATCTCTTGGGTATAAATCCCGTTTGATCCGCATTTATTATTTTACTAACGTATTTACTTAATCTTCTAGCTAATGTTTTCGCTAATATTTTTTGATCTGTATTTAACAGTGCAATGGCTCTGTATGAGCCAGGGTCTTATAAATCTTTATCTTTTTTAGGTATAAGTGTAATCGTTTATTCCGCTAATGTTTCTGGTAATATTTGTTCTTTGAAAACATATGTGTACATTTTATGTAAGCATGGTGAAATTATCTCATAAAATCTTTTATAAAATTCATTACTAAACCCATCTGGTCGTGGTGTTTTTCCATTCTTCAATTAGTTTATTGTTTCTTCTATTTCCTTAATTGGGATCTGTGCTCCTAATTCCTCTTGTTCAATCTAATTGAGATTTGGGAGATTACAGTTATCCAAGAACTCTATAACTTTATTACTGTCTGCTGACGTTTTAGATGTGTATAAATTTTGATAAAATTGAGCAAATCTTTTATTAATATCATTAGGTAATGTTAATAATTCCCCTTTATTTGATTTAATCTTAAAAATCGTATGATCTTTCCCCGTTTTTTCAGCTGACGTGCCAAAAGTTTATGTGGTTTATCACCAAATTCAAAGTTTTCCTGTTTTGTAATTTGAAATAGTCTTATAACTTTTGCTGATAATATTTTATTTAATTTAAATTTTAGTATTGTTTTTTAATTATGTTTATCTATAGTTGGCTCTTTAGCATTTGTCTAATTTATTCTAACTGCATTTGTTAATTCTTATTCTTTTTATTTTGAAAAGCTTGATATGAAATTATAGATCCTCTCATAAATGCTAAAAGATTCCCATAGTAAAACGGGTGAAATATCTGGGTGTCATTGGTCTCAAAAAAAACTTCCATCTTTTTTTAAGTAAATACCACCTTGTGGGTCATTTAGGATTTGAGGATTAAACCTCCAAAATGATTTTTTGTTAGGCATTCCTTCCAGTTAAACAAAAAAAGTTAATGGGGAGTGATCAGAAATGATGCTTTTATGATATTTTGGGTTTATTGTGTAGGGAATTAGTTTTGTGTCCAATAGAAAATAGTCAATATGCGAGTAAGTTTTGTGTGCTGTTGAATAGAATGAGTATTCCCTTCCAGCTGGGTTAGCGATCCCCCAAACATCTGTTATATTTGTGTTTTTTATGTATGTATTTAGGTGTTCACTAGTTTTAGATTTTGTATTACCCCTCTTTTGTTGTGTGGATTTATCCAGGTATGGGTCTAAAATGCAATTTAAAATCTCCCCCAATATCACATTTTGATAATTAAACTCCGAAATCATAGTCAGGATTTTATTTTTAAAAAGAGGGTTATCAAAATTAGGCGCGTAAATATTTACCATGGTAATTGGGGTAGCATGAATCTCTCCGGTAACTATAAGATATCTCCCTTGTCTGTTATAATATTTTTTGATTTAAATGGTATACCTTTACGAATTATAATTGCCGTACCTCTAGATTTGGAGATATATGAAGACTGATATATTTGACCTATTCAGTTTGCCTTCAATCTAATCTGAGCTTGCATTTTCAGATGTGTTTCTTGCAAGAAGATAATATCTGAATTGAGTGCTTTCAAGTGTGCGAAATCATTATTATACATTATTACATTCAACCATTTTAACAGTTCCCATTAAATTCAATTGCTGTTACTATGTTAATTCATTAGTTTCTATGTAAGTGTAGAGTTAAAATTTTAAAAGACTTTAATTCAAAAGGTTTGTTTTCAAGTCCGTTTGTATTAAGTTCTCCATTCTGCCGCACCCTTGTTGTTCCATATTTCATTCGGGATGAAACAAAGAATGAAGATAAGTTGTCTAGACACCAGCATGAGGGAGCTGCGCCATCTTAGTCTTTTAAAAAGTCATATTTCTCAGCTTCCCCTTCACCGATATCTAGGAATAAAAAGCTTTGTCGTGACAGTCCTCGTGATTTACCTATCAGCTATCTCTTTTACGATGTTTTGAGCATGTTTGTATGCTTCCTCTGGGTCAGTAAATGCACGTTCGGTACCATTATAGGTAATCCTCATTTTAGCAGGGTAGACTATCCCATATCTTACATTTTGATTGCCTTTCAGGATCTGTCATGTTTTAGAAAACTATTCTCTTTTTTGACGATTTCTTGAGGATAATCTCTGAATAACTTGATGATCTCATTCCCAAACATCATATTCTTTCCGTATTGAATTTTTTTCATAATAACTTCCACCTCTGAAATGTCACGAAATTTCACTATGATCTGCTGTGGGGAGGGGCTCCTGGCCTTGATTGTGCTCTTCGCACCCGATGTGCCACTTCTATTTTCAGTTCGGCAGACAGGTTGAGTACTTGTTTAAGTAAGTTGGTAGCGAACTCACGAGGATCACTCCCCTCCTTTCCCTCTGTCACTCCAACTATTCTTAAATTCTGCCATCTTGAACGTGCTTCCAAATCAAGGCATTTACCTGACATTTTCACCAATTGCCCCACGACACACTCCTGATCTTTCTTCATTCTCTTCATTTCTTCAGCCATTTGTAGCATAGATTCTTCCATATTTTTCATTGCAGTCTTATATGATATAATGGTTTGGTGAACAGATTCAAACTTCTCCAAACACTCTTCTTCCACCTGATCAATTTTCACATTTAATCCAGTTTCCACAGCATCAATTTGTTTATTTAAAATGCTCATTGAGTCAATAATTTTCTTATTCCCCATTTCCATGTTCTCCATCATACTTTTCATGTTATCCATCATACTTTTATTCCCAGATGCAACCTCACAACTTAAATCTCTTCCAGACTGCTTTATTTCTTCCAGCTCTTTATCTTTTGTAGCCATTTCAGTCCTTGCCCTTATAGCTATTTCAGAGGCTAATTCAGAGTTTAAGTCTTCAGATAATTGTTGCTTTTTCAAAAGATACTTTGTAACCGATCTTGTAGGGCTTTGGAGAGGAATCAGTTTCTTCATTTAAATGTACCTTAAAACACCGTTATTTTCGTGGCGATTTCTGATTACGTCATCAGTGCGATGTCAAACAGCTCTGGTATGTATTTTTAAATCAGTCCCGTTCTCCAAACCGGCTTTTTACATGAAAAATCGCGAATTTCGGGAGTGGAGCTAAATGCAGCGCCTGCTCAGTACATCGTGACGCGACCGGAAGTCAGATTGGCTTTTTAAAAAAAATATATCTTTGTTTATTAGAGGTACCATAAGTTACATCAGTATACATCCCTTATATAGTATTACCATCATTGTACCCCTTAATTTTTTTTAAGGCTTTAGAAAAGAAAGAAAAAAGACAGAAATATCAACAGAGAAAGTAGAAGATTGAAAAAGAGGTGTGAAAGTGAAAAAGCGTGGCAGAGGCAAAGAGAACCCTTGGGCAGAGAGTTAGAGAAAGGAGATTAAGAGATAGAACCTGGAGAGGGAAAGAAAGATAAGGAAAAAAGAAAAATCAGTTACTTTATTATAAACATCTCACAAAAGGAGTCTACCTACTCAATCATTTTTCTTCCCCCTTTACCAAGACCCGACACTGGTACTTTTTTGAGGTATTCTTGCACCTTATCCTTGTGGTAGATTTATAAATGCAGACCATGTCTTATAGAAACAGTCTGATTTTCCTGCCAGACGGAGTCTCATATCTTCCAAATGTAGTGTTTCGAACATAGTTGAAATCCACATATTAACTGTTGGTACAGGAGTATTTTTCCAGAATTTTAAGATTAGCTTTTTTCCAGTTATTAAGCCGTATTCAAATAGATTATTTTGAAACACATTTAATTCAGGGCTATCTTCTGATGTTCCAAAGATAATCCAGTCTGCTTTTGGAGTCAGTTTTATTTAAAATACTTTTGTAAAAATATCAGTCCAAAATTTTTGAATCTTTGTACAAAAGACAAATGAGTGCACTGTATTAGCTTCTTGACATTGATATTTATCACAAATAGGTGAGACATTGGGAAAAAGTTTACTTGGTTTAGTTTTTGAATAGTATAATCTGTGTAAGATTTTAAATTGTATTAAGGTGCGTCTTACATTAATTGAACATTTATGCACATTTAATAAATATTCTTCCCACCTTTCTTTGGGAAATGTTATACTCAGTTCTCTTTCCCAGTCTCTCTTGATACAGTCTGTTGTTGGTATTTCTGCATTTAGAATAATATTATATATTAGAATTATATATTATTCTAAACGCAAGTGTATATATAATGAATGAAAGATATGCAAAAAAGTAACGATGATAAAGGAAACAGGCCATTGTAAGCTGTTTGTAGTGTGAAAATGAGAAGCTAGTGCTTGGGGGGTGGGGGAGAGAGAGAGAGAGGGAATGCCAGGGCCCGAGGGCTGAGGGAGAGGTGGGAAGGGGAGGAGACAGCAAGGGTTAACAGAATTGAGAACATTCAATATTCAAGCCCAGGTGATGCAGACTCCCCAAGCGGAATATGAGGTGCTGTTCCTCCAACTTGCGGTGTTGCTCACTCTGGCCGTGGAGGAGGCCCAGTACTGAGAGGATATGGAATGGGAGGAGGAGTTGAAGTGCTAAGCCACCGGGAGGTCGGGTTGGTTATTGTGGAGGTGTTCAGCGAAACGATCGCCAAGCCTCACCTGACCTCGCCATGGTCTCACCGATATAGATCAGCTGGCATCTGGAGCAGCGGATGCAGTAGATGAGGTTGAAGGAGGTGCAGGTGAACATCTGTCGGACCTGGAAGGACTGCTTGGGTCCCTGAAAGGAGTGGAGGGGGGAGGTGAAGGGACAAGTGTAGCATTTCTTGCGGTTGCAAGGGAAAGTGCCCGGGGACGGGGTGGAGCGGGAGGGAAGGGAAGAATTGACAAGGGAGTCGCAGATAGAGTGGTCTTTGTGGAAGGCAGATGGGGGGAGATGGGAAGATGTGGCAAGTGGAGGGGTCACGTTGGAGGTGGTGAAACTGACGGAGGACAATGTGTTGTATGTGCCGGCTGGTGGGGTGAAAGGTGAGGACCAGGGGGACTCTGCCCTTGTTGCGAGTGGGGGAATGGGGAGAGAGGGCAGTGTTGCGGGGTATGGAGGAGACCCTGGTGCGAGCCTCATCTATAGTGGGGGAGGGGAATCCCCATTCTCTGAAGAATGAGGACATTTGTGATGACCTGGTGTGGAACACCTCATCCTGGGAGCAGATGCGGCGTAGACGGAGGAATTGGGAATTAGGGATGGAGTCCTTATAGGAAGCAGGGTGGGAGGAAGAGTAGTGCAGGTAGCTGTGGGAGTCAGTTGGTTTGTAGTGGATGTCGGTCAGGAGTGTATCACCTGCAATAGAGATGGTGTGGTCAAGGAATGATAGGGAAATGTCGGAAATGGTCCAAGTGTATTTGAGTGCCGGATGGAAGTTGGTGGTGAAATGGATGGTCAGTCAGTTGTGTGTGGGTGCAGGAGGTGACAACAAAGCAATCGTCAATGTATCGGAGGTAGAGATCGGGGATGGAGCCCTGGTACTCCGCGAACAAGGATTGTTCGACGTACCCGACAAAGAGGCAGGCGTAGCTAGGGCCCATGCGTGTGCCCATAGCCATGCCTTGTGTTTGGAGGAAATGGGAGGAGTCAAAGGAGTAGTTATTGAGGGTAAGGACCAACTCAGCTAGGCGGAGGAGGGCGTCAGTGGACTGCTATGGGTTGCTCCTCTGGTTGAGGAAGAACCGGAGGGCTTTGAGACCATCCTGGTGGGGGATGGAGGTGTAGAGTGACTGGACGTCCATAGTGAAGATGAGAGGATGGGGGCCTGGACAATGGAATGCACGGAGCCGACAGAGTGTCTGAGGTGTCTTGATATTAGGTTTGTTGATTCTGCCTTTGTATTCATTACTTCTTCCAGTAAGTCTGGAGGCATATTGTGATAGTGTTGTGCGTGTTTTTTCAGATAGTCACAGATTTGGAAATATTAAAATACTGATTGTTTCCCAAATTGTATTTTAGTTGTAATTGTTTAAATGATAATAGTTTTCCCATTTCATACAAATCTCCGAAGATTTTAATTCTGACTCTTTCCCATTGTATAAATGCTTTATCTGTAGTTGAAGGTTTAAACAAAGGGTTTTTACCTATAGGAGATAAAAGATTTACATTTCTTAATTTTAAATTGTGTGTTATTTGTTTCCAAATTCTAATTGTATTATGTATAATTGGATTTTTAAAGTAATGTGTATTATTCATCGTCATTGGTGAAAGAAGGATTGCTCCAATATTGTAAGGAGAGCAGTCATCTTTCTCCATAATAGTCCAATCTGGTTGCTGGGGAGAGTTATCCAGCAATTGGATCATGTTTCTAATATTTACAGACCTGTAGTAATACATGAAGTTGGGGAGTGCTAATCCCCCTACTACTTTGGGTTTATTCAGATGAGCTCTTTGTATTCTGTGGGATTTATAATCCCAAATAAAATTTGTCCAGTTTAAAAAAAAAAAAAACTTTTTGGGTAAGTATATTGGAATAGATTGGAACGGGTATAACATTTGTTGTAGAAAAATCTTTTTTATGGCGTTTATTTGGGCTATTAAGGACATCGGAAGCATTTTCCAAAATGTAATCAAGTTATATAGTTAAGTAGAGGATTATAATTTGTGTCAAACATGTCTTGATATCTTCTAGTAATTTCAATACCCAAGTATTTAAAATTTTCCATAGCTATTTTGAAAGGAAACTGTAAAGGATGTGTAGAGTCTTTCGGTTTTATTGACATGATTTCACTTTTATTCCAATTTATTCTATATCTTGAAAATGATCCAAAGTCCTCTATTAAGTTTAAAATATTTGGTATAGAAATATGAGGTTTTGTGATGTACAATAGTACATCATCAGTGTATAATGATATTTTATTGTTGGAACCTTTAGTTTTATATCCATGGATATTTGGATGAGTTCTAATTATTTCCGCTAGGGGTTCAATTATTAGAGCAAATAACATCGGTGATAGTGAACATCCTTGTCTATTATCCATTGACAATTGAAATTTCGTAGATAAATTATTGTTAGTTAATATTCATGCCGCTGCCTTATATAGTAATTTAATACATAGAATGAAATTCTCTCCCAGTTGAAAATTTTGCAATACACTGACCATATAATTCCATTTGACTTGATCGAATACTTACTCTGCATCCAACGATATGATTGATAGTTTGGTGTGAATGCATTATATTGAGCAGACATCTCAAATTATTAAATGATTGTCTCTTGGGGATAAACCTCATTTGATCCGGATGTATTAATTTACTAGCATATTTACTTTGTCTTCTAGTTAGTATTTTTGCTAATATTTTCTGATCTGTGTTTAACAACGGAATAGCTCTATATGATCCAGGTTCTTCCACATCTTTATCTTTCTTAAGTATTAATGTGATCGTGGTTTCTGCTAGTGTTTCAGGTAGTATTTGTTCTTTGAAGGCATAAGTATACATTTTCTGTAGGCGAGGTGTAAATATGTCATAAAAACTTTTATAGAATTCATTACTAAATCCGTTGGGAACTGGTGTTTTTCCGTTTTTTTTTTTTTTTATATTTGTTTTATTAGAAGTAACCAATTTTCAATGTTTTAAACAGATTTACAAACATCAACTTAATTCAATATTTATACAAATAACACATTGTTAATTATTATCTTCTATTTTTTGGAAATAAAGATAGAAAAAGGATAGAGCAGTTATAAATCAATAAAGATGTGATTAAATAATAATTTGATTATATATAAGAAAAAAAAAGAGAAAGGAGAAAAGGTTAACAAAAAAGTGAAAAAATATTATATATATATAAATGAAAAACAACAAAATATATTGTAAATAAAACTATTACAAATAATAATATCAATAGAGGCATTCATATTAATCCTAGTATGAAAATAAATTATTCTCATCAAATCCCGTAGGGTACCCGCCGAGCTACGATGCCAAGAACAGCTACTTCTCTAAATACTGTATATATGCAGACCATATCTGTTCGAAGGAATTATATTTGTCCAATAGGACAAATCTAATTCTTTCTAAATGTAACGTCTCCAACATCTCTGCTGCCCACATTTTAATTGTGGGGGATAATGATCCCTTCCAAAATTTCAATATGATTTTTTTCCCTATTATCAAACAGTAATCAAAGACATTTCTTTGATTTACTGCAAGTACCAAATTTGAGTCCGGAATTCCAAATATTATTAACCTTGGGTCAGGGTCCAATCTAACTTTAAGAACTTCAGAAATAACTTTAAAATTTTCTGTCCAGTAATGATTCAATTTGGGACATGTAACAAAACTATGTATTAAATTTGCTTCTAAATTCTTACATTTATCACAAATAGAGGAGAGATTGGGAAAGATGCTATTTAATTTAGTTTTCGAATAATGTAATCTATATAATACTTTAAATTGTATCAATGTATGTCTGGCATTTAACGAACACCGATGTATTCGTTGTAAACTTTCTTCCCAATTTTCTTTTGTTATAGATAAACCAATTTCATTTTCCCATGCTTGATGATATGTTTCAGTTATTGGATTCTCCTTATCCAAAATAATATATATATAAGCTATTAATTTTTCTGTATTTGGGTGCAAGTTAAACAGTTCATCTAATAATCCTGGTTCTTTATTTTTATAATCTTGTGTATTGGATTTAATATAATCTCCAATTTGTAAGTACCTAAACAAGTGTTGTGGAGACAATCCGTAGATATCTTGTAACTCCTGGAATAAAAGAAATTTTCCTTTTCTATAAAGGTGCTCTATCCTTTTAATTCCTAAATCGTCCCAATGTCTAAACCCCCCCCCCCCCCCCCCCCCCCCCCCAAATCTAATATAGAGGGTTTAAATAATGGGTTATTCGTAATTGGTAGTCTAAGTGAAAGATTATCTAAATGTAAAGTCTTAACTATTTGTTTCCAAATACGTCTATTATTATAAATTATAGGGTTGTCCCTATAAAAGTTTTTTTGTACTTCCTTTGGGGCAAAGAGAATCGAGCCTACATTGAAAGGTAAACAGTCTTCCTTTTCCATCTTTAACCACATTGGTTCATGATCCATATTTACCCACCAGCAATTCATATTCTTAATCTGGACAGCCCAGAAATAATATAAAAAATTTGGAAGTGCTAATCCTCCATTTATCTTAGATTTACATAAATGTTTTTTACTTATTCTATGATTTTTATAGTCCCAAATAAAACTATTAACAATATTATCTATTTTTAAAAAAAAGTTTTTCGGGAGAAAAAAGGAATAGCCTGAAACAAATATAACAATTGTGGTAAAAAAAAACATCTTTATAGCATTTATTCTACCAATCATAGATATAGGAAGTGTTTTCCAATATAAAATATTTTTTCTAAGTTTATCTAGTAGTTGAGGATAATTAGATTTAATTAATAACTTATAGGATTTAGTTACATTAATTCCTAAATATTTAAATTTGTCTGTAACTATTTTTAGTGGGTATTGTTGTAATATATTTAAATTTATTCCAGTTATAGGCATAATATCACTTTTGTTCCAATTAATCCTATATCCAGAAAATGTGCCAAATTTAGTTATAACATTAAACAGCTTGGGAATACTAATTTCCGGTTTTGTAATATAAATCCAAACGTCATCTGCATATAAAGATATTTTATTAGTTGTTGTGTCAGTATTATAGCCGTATATTTCAGGTTCAGATCTAATTCTTTCCGCCAGAGGCTCTATCACCAAAGCAAATAATAAAGGCGATAACGGACATCCCTGTCTGCATCCCCTAGAGAGCTTAAATTTAGCTGATAGTATTTGATTAGTTAAGATTCTTGCAGTAGGATTCGAATATAGAATTCTTACCCATTTACAAAATCTATCCCCCAATTGAAACTTTTCCATTATATTAAATAAATATAACCATTCCACCTGATCGAATGCCTTTTCTGCATTTAACGATACAACCGCTAATTCCATGTCCCGTACTCTTTTTGAATATATAATATTCAAGCGTCTAAGATTATGGGATGAATAGAGTTTTGGAATAAAACCTGTTTGATCATAATGTATTAATTTAGAAATCACCAGACTTAATCTCCGAGATAAAACTTTAGTTAATATTTTTTGGTCTGTATTTAGAAGGGCAATCGCTCTATATGATCCTGGATCTTCCAAATCCTTGTCTACCTTAGGAATAAGTGTAATTGTGGATTAATTTAAAGATTCTGGTAATTTTCCTTGTTCATATGCATATCTATACACTATATGTAATCTTGGGGAAATCAGATCTTGAAATTTTTTATAAAATTCTGCACTCAGGCCATCATGGCCTGCAGCTTTTCCATTCTTTAACGAACTAATTGATTCTTCAATATCTTTTACTGTTATTTCAGCATTTAACAAGTGTCTACCTTCCTGATCTAAACTATTAATTTGACATTCTTGTAGGAATGTTTCCATACCATCTGTTTGTCCTGTTAATTTCGATGAATAAAGATTTTGATAATATTGTAGAAATCTGTCATTAATATCTTTTGGTATAGTCAATATATTTCCATGCGCAGATTTAATTCCATGTATCATTTTTTCATCTTCTAATTTTCTAAGTTGTCGTGCAAACAGTTTTTGTGGTTTGTCTCCAAATTCAAAATGCACTGTTTGGTTTGTTGAAAAAGTTTAATGACTTGGTTAGAATATATTTTATTTAGTCTGTATTTTACTATTGCAATTTTATTACTTAACTCTTTAGAAGGATGTTTTATATTTTCGCTATCTAGTTGTTTTATCTCATTTTCTAACTTTTGTTCCATCTTTCGATTTTCTTTATTAAAATATGCTTGTGCTGATATTATTGCACCACGCATAAATGCTTTAAATGTATCCCAAAGTAGCGATGGTGAAATTTCAGGTTTGTCATTAGTTTCAAAAAATAATTTAATCTGTTCCACCACATGTTTACAACAATCCTTATCCTTTAATATCTGGGGATTAAATCTCCAAGTAGTAGTTTTATTAAATATATCTTTTAATTTTATCTTGAATGTTAGTGGCGCATGATCTGAAATAATAATATTGTAATATTTTGCATCATACGTAAAAGTCTATTAGAAAATAATCTATCCTCGAGTAAGTTCCATATACGGGCGAGAAAAAGGAATATTCTCGTCCGGATGGGTTATCTAATCTCCAAATATCCTTAACATTAGATGTGTTAATAAAATAATTTATAAGTTTACTTGATTTAGAGACAGCTTTCCTTTTTGTAGAAGATCTGTCTAGATAGTTATCTAAAGTGCAATTAAAATCACCCTCAATTATTAAATTATATTGAGTGTATATAGGAATATTATTAAATATTTTCTTAAAAAATAATGGATTATCAAAGTTAGGGGCATATATATTCACAAAAATTACTTTTTTTGAATATAATTCCCCAGTAATTATTACATATCTACCCTCTTTATCCTCTATTATAGAACTTTGTTTAAAAGGTATACCTTTACGAATAATTATTGCAACTCCTCTAGATTTATGTATAAATGAAGAGTGATACACCTTAGAAATCCATTTTGCTGTTAATCTATGTTGAGCATCTTTTTTAAGATGAGTCTCTTGAAGGAAAGTGACGTCTGATTTCAATCTGTTCAACTGAGCTAACACCTTTCCCCTTTTAATTGGTTCATTAATTCCTTTAACATTCCAACTACAGAAGGTAATTCCATCACCCCCGGTCTTCATGTTCATGTCTTGCATTTTACTGTTAGGGTGGCTTTTTTTGGAGTAGCCTTCTCGACTCCTCCAGCTCTACGTTACACCCAAACATCAATTTGATGAAAATTACTATCCCCATTGATCCATATACATGTCTTCTTAAACTAATTATACAATATCGATCGTAACTACATTCATATAATATATAATATAAGATCAAATATTTAATATATAAAAAATTATAAAAAATGTAAATAAAAAGAGTAAAGGGTGTTAATAGGGTGCCCAGAAAAAAAAGAAACTACAGTTATATAATGTGTAGTGTGTATTAGTGGAAGCCACACTAATGTGGCTATTAATCTAGTGACTTCCGTTTTTAAAAAAAAGATGTTAATTGTTCCAGCTCCTATCTAAGATGCTGTGTATATTGGGGTGGGGTACTAACTTTATATACTTAGTAATTATTTCTATTATTCATATTACTAATTATTAGTTACTAGTTTCTATTACAATTAATATTATAGTAAGTAATACTATATTTGGGGAATATTAAAATTTTAATAATTAATTACAAAACTGCAACTACGTGTCCATTATTCCTCCTGTTTCTCATTGAGTAATTCATAACCGCAGGTCGGTGATAAAAGTTCAGTCATCTTTTTCTTCCTCCATTGCTTCCTCTGCTTCCTCTTCTACCTTCTTCTGTATGTCTCGGGCGAATTCCAGTGCTTCAGTATGCTTAACGAAACGGTATTCCTTGTTATCGTAGGGTTACTCTCAATGTTGATGGGTACATCAAGCCATATATCAGATCCTTTGTATCCTTTTTATTCCTCAGAATGCCTCTTGTTTCTGTGAATAAAGATCTTCTCTTAACCACTTCCGCTGGGTAATCTCTGAAAATACTGATGTTGTCCCCTCGTATTTCAGATTTCTCTTTCGTATTATTATCTTCATCATTTCTTCGAAGACGTGATCATAAGCCACCTTTACAATCATTTGTCTTGGTGGTGCACCTCTCCCAGGTGCCCGTCTTAAAGCCTGTGCGCACGGCCAACAGGGGTTCTTGATCCAAATTCAGAATGTCCTTTAGGAGTTTTGCAACAAATTTTCGAGGGTCTTGATTTCCCCTCGCGACCCTCGCTCAAACCAACTATACGCAAATTCTTACGGCATTGACGTCCCTCCAAATCGATACATTTCTCGTTTATTTTGCGTAATAATTCTGATAGACGTTTGTTCTCGGCGCGGAGTTTTTCTGTCTCCTTAGTATTTAATGCAGCAATCTCAGTTAACTCTTTAATTGCCTCATTTTGTTGGTCGAGCGAGATTACAATAGGATCTATCTTGTCATCCAGCATTCTTTCCATCCCAGCAGCTATATCCTTTATCTCCTCCATTTGGGTTTGTAACTCAGCATCAGCCTTTTCTTTTCCACTCGTTCATCATAATCTTTACCGTCTCAATAACTTCCTTGTTTAAATCTTCTTCAATTCTCTCATGAGACACCAGCATATCCGCTTTTAAATTTTTTATCTCCTCCTTATAATCCTTCCTCAGTTTCTTCATCTCACCTAGGATAGTAGCTTTGAGTTCCTCCATTTCGGATTTCCTCTGTGAGATCTCCTCTTGGGAAGTAGCCAAACTCGAGCTCAGGGCACTAGCAGGGCCTATTTCCCTTCTTGTAGGTTTTTTTCCAGGAGCAGCGGGGGGGGGGGGGGGGGGGGGGAAGCGTTTGCATCATGTTTTCTTATTAAAGTCGCGCGCCTGATGACGTCACACACCTTTTAAACGCTACCGGAGCCGTTCCCTGTCGTTCTCCTGTGGTAAGTGCGTTTAGCTGACCCCTATACCCCTGTTTTTTATTCAGTTTTTAGCGGAGCTGTAATGGCGCGCCTCCACTTATTCCATGGCGCCAACCGGAAGTCCCGTGTTTTTCCATTTTTAACGAAATTATTGTTTCTTCTATTTCCTTTTTTGAGATTTGTGCTCCCAATTCCTCTTGTTCCTGCAACTCTAGTTTAGGAAGGTTACAATTATCCAAGAACTCTGTAACTTTGTTGGTGTCCGTTATGTTTTTAGATGTATACAGATTCTCGTAAAATTGTGCAAATCTTTTATTAATATCACTGGGCAAAGTCAATAGTTCCATTTTGTCTGATTTAATCTTTGAAATTGTGTGATCCTTTTCTCATTTTTTTAACTGGCGTGCCAGAAGCTTATGGGGCTTATCCCCAAATTCAAAATGTTCCTGTCTTGTAATTTGTAATCTTATGACTTTCTCTGATAACAATTTGTTTAATTTTAATTTCAGTGTTATTATTCTATTATGTTTATCCGTAGTGAGGTCTTTAGCATTTTCTATGTCCAGTTGTCTAATTTGTTCTTCTAGCTGTCTTTGTTCATTCTTATTTTTCTTATTGTGAAAAGCTTCGTATGAAATTATAACGCCTTGAATAAATGCTTTAAAAGATTCCCATAATAATGTAGATGATATGTCTGGCGTATCGTTTATTTTTTTTTTAAATGGTCCCTTTGCTGTTTTAAATATATACTCCCTTGCAGGTCTTTTAAAATTTGAGAATTGTACCTCCAAAATGATTTGTTCTTAGTCATTCCTTCCATTTTTAGAAAAAAGGTTATTGGGGAGGGATCTGAAATCGTATTTGTGTGGTAATTTGGTTTAGAAGTATGGGGTATTAGTTTTGTATCCACCAGGAAATAATCTATACATGAATATGTCTTGTGTACCATTGAATAGAACGAGTAATCCCTGCTGGTCAGATTTGCAATCCTCCCAATACCTGTTATGTTTGTGTTTTTTATATATGTGTTTAGAAGTTCGTTAGTTTTGGATTTTGTAGTACCTCTCTGTTTTTGATTGGATTCATCTAAGTAAGGGTCTAATACACAGTTAAAGTCTCTGTCGATTATGATATTCTGGTAGTTATATTCTGCAATTTATATTCCAGATTTTATTGAAAAAATGCGGGTTATCAAATTTGGGCGCATATATATTTACCAAGGCAATTGGGGCAGCATGGATATCCTAGGTAACTATCAAATATCTCCCGTCCTTATCTGTTAAGGTAGATTTGTGTTTAAATGGGATGCCTTTATGAATAATAATAGACGTTCCTCTAGATTTCAACGTGTATTACGGGTGAAAAGTTTGTCCTATCCTGTTCGCCTTCAATCTAGCTTGATCTTGAAGTTTAAGATGGGTTTCTTGTAAGAAAGCAATATCTGTGTTGTATGCTTTCAGCTGAGCTAGAATCTTACCCCTTTTAATGCATTCCTTAACACCCCTAATGTTCCAACTACAAAATGAGATTCCTCCCAGTTTATTTTGGTTATCGTCTTGCATTTTGAATAGATTTTATACCTGTGTGTCTTGCGGTGCATCCATACCCCAGGTCTTTAGATATAGGGAGATCATTTACCCTACAAAGTTCAATTAGTAGGTTCACTTTGCGATTGTCCTTGAATTAAAAAAAACACGTGACTAAATGTGGTAATAATTTTTTTTTAAACTAGTACGTGAAAATAGTCTCCGAGCTTGTCGGCACTGTAACAAGTGACCCACCTGTAGCTGGGAGAAAGCATTTTATCGACTTCCGTTGTCAATATGAAACAAACAAATAGCTCAGCTCCCTCGATTAATCATAACATACTGGAGCGGGGCCGGTTTCAAAATCAAATGTATAGTACATATAGTATTAATGTATCAGATAGATATAGATATATCCATTTCCTCAATATTTCCAGATATAACTTTCTTTTTTATCTACTAAGTGTTAAGCGTATATTTTAACCTTGGAAATCATCAACTGTTAGTTGAAGGGTTAACCTATTTCTGGCTCTTGGAACTAAGCTAGGAGCCTGCCTCTGCCCCTCATGCCCCAGTTATAAATCTACTTGAGAATTATTAAGTTTAATTATAAATGTTAGTTTGTAAATCACCCTTTCTACATTTCTGATTAGCATTCATTGCTATTTCTATGTTAGTATTCTTTGTTAAAAATGTTAATTCTATACCATTTAGGTTATTCATTAGATCTCGTATACAACAGTAAATGCTAAGCCCACAGTCTGTTGTTGAGCTCTTCATTTTGGTGGTTATCTTTTTCCCGCTTCCCTTGGAACAGAGTGTGTCCTTGAGTTAGCATTCCGCCGATAAGACGTCTAGACAAGGTTCCTTCTTTGGGCAGTGTGCCATAATTCAGGGTGCAATAGTAAAAAGAGAGAGTATCCATAATGTCCAACCTTTCCAGCTATTCCTTCTGTTCCACGATTAAAGCATATTTGTAGGCCTCCTCGGGACTTGTGAACAATTTTTGCTGTTCCTTGTAGGGTGTGCGCATTTTAGCTGGATAGTAAACACCATATCTAGCCTCCTTATGTCCTTGGAGCGCCTGCTTTGCCTTAGAGAACTGATTTCGCTTTTGCATAATTTCATAGGGATAGTCCCTGAAAAATTTAAAAGTTGTTACACCATACTTCAGAGGCACTCCATATTTGCCATTCCTCATAACCTCTTCCACGTCAGAAATATCCCGGAATTTCACAATAATCTGTCGTTCTGAGCCATCCTGAGATTTTTGTTTAAATCTAGGAACTCGGTGTGCTACTTCAATTTTTGGTAGGTTAGGGAGCTTAAGAGCTTCTTTAATTAAGCCCACAGCAAACTCGTGAATGTTATCTCTCTTGGGCTCCCTCTGGTACACCAGCTAATCTTAGGTTTTGGCGCCTCGGATGAGCTTCCAAATCCGGGCATTTGTCTGAAGCATTAGCCAGCTGAGTCACCATCCGTCGTGTAGTAAGGTCTTGTTCTGACCTTCCATTCTGCATCTCCTCCACCACTCTTGCCATCTCGTCCTCCATCTCAGGTTGAGACAGTGTCCAACACAGTGCAGACCCTCTTCGTGATGCCTTCTTCACCCTTATCAATTCTCTCCGATAGTTCATCTCTCACATCGTCAATTCATTTATTAACAGTGCCAATCGAATCCTTCACAGACTCAATAATATTCCAAAGATTCACTGGCATCAACAAGGGGAGGATATATAGATTTGATTTACCAAGATATTTTTCACCATTATGAATGACATGCTGCTCGCCACAGAAAGGAATACGTTGTGACAAAATTGGTGGAATGTTTTTTGTTCAGCCCCTTCCATTTGGAAACTTTGCTAAATGAATGTTTGCCAGGAACAGACCACCATTGTAAACCAAAGGATTACCGTGAGGATTCTGCCCAGTGAATTTTTGTCAGAATTGGAAACGTGGAATGGAATAATTTATTGTCATATGTGACTAGGCACAGTGAAATTCTTTGTTTACAATTCTTTGTATACAAATAGCAGCTACCAACAGCACAGATAAAGTTACAAAGTATGCCGGCTCCTCTTTTGTTCCCCAACCCCCACTACCACCTTAGCGGTTTCCCCACGCTGGGTCCCCATTATCCTTTGTTCTCCCTGCCTCCGCATTGTCCATTGTTCTTCGCCGTCTGCCTCGCGTTGGTCCACCCACACCAGGTCCTCTATTGTTTGTCCCCCTCCCTCATGGCAGTCCCCCTACACTGGGCCTCCGTGGTGGCGACCCGGGCCCCAGCTGCTGGCTCCGTTGACCCAGACCCCAACCCACATGGCCCCGGTCTGGCGCGACCCAGGGTCAGAGATCATCTCTGACCCCTCTCAATCAGTCCACAAACTCCGTGGAGCACTTCCCTCTGACAGTCTGAAGTTGCCTTTCAAAGCCGCCACAGCCAGACATAAAACCAGCTTTTTTTTCACGAGCAGTAGCTCTACTCAACAGCCAAAAGCCTGTTGTCTCTTTTTGCTCTGGTGTTTTATTTAATTCTTCACATGTTTAAATTCCAATGTTTTATTTTTAATTGTCTACAGTACATCGTGGTGTTACTTGCGAGCAAAGCACCAAGGCAAATTCCTTGTATGTACTGTATACATACTTGGCTAATAACATTTATTCAATTCAATTCCACGGCCATCCGGTAGGCATTGAGACAGCGGCGCTTCGATAAAGGCCTCCAGCCCCGTTCCCAGTCCACAGCCGTGGACTTCCCGGCGGGAAGCCATCGCCCAGTGAGAGCAAGTTGCAGAGAGAGAGAGAGAGAGTGTGAAATGGCAAGGACAGAGCGACTGTTGATGAATGGATGGAGAGCCTAATTGTTTGAATGACACCAATGCTGTTGATAACATCCAAGATAGGATGGTGAATGTTTTAAAGATTTCAGCCATGATCACATTGAAGGGCCGAATGGCCTACTCGTGCACCTATTGTCTACATCTATTGTCTGTCTGGGGAAGTGTAGATAGAGGGAACTAAATTAGAATTGGGGAGAGAATGGGCAATACTACAACTGTCAAATATATAACAGAAATAAACTTCTGTCTAGACATTTGATCACAAAAGAGCCTGCGATGCATGAAAACACAGTTCTGGAGGATCTCAGTGGGTCAGGCCAGACCTGCGGATGGAATGGACAGAAAAAGTATCAGGTCTTTCCTCAGACCTATCTTCAGACTGGTGGAGCAGGAGGGAATAGGAGGAGTGGAAAATTACAATGTGGTCACAGGCCCTTCAGCCCACCGAGTCCATGCCGACCAACAATCACCCTGTACACTAGTCGTATCCTACAATCTAGGGACAATGTACATAAGTCAATTAACTTACAAACCTGTACATCTTTGGAGTATTGGAGGAAACTGGAGCACCCGGAGAAAACCACTCGGGTCACAGGGAGAATGTGCAAACTCCATAGAGGCAGCACCCATGGCCAGGATCGAACCCAGGTCTTTGACGCTGTGAAGCAGCAACTCTACCATTGTGCCACCATACCACCCTCCACAGAAAAATGTAAACACTTAGTTCAAGATGGCGGCAGTGGACGGAGGAAAAAAATAATTCCAGTGAGCGTGGTCTGAGTCTCACCGCCTGCGTTCTTGGAGACAGTCTGGGTGTTCCGAGGTCAGCTGTGAGAGGCACCTCGGGATATGAATGCTGAGGGGTGGCTGTCTGAGGTGAGGAACAACAATTTCACGGGCCAATGTCCGATGAGCCCAGATTAAGGTGTTGGTGGGGTGAGCCAATGGAGGCCCCACTGCAGCCTGGGGCTCCATTAGATCGGGCACTGCTCCAAGTGGTCAAGTGCATGAAACAGATGTGGCCTACAGTGTCCCAGAGCAGTGGTGGAGGACATGGAGCAGCAGAGCAGTGGTGGAGGACATTGACACATCTGCTGGCCAGTTACCCTTGTAACTCCAACACAGTGATGCCACCAGGACAATGGGTCTGTCCAGCCAAGTTAAGACTCTACCAGAATTAATAACTGCAAAATGTTTAGGTCGAAAGTTGTATTTTATTTTATTTTATACACAAAGATTTTGATAGGAAGGAAACGTTGCAGCAGCTGAATAAAAGATTGGTCAAATGGTAGGTTCGATGAAGATTGGGCGAGGGGGATTGGGGGTGGGGGGAAAGTATCTATAGCTTGGAACTTGCCTAAATGAGTACTGAAATGGATTATCATTCAATACCATTTTTTTTGGGCAATAATACCCTTTATGCAATTATCACATATTCTGAATATGGATCAACGGACTATGTATGGTACATGCTTGTAAATTACTAAAACAAATGTTCTTCTTTAAGTATTGTTGTTTCTGGGATGGGGTGGCTGATTACAAATAACCTACATTCTATATTTTGTCATAATGTTGCTGAAACAATGGTGTATTTTGTGATATTTATTGAGATAGAAGGATATCTCAGTTTGGGCAAAATTATTACCTTGCTACATTCTGTATGTCTGATAGATATTGTGAAATGGAACTCAGAAATTATGTGAGGATTACATAAAACTACAATTCTAAGGTAATTAATATACTGAGTATTCTTATTTCCATCATGAACATACAATAGTGAGATAGGACACCAGGTCCTACTACGGTAAACTCACGAGCTACTACGGTATGTTTACATGTTAAAAGTATCACATTTTTACATCCTGAGTATATTTAACTCATGGACAGTTTTCAACAAGTTGAAAAATCTTCACGAGTTACCACGTTTCCCAAGTACCTGCTGTTATCGCTAAGAGATGCCCCGAGCTCTGACGTACCCACTACGTTCATTCTACGTGCTTACCATGAGTTTGACTTTTTTAAACTCAGGAGAGCTCTTTGGTGAACTTGCACAGTGGGACAGGGCTTTAACTTTGTCAGTGCCATTTATGTGGTGACTATTTCCATACCTTGTGTATGCAAGCAAATCATTTCACTGTGACAAAGTATTCCATTCTATTGCATTCCTTGGCCCACGTACCTCACTGATCAAGATCCAAGTGTAATTCCTGTAATTCTTCATCTTTATTGCCTATGATTCATGAGACACAATCTCCAACCCACAAAACCATGCTGACTATCCCTAATCAACCCCGTCTTTCCAAATGCATGTATCTTATCCCTCAGAATCCTCTCCAGTAACTTTCCTACAGCAGATAATAGGCACACTGCTCTATAGTTCACAGGTTTTACTTTGCAACCTTTTTTAAATAGGGACACAACATTAGCCAACCTCCATTCTTCAAACACCTCTGTGCCTGATGCTGATTCCTATATTTCAGCCATGACCCCTGCAATTGCTTCTCCAGTTTCCCAGATATTCCCCAATTACTATATTTTCAAGATCGTTATGCAACCCACATTTCCTCGCAAATAGCTCTATTCTCATGATAATGTTCGTATAATGTTCTTTTAAATCGTTCTTCACAACACAATTGGTAAAATTCCTCCTTACCTCCCCACTTATAGCCTTGATCAAAATGATCCTGTAACTTTTACATCACATTGCAAGGTGATTCCTTTTGCTAGTGCTGAAGGATTTGCTGATGTACTCTGTTTTGAAAATCACATCGGTGCGAAGAATAGCTGCAGGCCTATTCTTACCTTGAGCATCAGTTTCAACTTTGTTGCCTGCATTGAAACAAAATTAAACACAAAATGCTGGAGTAAAACTCAGCGGGACAGGCAGCATCTCTTGGAGAGAAGGAATGGGTGACACTTCGAGTCGAGACTTCTTCAGACTGAGTCTGGGAGAGGGAAAATAGAGATATGGCATGGCAAAGTGTGAAAATAACAGATCAAAACAGATGATAATCAAGGAAATATAGAATGGTCCATTGTTGGCTGAGGAGAAGGTGCCAACGGGACATACAATCAGTAAAATTAATCAGGAGCACAGTGAAGCTGGTCAGAGAACTAGGGTAGCGGAGGGACTGAGAGCAAGGGAAACCCTTGCTTTCTTTTTCTCTCTCTTTTAGTTTAGAAGGATGAGGTGGGATCTCATTGAAGCCGATCAAATAATGAAAGGCATACAGAGAATGACTGTGGAAAAGATGTTTTCACTAATGGGAGAACCAAGCAACAGAGAGAAAACCCCCCGAATAAAAGGAAAGGACATGCCTTTAGCAAGGAAATGATGAGGAATTTATTCAGCCAGAGCGTGGTAAATCTGTGGAATTTATTGCCATGGACGGTTGCGGAGCCTTGAAAATTAGATATTTTCAAACCAGAGATTGATAATTAGTAAGGGCATCAAACATTATGGGGAAAAGGGAGGAGAATAGAGTTGAGAGGGAAAACTGGAGCAGCCATGATCGAATTGCGGAGTAGAATTGCTGGACCAAATGGCCTAATTCTGCTCCTTATGGTCATTATGGTATAATTGTGTGTTTGCCTGTGTGCCTGGTCGTGTTTATGTGTGTATATCTATGTCCATGTGTGTGCGTCTGTCTTTATTTCTCCATTGTATGCATATTCTAACTCCTGCAGGAGACAACCCGAATCGCCTCCATTCTCAAGTGAGTCTCCCAATACCGTCTCTACAATCCCCCAAAACACACAAGACCATCCACCTATATCTTGTTGATCATGATTTTTCATACCAATTTAGGTGATGCTCAGATTTATTTCCATCTATTTCTGTTCAATGAAATCAATTGTTAGTGTGGTTGGGTTTGGTTGCCATGGGGATGTACCTTTAATGGCAGATTAATCCTTGATTTTACTTCGGAGTCACGTGAGTGATTCCGTGAAGTAGCCCCTCCAGGCCGCATGCGCACCAGTACGTCAGCCGCATTGACGCACGGAGGCTGCGAGGATCAGAGCTCCTCCAGCGGTAAGTATTCAGACTCCAGGTAAGTAAAAACTGTTACTGGAGTTTCGAGACCGTGCTGGCCAGTACGCGATACCGTTTTGCTAAGCATGGAGAAAACAGAGAAGTGTAAGCGGCGATTAGCATCCAGCCATGGCAGCTCAGGCTTGGAAACCCTGCCTCATACCCCTGTACAGTCGCTAGCTACAGAGTTAGCAACTGCAGACTTAGCGCTACACAGCACAGAGCCATCGCCATTAGGGCGTAAGGCAACGGAAAAGTCTGCTTGGCCCTTGGAGTCGGGGGATGATTCCTCACCGGGGTTGATAGTGTGCACACGCCTATCCCAAGTAGAGGAGCTGTTACACACAGTCCTCCAGAGAACTTCACTCCAAGAGAAGGAGTGTCAGCGCTCGGAGAAAGAGGCGCCAGCAGCGACACTGCTGCAAGATAACTCTTTTACATTTGAAAGGAGTGCAATGGGTCAGATCAGCCCTGAGCCCGATTCTGATGGTGAAGTTCAGCCAGGAGAAACAGTGGAGTTACCAGATGTTTCTGATGATACCCCTGTGACAGTGCACCTGGAAAATAGGTACTTGTGTTTGAGTACTATTGGAAGGGACAGCCTACCTGGGGGCAGCAACAGCGGCCGGGCCTCCGGCACAGAGACCGACCCTGATGCTCAGAAGGGTAGCAATTGTAATAATGGACTCTATAGTTAGGGGGTCGGATGGACGATTCTGTGGACGCAGTCGGGAGACCCGGATGGTAGTTTGCCTCCCTGGTGCCAGGGTCTCGGATGTGTCGGAACGTGTCCAAAAGATTCTGAAAAGGGAGGGAGAGGAGACTGATGTTGTGGTACACATAGGTACCAATGACATAGGCAGAAAAAGAGAAGAGGTCCTGAAAGGAGAATTTAGGGAGTTGGGGGGGAAAGTTAAGGAGAAGGACCAAAAGGGTAACAATTTCAGGATTACTGCCTGTGCCGCGACAGTGAGAGTAGGAATGGGATGAGGTGGAGGATAAATGCGTGGCTGAGGGACTGGTGCAGTGGGCAGGGATTCATATTTCTTGATCACTGGGACCTCTTTTGGGGAAGGCATGATCTGTACAAAAAGGACAGGTTGCACTTGAACCCAAGGGGGACCAATATCCTGGCAGGGAGATTTGCAAAGGCTACTGGGGAGACTTTACACTAGAAAGGCTGGGGGGGAGGGACTCGGGTAGAGGGAGCTAGGGGACATGGTGTGGGGCAAGAGGCAGAGAAGGGAAGCACTCTGACCCAAAATGTAGGTGAGAAAGAGGAAAAAGATAATAAACAGAGAATAAGGGATGGTGGGTTTCTAAAATGTGTCTATTTTAATGCTAGGAGCATTGTAAGAAAGGTGGATGAACTTAGAGCCTGGATTGACACCTGGAAATATGATGTTGTGGCAATCAGTGAAACATGGTTGCAGGAGCGCTGTGAGTGGAAACTAAATATTCCAGGATTTCGTTGCTTCAGGTGTGACAGAATTGGAGGGACCAGAGGTGGAGGGGTTGCATTGCTTGTCAGAGAACATATTACAGCAGTGCTTTGGCAGGATAGATTAGAGGGCTCGTCTAGGGAGGCTATTTGGGTGGAACTGAGAAGTGGGAACAGTGTAGCAACACTTTTAGTGGTGTATTATAGACCGCCAAATGGGGAGTGAGAATTGGAAGAGCAAATATGTAAGGAGATAGCAGATATTAGTAGTAAGCACAAGGTAGTGATTGTGGGAGATTACAATTTTCCAAAAATAGACTGGGAAACACATTCTGTAAATGGGCTGGATGGTTTGGAGTTTGTAAAATGTGTGCAGGATAGTTTTTTGCAGCAATACTTAGAAGTATTGACCAGAGAAGGGGCAGTGCTGGACCTCCTGTTAGGAAATGAGGCAGGTCAGGTGACGGAGGTATGCGTTTCAATATAATTATGGAGAGAGTCAGAACTGGACCTGGGGTTGAGATTTTTGATTGGAGAAAGGCTAACTTTGAGGGAATGCGTAAGGATCTTCAAGAAGTGAATTGGGACATTTTGTTTTATGGGAAGGATGTAGAAGATAAATGGAGGACATTTAAAGGGGAAATTGTAAGAGTAAAAAATCTTTATGTCCCTGTTCGGTTGCAAGGAAATAGTAAAAATTGGAAAGAGCCATGGTTTTCAAGGGAAATTGGACACTTGTTTCCAAAAAAGAGAGATATCTACAATAATTATAGGAGGCATGGAGTAAATGAGGTGCTAGATGAGTATAAAGAAGGTAAAAATAATCTTAAGAAAGAAATTAGAAAGGCTAAAAGAAGATATGAGGTTGCTTTGGCAAGAAAGGTGAAAGTAAATCCAAAGGGTTTCTACAGCTATATTAATAGCAAAAGGATAACGAGGGGTAAAATTGGACCATTAGAGAGCTAGAATGGACAGCTATCCGCAGAGTCAAAAGAGATGGGGGAGATATTGAACAATTTATTTTCTTCGGTATTCACCAAGGAGAAGGGTATTGAAGGATAAAAAAGTAGAGTAGATGTGGAAACTATGAGATTCAAAGAGGAGGAAGTACTGACACTTTTGAAAAATATAAAAGCGGATAAGTCTCCAGGTCCTGACAAGATATTCCCTAGGACATTGAGGGAAGTTAGTGTAGAAATAGCAGGAGCTATGACAGAAATATTTCAAATGTCATTAGAAATGGGAATAGTGCCGGAGGATTGGCGTACTGCGCATGTTATTCCATTGTTTAAAAAGGGTTCAAAGAATAAACCTAGCAATTATAGACCGGTTGGTTTGACGTCAGTGGTGGGCAAATTAATGGAAAGGATACTTACAGATAATATATATAAGCATCTGGATAAACAGGGTCTGATCAGGAACAGTCAACATGGATTTGTGCCTGGAAGGTCATGTTTGACAAACCGTCTTGAATTTTTTGAAGAGGTTACTAGGTAAATTGATGAGGGTAAAGCAGTGGATGTTGTCTATATGGATTTCAGTAAGGCCTTTGACAAAGCTCCCCAAGGAAGGTTGGTTAAGAAGGTTCAATCTTTGGGTGTTAATGGCGGAGTAGCAAGATGGATTCAACAGTGGCTAAATGGGAGATGCCAGAGAGTAATGGTGAATGGCTGTTTGTCAGGGTGGAAGCCGGTGACCAGTGGGGTGCCTCTGGGATCTGTGTTGGGTCCACTGTTGTTTGTCATGTACATCAATGATCTGGATGGATGGGGTGGAAAATTGGATAAGTATGCAGATGATACTAAGATAGGTGGTGTTGTGGATAATGAAGTAGATTTTCAAAGTCTACAGAGAGATTTGGGCCATTTGGAAAAGTGGGCTGAAACATGGCAGATGGAGTTTAATGCTGATAAGTGTGAAGTGTGAATTACCAATTCAAAATGGGACGTACAGGGTAAATGTTAGAGAATTGAGGAATGCTGTGGAACAGAGGGATCTAGGAATAACTGTGCATAGTTCCCTGAAGGTGGAATCGCATGTAGATAGGATGGTAAAGAAAGCTTTTGGTGTGCTGGCCTTTATAAATCAGAGCATTGAATATAGGAGTGGGGAAGTAATGTTAAAATTGTACAAAGCATTGGTAAGACCAATCCTGGGGTATGGTGTACAATTTTGGTCGCCTAATTATAGGAAGGATGTCAACAAAATAGAGAGAGTACAGAGGAGATTTACTAGAATGTTGCCTGGGTTCCAGCAACTAAGTTACAGAGAAAGGTTGAACAAGTTAGGTCTTTATTCTTTGGAACGCAGAAGGTTAAGGGGGGACTTAATTGAGGTCTTTAAAATGATGAAAGGGATAGACAGAGTTGAAGTAGATAAGCTTTTCCCATTGAGGGTAGGGAAGATACAAAGAAGAGGGCATGACATGAGAATTAAAGGACAGAAGTTTAAGGGTAACATGAGGGGAACCTCTTTACTCAGAGTGGTGGCTGTGTTGAATGAGCTTCCAGCAGAAGTGGTGGAGGCAGGATTGATTTTAACATTTAAAAGTAAAGTGGATGGCTATATGGACAGGAAGGGAATGGAGGGGTGTGGTCTGAGTGCAGGTAGATGGGACTAGGCGAAAATAAATGGTCGGCACGGACTGGAAGGGCCGAGAGTAATTGTTATATGGTTATATGTTCCACCGCTGGCACTACCATTTGCTGTCCCGTCAGGAGCAGGGGAGCCACTAGGTGAAGAGCTGGCTACCACAATAAATTACATGGTTTCTCATCAGCTTCAGGAGCTTACTATGGATGAGACAGCCAAAAACCATGAGCCTCCAACCAACTGTGAGTTGTTAAAAGTTCCAACCGTGAATCAGGTTATATGGGGTCAAATGGGACTCGGCATGTGAAGTCATGAAATTAAAATACAGAGGATTTTAAAATTATTGGCTGCTGGCATTACAGCGTTCGCAAGAACAATGCATGGTGGTTATGTGACCAGAACACACCAAGAGGCTCTGGGGTTGTTATGTAACACCCATTTTGAGATCAATTGTCTCAGAAAATGGGATATTAGGCCCACCATTAATCCCAGATATGCTGCGCTTTGCAAGCCAGCAAATATCCAATCACCTGACCTGCTGTTTGGCGCAGAGCTTACCAAACAGGTCAAATAAATAAATGAAGACGCAAAAAGAATGAGCCTGATGAGACCAATGATGCCCGGGAAACTGCTGAAGAGAAAGTATCCTTAGAACCACCTCAGCGTCCGGGGCAACACCAGGGACAAGTCGATCATCAGCGCAGGGAAGCGGATGGTACCCTTCGGCCGAGCAAGCATGGGGGCGACTGCCAGAGGCTGGAGTCAGCAGGGTGCACCAGTTACCAGAGAGGTAGGTGGACCTGGTTCTCATAAAGACATATTAAATGTAACACAGGAAAAGGTAGTGGTAGATTACGGCTTATTTATTTATTTTTAATTTTTTTTGGTAAATTCTTTTATTAATTAGAAGTAACTACATAATAAAAAGCAATTTGTTCGTTGTCGACATAATAAAAAGCATTTTGTTCTTTGTAGACATACATTATCAGTATTATTTATTTTAACAATTGCATAATAATTGTACTTCTATATATCTTTTCCATTTTTTATAAAGATAGAAATTAATAGAGAAAAATTAAACAAAGGAGGAAAAGTTGGGAGAGAATGGAATGTTCTATAGATTATGCATCGTTGGAGATATATCCGCGTTTTATGAAATGTACTTCTTCATCTATTCTTTGATTCAGGTTTCAGTCGGGTTCTCGTGCCGAACCAGTTTGCCCCTTCAAATATTCAATAAATGGGGACCATATTATTTTAAATAGTTCTTGTTTGTCCATTAAGACGAATCTTAATCTTTCCAAATATAGGGTCTCTGACATTTCTGTAGTCCACATTTTAATTGTGGGTGTTATAGGGCCTTTCCAAAATTTTAATATTAATTTTTTCCCAATGATTAAACTATGATCAATAAAAGTTCTTTGATTCGAAGTAATTTATTTTGTTCTGATATTCCTAAAATTATTAATTTTGAGTCGGGGACCAGTTTGGTATTGATGACTTCCGAGATTATCTTAAAAATTTCCATCCAAAAATTATTAATTTTTATACAACTTACGAATGTGTGCGTTAGGTTAGCCTCTAAGTGTTGACATTTATCACAAATAGGGGAAACACTTGGAAAAATTCTATTCAATTTGGTTTTTGAATAATGCAATCTATGTAATACTTTAAATTGTATTAAAGAATGTATAGCATTTAACGAACAGTGATGTATTTGTTGTAAGCTTTCTTGACAAATATCTGGCCTCATTGTTCAACCTAATTCGTTTTCCCATGATTGCCTATATAAATCAGTCTTAGGAGCGCCGTTATCCAATAGTATATTAAAAAATATATAAGGTATCAATTTTTCTGTGTTCAGATGTTTATTCAAACATTCATAAAAAATTTCTATCTTTCTAATTCTATAGTCATTTGTATTTGACTTAACATAGTCTCTGATTTGTAGATATCTAAAGTAATCCTTTGATTGAAGCCCATAGATTTGTTGTAATTCCTGAAATGAGAGAAATGATCTTTTCCTATAGAGATCACCCATCTTTGTAATTCCATGATTTCTCCATTGTAAAAAACTCTTATCCATCAATGAGGGTTTAAATGCGGCATTGTTTACCATAGGAAGAGATAGTGGTAAATAATCCAATTTTAATGTTTTCTTTATTTGTTTCCAAATGCGTATTCCACTGTCTATTATAGGATTTTCTTTATAAGTTTTTTTGCTTAATTTAGTAATAGCAAATAGAATTGACCCAATTTCAAAAGTTAAACAAACTTATTTTTCCATTTTTAACTAATCTGCTTGTTTGTCCAATTCTTCCAACCAAAAATTCATATTCTTAATATTAGCTGCCCAGAAATAAAACATAAAATTCGGTAATGCTAAGCCTCCATTTATTTTTGATTTGCATAAGTGTTTCTTGTTTATTCTGTGGTTCTTATAATCCCAAATAAAATTGGTGACTATAGAGTTAACCTTTTAAAAAAAAAAAAAAAAAGTTTTTTGGGAGATATATCGGGCTTAATTGAAAAAGGTATAATAATTGCAGGAGAAAAATCATTTTTATCGCATTAATTCTTTTGTTAAATATTTTTATTAGAAGTAAGTACATATCAAAGGAAGAATATACATGTCACATACATTCTTAATATTATTAATAACAATTATTTCTAATTTGTACTTCTATGCATTTTTTATTTTTAATATAGGTAGGAAATAAAAGAGAAAAATAAAGTGAAAATAGAAATTCAAAAAGATGAATGAAGTATTAAGCAGTTTATACATCATTGGAGATATATCCATGGATTATTATGTGTAAATCTTCATCTATTCCTTCATTCAGGCTTCAGTCAGGTTCTCGTACCGAACCATTTTGACCCTTTAAATATTCAATAAATGGAGACCATATCCCTCTGAAATGATCCAACTTGCCCAGTAGGACATGTCTTAATCTTTCCAGGTGAAGTGTCTCCGACATTCCAGTGATCTACATTTTGATTGTGGAGGATGTAGGACCTTTCCAAAATTTCAATATTAGTTTTTTTTCCCAATTATTAAACTGTAATCGATAAAAATTATTTGATTCATTGTTATTAATTGATCGGTTTCTAATATTCCTAATATTATTAATTTTGAGTCGGGAACCAAATTCGTATTAACAACATTCAAAATTATCTTTAAAATTTCTGTCCAAAAGTTAGTAATTTTTATACAGTTTGTGAATGAATGCGTTAAATTAGCTTCTGAGTGTTAACATTTATCGCATATGGCAGATATATTTGAAAAAAATCTATATAATTTTGATTTTGAATAATGTAATCTATGTAATACTTTAAATTGTATCAAAGAGTGTCTAGCATTTAATGAACAGTGGTGTATATGTTGTAAACTTTCATCCAATATTTCTGGTCTAATTATTTGACCTAATTAGTTTTCCCATGATTGCCTATATGTTTCTGTCATTGGTACGTCGTTTTCCAATAAAATATTATAAATATATGATATCAATTTTTCTGTATTTAGATGTTTATTTAGACATTCATCTAAAATTTCTGCCTTTCTATATCTAATTTCCTGTGTGTTTGATTTTACATAGTCTCTAATTTGTAAATATCTAAAGTAATCTTTTGGATGTAATCCATAAATTTGTAATTTTTGAAATGAAAGAAATGAGTTTTCCCTGTAGAGATCACCCATCTTATTAATTCCATAATTTTTCCATTGTAAAAAACCTTTGTCCATCATTGAAGGTTTAAATGTAACATTGTTTACAATGGGGAGAGCTAGTGGTATACATTCCAATTTTAATGTTTTCTTTTGTTGTTTCCAGATATAGTATCCCACTTTCTATTATAGGGTTTTCTCTATAGGTTTCCTTACCTAGTTTAGCATTGGCAAATAAAATCGAGCTGATGTCAAAAGGTGAACAATCTTCTTTTTCAATTTTTAACCAATTTGGTTGTTTATCTAATTCATCCAGCCAAAAATGCATATTTTTAATGCTAACTGCCCAGTAATAAAACATAAAATTTGGTAGTGCTAGACCTCCATTTATTTTTGATTTACATAAATATTTTTTATTTATTCTATGGCTCTTATAATCCCAGATAAAGTTGGTGACTATGGAGTCAACCTTCTTAAAAAAGTTTTTAGGAAGGTATATCGGTATCAATTGGAAAAGATATAGTATTTGCGGAAGAAAAATCATTTTTATTGCATTAATTCTACCTAACATTGAAATAGGTAATGTTTTCCAATATAAGATATTCTTATATAGTTTATTCAGTAAGGGTGGGAAATTAGATTTAAATAAAGAATCATATATTTTTGTTACGTGAATTCCAAGATATTTGATTTTTTCCTTTTGCTATCTTAAAGGGATATTGTTGTAATATATGTAGGTTATTTACCATTATTGGCATAAGTTCACTTTTGTTCCAATTAATGCTATATCCTGAAAACGAGCCAAATTCAGTTTTAAATTTAATAAATTTGAAATACTAATTTCCGGTTTTATAATATAAAGTAATACATCTGCAGATAAGGAGATTTTATTTTCAGTTTCTCTGGTTTCGTACCCATATATTTCAGGATGTAATCTCACACTTTGAGCTAATGGTTCAATTGCGAGTGCGAACAATAGTGGGGATAAGGGACAACCTTGTCTACAGCCTCGGAATAAATTAAATTTAGTTGATAACATTTGATTTGTTAGTATTCTAGCTGTTGGATTAATGTATAATAATTTAACCCATGATATAAACTTCTCTCCCAACTTAAAAGTTTCCATGACCGAAAACAGATAAGACCATTCCACCTGGTCAAAGGCTTTCTCCGCATCTTACGAGATAATTACTAGATCTTTATTAATACCTCTTTTCGAATATATAATATTGAATAATCGTCTCAAGTTATATGAGGAATATCGTTTTGGTATAAATCCTGTTTGATCCGGATGAATTAATTTATTGATCACTGTGCTTGTATCTTAGTTAATATTTTTTGATTAGTGTTTAAAAGAGCTATAGCTCTATATGATCCTGGATCATCCAGATCCTTATCTATTTTAGGTATAAGTGTTATAATAGATTCATTTAATGTTTCTGTTAATTTCTGTTGGGTATAAATGTATTCATAAAGTGTCTTCAAACGTGGTGCGATCAGATCATAGAATGTTTTATAAAATTCCAAACCAATACCATCTGGTCCCGGAGTTTTACCATTTTTTAATGATTTGATAGATTCTTCGATTTTTGCTGTTATTTCAGCATTTAATGATTCTCTATTTTCTAAATCCAACCCTTTTGGATTACATTTTTTTTTAAATGCTTCTATTCCTATCCGGTTTTCTGTCGTTTTGACTGAATATAAGTTTTTATAATATTGCAAAAATCTCTCATTAATATCTCTAGGATGTACTAATGGTTCGTCATTGCATGATTTAATCATATGGATTATTTTTTCTCCCTCCAATTTCCATAATTGACGAGCCAATAATTTTTGGGGTTTATCTCCAAATTCAAATTGTAATTGTTTGGTATATTGATAGTTTTACAACTTGATCTGAATATATTTTATTTAATTTGTATTTCAATGCAGTGATTTTATTATGTTTTATCATGGTTGGATTAGCAGCGTTCTCTGTGTCGAATTGTTTAGTCTCCGTTTCCAATGCCTGTTGTTCCCTCCGATTCTCTCTATTATAGAATGCTTGAGAGGAAATCATAATTCCACGGGTATATGCTTTAAAAGTTTCCCATGATAGAGAAGAAGATATTTCCGGCTTATCATTTATTTCAAATAAAATCTTAGTCTGTTCTGTAATGTATTTCTGAGATACTTTGTCCTTTAAAATTTGTGGGTTAAGTCTCCACTGTCTCTGTTTTTCCATTTTACCATTTACTTTGATCATAAATGTTAAAGGTGCATGATTGTAATATTATGGTATTTTGAATTATAAGTGAGTGAGATAGGTTTAGAGTCTACCAAAAAATAATCTATTCTTGAATACGTTTTATGTACAGGTGAATAAAATGAGTATTCTCGTCCAGTTGGGTTTTCTATTCTCCAAACATCTTTAATATTACTAGTATCTATGTATGCATTTGTAGTCACTGGAATGCGATTTGATTTTCTGTTGTTTTGATGATCTGTCTAGATGAGAATCCAGGGTACAATTTAAATCTCCTCCAATTATTAGGTTGTGTTGTGCTAATTCCGGGATAGTATTAAATATTTTCTAAAAGAACAATGGGCTGTCAAAGTTTGGTCCATAAACATTGAAAAAATCATTTTTTGTGCATTTAATGCTCCTATTACAATAATATATCTACCGTCACTGTCATTTATAGTTGTGTGTTTAAATAAAGTGCCTTTATGAAATAATATTGCTACGCCTCTAGATTTATGTGTAAAAGAAGAATGGTATGCTTTATCTATCCATTTAGCATTCAATCTATGCTCTGTATCTTATTTAAGTGAGTTTCTTGGATGAAAGCTACTTCTACTTTAAGTGCTTTTAAATGTGCTAATACTTTACCTCCCTTAACTGGTTCATTAATGCCTTTACCGTTCCAACTACAAAACGTTGTTCCCTCATTCCCCGTATTCATGTTATGTCTTGCATCTTTTGTTTAGGGAGGTCTATAATAGAGCAAATGGTTCAGTTCAACAGACCCAACCTTACACCCGAACTCCGAATAGACGAATTTCAAGACCCTTGAATGTCTCTCGCGTATATATCTCCTTTGATTTAATTTATAACTCCATTCAAACTTAAAATAATAATGATAGATTATAATATAACAAAAATAGGGATAGATTAAGAAGTTAGTAAAGTGCGCAAAGAAGGAAAAAACTACATCTAGTATTAGTGTAGTTAGTGATAGCCATACTAACATGGCTAACCATCTACTGACTTCCGTAGTTGATGTTACACTTATCAGCTCCATGGTTTCTGAAAATTATTATTCCATAACAGTCTCTTACTGGGGGTATTAAATTCTGAAATATTCAAATTCCATTAGGAATGTGAGGATACATATATTTAAAACATATTAAGAAAATATAATTTAAAAAAGGGGGGAAAAGGAAGGAGAACAAAAAAGGATTCCAAGGGGGACAAATGAAATCTAACTTTATATTCTGCACAATTATAATTAATATGTATCTAATTCTAAATAATTTGGTAATAATTAAATATTAGTCATTAATGATAATTATTAAATCTAATTAGTAGTGATACCGCGCTATAGTTTTTAGTATTTATTAGTTATTTGTATTAGTGGTGCTTATTGGTATCCATGGGAGAGTTTCCAATCTGCATCTTTCTCCGGCTTCCTTAGACAAGTCCTTAGTTCCATCCAATCCTGCAAAGCCAGTTTATTCATTGATGTAGTTCAATTTTAAAGATATTATTCAATCTTCCTCACGATCCTTAGTCTTCTGGGCAAAGTCCAGTGCCTCCACAGGGTTGGTGAAAACATGTTCTTTCCGATTGTGAGTAACTCTTAGGGTAGCTGGATACCTCAGACCATACTTCAAATTCTTCACTTCCTTCAAAATTCTTTTAGTCTCCTTAAACGAATTTTGTTTCCTGGAGACCTCTGCTGGATAGTCTCGATAAATACTGATCTTATCACCTTCATATGTAAGATTTCTGCTTCTTACAATTTTTTTCCATCATCTCCTCCAAGACATGGTCATACTGGACTTTTATTATCATTTGTCTTGGGGGGGGCGTCAAGTCTTATCTGACGTCTCATCACTCTGTGTGCTCAAGCAAGTAAAGGCTTTTGATCCAGAGATAAAACTTTTTGCAGTAAGTTTGCAGTAACTTCTCTGGGATCTTGATTCGCCTCTCTCCCTTCTCGAATACCCACAATTCTTAGGTTCTGTCTTCTCTGGCATCCTTCCAATTCAGTGCATTTATCAGTTATTTTGCCCAGTAGTTCAGATAGACGTTGATTTTCTCTGATGAGTGTTTTCATAGCCTGAGCACTTGTTTCGACTATCTCCTCAAGGCTCTTTATGGCTGTCGTCTGTTGATTCAGTGTATCTTTCACGGGATCCATCTTTTCTTCAAAATCAGTTACCAGCTTTCTGATTTTAAGATCTGTCTCTTTTGTCATTGTTGCAGCTTGTTCAATCAGTATGTCTGCAATTTCCTTCAGTTTTTCCGATAAATCTGTAGCCGTGGAATTAATTTCAATTTTTAACTCCATCTCCTCCTTGATTTTTTTTATTGCTTCCTTAAAATTAATTTTCTTTAATTCTTCGTTCGTTTTTACAAGTTCTTTTGCAAGTTCATCCTTCAACTCTGCAATTTCTAGTGAAATAAAAGTTCTGAGATCTTCACTTTCCGATTTTTTTTCTTTGCTTTTTTTCGATACATCTTCTTGGGATAGCGTCCTACCTGTGCTGGAGACTTCAATCGGGCCTTGTTCTGGTTCTGCCAGTTTCTGTCTTGTAAATCGGGTTTTCGTTTTTTTCAGCGGGGGGGCTGCGCTGCATGGACAGTGCAAGTCGCGCGCCTGATGACATCACTCACGGCAGCCGGTACCGAAGCAGCAAGCAGCAGGTAGGTCGTTTTCTCCCCGGCTTTTTCAGCGTTTTTCACAAGGAGCTGGCTGGCGTGGTTCCCTAGCCCTCCATAGTGCCACCGGAAGTCTTTATCGCATTAATTCTACCCAACATTGAAATAGGTAATATTTTCCAATACAAAATATTCTTATCTAATTTGTTCAGTAAAGGCGGAAAATTAGATTTACATAAAGAAGTATATCTCTTTGCTACATAAATTCCAAGATATTTAAGGTTTTCTTTTACTATTTTAAAGGGGAATTGTAAAATATGTGGGTTACGTTCCATTATTGGCATGATTTTGCTTTTATTCCAATTAATTCTGTATCCTGAGAACGAGCCATGTTGAGTTATTAAATTTAGTTAATTTGGGATACTAACTTCAGGTTTAGTAATATAAACTAATACATCATCTGCGTATAATGAGATTGTATTTTCAGTATCTTTGGTTTTATACCCGTATATTGCAGGATTGGACCTCACACTTTCTGCTAATGGTTCTTTTACAAGTGAAAATAATAACGGGGATAATGGACATCCTTGTCTACAACCTCTGGATAAATTAAATTTAGTTGATAACATTTGATTTGTTGATATTCTAGCTGTTGGATTAGTATATAGAAGTTTTATCCATGTATTAAACTTCTCGCCCAGTTGAAAAATGTTCATAACCGAAAATAAATAGGGCCATTCCACCTGGTCAAAAGCTTTCTCAGCATCTAACGAAATAATTGCTAGGTCTTTGATAATATTTCTTTTTGAGTATATAATATTGAATAATTGTCTCGGGTTATATGAAGAATACCTTTTTGGTATAAATCCTGTTTGATCCGGGTGTATTAATTTATTAATCACTATACTTAATCTTTGTGCTAGGATTTTAGTTAATATTTTCTGATCAGTATTTAGAAGAGCTATAGCTCTATATGATCCTGGATCATCCAGATCCTTATCTATTTTCGGTATAAGTGTTATAATAGATTCATTTAGCGTTTCTGCTAATTTTTGTTGGATATAGATATGTTCGTACAGTGTCTTTAAATGCGGAATAATCAGGTCGTAGAATGTTTTATAAAATTCCGAGCCAATGCCATCTGATCCCGGGGATTTACCATTTTTTAGTGATCTGATAGACTCTTCAATTTCTTTTACTGTTATTTCAGCATCTAATAATTCTCTATCTTTCAAATCTAACCCTTTAAGATTGCATTTTTCTAAAAATGCTTCTATTCCTGTCTGGTTGTCTGTAGTTTTAGCAGAATAAAGATTTTGATAGTATTGTAAAAAGTTCTCGTTAATGTCCTTAGATAGTGGTTCTCCTATGTCTGATTTATCCTATGAATTGTTTTTTCCCCGCCTATTTTCCGTAATTGACGCGCAAATAGTTTTTGAGGTTTAGCTCCGAATTCAAAATGTAATTGTTTAGTATATTGATAACATTTAACAACTTGGTCTGAATATATTTTATTTAATTTATATTTCAAAGCTTCAATTTTATTATGTTTTATCATAGTTGGTGTAGTCGCATTCTCTATGTCTAATTGTTTAATTTCCCTTTCCAATGCCAGTTGCATCACCCGATTCTTTTTATTATAAAATGCTTGGGAAGAAATCACGGCTCCCCGAGTAAATGCTTTAAATGTTTCCCATAGTAAGGAGGGAGACGTTTCAGGACTATCGTTTGTTTCAAAGAACATATTAATCTGTTTGGTAAGATATTCCTGAGATGCTTTCTCCTTTAAAATTTGTGGGTTAAGTCTCCATCGTACCTGTTTCTCCGTCCTTCCATTTAATTTAATCATAAATGTTAACGGGGCATGATCCGAAATTATAATATTATGGTATTTTGAATTATATGTAAATGGAATTAGCTTAGAGTCCACCAAAAAATAATCTATTCTTGAATATGTTTCATGTACCGGTGAATAAAATGAATATTCTCGTCCAGTTGGAATTTCTATTCTCCAAACATCTTTGATATTAATAGTATCTATATATGCGTTTAATAAATCACTGGAGTGGGATTTTATTTTCCGTTGTCTCGATGACCTATCTAAATAGGGATCTAATGTACAATTTAAGTCTCCTCCAATTATTAAATTATGTTGTGATAATTCCGGAATTGTATTATTTTTTTTAAAACAAAGGGCCATCAAAATTCGGTCCATAAACATTAATAAGTCAATTTTTGTGCATATAGTTCACCTCATAGAATAACATATCTACCATCACAGTCCGTTATAGTTGACAGCTACAAAATGTTATACCTTCACCCCCGGTCTTCATATTTAAGTCTTGCATCTTTTGTTTAGGGAGGTCTATAAGAGCAGATGGTTCAGCTCGACAAGCCCCACCTTACTCCTGAACCTCGAATAGATGAATTCTAAATCCAATTGATCTTTCTTACGTATTTATCTCCTTTGATAAAGCTCATAATTCCATTCTAACTTAAAATTACAATAAAGTATTATATTAAAAAAAAAAGGATAGATTGAGAGGTTAGTAATGTGCAAAAAGAAAGAAAAACTACATCTATTAGTAGTGTAGTTAGTGATACCCATACTAGCATGGCTAACCATCTACCGACTTCAATAGTCAATGTAAAAAAAAACATAACTAGCTCCATACTCTCTTAAAAATAACATTTCCATAGCGATATTTTACCGAGGGGTAATAAACATTATAGGTTACAAAATATTCAGATTCCATCAGTCAAATCGATATTAAAAATATATTTTTTTAATTCCCAAAGGAAAAAAAGGGAATGAAAGTGAAGAAAAGTGAAATCAAACTTTAAATCCAACTGTTTAGCTAATTCTAAATAATTTGATTGTGAGTAATTAGTGACCATTACTAATAATTATTAATAGTACAGCGCAGTAATGTTAATATTTATTTATTATTATGTTAATAATATTATAATAATAGCCATAGATGTAACATGTCCGTAGAAAAGGCCTTCTTCAGCATCCATCTCCAGTTTTGATTGTCCTTGGGTATAACCGGGCCTTAAAACCATCCGACTTTACACAGTTACATTGTTCGTTGACATCATTTATTTTGAAGATAATGTTCAGTCATCAGGCAGGCTTGATCTTCTGGGCGAACTCCAATGCTTCCGCCGGGTTGGTGAAGAAGTGTTCTTTATCATCGTAGCTAACTCTTAATGTCGCCTGGTACATCAGACCATACTTCAATCCTTTCACCTCCAGTATATTCTTTGCCTCTTTAAACTGTATTCTCTCCTGGAAACCTCCGCAGGGTAATCTCGGTAGATACTGATCTTATCTCCCTCATACATAAGATTCCTGGTACGGACAATTGTCTTCATCTCCTCCAGTACATGGTCATATTGTACCTTTACTATCATTTGTCTTGGAGGGGCACCCGGTCGTGGACGACATCTCATCACCCTGTGTGCTCGAGCTAGCAGAGGCTGATGATCCAAGTTTAAAACTTTTTGAAGTAAATCTGCTGCGAATTCACGGGGGTCTCGATTCCCCTCTCTCCCTTCTTGAATACCCACGATTCTTAGGTTCTGACGTCCTTCCAGTTCAGTGCATTTTTCAGTTATTTTGCTCAGTAGGTCTGCTAAGCGTTGGTTTTCTCTGATAAGTTGTTTTGTTGTTTCCGCACTTGTTGATGCATTCTCCTCCAGATTTGTTATGGCTGTAGCATGTTGATTCAATGCTTCCTCGACAGGCTCCAATCTTGCATTAAGGTTAGTCTCCACCAAATTGATTTTAACCTCCGTCTCCGCATCCAACTCTGTAATTTGCTGGCTCAGCCTTGCTTCTGCTTCCGTCCTCCATTTTTCCATTAATTCAAGGACTGTGGAGTTAATTTCTTCCTTCTTCTCCAACTTTAACTCCTTCAACTCTTCCTTGAAATTTTGAAGTTCTTCTCTGACATTCACTCTCTTCAATTCTTCTTTTAGCTCTACCTGAGCTTGTGTTATATTTTTAATCTCCTGAGTAAGAAAAACCCGGAGATCTTCTATCTCAGAAGATTTTTTAGCCTTTGGTTTCTTCGAAACATCTTCTTGGGATGATGTTGCACCTGAGGCCGAGGTTTCAGTCGGGCCTTGTTCTTCCATTGCCGGCTTTTGCCTAACCGGCCATTTCAGATGTTTTGGGGGGAGTGCTGTATAGACATACCGGAGTCGCGCGCCTGATGACGTCACTCACTGGTTACAGACAGCGTTGCAGGCAGCCGGTGCAGGAACAGCAGGTAGGTCCGTTTTATCCCTGTTTTTCGCGGTTTTTAGATGGAGCTAGCTGGCGCTGTTCTCCTAACCCTCCATAGCGCCACCGGAAGTAGATTACGTTTTTTTTTCTGATGAATGGAAGCAGCTTACTTCAGATCTGTTTATCAGGGGTGTAATTCTAGGGTTTCGGATTGAATTCATTCCAAATGGGATTTTACCTCTCCAACATGTTCTTAGCATGTTCCTTAAACCCCTGTCTCACGGTGCGAGTTGGCCCACGAGTGACCCCGAGTTTTCACTCATGGTGATCACGTACATCCAACGTAGCGGGAACGTGGGACCTCGCGCGATCAACTTGTCCACTCGTGGCGCTAACGGCAGGTACCAGCGAAACTTGTGAACTCGTGAAAAAAGTCAAACATGTTTGACTTTTTCCACGAGTCAAATTTACTGTTCAAGTTTAAAATTGAAACATTTAGACTCGTTGTAAGAACGCAGGGCCCGTGCGTTTAACGTAGTGATTCGTGAGTCTACCGTGGGAACTCTTTAAAATATTTCAGTGCCATTCACACTCGAGTCTTAATCACAAAATTTAATTCATCCTAGACTAAATATTCTTTGTTTTTTGATCATTTTCGTCTTATTTTCCCATGTGTACAATTTTATATATAATGTATATCCTAAAAATATGTTAAAAAAAAACTAGGAGTGAAAAAAAAGTTTAATTACCACAGGAGTTGGAAAATCATTCTATTAGAATGATTTTAAAAAAAAACATTCCAACGTCTAAACACTGGGCTTCAGCCCTATCCTACCCTTTCGGGGGGTGATTACTGCAGTTATTTATTGGAAAATTAGCTATAAAACCATGGAGATGAATCAATGAACATTGGATTTTCCTGACGCGTAGATCTGGTTTTGGGGTCCCGCCAAGAGGAGGTGATGTGGACACGGTTTCAGTTACAGTTCTAGAGGAACATTGCTTCCGATCTAAGTCTCTTATGCACTCCTCAGAAGAAGTGGGTGTGCTCTTCACCATTATGGCTCCCAGCCTACAGGTTTCTGATCTGAACAACTAACTTCTTCCCAATTTCTCCTCCACCCACTCCCCCACCCCCCCCTATTTCCCTCTCCTCCTCGGCGCTCTTGTTCACTCCCTCCCCCCCTCCCTCCCTCCCTCCATCCCTCTCGCAGGGCTTGGTTCAAAGGGGGCAACGAGCCAAGCGGGGTCTGAACCCTTTCTGAAAACGAGCGCAAAGAGTAAAAAGTATTGTCAAGCGCTCCAAACTTCGTTTAAAATAAGTAAATCCGACCTTGGCTAATAATTTAAAAATAAATCCTTATACAAAACCAACACCCTACAAACTCTCTGTCTCTCACGCTGCCTGTTGCCTTGTGGGGGGTGTGTGTCGGAGAGAGGGGGTGTGGGTGTGGAGGGGACCCGATGTGAATGTTACCACTATAGGATGGCGAGCTTGGGCTCTGAGCTGCAGTGATAGAGAGCAGAGAGAGAGAGAGAGAGAGAGAGGGAGAGAGAGTGGGTGTGCACGTCAGCAGCAAAGTTATATACAACGGGGGTACACAAAAGGCTGGAGAAACTCAGCGGGTGCAGCAGCATCTAAGGAGTGAAGGAGACAGGTGACGTTTCGGGTTGAGACCCTTATATACAACGGGCTTGTACCCGCTGGCAAGATGGGTTTCCTTTGTTCTCATCCGGGGCTTCAGAGAGATCGGAGAGAATTAAGGCTCCCTTGCACACCACTCCGAACCCAAGGGCCTTGTCACCCCAGACAGATTAATGACGCCACCCCCCCCCCCCCAACCTCCCTCACACCTGGGCACCAAAGCAGCTCAGGAGGCGAACCCCGAGCTCCGTCTCCCAACAATCTGATGCGCATTTTCCCTCTGTAGGTCATATTAATAGATGTAGCCGCGCTGATTTCTATCTTTAACTCAAAGCCACAGGATGGAGGTGTTTTCTTTAACATTGTTGCTTTGTTAAAACATACCTTCATTCACGGTTGGCTCAAGTGTAACGGGAGAGGAACTTGGTAACTCGGGAGAGCACCTTGGAACATCGCATAAAGAACATGCCCGTGGGAACTCGGTTAAACACTTGACCATAAACTTTGAATCTCGTGCATAACCACGAGTCCGTTTTTTTTCTTTCACTTGGGGTCACTCTTGGGTGGACTCGCACTGTGAGACAGGGCCTTTAGTATTGCTAGGGCCAACTTGAACCAGGGTGTGAGAACAGCCAAGCGTGTCTATGGACAGAAAATTCAAGCACACTTCACAGACACTAAGGACCCCAAGCGCCGGTGGCAAGGCATCCAGTCTGTCACCGGCTACAGGCCAACACCACTACCGTGCGAGGACAACACAGACTTCCTCAACACACTTAACACCTTCTTCAACCGGTTTGGGGAAGACAACACCACCGCACCAGCAAAAGCCCCTCCCTGCTCAGACCATGAAATGCTTTACTTGGACCCTGCTGATGTGCAGAGGACCCCACTCAAGGTGAACCCCAGAAAAGCTGCAGGTCCTGAAAACATACCGGGGCGTGCGCTCAGAGACTCTGCTGACTAACTCACAGATGTTCTCATGGACATCTTCAACACCTCTCCGAGCCAAGCCATCATACCAGCATGCTTCAAAGCCACCACCATCATACCATTACCTAAGAAATCTCCAGCCTCAACACTGAACGATTATCGGCCCATAGTACTCACATCCATCATGATGAAGTACTTTGAAAGGTTGGTCAAGGCCCACATAACATCCAGTCTCCCCTCTACATTTGACCCATTACAGTTTGCATATCGTCCCAACCGTTCCACTGATGATGCCATAGCAACAGCACTCCACCTAAGCCTGGCTCATCTGGAAAACAATAACAGTTACGTGCGGATGCTGTTTATCGACTTCAGCTCCGCCTTCAACACAGTCATCCCCCAACACCTGGTGAATAAACTTGGCGAAATAGGCATCAGCACCCCACTATGCAACTGGTTACTGGACTTCTTTACCGACAGACCACAGGCAGTAAGAGTTGGCAAAAACTCATCAGAGACACCATCATGAACACCGGGTCCCACAGGGATGTGTGCTGAGCCTTCTGTTGTTCACGCTGATGACACATGACTGTTGTGCCAAACACAATTCGAACCACATTATCAAGTTCGCAGATGCCACTACAGTGGTGGGCCTCATCAGCCACGATGACGACTCAGCCTACAGAGAGGAGGTTGAACAACTCATCAACTGGTGTGACATCAATAACCTTCAACTCAATGTCAATAAAACAAAAGAAATAACTGTGGACTTCAGGAAGAAACAGATGGTACACAACCCACTCACCATCAATGGCAGTGCAGTGGAGTCTGTGAGAAGCACCAAGTTCCTGGGAGTGCGCATCACAGATGATCAGACATGGTCCACCAGCACCATCTCCCTAGTCAAGAAAGCACAGCAATGCCTCCACTTCCTTCGATGGTTGAGGAAAGCCGACCTCCCCCCTTCTGCCCTCACCAGCTTTTACAGGGGTGCCATTGAGAGCATTCTTACCAGCAGTCTCTCAGTCTGGTATGGCAGTTGCTCTGCTGCTGACCAGAAGGCCCTACAGAGAGTGGTGAGGACAGCGGAGAAGATCACCAGATCACCCCAACCAGCAATTCAGGACTTATACCCATCTCGCTGTCGTAAGAGAGCAACCAATATCATCGAAGACAACACCCATCCAGCACACAAACTGTTCACCCTCCTTCCATCCGGCAAGCGCTACCACAGCATGCAGTGCAAAACCACCAGATTCAAAAACAGCTCTTTCCCTCAGGCCATCAGACTACTCAACTCACTCAAGAAAATTCCATGAACATTACACAAACAAAGATCAACTGACTGTCGAATAACCTTAACTCAATGTCCGCAGTATGCTATTTGCACTTTTCTATATTGTACGTTTCATTATTGCACTTTAATAACATACCTCAAAATGTTACTAGACTCTGGCATGCTGTGAATTTTTTTATATAATGTCTATTTTCAATGGTATATTCTTTAATGGTATTTTTAATGGTATATTGTCTGTCTGTTATAAATAAATATTACTTGCACATTTGGAGTATGGGGAAACACAATTTCAGTCCTCTGTGTAACTACTTGTTGCATTACTTGAATTGACAATAAAGTTTACTTTGACTTTGACTTTGAGCAGAACAACTCTTTAGAATTTAGGAGATTGAGAGGGGATCTTATAGAAACTAACAAGATTCTTAAGGGGTTGGACAGGCTAGATGTAGGAAGATTGTTCCCGATGTTGGGGAGGTCTAGGACAAGGGGTCACAGCTTAAGGATAAGGGGGAAATCCTTTAGGACCGAGATGAGAAGGAATTTTTTCACACAGAGAGTGGTGGGTCTCTGGAACTCTCTGCCACAGAGGGTAGTTGAGGCCAGTTCATTGGCTATATTTAAGAGGGAGTTAGATGTGGCCCTTGTGGCTAAGGGGATCAGAGGGTATGGAGAGAAGGCAGGTACGGGATACTGAGTTGGATAATCAGCCATGATCATATTGAATGGCGGTGCAGGCTCGAAGGGCCGAATGGCCTACTCCTGCACCTAATTTCTATGTTTCTATGTAACATTGTATTTTTCACAAACAGAGGTAATACAGGTTCAAACTGAACTCATTAAATTGTATAACAAAGGTGTAATTGAGAAGATGGTTAATCAAGTCCATCAATTTGTGTCAAATATTTTTCCCTGTCCCAAAAAGGACGGAGGATGCAGAATCATTTTGGATCTGACAAAATTAAATCCGTTTGTACTATATAGACACTTTAAAATGGAAACATTGGTGACCGCCAAGCAACTGATTTTCCAGAGGTTATGTGGCAACCATAGATCTGAAAGACGCTTATTATACAGTGCCTGTTCATTGCAAGCAAAGTATTTTAAATTCATTTGGATGAATCAATTATGGCAGTATAAGGCACTGCCGAATGGGTTAACCTCAGCTCCTAGAATATTCACTAAATTGTCAAAACCAATTTTGGGGCTGCTTAGAGGTCAAGGCCATATAATTATTGCTTATCTGGATGATATTTTTATTATCGGCCAAACAAAAGAGTTAGCTGAAACGTCAGTGGCAATTCTCAAATCCACACTTGAAAAACTTGGCTTTGTTATTCATTTGAAAAAATCTAAATTGAAACCAAATACCACAATTGATTATTTTGGGGTTCACAATTGACTCAATCAAAATGGTAATTACCTTGCCCAAGGAGAAAAGCGTAGTGCTAATTGAGGATTGTATAAATCCTGTAAACAAACATCAACCTTCAATTAGACAAGTGGCAAAGCTGCTTGGGAAAATGGTAGCAGCTTTCCCAGAAGTCCAATTTGGGCCTTTGCATCATCAGCAATTACAAAGAGCAAAGGAACAGGCACTTAAGGTACAATTGGGTCATTATGATAGGCCCATGCAATTATCAGCAGACGCAATTACTGATATTTTATGGTGGACCCAACATGTCTCCAGTAGTTTCAGCACAGTGGTGCAAGAACAACCTTCCATGGTCCTACAGACTGATGTCAGTGCACTTGGGTGGGGTGCCACGAATGCAACGTCAAGTTGTGGAGGACAATGGAATATGTAAGAAGCTTTGCTTCTGCAGACATGGGGAATTAACCATTTAGAGCTTTTAGGAGCATTTTATGGGCTCAAGGCTTATTGTTCTAACAAAAGCAGTCTGCATATTCAGCTCCAGATTGATAACACTACGGCAATTGCATATGTTAATCACATGAGTGGTATCATGTCAGTATCTTGTGACAGACTGGCAAACCAAATCTGGATCTGATGTATTGATAAACACATCTGGCTCTCAGCTATATGTCTACCAGGAAAATTCAATACTGTGGCAGACGGCAGGTCACGAAAGTTCCATGACAACATAGAGTGGATGTTGAATCGGGATGTGTTCAAAGAGATCATTGTCAAATACGGAACGCCAGATGTCAACTTGTTTGCATCCAGACTAAACCACCAGCTTCCCTAATATGTATCATGGGAACCCGATCCTGGGGCAGTAGCGATTGACGCTTTCTCGGTGAATTGGGGTGGTATGTGTGTATATATATATTTGCATTTCCATCGTTCTGTCTCATAAATCGTTGTCTGCTTAAAATCGAGCAGGATGGTGCTTCAGGGGCACTGGTGATACCCGACTGGCCCACCCAGCCATGGTATCCTTTGATCCTACAGTTGATGTCACACCCCTGATGGCTGTTCCCAAAGGAAGGGATTTATTGGTGCATCCAGTAACTGGCGAATGCCAGCCATTTTATGACCATATTGATTTGTTAATTTGCAGATTCTAAGAAGGCCATATCTGGGGCATGGATTATTGGGTCGAACTGTGGACATGCTTACTGCATCTTGGAGATAGAGTATTCAAAAGCAGTATATTTGTTATGTAAAAAAATGGGAAGTTTACTGTGTACAAAATGATATTGACTATTGTACAGCACGTATTTCACATGTTCTGGAGTTTCTGTCAACCCTCTACTATGATGAAGGGTTAAGTTATAGTGCAATCAATACAGCAAGAAGTGCTTTATCATATTTAGAATGGAGTCAGAGAAACATTCAATTGGGTCTCACCCGCTCGTTGTTCGACTAATGAAAGGGATTTTTAATTCCAGACCTCCCAAACATAGATATATGGCTATTTGGGATGCGAGTATGGTCCTCAGAACACTACATGAGTGGTTTCCTATCTCATCTTTGTCTTTGACCAATATCACCATGAAAGTGGCCATGCTTATGGCATTGGTTTCAGCACGAAGAGTACAGGTGTTACAAAAATTACATTTAGATAGAATGGAAACTGCTGCAGACAATGTTACATTTTACATTTATGCCCCCCTCAAAGTAGACCAGGTGTCACCGGGTTTAAAATAGGATTTTCAGCATATACCGCGGATCCATCCTTATGCGTGAAAACACACCTGATGCAATACATTGCAGCTACAGATGGCTTATGTAACATGGAGACAAGATTGTTTATCAGTTATTAAAAAAACACATAAGAGAGTGTCAGTTAACACTATTTCTAGATGGCTTAAACAAGTCTTGATTGACACAGGTTTTAACACTGATGTTTACATCTAATTCCACTAGGGCAGCAGCTACATCAGAGGCCAAAGCGAAGGACGTGCCCGTCGACAATATTCTGGTGTCTGCCGGATGGGCAAATGAGCTGATGTTCCAGAATTTCTATCATCTGCCGATTGTCGATCCAGGGCTGTTTGCCAATGCCATTTTAAGTTCTGTTTAAGTGCCCTGGGATTAAGGGGTACTATTGTTTGTTTATAATCTTAAATAAACCTGATTACTGCATTAAAATGCAATGTTACTACTAATGCATTAATTTCTCATTTGAGTCAATCAATGCAGTGGGATGGCGAGATTTGTAATCTGCGGCATGAAATCACAAAACTTTGAACTCTTCACGGAATCACTCACGTGACTCCGAAGTAAAATAGTAAGATTAAATGAGAACTTACCAGTTTGAAGTTTGATCTTGATTTTATGAGGAGTTACGTTGGTGATTACGTGCCCGCCACGCCCAACTCTCTCTCATAAAGGATCATATGGTAGTTCTCGAGTCACTCATCTTACTATGTTACTTCGGTGGTGTTATTTGTCATTTCATACCGCTGCTTTGAAGATTGGTGCGGGTCTTCACGTAATCACCAACGTAACTCCTCATAAAATCAAGATCAAACTTCAAACTGGTAAGTTCTCATTTAATCTTAATATTGACCAGAGAAAAATGTCGACAGGTCCAGTTTTGAAGCTTCTTTGAGGACTTTGATCGCTTGAGCATTGTTTCAAATTTATTTCTAACCAATTTTGAAAAATTGTGAGCGGAACTAATTTAGACCCAAAAGCAATACTGCTTTTCCACACTTAAAATAGAACAAACACAATTGCAAACAAGACCTTAAAACAGCATTGGAAAAAAAAAATGCTGATCCGTCTCCTCCATCTCATTGTCCTCAAACCTACAAATAACTGGTGCATGTTATGGTTTGTACTCTGGTTTAGACATGGTCTCTTGTGTGTGGACTCTCAGTATGATAAGTGCATACAAGTGTGTCATCGTCAAAATGGCAGGACAGTCACTACTGCCATAGTGTGCCATGATTGATACCATTGTGATTCTCAATCGTGTGTGGGCAAAACACAGAGAACATGTAACTCACTGCTGCACAGGTTGACAGTAATGGAACAATCCTGATGTGTGATCAATGTTGTCTGCACCTGCAGCACAGCCAATGTGGCCAAATTGAACTGCAGTCAAAGGGTTAAATCTGAGATGAGAGCATTCAGATGGTACAGTGGAGCCACTGTCTCAGCTAATGAAGCCACTGCCTCATAGCCCAATCCTAAATTATGATGCTGACTGCACGTTCTCTCTGTGTTTGTATGGTTTCCTCCAGGTCCTCCACTTTTCTCCCTGATCTCAAGGACACGTGAATTGGTTTTTCACTGGCCACGTTAAATTGCCCCTGTTGTGCAGTTGGGTGGCAGAATCTAATGGGAGTTTATAAGAAAGAAGGGGGGAAAAAAATTGGATTAATGTAAGATTGAAGTAATTACATGCCTTGTGGTCAGCATAGACTAGGTAGGGAATAGGGCCTTTTTACCTGCTGTATGGCAAAGCAATATTAGATAGTCAATTAGGAGTCACTAAATTAATAATTAACTAGTATTTCTGTGTACAAAGAGGAAGACTTTTAATGATGGAAATTAGTGGCCTTACTGATTTCTGAATTTTGCCCGGCAATTTGACTTCATTCTAGAAACATAGAAAATAGGTGCAGGAGGAGGCCTTTCGGCCCTTCGAGCCAGCACCGCCATTCAATATGATCATGGCTGATCGTCCACTATCAATAAGCCGTGCCTGCCTTCTCCCTATATCCCTTGACCCCACTAGCCCCTAGAGCTCTATCCAACTCTCTCTTAAATCCATCCATTGATTTGGCCTCCACTGCCCTCTGTGGCAGGGAATTCCATAAATTCACAACTCTCTGGGTAAAAAAGTTTTTTCCCAGCTCGTCTTAAATTAGAAATGTTACAAAATTTTGAGATTTTAAAAATCAAGTCTGCATTTTATCCCTTCAGATAAAGGAAAAAAAAGAAGTTTAATTTGACACCTAATTTACTTTCATATCTTCAGTATTAAAAAAGTTATGGCCATTTTCATACTTGGAAATTAGCATCTTGTTCCCCATTGTCTTTCCATTGACTTAACTCAAAAGCTGTGATCTAGGACAGTCAACAGCCCGTAACTTTCTTAAAAATTAAGAGAACTCTATGACATTTTCAGTTATTATAGATTGAAGCATTCTGAAACAAATATGAAACAATCTTACTTGGATAACCTGAAATTAAAGCATATAATTAGTTAACTAATTGTAGCTAATTACAAAATTCAATTACTAGATATAAACATCAATCCATTTCTTAAGAAAAGATAAACATATTTAAATTGCCTAAATGTCCAAATAACATTCACACAATAATTCACAATATAACATGATTTTTAAATCTCATTTTCATGAATTTATAGGCCTAATGGAAGGAATTTCTTTACAGGAATGTTTAATTCCTGTAAATTAATGGCCATTTAAATCAACTTGCGAGTGGGTTTTAGTGGAACACGGTGGATTAGAACATTGCGGTTTGCGGTGAATTTAACCAACATTTCATTTGGCAGGAAAAATACTGCCGGTTCGTTTTTTTTTTTGTCCACATTTCGCAACATGAAAATGTGATTAAATGCTTCCAATGAACCATGTTTTTATGTAAAAATAAACTGTGTACTTTATTTTCTCCCCTACATAAAGTCCTTCCCGTTGTAGGTGCTCATGGCTTTAGAAGATGATTTTTAAATTACTCTAGCTAATAAATAATCTAGCGTAATTTAAAAATACCTTCATAAATCAAATGTCTGAGTGATTTATCTTCAGCAACGAAATCCCCTGACATGGATCGATTTGCCCTGTCTGTAGAAAAACGGCACTTTAAACACGACCCCCTCTGGAAGGCGCCAAAGTCACGCACACGGGGAGCGGCAGAACTGCAGCGCTGCTCAAGGTAAGTTTTGTAACATACCTACTTAAATGACCTCCCCTTTATTCTAAGACTGTGGCCCCTGGTTCTGGACTTGCCCAACATTGGGAACATTTTTCCTGCATCTAGCTTGTCCAGTCCTTTTGTAATTTTATATGTTTCTATAAGATCCCCCCCCTCATCCTTTTAAACTCCAGTGAATACAAGCCTAGTCTTTTAAATCTTTCCGCATATGACAGTCCCGCCATCCCAGGGGTCAATCTCGTGAACCTACGCTGCACTGCCTCAATCACAAGGATGTCCTTCCTCAAATTAGGAGACCAAAACTGTATACAATACTCCAGATGTGGTCTCACCAGAGCCCTATACAATTGCAGAAGAACCTCTTTACTCCTATACTGAAATCCTCTTGTTATGAAGGCCAACATTCCATTAGCTTTCTGCACTGCCTGCTGTACCTGCACACCAACTTTCAGTGACTGGTGTACAAGGACACCCAGGTCTCGCTGTACCTCCCCCTTACCTAAACTAACCCTATTGAGATAATAATCTGCCCCCTTGTTTTTGCCGCCAAAGTGGATAACCTCACATTTATCTATATTATACTGCATCTGCCCACTCACTCAACCTGTCCAGGTCCCCCTGCAACCTAACATCCTCTTCACAGTTCACCCTGCCACCCAGCTTTGTGTCATCCGCAAACTTGGCCCCAACACCGAGCCTTGCGGCACTCCACTCGCCACTGCCTGCCATTCTGAAAAGGACCCGTTCACTCCTACTCTTTGCTTCTGGTCTGCAACCAATTTTCTATCCATGTCAACACCCTACCCCCAATACCATGTGCTCTAATTTTAGTTACCAGTCTCCCGTGTGGGACCTTATCAAAGGCTTTCTGAAAGTTCAGATACACTACATCCACTGGCACCCCTTCGTCCATTTTACTTGTCACATCCTCAAAAAATTCCAGGAGATTAGTCAAGCATGATTTCCCTTTCATAAATCCATGTTGACTTGGACTAATCCTTTTACTGCTATCCAAATGCTCCATTATTACCTCTTTAATAATTGACTCCATCTTTCCCACCACCGAAGTCAGGCTTACTGGTCTGTAATTCCTCGTTTTCTCTCTCGATCCTTTCTTGAAAAGGGGGATAACATTAGCTATCCTCCAATCCACAGGAACTGATCCTGAATCTATTGAACATTTGAAAATGATCACCAATGCGTCCACTATTTATAGAACCACCTCCCTGAGGACCCTGGGATGCAAACCATCAGGCCCAGGGGATTTATCATCCTTCAGTCCCATTAGCTACTTCTATTTCTATTTCTCCCCCAATGAAAAATTATTTCAGTTTCTCTACCCCCTTAGATCCTCTGTCCTCCTGTACATCTGGGAGATTGTTTGTGTTCTCCTTAGTGAAGACTGATCCGAAGTACCTATTCAACTCTTCTGCCATTTATTTGTTGCCCATAATTATTTCACCCGTGTCTGCCTTCAAGGGACCCACATTTGATTTTGCTACTCTTTTTCCCTTAACATATCTAAAGAAGCATTTACTGTCCTTCTTTATATTCCAGGCCAGCTTCCTCTCGTACTTCATCTTTTCAGCCCGTATTGCCCGTTTTGTTTCCTTCTGTTGTCCTATGAAAGTTTTCCAATCCTCTGGCTTCTGGCTGTTCTTTGCTGTGTTATACATCTTTTCTTTTAGTTTTATTCTATCCCTAACTTCTCTTGTCAGCCACGGTTGCCTCCTACTCCCCTTAGAATCTTTCTTCCTTTTTGGAATGAAATGATCCTGCGTCTTCTGGATTATGCCCAGAAATTCCTGCCATTCCTGTTCCACCGTCATTCCTGCTAGGATCCATTTTCAGTCTACTTTGGCCAGCTCCCCTCTCATGCCTTCATAGTCCCCTTTGTCCAACTGCATCATTGCCACTTCAGATTTAACGTTCTCCTTCTCAAATTGCAGATTAAAACTAATCATATTATGATCACTACCTCCAAGCGGTTCCTTTACCTCGAGTTCTCTTATCATATCTGGTTCATTGGACAACACTAAATTCAGAATTGCCTTTTCTCTGGTCGGCTCCATTACAAGCTGCTCTAAGAATCCATCTCGGAGGCATTCGCCAAACTCTCTTTCGTGGGGTTCTGAACCAACCTGATTTTCCTAGTCTACCTGTATATTGAAATCCCCCATCACAACAGTGGCATTACCTTTGTTACAAGTGAGTTGTAACTCCTGCTGCAACTTACACCCTACATCCGGGCTACTATTTGGGGGTCTGTAAATAACACCAATTAGTGTCTTCTTGCCTTTACAATTCCTCAACTCAATGCACAGTGACTCTACCTCGTCAGTCCGTATGTCTTCCCTCGCAAGGGACTGAATTCCATCCCTCACCAGCAGAGCTACCCCCCCTCTTCTGCTCACTTGCCTGTCCTTTCTATAGGATGTATAATCCTGAATATTAAGTTCCCAGGCCCGATCCTGCTGCTGCCATGTCTCAGTAATCCCCACAATGTCATATCTACCAACCTGTAACTGAGCCTCAAGCTCATCTACTTTACTTCTTATACTTCGCGCATTCATATACAATACTTTTAATTCCTTAATAGGGACCTTTCACATCGATCCCTATTAGACTTGGCCATACTCTCCTATTCCTTTGTGAGCTTCCTTTCCTGTTAATTCTGGGGACATTAACCATCCCTTTGCTCTCGTTCCCTTTAATTCCATCGTCAACTATCCCATTTGACACCCCACCCCCCCTTATTCAGTCTGAAAGGCAATAATGGATTTTTTAAATGTCTGTCTCTCTGGTATGAATTAAGATAAGTACTTAAGAGGCTGAAGCCTTTCATGCCTACTTTACTATTCAATAAGATCATGACTGATCTTTTAACTTGATGTCACTTTCCTGCAGTAAACCTTATCACTTGAGTCCCTGAATATCTAAGAATATATTGACAACTATTTTAAACATTCTTGCTGACTGAAGGTTCAGAATTCTCTTGGGTAGCAATTTCCAAAGATTCACCATCATTTTGGTGAATAAATTTATATTCATTTCAGTCCTGACTGGCCAACCCCTCAACTTGATTGATTTAGACATTCCAAGCAGGGAACATATACTCTACTTTACCTTACTGCATATGCTCTTTTAAGTCTTTGAAGTATTAAGAGCATCAGTGAGAACACCTCTCATTCATCTTAATGTCTCTTCCTGATGTACTAGTGGCAAGAGGATCTGGGGTGACGGAGGAACTGAAGGAAATTCACATTAGGCAGGAAATAGTGTTGGGTAGACTAATGGGACTGAAGGCTGATAAATCCCCAGGGCCTGATAGTCCGCATCTTGGGGTACTTAAGGAAGTTGCTTTGGAGATTGTGGACGCATTGGCGATCAATTTCCAATGTTCTATAGATATGGGATCAGTTCCTGTGGATTGGAGGGTAGCTAATGTTATCCCACTTTTTAAGAAAGGCGGGAGAGAGAAAACATGGAATTATAGACCAGTTAGCCTGGTATTGGTGGTGGGGAAGATGCTGGAGTCAATCATAAAAGATGAAATAGTGGCACATTTGGATAGCAATAAAAGGATCGGTCTGAGTCAGCATGGATTTACGAACGGGAAATCATGCTTGACTAATCTTCTGGAATTTTTTGAGGATGCAACTAGGAAAATGGACAAGGGAGAGCCAGTGGATGTAGTGTACCTGGACTTTCAGAAAGCATTTGATAAGGTCCCATATTGGAACTTAGTGGGCAAAATTAGGGCACATGGTATTGGGGGTAGAGTGCTGACATGGATAGAAAATTGGTTGGCAGACAGGAAACAGTAGGGATTAATGGATCCCTTTCAAAATGGCAGGCAGTGACTAGTGGGGTACCGCAGGGCTCGGTGCTGGGACCACAGCTATTTACAATATACATCAATGATTTAGATGAAGGGATTCAAAGTAACATTAGCAAATTTGCGGATGACACAAAGTTGGGTGGCAGTGTGAACTGTGAGGAGGATGCTATGAGAATGCAGGGTGACTTGGACAGGTTGGGTGAGTGGGCAGATGCATGGCAGATGCAGCTTAATGTGGATAAATAGTAAGATTAAATGAGAACTTACCAGTTTGAAGTTTGATCTTTATTTTGTGAGGAGTTGCGATGAGGGATTTCGTGAAGAACCCGCCAGCACGCATGCGCGACATACTTCAAAGCCGCGGTGTGGAATCACAGAAAAAACCAAGCCAAGAAATGACTTGTTATAGTAAGATTGAAGAGACTCTAGTTACCAGTTGACTTTATGATCGAGGGTTGGGAGCGGAGGGCACGAAATCCCTCATCGCAACTCCTCACAAAATAAAGATCAAACTTCAAACTGGTAAGTTCTCGTTTAATCTTACTATTTCATTTCGGAGTCACGTGAGTGACTTCGTGAAGACTTCAAAGCTTCTGTGATTTCACGCCCTGGACAACGTCCATGCTATCACACACGCTACTGAAAAGGTGGACAGCAGTAATCAATTTCCGTCACTGTTTCTCTGAAAAAATAATAATATTTATTAATAACAACAAGAAAGGACCCCTCACTGAGGGGTAACTGTATGTTCTCGGCCTGCATCCAGCACGGCTCCTGCGAACATTCCAGGTACGGTGACGGGTTTGTTGTAAAACCGTTGAAAAGTGGCTTCACTGGCCCATCCCGCTGTGGCAAGTATCTGGTCCATGGGCACCTCCATGGCCCTTGCCGCCGACGTTGATGCTGCCCTGGTGGAATGGGACCCAAACACATCAGTGTCAATACCTGCCTTGTTTAAGACGATCCTGAGCCATCGGGATATCGTCTGTACCGTCACTCTATGGTGAGGTTTTTTGTGACTGATGAACAGGTATTGCTCCATTCCCCTTATTTTCCTCGTCACTTTGATATAGTGGCGGATATGGGTGGCTATGCATAGCCTAGCATCAGCGGGGTATGCTGGAAACTCCAGCTGCAGCCCTGTAAACCCAGGTCCATGCTGCTTGAGCAATTCATCAATGAAAAAAGTGACCCGTTCAGGGGTAGAGATCATTCTGTCGATCTTGGCCTTGTGAAGCGTTTGCACCCTTTGTGCTGAAGTAAGTGCCATCAACATCACCACCTTCAGGGTGAGTTTGTCCAGTTCGATCCCCGTCATGGGTGACCACGTTCTTAGTAGGGTCAGTACTTTACCAATATCCCATGTGACGTTGTAACGGGGCCTCGGCGGGTTGGAATTAAATATCCCCCGCATAAGTTTGGAGACCAATTTATTGGATCCTACCTCAATATTGAGGTAGGACGATAGCGCACTCCTGGCGCTATTGATGGCACTATAGCTGAGATGTTGATCATGGTGTAGCCCCGCAAGAAATTCCAGCACATCTGTGATGGAGACGGAGTCATATGCAACGTCCATGCGGCCGCAATAGGATTCCCATTTCCTGATGTGCGATAAGTACTGCCGTCTTGAGGACTCCCTGCATGATGGTATCCATTGTCCTTGAAGATAGACCATACTGAAGTAGTGGCCTGTTCAGATCCTGCAAGCCAATAGATTCAAGTGACTATAGCAGGGGTGTGGTTCCCCTGTGGCAGGGTTCGTCACCAATTGTGGGCAACCCTCTAAGAGGACCCATGGTTGACTTATCATTCCAAGGACCACCGGATACCATGATTGCGTAGGCCAGTCGGGTATAATGAGGATGCCCTTGGCAGCATCGAGCTGGATTTTCCGCAATACCCGACTGATGAGGCAGAATGGAGGAAAGGCATAGAAGAACCATTTCCCCCAGTCTAGCGAGAATGCGTCCATCGCCATTGCCCCAGGATCTGGCTCCCATGATACGTATGTTGGTACCTGATGGTTCAACCGTGACGCAAAAAGGTCAATATCCGGTTTACCAAATTTGGCTGTAATTTTGGTGAATATTTGGGGGTTCAACATCCACTCGATGTTGTCATTGAATTTCCGTGACCTGGTGTCCGCCACTGTATTGAGCTCACCTGGCAAGTAGGTAGCTGAGATCCAAATATTCCGTTGAATACACCAGAGCCAAATTATATTTGCCAATTCATCACATGAAATTGACCTGGTACCGCCCATATGATTCAGATAAGCCACCGCAGTGGTATTGTCTATTTGGAGACGGACATGAGTGTTAGTCATGTTTGAACAATAGGCTCTTAGTCCGTGGAATGCTCCTAGCATCTCCAAATAGTTTATCCCTTGTGCTGACAACAAAGTAGCTTCAAGTGAGTCCCATCTACCTCCACAACTGGTGTTGTTGTCCGTAGCTCCCCAGCCATGGGAGCTTGCATCTGTTTGCAAGTATACCATTGGACGAGGCACAATGATGGGTTTGAATGAGTTATGGATATTGCCAATCCACCATAGTAACTAAAGTTTTGCCTTAACCGGCAACTGCATGGGTCTATCATAATGTCCAGCATTTACTTTTAATGCTGTTATTTTTGACCTTTGTAAATTCTGATAGTGTAAAGGTCCATATTGAGCAGCTGGAAATACTGCTACAATTTTGCCAATTACCCTGGCAGTTAATCTGATAGACGGTATACTGGCGCAGACCAGGTTCTTGCATGCTTGAAACACATCACCAACTTTGTTAGTTGGGATGGTGGTGATCATGCGATTGGAGTCTATCGTGAACCCCAAGTAGTCCATGATCTGTGCGGGGAGGAACTTTGATTTGTCTGGATGGATTATAAACCCCATTTTTTGAAAAATTTCCACTGTGGCTGAAACCGCCAATTCTGCTGATTCCAGAGTGTGCCCAATTATCAGAATGTCATCCAAATAGGCCATGACCGTATGATTTTGTCTCCGCAGTGTAGATAACACTGGCTTGAGTAGTTTGGTGAACAGTCTGGGGGCTGTAGTAAGCCCATTGGGCAATGCTTTGTATTGCCAAAGCTGATCCATCCAGGTAAACTTCAAGAACTTCCTATGATGTTCCCGAATGGATACTGAATAGTATGCATCTTTTAAATCAATGCATGCCATGAAGCAGCCCTTCGAAATCAAAGATTTGGCTGTTTCAAATGTGTCCATTTTGAAATGGGTGTATTTTACAAAGGTATTCAAGTGAGTTAAATCTATAATGACCCGGCATCCACCGTCTTTTTTAGTTTTAGTAAATATATTGGATACAAATTCAATTGGTTCATGTGTGGTTCTTTCTATCACACCTTTCTCTTGTAAACTCAAGATTTCAGCATAGCCTTCTGCCAATTCTTTTTTGGAAAGTGCAAATTTGCGATTCGGCATATGCTGGGGTGGAGGCAATTGGCCATGAACAAACTCAATCTCATAGCCCTGAATACTTTGCAAGATAAACTCATCTGAAGTGATGGTTTCCCAAGCCTCCTTAAATCCCCGTAATCTGCCCCCAACTCGTGAGGTTAGACATGCAAGTGCATGGAATCCAGACCCCCTTACCTTCATGGTTATCGGCGGTCCCTGGGATTTTTGGTGGGACGTGGAGGTGCTGGGTTGCGTGGTTGGTGCGGAATCCGCATCTTCCATGCTGGCCGCTGAGGGCCTAGCCCTAAAAAAGGCCTGGGTTGAGGAGGCTGTTGATATTGAGGAGGTGCCGGAATGTAGGTCCTTGTCGGCCTGTCGGTTTGACCTCGTGGCCTGAAGTAAGGTGTCTTCTTGGCCGAAGGTCTGGTCACAAAATGTGATCTCATCAGACCTATGGTTTTCGCATGGTCATCCAGATCTTTGACCTGCTTTGGGAGGTCTTCTCCGAACAGCTGTCTAGGTGGGGGGGGTAGGAGGTGCTCTGCATAGTCCCGCAAATTTGGGATTCAATGAAGGTTTTATTATGCTTTTCCTGAAAGCGTTGATCTCGTACTGCGTATTGCAGAGCAGAGCTAGAGCATCCTCCTGTTCGGTGCTTAGATCAACCCCGTCTACCGACTTTGCAAAAGCGGTGATCCCAGACGTAAGTAGCTTTAGAATTCTCTGCAGTTCACTTCCTGCGCTCTGATGCCCGGGCTGATATTACCCCAGATTGGCATGTTCACAATTGGCACGTTGAGTGAATTGCAGTTCCCTGGAGCCTTGTGTCTCTCCATGGCCTTTGCAAGGACCTCCTCCTGCAGTTGATGGTTCGTGAGGTAATCTATGGTTGCAGCCAGTTTGATGTTGAGGGGTTGTCCTGATGATACGGGTAACCCGAATTTGGCTGCCACATCCAGCAGATCTTCCTGAGGGACCTCAGGTGCTGCTGGGGCATGTACCAGGATTTCCTCCTCATCTGGTCTTATGCTGTCCATAGATGGTGACGGGGATATATCCATGAGTCCCCTGGAGCTATGTGTGTCCTGTTTCTGATTAAGTAGAACTTGCTCCAATATCCTCTCCATACGATCCAAGCGCCCTTCATCGGGCGTGTGTGGGAGGTAAGAGACCTTGCGCCCGAAGGAACTTCTGAGGCTCCTATCAGCAGTCCGTACCTCGTCGAGGTAATATCGGTACTGTGACGATGTGTCGCTACCAGCCGCCTCGGCGAAGCTGAGCGATTCCCGCGCGGACCTGCTCAAGGGCCTCCTTTTCGCTGAGCTGGACCCGGCTGCCTCTAAGGGCATGGGTGGGGAGAGGTCGGCACCTAACGCTGCAGCGTGGTGACCCGACGTCCGCGCGGGCTTGCTGACTGTCCTTGATCTGGACCCAGACGGCGTACGGTCCCGACCTGCCCCCAGCGGGGGAAGCGGTGACCTAGGCGAGGCTCCACCCTTGTGACTCCTCCTGGTCCCCCTGGGTGGTGAGTCGACACTGGCCCTCCTTGGTCTGCCAGTGGACTCGGGCCTCCCTGATTCACCAGACCACTTCCTAGTGGCTCCTGGTGAGACCTCAGCCCGCGAAGGGCTAGGTAGTTGAACTGTATCCCTGCTTCCTTCGAGAGGGCTCAGGGAGAAGGGCCGTGCATCAGCACGCGAATCCCTCTTGCTCGTCTCTGCGAACGACCCAGTGGGTGAGAGAGAAATGGAGTCAGGATGCACCTGCTCCGGCGCTGTACCGGCTGTTTGCTCTGCAGGTACCCCGCTAGGGCATAGCTGCGTCGGTAAACCGGATCCTGTGAATACAAGGCTCCCCGGCTTGCGCGCCTTTTTCCCGGCCCGTCCTCCTGCCGTGGAGGGGGGCTCCGGGTTGGGTTGCCGACAACTCCTTGCAGAAGTTTTACGGCCTTTACTTTTCCTACTGTCCATGTCTCTGTGGAAGAAAACACAATTATTCACACAGAACAACCAACTCAAGGTTGTTTGTACTTACCTGAGTGGCCCTTATGAAGGGCTGGTGACGAGCCGCGCTCCTCTCCAGCCGTCGACTGCAATGCGAGCGACGATATGTCGCGCATGCGTGCTGGCGGGTTCTTCACGAAGTCACTCACGTGACTCCAAAATGAAATGATAGGTTATCCACTTTAGTAACAAAAACAGGAAGGCAGATTATTATCTAAATGGTGTCAAGTGGGAAAAGGCGAAGTATAATGGGATCTAGGGATCCTTGTTCATCAGTCAATGAAAGTAAGCATGCATGTACAGCAGGCAGTAAAGAAAGTGAAAGGCATGTTGGCCTTCATAACAAGAGAAGTTGAGTATAGGAACAAAGAAGTCCTGCGGTTGTGCCGGGTCCTAGTGAGACCACACCTGGAGTATTGTGTACAGTTTTAGTTCCCTAATTTGAGGAAGGACATTCTTGTTATTGATGGAGTGCAGCATAGGTTTACAAAGTTAATTCCTGGGATGACAGGACTGTCATATACTGAGAGAATGGAATGTCTGGGCTTATATACTTTGGAATTCAGAAGGATGAGTGGGAAAACCTATTGAAACATAAGATTATTAAGGGTTTGGACATGCTAGAGGCACAAAATATGTTCCCAATGTTGGGAGAGTCCAGAACCAGGGGCCACAGTTTAAGAATAAATTGGCTGTCCCACTGCGGCGAACTAATCTGTGAGTTTAGAAGAGTTTGCCCTCGACTCAAACTCGCAGCATGGTCGACACGTGGTCCTATGAGGTCACTGGATTTCTCATTCATGCTCGAGGGAAGTTCCCGCGTAGTCATGGCCTCAGTTTGGTCGAGGTTGTTGAAAAATTTTCCGTGAGTAAAAATTTGTCGGCATGGTTCTTTTGAACTTGTATTGCTGTGGAGTGGGGTCGCTATGCAGTTACAGGCAGTCGAGGGCAGCCGTAGGCAATCTCCTTCACTGACCGGATATTTTAATTGGCTCATTGGAGTTTTCAGGACCAAGGAAAACTGACCGGTAGGTTAAATGCCCGCTAAACTTTATTAAACGTTGTCTGACTTCTTAAAAGTGTCTGCCCCCTTCCTTCTCCCTTCCTTCTCCCTTCCTTCTCCCTTCCTTCTCCCTTCCTTCTCCCTTCCTTCTCCCTTCCTTCTCCCTTCCTTCTCCCTTCCTTCTCCCTTCCTTCTCCCTTCCTTCTCCCTTCCTTCTCCCTTCCTTCTCCCTTCCTTCTCCCTTCCTTCTCCCTTCCTTCTCCCTTCCTTCTCCCTTCCTTCTCCCTTCCTTCTCCCTTCCTTCTCCCTTCCTTCTCCCTTCCTTCTCCCTTCCTTCTCCCTTCCTTCTCCCTTCCTTCTCCCTTCCTTCTCCCTTCCTTCTCCCTTCCTTCTCCCTTCCTTCTCCCTTCCTTCTCCCTTCCTTCTCCCTTCCTTCTCCCTTCCTTCTCCCTTCCTTCTCCCTTCCTTCTCCCTTCCTTCTCCCTTCCTTCTCCCTTCCTTCTCCCTTCCTTCTCCCTTCCTTCTCCCTTCCTTCTCCCTTCCTTCTCCCTTCCTTCTCCCTTCCTTCTCCCTTCCTTCTCCCTTCCTTCTCCCTTCCTTCTCCCTTCCTTCTCCCTTCCTTCTCTCCCCCTCTCTTCCCCCCCCCCCCCCCGCACTCTCTAAAAGACTTACCTTACACTGTGCCAGCCATCTTTTACCTTTCTGTTCATCATGGGTGTGAATTTCAGATAGCGCTCCCCTGCTTTCCCTGGCCCCCTGTGTTTGTGTGCGTGCGTGCATATGTGTATGTGCGGTCGGTCGATCCAGCTCACGGTTTCATCGCTGACGGTCGATCCAGCTCGTGGTTTTCCAGGCAGGTACCCTCATGCTTGAAGGTCGAAGCCAGTTGCTGGAAGGTCGCGTCAGTGGGACAGGCCCTTAAGGGGTAAGCCATTTAGAATGGAGACGAGGAAGCACTTTTTCACACACACAGTTGTGAATCTGTGGAATTCTCTGCCTCAGAGGGCAGTGGAGGCCGGTTCTCTGGACACTTTCAAGATTGAGTTAGATAGGGCTCTTAAAGTTAGTGGAGTCAGGGGGTATGGGGAGAAGGCAGGAACTGATTGGGGATGATCAGCCATGATCACATTGAATGGGGATGCTGTCTCGAATGGCTTATTTACTGCACCTGTTGTCTGTTGTCTATTGTCTATAAATCTACCCACAGGTCACCCCAAGAATTAAACTGATAAAGCTTCCCATAATTGTAAATATATCCTTTCTTTGGTAGGGAGAACAAGCCTGCACACAACATTCCAGGACCTTTACAACTGCAGTAATGGAACCTTGTGACAGATGCTAATGTGCCAAACTATAAGGTCGTAATGCTGGTGACATTTTGAGTAAGTACCAGGGCTGCTGTTTTTGATCACTGAGTCAAAACTTCTGAAGATGGGTCTCGACCCGAAACATCACGCATTCTTTCTCTCCAGAGATGCTGCCTGTCCCCCTGGGTTACTCCAGCTTTTGGTGTCTATCTTCAGTTTAAACCAGCATCTACAGTTCCTTCCTACACATAACTTCTTCCATACGGGTGAAGGTGTGGGGTATAGAGTAACTGTGCTTCCATAGATACATCTCATATTTTGCTTGGGCAGCTTACAACCCAGTGGTATGAATATTGATTTCTCTCACTTCAGGTAGCTTCAGCATTCCCTCTCTCTCTCTCTCTCTCTCTCTCTCTCTCTCTCTATCCCTCCCCCACCCAAGTCACACTAGCTTCTCATTTTCACCCTGAAACAGGTAACAGAGGCCTGGTTCCTTTATCATCATTACTTTTTTGCATATCTTTCATTGATTGTTGTTTACCTCTCCACATCACTGTCTATATCTCTTGTTTCCCTTATCCCTAACCAGTCTGAAGAAGGGTCTCGACTCGAAACGTCACTTATTTATTTTCTCCAGAGTTGCTGCCTGTCCCGCTGAGTTACTCCAGCTTTTTGTGTCTATCATCCATCTAGCATAACCAGAACTCTGCCTTTCTTTCTCTGAAAGTTCGAATTGATTGACTCTACTTTTGTAAAATCTATTGTGAACTGATTGAGTAGCCACTTCAATATGTAGAAGCAGGAGCATGATACTCTCGGAGACTCCAGAGTAAAGCTTCCCTAGGATACAACGGTTGTCATCCTTTTGTAATCTCCTTCCTTTTCCAAACACCTCAGAAGTCCTATTTGAATCAGATAATCATAGGTCTAGCCATGACTTCAAAAAGGCAGCCAGCATCGTCAGAGACCCACACCAGGAACGTGCGGTCAGGGGATGCAGAGACTCATCTGTCATGCTCCCAATGAAAATAGTTGTTAAGAAAAGTAAAGAAAAATAATATTAAAATAAAATAAGTATAAAGATGTTTCCACTGATCTGTTATAAATGTCATTTCTATATGAATCTAATCATTTTTATAGCAAAAATCGCAATTTTTTGCAGCTCCACTGCAAATACATGGAGAGATAATAGGTGAGGCAGCGACATGCTGAGCCTCCTCTCTGATTGTACAACCCCTTAGAAACTGCATGGAGCTTGGGCAATAAGCGTGTGCGTGTTACTATCTCTTTGTATGTCACCAAAGTAATGTGTGTAAACCCCTTCATTACATGTCCTTACCTTCCATAGTCCAGGTAACGTATTTCACATATAAAGATATTACATTTGTGCTCACTAGTCTCACATAAAACTGCATTGAAAAAGCACCAGGGGAGGCAGCGATCACGTCTGCCTCACAAGGGGGGCATGTCTTGAGCCCAGTGGAGGAAGAGCGAGCGTCAATTACGTAGGCTCAGCCCACGTAATTGACGCTGCGTCGGTCTCCTTTCATGTTAGCTAGCTTCAGCAGCGGCGGCGCAGACCAAAGATCATGGAGGGGAACAAGATATGCCACTTGGGAAGGTAGACTTTGTCGGTACATTAGAAAGTTATTCGATTTTTTTTAAAAATGGATCTATACTCATCACAATATTAAAGTCATCAATTTTTGTACTTCTGATCATTTTTGTTTCATGTAGGAGTCCAAAATATGGCCCGCGGGCCACATCAGGCCCACCACCTGATTTTTCAAGCTCAGATTCGAGTCGCGGAGCACAGGGGCCCGGGGCTGCTCTTAATGTTGTTACCGGTTAGATCCCTCGAATTGTCAGAACCGAGACATCACTGGGCCGCAGTGAGGTAGGGTGCAATGGGGGGGGGGGGGGGGGGGGGGTTCGGCGGCAGTCAGAATGGGACGGTTGCAGGTTATAATGTGCCATTGTTCCCCCTCTCCCCCTCTCCCCCCCTGTTCTCTATCCCTCCCTGCCACGGCTCCACCCCTCTCGCTCCTTGGGGAGACGCGGTGAACAATACAGGGAGGGCTGGGCCACTAATACTAGCCAGTGCCTCCCCAGCCACTGACCCACCCAACCCTGGCCACATTATCATTTCACTCATACCATTGGTAAGGATGGAGAGGTGTCTGAAGACTGCAACATCCAGCTTTAGGAGCAGCTTCTTTCAATCAAACATCAGGATATTAAAGACTACAACCTCCAACTAAGCTCTGAACTACATAGATTTGGGGCATTGTTTTTGTCTTTGTATTCTTTTTATTTAATATACTTGTTGTTTATTACAGTGTTTACACAGTACTATATGTACATCTCGATTGTGCTGCGGTAAGTAAGAATGCCGTTGTTCCATTTTGGGACACGTGATAATAAAACATTCTTGACTCTTGACTTGAAAAATAAATACAATGGGACTATTCAGACAAAGGTTTTATGGCGTCATGGTTCATTTAACCAAACTTGCTGGAGGTGCCATCGTTTGATTGGAATGTTAAATCTTACATGGCAATTCTCTGTAGCAGCATTCATAAAGCAGAAGAACTCTGTAGGAAGGAACTGCAGATGCTGGCTTACACCGAAGATGCTGGAGTAACTCAGCAGAACAGGCAGCATGTCTGGAGAGAAGGAATGGGTGGAGATTGCCAGAGTGAAGAAGTGTCTCAACCCGAAACATCACCCATTCCTTCTCTCCAGAGTTGCTGCCTATTCCACTGAGTTAATCCAGCAATATATGTTTACCTTGTGCAGAAGAACCCTCCTGGCATCCTGAGCAATACTTTTCTCTCAAAAATATCTGAAGCAAATGATTTAGTGATTTGTTTATTTTGTTGCATTTGCTGTGTGTGCTTCCATCCTTATAAAGGTAACTCTGCTCCAAATTAATTAGATGTAAAACACACTGGAACAACCTGGGGTCAAGATAGATGGTCTATAATTACAGCTGACAACGAATAAGTAGGGAACTAAGTATAAAAACTCTAAGTGATATATTGCACTGTTCGTTAATGGCTATATAATGATGTTCCCAAAAGTGTTAGTTTATACTTTGAAGATATGTTGAGTGAGTGTATAAATTTAAATTATGCAACCATATTCAAGCAAAGACTTAGAAATGCAGACATTTCAGACTGCATTAAAATTTAATGAGACAAATGTAAATAGAGTTCAATACAAGTGCTATATCCTGTGATTCGGTGATTGCTTCAGCAAGTATATTAGGTGGTGGTTAAATTACTGGATTAGCCACCCACAGGTCTAAATTAGTAGTCCAGATCCATCATGGTAGTGCCAGTTAAAATAGAGTTTACAAAAAAATTGAAGCTAACAATTTTGATAAAAGTTAAACGGATTCACTAACATGAAAATCCAATGTTTGTTTTGAACCTAGCCCTGAAATGTTAATGGCCGAATGAGGGTCACAACTAAATATGTTGACTGTGCATTTCTCTCCACAGATGACCAGCACAGTGGCAGAGTTGCTGCCTCACAGCGCCAGAGACCTGGGTTCGATCTTGACTATGGGTGCTTGTCTGCACGGAGTTTTCTACGCTCGCCCTGCGACTGCGTGGGTTTTCTCCGGTTTCCTCCCACATTCTAAAGACGGACAGGTTTGTGAGATATAGTTTGTGCTCACAATCACTACTCGGAGACTAAATCGTGGAAACAAGAAATGCTTTATTTGCGAGTCTGCAGAATCGAGTGCCTCTCCAAGTTGAGACACACCAAAGTCAGGAAAGTAAAGCCCCTTTATGCACACAATTCTGCTGGTTTAACCTCCCCTTCTGCTCTTCCCAATCAGAGCACTGAGGTGCACAGTCTATAGGTACGCCCCCAAGTACCTCCCACATCATACATAGCATGTTCATGGTAATGAGCAGTTTCTCGACCAGGGGTGTGTAAGTAATATTCATTTATTTCATTAAGCATGCTCAGTTGCAATTGACCTGGCCTAGTTTCTTGTATTTTAATTGAAAAGCTAGTATCTGGTGATTTATGGCCGCATCCCCATCTTTGCCTGCCACTATACCCTGCTATCAATGGTACTCAAGGATGATGCTGGTTACCTCATTCATAACGATGTCAAACTCCTTGTCCGGACCTACACAACAGTGGGGGTTTAATCACTCTATTTCTCACAGGTTGGTATGTTAATTGGCTTTGATAAAAATTGTAAATTGGCCCAAGTGTGTACGATTGTGCTAGTTATGGGGTGACCGCTTGTCGGCATGGACTCGGTGGGCTGAAGAGCTGTATCTCCAGGTCTAAGTCTAAGATGCTGCCTGACCTGCTGAGTCACTCCGGCAGTTTGTTTATTTTGTTCCAGAATCCCGCATTTGCAGTTCCTGGTGCCTCTTCAAAATCTTTTTCCTGTTAAAAAAAAATATTTTTATTTATTAGCGGTACAATAAGTTACATCAGTGTACATCCCATGTATATTATTACAATCATTGTACCCCTTAATTTTTTAAGGCTTTAGAAAAAAGAAAAAGAAAGAAATAGAAACCGAGAGTGAAAAAGAGTTGTGAAAGTGAAAAAGCGTGCCAAAGGAAAAGGGAAACCTTGGTCGAAGAGTTAGAGAAAGGAAATTAAGAGATAGACCCTTGAGAGAGGAAAAAAAGGGGGAGAGAGAAGGAAAAAAGAAAAACCAATTAATTTATTATAAACATCGCCCAAAAGGAATCTACCAACTCGACAGTTTTTCGTCCCCCCTTTACCAAGACCCGACGGCAGTACATTTTTGAGGTACCCTTGCACCTTAACCTTGTAGTGGATTTATAAATGTAGACCACGTCTTATAGAAATGGTCTGATTTTCCTGTCAGGCGGAGTCTCATATATTCCAGATGTAGTGTTTCAAACATAGTTGAAATCCATGTATTAACTGTTGGTATGGGAGCACTTTTCCAGAATTTTAAGATTAGCTTTTTTCCTGTTATTAAGCCGTATTCAAATAGATTATTTTGAAACGCATTTAATTCAGGGCTACCTTCCGTTGTTCCAAAGATAATCCAATCTGCCTTTGGAGTCAGTTCTATTTTAAATAATTTTGTGAAGATTTCAAAAATTTCAGTCCAAAATGTTTGAATTTTTGTTCAAAAGACAAATGAGTGCGCTATAGTAGCTTCTTGACATTGACATTTAACACAAATAGGTGAGACGTTGGGAAAAAGTTTACTTATTTTAGTTTTTGAATAGTATAATCTGTGTAAGACTTTAAATTGTATTAAAGTGTGTATTACGTTAATTGACCATTTACGCACATTTAATAAGTGTTCTTCCCACCTTTCTTTTAAATGTTTATACTTTTTCCCAGTCTTTTCTGATGCCTTCTCTTGGTATTTCTGCATTTAGAATAATATTATGTATATATAATATGATATTACATTTGCTGATTCAGCTTTTGTGTTCATTACTTCATCCAGTAAATATGATGGCATATAGTGATATTCTTGTGTGTATTTTTTCAGATTGTCACATATTTGGAAATATTTAAAATACTCAGTTTCCCAAATTGTATTTCAGTTGTAATTGTTTAAATGGTAATAATTTTCCTGTTTCATACAAATCTCCAAAGGATTTAATTCCTGCTCTTTCCCATTGTATAAATGCTTTATCTATAATTGAATTGAAGGGTTTTTGCCGATAGGAGAGATACAATTAGAAACTACAATTAGAAGTTTCCAAATTCTAATTGTACTATGTATTATTGGATTTTTGTTGTAATTTGTATTATTCAACGTCATTGGTGAAAGAAGGATCGCTCCAATATTGCAAGGGGAGCAGTCCTCTTTCTCCATAGGAATCCAATCCAGGGAGAATTATCCAGTAATTGAATCATATGCCTAATATTTACAGACCATTAATAATACATGAAATTAGGGAGTGCTAATCCCCCTATTGCTCTGGGTTTATTCAAGTGTGATCTTTGTATTCTGTGGGACATAATTCCAAATAGAATTTGTAATATCTAAGTCCAGTTTTTATATAAACTTTTCGGGTAGGTGTATTGGGATTGATTGGAACAGGTATAAAATTTGTGGTAGAAAAATCATTTTTATGGCGTTTAGTCGGCCTATTAAGGACAACTCGGACTCAGATTTGGCTGCGTCGTAACTCAAACTCAAACGCAAACTAAAACTCAAACTCCTGTGCTTTTCCATCAGCAAACTCAAACTCAAACTCAAAATCTTGTGCTTTTCCATCCTCAAACTCCAGCTCAAACTGCTGTGCTTTTCCATCAGCAAACTCAAACTCAAACTGCTGTGCTTTTCCATCAGCAAACTCAAACTCAAATTCAAACTCAAACGAAGAGATTTGGCTGCGTCTAGTCCATCCTGTGCTTTTCCATCCTCAAACTCAAACTCAAACGAAGAGATTTGGCTGCGTCTAGTCCATCCTGTGCTTCTCCATGCTCAAACTCAAACTCAAGCGAAGAGATTTGGCTGCATCTAGTCCATCCTGTGCCTTTTCCAACAGCAAACTCAAACTCAAACGAAGAGATTTGGCTGCGTCTAGTCCATCCTGTGCTTTTCCATCCTCAAACTCAAACTCAAACTCTAGCTCAAACGAAGAGATTTGGCTGCGTCTAGTCCATCCTGTGCTTTTCCATCAGTCAACTCAAACTCAAGCTCAAGCTCAAACTCAAACGAAGAGATGGGACTGCGTCTCGTCCATCCTGTGCTTTTGCATCAGTCTCCTGGCACAACTCACCAAGAATGTTGACAATAATAAGTGTCTTTCTTCAGACAAATATTTGGACAGAAAAAGATAATATCAGGATGCATGTGAAATAAAGTGAAATGCAGTGGTGTTAAATTCTAGAGTGCATCACTTTGACGTGAGAGGGACAAAGTTTAAAGGAGATGTGCGGAGACGTGGACCTGCACGAATTGGAGGAATATGTATCTCATGCAGGTGGAGGTAATTAGTTTAACTTGGCATCATATGTGGCACAGACACTGTGGGTCGAAGGGCTGTTCCTGTGCTCTCCTGTTTGATATTCTGTTGTATTTTATAATCATATTCCCATGGATTGCCATTGATTGAAAAAATCTTTTTTAATTCGAATGTGCAGAGGTTTTTACCAAGTGTGGTTGATGTATTAAATAATTTTTCATGTGGTCTCTGAAATGCATTTGATCCACCCACTGCAAAACTACATTCCCCAGGAACCTGCAAAGTTGATAAATGAAAGTGCTCAAAGAAAAGGAATAATAAAAGGGTAAATATTTTTAATTCCCTTTAGATTTTTCAGTGTGGTTGCTCTCACCATTGTCCAAAATATTGTGTTTTAGTTGCAAAAGGTTTCTTTGCAATTTTGGTGGAATGCTCTGCCTTCTGTATATTTGAGAAATTTCTTACAGAATGCAAGGCTCATCAGTTTAAGGTACCTATGTTACAAGGTAACATTCAAAAATACTAAGGAATTATCTGTTTTTTTATAACTCAATTAGGTTTGAAAGATTTTGTATTGTTCCATGAACATTTAATGTTTCCATGCTAATGATTTTTTGATAAATTTTGTATTTGTATTTTAAGAAATTAAGTAAAAATTTGTGACTAACGGACATGCTCGACAAAGACTGAATGATTTAAGTGCATTTACGTTTATTGTTGAAATTATTTATTTAATATTGCTATTAGTGCAGGTTGCCATGGAGACTGGCAAGTCTTGATGTGTTTTCTGGAATACTGCTGTTGTGGCCTTCTTGTAAGGACGTCCATTTTAATCCATTTAATGGGAAATCATTGGCCTAAGCAGTATCTTCATTACTGCTTGAAAGAGCTGTTACTCAGTTACCCTTGGGTGAAAGTTAATGGCTTACTCTGCTTGGCGCAGAGTTAAAAACAACTCCCACGTTGGACACGAAAATCTAACCGATAACTTTGGCTTAGTAGTTATAAAGATGGAAACAGATATTGTACTGGCTGAGATGAAAAGGAAGAGAAAAAAAGGAAAAAAAATATATAAAGTATCCAGTTTATATGTTGTCACATTTACTCCCCGATTTTCTATGCAAAGAAGAGATTCATAAAAGCCTGACATGGTGAGATTTCATATGGAGCAGGTTTAAGAGAAGGAATGCACAATACATTTGGGTGAATGGTTTGGAGATTGGTTGTTCTGCTAGCCCTTTACTTTGTGCCATCCTCAACACATGAAAATGAGCCCCAGAAACATTGTCTAATGAGCCTGGGGCTGCAAGACCTTAGGAGGCAGTACCTTTAGTGAATAATCTCTCCAGACTCTGCCATATTCATCCCTTTTTAAGGTCATAAGGAATATCATTAGAATTAGGTCATTCAGCCCATCAAGTGTACTCTGCCATTCAATCATGGTTGATCTATCTCTCCCTCCTAACCTTGTTTGTTGCATTTAAGGTGCTATAGGGTCACTCAGCTGCTGACACCCATTGCTTTGTTGGCACCTGTTCACTCTGGTTTCCATACAATACCAGGCTTCCAAAACCTACGCGATCAAGGGGAGAATGTACAAACTCTGTACAGCCAACACCCGTAGTCAGGATCGAACCGGGGTCTAGCACTGTAAGACAGCAACTCTACCACTGCGCCACTATGCTGCTGTAAGCTGTGTCTGTTGCTGCTACTGCTTTCTTATTCGCCATGTCTCACCTTCTCATTTATTTGTTTTTACACATTTTTCACCATCCTCTGGTGTTTGTGAAGATGAATTCTTTATCCCGCTGCACTAATCAATGTAATAAACTAACCATATCAGTGGAAGGCCTTGACTAAAAGTTGTTAGAACCAACTTGGTCTCACAGAATTAAACAAGGGGTGGAGAGCAACACAGTTAGATGAACCACTGCCTCTAGCTCCAGTGACCCAGGTTCAACTCTGACCCACAGTGAGTCTGTGTGGCATTTACAGATTTGGACTGTGACTGCATGGGTTTGCTCCCATAGTCCCAAAGACCCACTGGTTGGTAGGTCTATAAACCAACTTGGTCTATAGTCCACTGTAAATTGTCTCTTGTGTAGGTGACTGGTAGACGCTTGGGAGGAGTTGGCGAAAATGTTGGGAGAGTAACACAGGATTGGGTGTTTGATGGTCAGCATGGAATTGCTTGGCCTATTTCCATGCATTAAAACATTCAAGCCATGTCAATGACATCTGGCAGTTGCTGTTCAGGGTATTTGTACTTCTATAGTTCCAAAAACAAACGACAATGCAGCCTTTAGAAACTCTTCCCTTCATTTCAAAGGACCAGCCTCCATTATCTTGTGATCTTTATCATGGCTGGTTTGCAAACTTTCATTCAGCTCAAAGAACGATATAGGCAGAATGTCCTTTGGTATAACTACCTTTCTTTAATTCCTATGTAATGATATCAGGAATTGATATGGAAACCAGCATCGTAATGATGACGGGGTTTACTCAAAGTTAATATTTTAATATTCAGCATTTTGCTTCAACATACCATTGTGGTAAAGGATGGGGACAGAGATAATTGTGTCAGATTTAGTGTAAACTAGACCAAGGGGGACCTATCGGGTCCCGTCCCCTCAACGTGCGGTTGCGGGGAAGGGGGGGGGCCTTCGGCGTCACACACACACACTGACCACCCCACACACATACCCACTAACCGCCCCTTGATATTATAATAATGATTAATTCGCTCCTGTTACCCCATCCCCGTCCTATCCGCTCACGCATCACGGGGTGGGGGGGGGGGGTGGGGGTTGCTGGACCACGTAACTCGCAGCTTGTGGAAAAGAGGCATTGTGACATCATCCAGCTCACTTCAACTCATTAGATTTTAAAATGTTCTCAGATTGGTGAAAAATGTTAGTACAAAACTCGGGAACTCGAGAAATAAAAATGTCACCATTAGCGCGTTGGGTTTTCGAGAAGATGTGATTCACAAGCAAACAAATAAACGATTAGTTCAGAGTTTTACAAGTAGATATAGGTTGCATGCAGATGGGATTACTATATGACAAGATTGTATTAAACCGAAGATTATTATTTTATTAATTTGCCAACCCCTGCAAATGACAAAGATTTATTGGTGAAGGTCTTGTTGTAATGTCATAAAGTCATAAGTGATAGGAATTGAATTAGGCCATTAGGCCATGCTGATCTTGTATATGAAGTTCCAAGTTCTGGTTGACTGCAAAAAGAAACATTGGTCTGAAATCGATTGTGATAACCATTCAAGTTTCTTCCAAAAATTCAACTTGACACTTCATGTTGTCCCTCTTGCTTCCACCTGCTTACACAATTTCCACATCAAGTGTAGGAAGGAAAGTGATGCCCCGCGCAAATTGGAGGAACAGCATCTTGTATTTCACTTGGGTAGTTTACACCCCAGTGGTATGAACATTGACCTCTAATTTCAGGTAGTCCTTGCTTTCTCCCTCCTTCCCCTACCCTTTCCAGCTTTCCCACAAGCCTATTGTCTCCGCCTCTTCCTTTCTTCCCCTCTCCTCCCCCGACATCAGTCTGAAGAATGGTCTCGACCCAAAATGTCACCTCTCCATAGATGCTGCTTCACCTGCTGAGTTTCTCCAGCATTTTCATCTACCCTCCAGCTTTTTGTGTCTATCTTTTACACATCATGTTGGTTGATCCATATCAAGTGTGGCCATTACACATGCAGTGCTTATTTTGCAGTTGCAAATAATCACTGTTAGCTTCTCCACCTTTGTCACCATACATATGCAACCATCTAAGGCCCGACCCTTGACTGCCCAACTCCCTCATAGTTCCAATGTCCTATATCCCTAATAGAATTTTTGACCACCAGCACTTCATCAATATCACCCAAGTGACAGTGAAAGACTGTTGATCAGCATTATCAGAGACCGTAGAATGGGGCAGAGCTATAGGACAAGCATGGGTGGGCTAGGACTTTATTCCTTGGAGCACATGGGGATGATGTGAAATCTTATATGTGTATACGATCATGGGGAAAACCAGATAGGGTGGGTGCACAGAGTCTTTTACCTAGAGCAGGGGAATCAAGAACCAGAGGTCATATGTTTAAGGTGAGGAGGGAAAGATCTAATGGGAACCTGAGGGGTAACCTTTTCACACAGTGTGTGGTGGGTATATGGAACAAACTGCCAGAGGAGGTCGACACCAAATGCTGGAGTAACTCATCGGGCCAGGCAGCATCTCTAGATGGAAGGAATGAGTGACTTTTCAGGTCAAAACCTTTCTTCAGACTCTCGTTGAAGCAGGTACTATCACAACATTTTAGAAACATAGAAACAGGCACATGGATAGGAAAGGCTGAGAAGGATATGTAGATGGAGCAACTTGGTTATTCTGGACAAGGGCCTGTTTCCATGCTGTATGACTCTGAATCTATGAATCTAAATCGATGCATTAACATTTCTAAGCCATCATTCACCATGCCGAATCTTTAAAGACCTCTATCAAGGCATCCTTCAGTCTTATTTGGAGAACAGAATCTTAGCCTATTCCATTGCTGAAATTTAACTTCGTAGTCATGTGAGTGACTTCGTGAAGACCCCGCCAGGGACGCATGCACGACATATCGTCGACCGCATGTGAGCGACAGTCAGGGAGGAGCATTGCTCCACTACTACAGGGACCTGCAGGTAAGGAAAAACTAACCTGCGGTTCTTTTTTCATTTTAGGTAACTCTGTTTCAGAGTACTCCAGGCCGCTTCGGCACTGACTGCGGACCGCGGGATGTGGGCAGTCAGTGGCGGCATTAACAGACTGGAGTCGGGAAGCCCGTTGACCCAGGAGGGTCCGGGCTCACAAATTCGCCGGTTGGAGGGACGGCAGAGGCAGCCCGACTCTACACCGCAGCCCACCGCGGGCTGACGGCATGTATGAAGGAGTGGGGCTTGCAGGTTCGCCGTTCAAAGTTTATGACGGCAGAGCAGCAGCCCCGACTCTACACCGCAGCCCGCAAGGACTCTGGGGGCTGACGGTGTTACTTCGCTCTGGACCCGGGAGGGTCCGGGCTTACACGCTGTTCGCAGCTAACGACGGCACAGCGACAGCCCCAACTTCATTTCTACACCGGGCAGGTTGGGCAGCACGTTGACCTGGTAGGGTCCGGGCTCACACTCGCCGTTCGCAGGTAGCGAAGGCAGAGCGGCAGCCCGAATCTACACCGCACCCACAGGGTCACCACGGGCTGACGGCAACGCTACCCGGAAGTTGGGCAAGCCCGTGGACCAGGCGGGTCCAGGCTCGGAGACTGCCATTCACGAGCAGCGAAGGCAGAGCAGGAGCTGCGACTCAACGCCACAGGCATACCATGGACTGACGGCTATGCTACCCTATAGAGGTAGTAGGCAGAGCCGGGGCCCCGACTCGCTACACAGGCAGGAGCCTTGTCGTTAGCGGCAGTCTATGTCCCGCATGAGAGCCTGGTCACCATTGGAGCTGGGGGGGGAAGAGTGCGCTCCTCCACCGGAAGCTTCATAAAGACCCTCAGGTAAAATACTAACCTTGAGTTGTTTAGCTTCTGTACTAGACTTTGCTTACAGAAACGATGGATGGAGACCAGAATGAAAGCATCGAAGCATGCCTCCCAGGGCCATGGGACTTCGGATGGGAGTCAGCGGCCACTATTTCCGGAGCTGCCCACAACACCGGCAGCACCCGCTCCGCGGGCCGGGATAAGAACGCGGAAACCGGGGAGCGTTCCATGGCCAGCCGATTCTCCACCATGGCTGGCCATGGAGCCACAAAGTGGTAGGAGCACCGCACGGGTGCGGGGTAGGCAAGACACTGATTCCCTAGCACTGTCACCTAAGCATAGGGACTGTGGAGCAAAGGTGCGTAAACGTGTGACCCGCTCGGTGGCATGTTCTATCTCCCCTACTATGCAGGTCACCAGAGGGCGGACCCGGGGGAGAGCTGCGCCCAGGTTGTGCCCCGATGCAGCGGAAGGCATCGACATGCCACCGGGGGTAACCTGCTAGATTGCGGGCCGGTGATGGATCTGCTGGGAAGTCAGGGAGCCCTGCAGGAGCAGGAGGTACCGGCTCACCACCGGGTCAGGCTGCCAGTGCAGGCTGGTGGCAGCGGATTTCGGTCGTGCGGCCCCGCTTAGGTGGCAGGCAGCGACCATGCGCCGTCACGAACTCGTGTAGTCAGGAGTGGCGGCAAGTCCGCGCGGACGTCGGGGTAGCACGCTTCGGTGGCAGGGACCGACTCACCACCGCTCATGTCTTCCAGACAGGCGGGCCACCACCGTCCGGAAGACTGCGGACCAGCGGCATGTCCGCGTGGGAGTCGCTAAGCCCCGCTGGAGCGGCAGGCAGCGACATCCTGTCTAGGCACCCATAATCATCACCTTGACGAGGTGCGGGCCGATGACAGAAGCCTCAGTAGTTCAGGAGAACCTGAGGAAGTCGACTTGTCGTCCGCAGATGCGGCGGCGGTCGCATGGCTCGGATGGAGCGCATGATGGAGCGTATCTTAGAGCACAATCTCTGCAGCTGGACCAGGTGTCCTCCAGTTCCAGGAGACATGCGGCTGGGCCACCCAGCATGTTCCTGTCATCAGTGGGGAGTGCCGGGGAACAGCAGCTGGCTGACACGAAAGAAGGTTTGCAGCAGGAACCTGCAGTACCTGAGAAACCCAGGAGGAACTGCTAGATGTGGTCTCCAAGTTCGCCCAGCCGAAGCACTCAGGACAGCCTTTGCAGCCCAAAACTAGGGGCCAGGATAGACGACCTCACCACACACCAGGTCCTTACCGAGGCGATCAACAAATACAAGGCCCAAACAACTGCATATCGTTGAATGTACCGACAGTCAACACGCCCGTCTGGGGCACAGGAGCTGAAGTTACTAAAGATCCTGAAATTGCCGACGTCGGGGATACTGCCTTTGCCAGGTTGGTTGACGGTACGGGAATAACGGCAGAGCAGGAGGATGCTCTTGCGTAATTAGTCATGGAATTACGCTTCCCGTATTATCGCCATTAAACTGACTCCAAACCCCATATTTGCGGGGTTGTGCAAGGCATCTGCGATGCCACCAGCGAGACAGCTGTTCGGTGAGGACCTGCCCAAGGGTCTAGAACCTGGATTTGGAGGTGAAGGCAGTCGGGTTGATGGACCCACCTCCCTCCAGCAGACTGGCAGTGCGCAGACAACCACCATATGCAAGACCTCGGGGGCCACCTGAAAGTCCAGTAAGGACCTACATGCCGGCAGCACCTCAACACAACCCAGCAACGACAGAACACCAGAAACCAGAACATCAGGCCTGCCGGTAACCATGGAGGTAAGGGGGTCTGGTTCTCTTGGAAGTGCTGCATGTATAACCACACAAGTAGGAGGGAGGTTACATACATTCTGGGATGTATGGGTTCTGATTGTCACTATCCCAGGGAACAAAGCAATAGACATAATAGAGGCATGTAACAGCCTTGCTTGTGCCAGGAAACTGACTATTAGACATAGTGCTAAGGTAATTGGTAAACTTGTAGCTACATTCCAGACACATAATTTGGGCCGTTACACTATCGAAGCTTACAAAAAGCAATAATCTCGGCATTAAAAGCGAATGCTGGACATTTACGAGCCTATGCAGCTGCCAATCAAGGCATAAATTGAGCTACAATGGTGGATTAGCAATGTTTGTGATTGTTAAATCCCATCATTACATCAAACCCATTAGTCGTGTTACAAACTGACGCAAGCGCCAAGGGCTGGGTAGCTACCGACACCATTCCAGTTGGGGCGGTAGATGGGATTGGCATGAGTCTACTTCTCTTCAATCACAAGGTATAAACTGTTTAGAAATGCTGGGAGTATGTCACAGGCTATGGGCTTAATGCACTAATCTGCAGCATAAGCATTAAAGAAGGAACTGCAGATGCTGGAGAATCGAGGGTTTCACAAAAAGCTGGAGAAACTCAGCAGGTGCAGCAGCATCTAACGAGCGAAGGAGATAGGCGACATTTCGGGTCAAGACCCTTCTTCTCATTTTCACACTAGAAACAGCTTATAATGGCTTGTTTCCTTTATCATGAATACTTTTTTGCATATCTTTCATTCATTGTTCTTTATCTCTCCACATCACCGTCTATATCTCTCGTTTCCCTGATCCCTGACCAGTCTGAAGAAGGGTCTCGACCCAAAACGTCGCCTATCTCCTTCGCTCCTTAGATGCTGCTGCACCCGCTGAGTTTCTCCAGCTTTTTGTGTAACCCTGCAGCATAAGCATGTCCGTCTTCAATAATACCACTGAGGTGGCATATTTAAACCTTATGGGTGGTATCAAGTCAATATCTTGTGATGAATTGGAAAAATTAATTTGGCTCTGGTGGATTGAAAGAAATATTTGGATATCAGCTACGTACCTTCCGGTTAAGCTCAATACAGTGGCGGACACCAGGTCACAAGCATTTGATAACGACATCAAGTGCATGTTGAAACGCCAAATATTTGCTAAAACTATAGCCTAATATGAAACACCAGATATCGACCTCCTTGCATCCAGGTTGAGCCATTGGATACCAACATATGTCTCTTGAGAACCAGATCCTGGGGCAGCGGTGATGGACGCGTTCTCGCTACATTGGGGGGAAAATGGGTTTTTCTATGATTTCCCCCATTCTGCTTCATCAGACAGGTGTTGCAGAAAATGCAACCAGATTCTGCAACAGAAGAGACCATGGACATCATACAGCATTGTGCAGAGAGAGTCCACTAGGAAGCAGTGCCTCACCCACATAAGGATATGGGAGGTTTCTGTAGTCGGACCTAGACCACCTACATATCTGCTATGATCTCCAATGTGATGGAATCCTCACGGGCCTGCATTATGATGAGTCCCTCAGTTACAGTGCCATATACAGTGCCAGGAGTACACTGTCATCCTATCTCAACATAGGAGTGGGATCTCACCAGCTGGTATCCACACCATGAAGGGTTTGTTCTATCCATCTCTTCCCGACCACGATATTATATTACGAGAGATATAGGGGTGGTGTTGACCCTACTCAGCCTTTGACGGATTTATCACTGGACTTACTCACCTTCAAAGTGGTGATGGTAATGGCACTGAACACAGCACAATGCGTCCAGACTCTACCTGGATAGAATGGTTTCGACCCACAATAAAGTGACTTCTTTATAGAAGAGTTGCTTAAACTACACAGACCTGCGACTACAGGTCTGAAAATGGGTGTGAGGAATATGGAGACGGATCTGTTATCAGCCATGTAAACCCACATCACAGGGTGATGGTGCAGACTATCTCCAGATGGCTCAAGGTGGTATTCGGTGCAGCAGGTAAGACACTAACATTTTAAAAAGTCATTCTACCAGGACTGCTTCCACATCAGCGGCGAGGCCCATGGAGTTGTTCATGGATCATGTCCTCACAATAGCAGGCTGGGTCAGTGAAACTACATTTCAGCAGTTTATAATAAACCTGTGGCCGCTCCCGCAACGTTGCGGAGTCAGTTTTAAGTGCTGTTCCCTAAACGTTAGTCCCCGAGTTCAGGGGTTTATTGTTGTATTAACAAAAATGTTATTATTTTCAGCTTGTTCAAGTCTGAAATACGTTAACATACTTCCTCCATCAGTATTACGGCAGTGTGTGAGCATGGACGTGATCCAGGGCATGTAATCACAGAGCTTTGAAATCTTCACAAAGTCACTCACATGACTCCGAAGTAAAATAGTAAGATTAAACGAGAACTTACCAGTTTGAAGTTTGATGCTTATTTTATGAGGAGTTACGATGAGGAATTTCGTGCCCTCCGCTCCCAACCCTTCATCATAAGGTCAACTGGCATATTAGTGTCTCTTAATCTTACTATCTTCAGTCATTGTTGTTATGTATGATTGCACACCGCTGCTTTGAAGAATGTCACGCATGCGTGCCTGGCGGGGTTTTCACGAAATCCCTCATTGTAACTCCTCATAAAATAAGGATCAAACTTCAAACTGATAAGCTCTCATTTAATCTTACTATTATAATCATGCTTGTATCCCTCTGTTTCATCAGCAGAGGTCTTTGCAAGGCATAACAATGATCAATTCCTGTTATTATTATTATTGGGAGGTGTATCTAGATTCAGGATATTGGTTTTGATGTCTTTCTAGCTGCTGTGTTATTCTATGCCTGTTAATTCTTGTTTTCTTTCACTGGACAGGGGGGAATGTAAAAGGTGACAACCAATGACCTGCTGCATTCTTAAGCATATTGTAATTTTCTAAAAATTTGAGTTTTGACAGTGAAAATTTCCGTTTCTATAACAGAGAGGATATAATTGAATTGAAATGAAGGTGTAAATATGCTCTTCTAAGCTTACCCCCAGACTAGTTCAGTCAAAAAAGCACTGTCAAGCACTGGGACAACTAATCTTTATTTTTGGATTGTACAACAAATTCCCCTGTATGATACCTAAACCACTGCGGGTTTGATCCTTGTTCTGCCTGGCCAAGCCCTTCAGCCTCGTGCAAGCAGAAACACTGCAAAAGGTCACGCAGTCCCAAGCGCTCTTCCAGAAGATCGACAAAGGACCTCATGGCGGCTGCCTTCTATAGGTCCCCGGACCTTGAGGGGCCGAACTACAGAGGGGTGGTCTCTTTACAATCCAATCAAACATTAATTGCATCAGTACATTATAGACAGTTCCCCAGACCAATAACAGTCTCCCATACATTGTTTCAGGAGAAGCTTCAGGAAGAAGCTAACTTAACTTGAATAATGCAAATTTACCCTAGAATTCAAACAAACCTGCCAGTGCTTAATACGCTTAGCCAATCAACAAACAGCAGGGTAACTGTTTAGCAACATTATTTACAATGCTGTTTGCAGTAATCCAATCAACTTCAAGCATTTTACACTTCCTTGGAGGTCCTCTGCAGAAATCTCATTCATTCTGTCAATTGAAGAGATACTTATAAATTTCTTATCTGCAACATTGATCTGGGCCCCAGACTTACTGGCACCATTCAGAAGCTTCTCTTATTTCTGCAGAGTACATCAGACTTGACCAAAACGGCCTAACAATACACGAGTCCTTACTAAATTTTGGCAGATGGAAAAATCTCACATATGCAATAAATAGCAATGTATTACTGGTCTGGAAATTTCCAACTAGGTTCACACACAATTCTTCCAATACCTTGTCAACATATATTGATGCTATTTCTGGAAAAGGAAAGTGCAACATTGCCAACTGTTATGATTCAGGTTTTCTCTAAATACTTTTGGCTTTTATGCACATCAAAGATATTTTCCAGAAACACATTGAAGTTACCCTATGGATTTAAAATTTCACTCTCTGGTCTATTGCATCACCTAACATAATGTAGCATTTACGACACATAAAGAGGCCTTTTGGCTCAACTGTAGTACATTGTTATTTACTGCATATGTGAGATTTTTCCATCTGCCTTCATTTCAATTCAATTAGCATGCCGTTCTTTCTCTTAATCCATCGTCTGTTTTCTAGCAAGGAACTACAGATGTTGGTTTAAACCAATGATAGACACAAAAAGCTGGAGTAACACAACTGATCAGGCAGGATCTATGGAGAAAAGGAATAAGTGACATTTTGGGTCAAGATCCTTCTTTAGACTCTCAGTCTGAAGAAGGGTGTCAACCCGAAATGTCACCTAAGCCTTGTATGATCACAGACTATTAATAATCTTTTTTTTTCACCTCATCTTACAGTATATGATGCACCTTAAATCTAATGCAGAAAAACACTGAGTTATGTTTGGAAAGGCAATATACTCTCCATGATGTTATGCATGTATTTTATCTTAACGTTCAAAGTGGACGCAGGGCAATTATATTAAAAGAGCTCATCTAAAAGTGAGTAGTAAAAAATTGACAATATTATCAGCTTTTCCCGACCACCCGGAATTCCCGGGGTTTAGAACGTCTCATAAAGTATAGTCGTGCTAGAGAGCAAGAGAGAATAGACACAAGATGGTATTTTAGGAGGGCAGAACAAACATTGTTCTGCCCTCCTAAAATACCATCTCGTGTCTCTGAAGGCAGAACAAACATTGTTCTGCCAAACGATAAAACCCTCCACTTTTATTGTGAACTTTATTTCCCCCAGACAACCGTTTCTTCCTAACTTGCAGTTATAAGAATCAATATGCAAAATGTATCATGGACCTCAATTGCCAGAGTTAAATCCAGGTTAAAATTTGCTGGAACTAGTTGGAATACTAGCAAACGGTGCCACCCAATCTATTTTTGGTACATCACCCAAAGAAAAAGTTTGTGAGTGTATATATCCACCTCTAGTAGCTAAAGAAAATATGATGTACATCAAATGGTTCAGTTCAGTTTAGTGTTACGTGTACTGAGGTACAGTGAAAAGTTTTTGTTGCGTGCTAACCAGTCAGTGGAAAAACAATACATGATTACAATCGAGCCATTCAAATTTGTACAGATACATGATAAAGGAATAATGTTTAGTGCCAGATAAAGGCAGTAAGGTCCGATCAAAGATAGTCCGAGGGACGCCAACGAGGTAGATATTAGCTCAGGTTGAAGAAGGATGGTTCAGGTTGCCTGATAACAGCTGGGAAGAAACTGTCCCTGAATCTGGAGTCATTTGTTTTCACACTTCTATACCTTTTGCCTGATGGGAGAGTGGAGAAGAGGGAGTGGCCAGGGTGCGACGTCCTTGATTATGCTGCTGGCCTTGCCGAGGCGGCGTGAGGTGTAAATTGAGTCAATAGAAGGGAGGGTGGTTTGTGTGACACAAGCTCCTCGACTACACTTTGTATCCAGAAATGCAAATTTCTGGAGTTTTGTATTTCAACACTGTTTTACTTACAGACACTCGACTAACCCGCTGTGGTATTGTTTCTGGAGATGAAAACAATTGGCCTATTTCTAATAGGATAGATTTGTTGAGCTGAATAAACAAAATATGGTTTAAGAAAAATTGACACTTTGTCTGTTGATCCATGTAATTGTTATCAACCAGAATGGAGGTACCTTCAGCATAACAACTCCGGCAAGTCAAGAAGACTGCTCACAACCACACCAAGACCAATTTAAAGATGGGAACTAAATGCTGCCCTTGCCTGCAAAATCCACCTTCAAGTAATTAAATATATTCTAATCTTTATAGCCGTATGCTATTGCGTCTTGGTTTAAACAAACTTTCCCCGGTATTTCTCTTTATTTGATACTGGTAAAAACTCATTAAACCTGAAGGGACTGCCACTTGTGTTAAAACAATATCTTATTTGAAAACCACCTCCACAGGAATATGTATCTGCCATCTCTTGTCAACGTTGACCGCTAACTTTCTCCTGATGTTTAGTTATTAGTTAGCCAAAGAATTTTGGCAAGTACTCTGTCCTCCTTCATGAGTAATTGAGTGATGAAGCATGAATGGTGTTGCTCATGGGAAACTAGAACCATGTAATGCTTTTGCCATGAAATCAACAATTCCCAATGACATTATACAGTGGATCCACTAAATGTTTATTCATAGATAAGAACAAGATGCTATCTTTCCTTTCATTCTCTCCATCGTTCCTGTAATTATTTTTTATGGTTCTCAGTTCTCTTTTCTTTCTTACAGCTGAAATTATTTTTTGTTGTGTCTAATTTTTTAAATTCCATTTTCTGTTCCAGATTTTTCATTGCAGCATTGCTAGTTTTCATGTCACTATACTGGGTTAGTCACTCTGGATAGCCTGGGATTAACAACATCAAATGCCTACAAAGGGAGGAGAACTTGTGCAGAATACAAAAAGGATAAAGGACAAAGGACATTTATTGTCACATACACCAATTGGTGTAGTGAAATGTGTCGTGCCATTCAGCACACAAAGACAAGACACAACATTGAAGAATTTAACATAAAACATAAAAAACATCCCCCCACAATGGTTCCCATTATGAGGGAAGGCACAAAGTCCAGACCCCACCCCCAGTTCACCCATAGCCGGGCCTATTGAGGCCTCCACTGTCGCCGCTATGGGGGCCGATGTTACAGGCCCTTCTTCGCCGGATGATGGTGCTCCGGCGTCGGGAGAACCCTCTCAGCGGCTCGGGGTGCCTGTAACAGCCGCCTCCTTGCTGGAGACCGCGGCTTCCGATGCAAACAGGCTGCGCTGGATGGAGCTCCACAACTGGCGATCTCGCCGAGAGATCCCAAGCTCCGCGATGTTAAAGTTCAGAGCAGCCGGCCCGCCCCACTCTCAGCTCCACGATGTTCTCCTGTGGTCTTCAGTTCACCGGAGTTCCAGCGCGATGACCCAGGCAAGGCATCGTCCGGTCCGCGAAGGCGCACCAGCGCTGTGCCACTGCTGAAGCCGGCGGTCCCCCAGAAAACGCCGCTCCAGGCTCGCTGGTAGGCCGTGAGGACGGGTCGAAACTGCAGCCCGGAGAAAGCTGCCTCTCCGACCAGGTAGGTACACGTGAAAGCAGTTTCCCACTCCCACCCCCACCCCCACATAAAAAAGGCTAGGATCCCGAAAAACAGAAAAACTCAACTAACTCAAAAAACTCAACTGATGGCTGGGCAGCCATACCCGTACAGGATGGCGTCCCCATCTGAATACAGTGGAATGCACACATTGGGAAGAAGGTGGGGATTCAGCTTGGAAGATCCTGAGAAGAAGCATTTAGCCTCATAATAAGCAAATGCCAGGCAATGAACTGAGAAGATTAATGCCCTGGATGTCCATTAGAATCTGAGACAGAAATACACTATGTACCTGGATAGTTTCACAGACGTAGCTAAAATTGCAATCCTGGTAGTGTGGTGAGATTAGGTCAACTGTGTTTCTCTAGCTATGATTCTTTTGGAACTTGCAAGGTCAAGAAGAAATTGCCTCATTTGTACAGGTATGACATGAGTGCCCAAATGGTAAAGCTACTGCAATAGCAGCTGGAGATCCAGAGCAATGATACAGAGAAATTAGTCAAATCCCACCATGGCTGCAAGGAATTTAAATGCAAGTAAGTAAATAAATGTGGAATTTGTTGCGGAAGATGTTAATAGAGTCAGAGAGTCTTACAGCATGGAAACAGGCCCTCTGACCCAACATGCCCACAGTGAACAACCTGTCACATCTACACTGGTCCCGCCTGCCTGCATTGGGCCCATATCCCTCTAAACCTGTCCAATTTATGTACCTGCCAAATTGTTTTTTAAACTTTGCAACAGTCCCTGCCTCAACTACCTCCTCTGGCTGCTCATTTCACACACTCGCCAACCCACGTGTGAAAAATCTACCCCTCATATTACTATTAAATCTTTCCCCCTTTACCTATTTTCTCTGGTTCTCGATTCCCCTACTCTGGGCAAGAGACTGTGGTTACCATTAATGTGATTAACTTACTCTAAAGTTAATCATATTAATGGTAACCATGAAGCTATTGGATGGTTGTAAAATCCCATCTGGCTCACAACTGTCAAGGAAGAATGAAAAGACAAAAAGTAGATACAAAAAGCTGGAGTAACTCAGCAGGACAGGCAGCATGTCTGGATAGTAGGAATGGGTAATATTTTGAGTCGTAAGAAGGATCTCAATCCGAAACATCACTCATCCCTTCTCTCCAGAGATGCTGCCCGTCTCGTTGAATTACTCCAGCTTTGTGTCTAACTGTGGTGTAAACCAGCATCTGCAGTCCCTTCCAACACAAAAGAGAGTATTGTTTAATAATTAGCTATCTAGCCCAGGAAAATAAAGAAAAACTTCCAGGACTCACAATCTCATAAACTCTCAAAATACCTCACCGAGTCCCTTTGAAGCATGTTACTTATAATGATGAGCGAAACACAAAGTGAAGGATTTCAGCTACAAGGTTAGGCCAGAAAATGAAAATAATGTCTCATTCAAATTTCAGTCAGTAAAGATCGAGAGAACATCATCCAAAATTAAACAGCGCAGTTATGCAAGACAGAATGAAAATAGAAAATGCTGGACATGCACAGTAGATTCGTCTTTGGAGAGAGAAACCTGAGCAGCTAATCAGACCTGAATCAGACCTGCTAATCAGTCTGAAGAAGGGTCCCCCCCCCCCCCAAAACGTCGCCTATTCCTTCTCTCCAGAGATGCTGCCTCACCCACTGAATTTCTCCAGCATTTTTTGTCTAGCTGCTAAACAAACCTGCGCGTTTGTGTCAGAACTGGCCGATTCTGATGAAAGATCACAAACTTGTAACTCGGTTTTCATCTCCCCATAAATGCAGCAAACCTGCCTCATTATATCCAGCATCCCGTTTTCATTTCAGATTTCCTTTTCTAGTTATCACCGCATACCTCAAGGCCCACAGATACGATATATTGTGAACGTCCTCTACCACAAATTAAAACTACACCTTTGCAAGGTGCTAGATATACATGACAATGACATCATTTGCATCCCCATAAGTGAAAAAATGTTCCGTTTAGTTTTAGAAGAAACTGCAGATGCTGGTTTAACCAAAAATATACACAAAAATACCCATTGTTTCTGCTTGTTCATATCCCACTGAGTTAATTTCCACATAACTCAACTCCATCCTATCCCCCCGGTCCAATCCCTCCCTACCAATGTCCAAGACATCCCACACACCCTTTGTCTCTTCAATGACTTCTGTTTTCCAGGCCCCCACTGCCTCATCTTTATTATGTTTAGTCACTCTACACCTCCATCTCCCACCAGGAAGGTCTTAAAGCCCGCCATTTCTTCCTCGACCACAGAACCAGCCAATTTCCCTCGACCAACATTCTCCTCTGCCTAGCAGTACTGGTCCTTACCCTTAACAACTTCTCCTTTGACTCCTCGCCTATTGCATCTGCAGCTCTAGGTGTCAGCTGCTCTACATCGGTGAGGCCAAGCGTAAAGTTAAACATGAAGCTGTTGACCACAGAGAACATCGAGGAGCTAAAGAGCGACTACGCATGTTCGAGAATGGTGCAGCCCCTCTTTGACTCCCCCACACTCTGGTGGGAAGCAACCAAGGAGAACATTAAGAGGTTCTTCATTATTAAAGGGGTTCAGAGAGCAAGACAGTCAGAGAGAATTGTGCTAACTCCAGACAGATTTGCAACAACCCGTCCTCCTGCAGTCGAGAAGGGTGGATGTGAGGGAGGAACTCAGAGAGGGGAAGGACCGGCAAGCTCGGCTCTTTACCTCCGAATCCTCCAAGATCATCTTCCGATCCAGGGTCCGCCATGTGGAGCAGGATGAGACGTGCTCACGTTTCTTCTTCCATAAGGTTCACAGGGGGAGCTCAGTGATGAACAGCCTTAGGGAGGAGGACGGCTCGGTAGCATCCTCACACACAGACATGCTGAGGATCTGCAAATCCTTTTACACAGATTTGTATGACCAAAAGGCCACAGACAGTACCTCCTCCCAGAACTTCCTGTCCTTGATCACGGAGGTCTTGGAGGACAGCAAGCGGGAGAGTCTGGACCAACCACTGACCCTAGAGGATCTGACTGGCTCCATCCATTCCTTTGACGCAAGTAAAACTCCCGGAAGCGATGGCTTACCGGCCGAGTTGTATTTGGCTCTGTGGGACTTCATGGGCCTGGACCTGCTAGAAGTGTACAACGACATGCTTCGAGCTGGTAGCATGTCAGACTCCATGAGGAAGGGCAACATCATCCTAATCTACAAGCAGAAGGGGGAGATGAAGGACATAAAGAATTGGAGACCCATAACACTCTTGAATGTAGACTACAAGATCCTGTCTAAGGCCATCGCCAACCGGGTCAAGTCTGCTCTGGGACAGGTGATCCACCCGGACCAAACCTGTGCTGTACCTGGCAGGAAAATCTCAGACAGCCTAGCGCTGCTGAGAGATACCATCGCGTACGTGCAGGACAGACGGGTGGATGCCTGCCTAGTCAGCTTGGACCAGGAAAAGGCCTTCGACAGGATTTCGCACACGTACATGAGGGACGTGCTCTCCAAAATGGGTTTTGGGGAGGGAATCAGGAATTGGATCAAACTGCTCTACACCAACATCCGTAGTGCAGTCCAAATCAATGGGTGGGAATCAGACAGTTTCCCTGTAAGGTCTGGAGTCAGGCAGGGTTGCCCTCCCTCTCCTGTCTTGTTTGTCTGCTGTATTGAACCCTTTGCCGAATCCATCAGGAAGGATGCGAGCATAAGAGGAGTGACATTGCCAGGCAGTGGGGGCATTCAGGTTAAAACCTCCCTGTACATGGACGATGTCGCTGTCTTCTGCTCGGATCCAGGGTCGGTCCACAGACTGATTAGTATCTGCGACCAGTTTGAGTCGGCCACGGGAGCCAGGGTGAACCGCAAGAAGAGCGAGGCCATGCCCTTTGGCAACTGGCCCGACAGATCTGCCGTCCCCTTCACCATCAAGCCTGATTTCTTGAAGGTGCTGGGGATCTGGTTAGGGGGGGCTGAGGAATGTAACAAGAATTGGCTGGAGCGGATAGCCAGGGTGGGGAAGAAGCTGGAGCTGTGGAGGCAACGCTCCCTCTCCATAACGGGAAAGAATTTGGTCATCAGGTGTGAGGTGCTCTCGGACCTGCTGTACTTGGCACAAGTGTGGCCTGTCCCTCCCTCCTACACCACAGGGATCACCCGGGCCGTCTTCCAGTTCATCTGGGGGTCGAGGATGGACCGGGTGCGACGGGCCACAATGTACAAGTCAGCAGACAACTGGGGTAAAAGCGTGCCCAACGTCGCTCTCATCCTGATGACCACCTTCGTGTGTGGCTGCATCAGGCGGAGTGTAGAGCCTAGGCACGTGGGCACCAAGTGTCACTACCTGCTGAGGTTCTACCTGTCCCCGGTGTTGCGAAGGATGGGCCTGACGCAGATGCCACGCAAGGTGCCAGTCAGCTGGACACTGCCCCATTTGTCGTCTGTGGAAAAGTTCTTCCGGACCAACACCTTTGACCACATGTCCATTGGGCAGTGGTCAGCACAGAATGTCATGCAGGCACTGCAGGGAAAGGACTCGATGGACCCGGTGGCGTGGTTCCCTGAGCAGACTGCCCAGCTTGTCTGGCAAAATGCCTCATCGCCAGAACTCACCAACAAGCACCAAGACCTGGCTTGGCTGGCAGTGAGGGGATCCCTCCCAGTCAGATCATTCCTGCACCGCGGAAACCTCACTGCCCTCGGGACGGCTGCTATGGAGAGGAGACGGTTTCCCACCTCTTTGCAGAGTGTGGATTTGCTAAAAGAGTCTGGAGAAAAATGCAAGGGTCCCTGGTACGCTTTATTCCGAACAGCTCCATCACAGAGGACTCTGTGATTTACGGACTGTTCCCAAGGACACAATCAGAGACTGACATCGAGTGCTGCTGGAGGGTCATCAACTCGGTGAAAGACACTCTTTGGTCTGCCCGAGCATTGTTCACCACCCAGCAGAGCGAGATGTCCGTAGGGGAATGTTGCCGACTGGCCCATTGCAGACTGCAGGAATATGTGCTGAGGGACGCACTGAAGCTCGGTGCAGCCAACGCCGAGGCTCGGTGGGGGAGGGCCACAGTCTAAGGTCCTTCCGCTGCTGGATATGGGGGGCACGGTATGGTGGAGACGCCCCTCAAAATAAGGGAAGGTATCCCACGCCAGTGGGCCACATGAGTGGCACGGGTGGGGGACACATTTGTGAAATTTGGGGAAAATGTATAAACTGTATTGATCAATTTGCATAGCCTCCAAAAATGTCAGATGAATTTTCCGCAAGGTTCATGTATTGTATATATTTATCATTTGAATAGTCTATTTTGAAATTTAAAAAAAGGTGAGACCAAGCGTAGGCTTGGCGATCACTTCGCCTAACACCTCCGCTCAGTTCGCACTAACCAACCTGATCTCCTGGTGGCCCAGCACTTCAACTTCCTCTTCCATTCCGAATCTGACCTTTCTGCCCTGGGCATCCTCCAGAATGAGGACCACCGTAAATTGGAGGAGCAGCACCTCATATTTCGCTTGGGCAATTTACAGCCCAGTGGTATGAACATTGACTTCTCCAACTTCAGGTAGTCCTTGCATTCTCCCTCCCCCCCCCCCTTCCGGGCTCTCCCACAGCCCACTCTCTCCGCCTCTTCCTTTCTTCTTCCCACCCCCCCTCCCCCCACCTCCACATCAGTGTGAAGGAGGGTCTCGACTCGAAACGTCACCTATTCCTTCGCTCCATAGTTGCTGCCTCACCCGCTGAGTTTTTCCAGCATTTTTGTCTACCTTCTATAATATTTGAAATACCTCAAGTCTTAATGTGTGATGGCAATCATCTAGCAGGTACAGGATTAGGTTTCGGTTTAGGTCTATTATTGACACATGTACGGAGGTCAATTAAAGTTTTCTTTTGCATGCTGTCCAAAATATACCATACATAGATACAATCAGTTCAAACTCAAGTACAATAGACATAGCAAAGGGGAAGATACGCAGTGCAGAATATACTTGACAGCATGGTAACACAATGCAGTGCATTATTTCCTTACACAAGGTCTAATATCTTCAAAGGGGCAGAGGAATACAATTGTGTTGAAGTCTACATTTCATGTATATTCCAAACACTACCATCATTTAGTCCTGACTCAGAAACACCTTAACAGCCTTCACTCTTGTCAAAATCCTAACAGCGTTGTGGGACTGTCTTCACTAAGTGGACTCCAGTGGATCAATTGGAAAATCGACAATTAACTTCCCAAGGGTAACTAATAATTAGGAAATAAACCCCAGGCTTACAAGTGATACACACATATCAAGAATTAATTAATGAGCTGCAGGGGAGAATTCTTAGGAAATAAGAGGAGTTAATGATTCACAATTTGTCAACTTGAACAGCTTGGTTACTTACTCTAAACTATTCAACTCTTCCAAGGTTGTACGTTTATTCACAACAAGGCCTCTACCAGCTCAGCATCTTTCCAGCAGCTTAAACCATCAGATGATATTCATTGTCACAATCCCCCTGACATCGGCTGCTTCATGCTGGCCAAACAGCAGCTTTTGACAACCGTACTTTGATGTCTTGCTTCTTCAAAGAAAAATAAGATTGAACAATGGGTGAGCCAAGTCTATTGTGTGATAAGTAAATACAGCAATGATGAGTAATTTAACCTAATTTAATCGGGTATTAGAAGAGATGAAGAAGGATAAAATCACCATCCTGGTACCTGGCTGAGTTTTCTACCATCGGGCAGGAGGTGGAGAAGATTGAAGTCCCACATCACCAGTTCAGGAACAGTGACTTTACAACAACAATTGGATTACTGAACTGACCTACGCAGCCCTAAAGGGGCTGTCCCACTGCGGCAACATAATTCGCGAGTTTAGAAGAGTTGAGGAGAGTTTGAAAAAATGTCATGTTGAAGACCTCCTTCGACTATGTAGAAGACCTCCTTCAACTATGTTGAAGAATAGCTTGAAAATTGGACTCCAAATAGTGAGAGTGAAGACGACCTTCAATCTCCTACGACCTCCCTTCGACTATGTTGAAGACTATCTACGACTACCTTTGATTACCCTCGATTACCTACGAATAACATGCCAACCTACTATGACCTACTTCAACTAAACCTACGAGTAAAAAAATGTATCGATTTTTTCCATGGCGACGTTTTTTTACTCGCGGGCATTTTTCAACATGTTGAAAAATACACCGCAACCTGGCTGAGGCCTCGAGTATGCGGGGACTACTCTCAAGCATGAAGGAGAGTTACCTCGTGTCGATCATGCTGCGAGTATGAGTCAAGGGCAAACTCACCAGAACTCGTGGATTAGGTCGCCGCAGTGGGAAAGCCCCTTAATCCTACCTCAGTAAAATAACGCTGTGGACAACCTCCTTCACTAACATTGACTTGTTTTCTAATGTTTTTTGTGTTTCTAGTGTTTTTTGCTCCAAAGTTTGTATCTTTCATTCATTTGTTCTATATCTATCTATATCACCATCTATATCTTGTTTTCCCTTTCCCCTGACTCTCAGTCTTAAGCTTCCGAGGTTCGAAGGTTTTGAGCCTTAAACGTCACCCATTCCTTTTTGTCCCGAGGTGCTGTCTGACCCGCTGAGTTACTCCAGCTTTTTGTGCCTATCAAATGATTCATCAGTTGCTTTGGCTTAATTTACATTGCAAAGCTGAATATACTGGGTGAATTACAACACAATGCAAAAGATCAAGTCAAAAGTTGTGTTTATTGCAGATGCACAAGAATGGTGAGGTACAGGTACAATGATAATCTTGCTTCAAGCAGCTTTACAGGCACATAGACAAAAAGGTAACGATGATAAAGAAACCAAGCCATTGTAAGCTGTGGACTAGGTGAAAACAAGTTACCGACAATGCGACTCAACAAGATGACTTGGAAGGTAGTATGCGATGGATGGGGGAGGGAATGGAGTGGGTTATATGAAGTTTGAGAAATCAATATTTATACCACTGGATTGTAAACTGCCCTAGCAAAATATTAGATGCAGTTCCTCCAATTTATGTCTTGTCTCATTCTGCCAATGGTGGAGGCCCAGGACAGAAAGGTCAGTGTGGGAATGGGAAGAGGAATTGTTTCCTTGGCGGATATGAAGTTAATGTAATGTTACAGTGCCAGAGAATGCTTGGTGCATGGAAAGCTCCTATCAAATCTGTGCTAACTTAATATGGGAGCAATCCTGCTGGCCTGACTAGCCAGTACTTGCTTTCTATACTCCAATAAATGTCTCCATTCTGATACTATCCAACTCCCTCTGCAGCACTATTATTGAATCCACCTCCACTGTTTTCTCTGGCAATATATTTCAGACCTTAATCACTTTTGTTCATCAAATAACCTTCATCCGATGTCTCCTGCTTGTTAACCCTTCCACCGAGGGAACAGTTTTGTTCCGTCTAGTCTGTTTATTACCCTTCTTGAACTTAAATAGCCATATCTGATCTCCTCACAACTTCCTCTGTTCCTGTGGTGAACAAACCCTGCTTCTATAGTCTATCCAAATAAATATGTAATCTTATCCCTGGAATTTTACAGGAGGGTTGGTCAAACTCGGATTGGTTTCCCATGGAGTTGTCAGAGGCGGACGGCAGACCTGAGAGAAGTTTGTAAAATTATGAGAGGCATAAATCAGTCAAAATGTATCCCCCTTGGTGAAAATGACAAATACCAGGGGGCATAGATTTAAGTTGAGAGAGGAAAAGTTTAAAGGATATGGGTGGAGCATGTTTTTTTTTACATAGAGAGTGTTAGGTGCCTGGAACATGGAATGGGGATGGTGGTGGAACCAGATACTATGGCAGCTTTTACGAGACTTTTATGTGTAGGAAAGAACTGCAGGTGCTGGTTTACACTGAAGATAGACACAACATGCTGAGGTCACTCAGCCGGGCAGGCAGCATTTCTGGAGAGAAGAAATGGGTAATGTTTCGGGTCTAGTCCCTTTATCTGAAGAAGGGTCTCGACCCAAATCATCACCCATTCCTTCTCTCCAGAGATGCTGCCTGTCCCGCTGAGTTACTCCAACATTTTGTGTCTATCTTAAGAGACTTTTAGATAGGCACATGAATGTTAGAGAACGTAATGGCATGATGATCGCATGATGCACTCAATTATTCAACGGCTCAATGGGGCTTTTATTGTCACATGTGCAAAGCGCAAACACACAGTGAAATTATTATTTTCAGTGAAATGATTATGTCCAGTAGAGTATTGTCATACCCAAGCAAATCCCCAATTAGAAAGTGTACAGAAATACTCCACTGATCCCACATGCAAGAGTCATTGTATTGTGGCTCCATTTTGAAGGTCCTGGCCACGTTGCCAATTCCAGGCGAGCCCCAGACTGCTGTGGGCCTCCACCGTCAGCTTCCTTGGACATTTGGATGGTCCAGTGAACCGATGCCCCTCTCCATGCCTATCCATCTTTGTTCCCCGGCGGTCACCTCCCACAGCAAACATCGAGGGCGCGGTTGGCCAGAACACGGTTCTCTCTCCTCTGCTTTGTACCTCGCCCGTCATCGTCTCCATCCAGTCTCTGGTCTTCAGGGAATGAGCAGGGGCCAGCTCACCCCCATGTTGCCCAGGGGACACTGTGGACCACGTAAAGTGGTCAATATAGAAATTAGTTTCATATCTCTCACCAACCTTGGCAGAGGCAACTCAGTTCCAAAGTTCTCCCAGTGTAAAGTTTATGAACCCAGCAACAGGCACTTCAGACACAAAATAAAGGTGTGAACACGTGTTTCCACGTATGCCTGTATTTTATATATGGGGAATGTGATGAAAACAATTACTTGGAACAAAAGAATGTGTCATCAAAACCAGATGTTCTTGCCAATTCCCATTATAATTCATTGTTACTATGATCGAGACTCAATATTGAAGCAATGGCTGAAACAACTGGATTATCAAACCCAGTCACCTTCCCAGGGATTTCCTAACACGTATCAGCCGTAGACAATTTGCTCATTGCCAGTAAAATAAATTTTTTCCAGCATCTCACTCTGGGTTATTCCTGTTTGAAAGAATGCAGAGCAAATGCATTATCATTTAGGAAATATTGATGAACCCGTTTACATTGTGTAAAATGGATGTTCAAAAGTTCACAAGTCACAGAAGCAGTAGGCCATTCGGCCCAGTCTACTTTGCCATTCAATTATGACTGATCTATCTATTCCTCTTAACCCAAACCTCTTGCCTTCTCCCCATAACCATTCACACCTTTGCTAATCAAGTATCTGCCAATCTCTGCCTTAAAAACACCCAGTGACTTGGCCTCCACCGAATGTAAGCCATAAGATTCCCCACCCACTGACTTCTAAGAAATTCCTCCTCATCTCCTTTCTAACAGTACATACTTTTATTCTGAGCTTATGCCCTTTGGTTCTAGACATTGGAGGAAATATCCTCTCCACATCCGCTCTATCAAGGCCTATGGCTATTTGGTAAGTTTCAATGAGGTCATCCCTCATCCTTTTAACTTTCTTTTATGTGGCAGGAGAAGAGTAATTTATTCCGATCATATGATAGCACTTTACTTCAATTGGGTGTAACCCCCAAATGTAAAGAACCTGTCCCACTGTACAAGGTAATTCAAGAGTTTCCCCCCCCCCCCCCCCCCCCGATTCAAACTCGGAGAATGTCCGTAGCTGGTCCGTAGGAGTTTGTGGATGTCTCGTAGTGGCTCGTACGAGTAATGGCAAGTACTCGGGAAATACGGTAAACTCATGACATTTTTTCAACACTGTGAAAAATGTCCACGAGTAAAAAAAAATACTCATGATGAAAAAAATATGTTACTTTTTACTCGTACGAGCCACTATGAGACATCCACGAACTCCTACGGACGTGCTACGGACATTCTCTGAGTTCGAATCGGGGGAAAACTCGGGAGAACTCATGAATTACGTTGTACAGTGGGACAGGCCCTTAAGTTGCTTCATTCAGTAGGTGAATGGTTTGTCAAGTTCTGATCTCTTGTCTTCTAAACCCAACAAATAATTCACCTCGAGTTCTGACCCCACACCAGGTCTTAGTGTTCTCATTGACCCGTCCCGACCCCATCCAACATCGGTTTTGACCCTAGTCTCCATTCTATACCAGCTTTGTCATGTGTCCTGATTCCACAACCTCCTTAAATCTTACACCGTGCTTTCCTCCAAACAATTTCAATACACCGTGAAGAGCAGCACTGAGCCCTGTGGAGCGCCGCCAGTCACCAGAAAAAGCCCCTTTATTGCCACTCTTTGCCTTCTGCTATTCAGCCAAACTGCTGAAGTGAGATGATTGAAACTTAATATTTAGAACTGCAATGTGTATAATGCTGCAATATTATATGGGAATCTGCATTTATTAAAAAGATTCATCTTTTTAAGTCTTCAAGCCTTCTCTATTCTGAATTGTTAATACACTCTTGTGCATAAAGTCTTAAAAATATTAGATACCTTGCCACATGGAATTGTTCTCATTTCAATATGGCTGCAGCTAGTTGTGGGTGAAATGTTTTTTTAAAGCTTCCCAATCCTTCAGCTTCTCGCAAATCTTTGCAATGTCATATGCCTTATCTTTTAGGTTTATACTGTCTTTGACTTCCCTTGTCAGCTATGGTCACCTCAATCTCCTGTTAGAATCTTTTAACCTCTTTGGAATGAAAAGATCCTGCATCTTCTGAATTTTTCCCAGAGATTCCTGTCATTGCTGTTCCACCGTTGTCCCTTTCCAATCAACTTTGACCATATCTACCCTCATGCCTCTGTAGTCATCTTTGCTCAGAAATACAGACATATCCGATTTCATCTTCTCCATCTCAAATTGCAGGTTGAATTTTATCATATTAATCTTACTACCTCCTAGTGGTTCCTTTATCTTAAGCTTCTTAATCAAATCTGGTTCACTACACAATCCCAAATCCAGAATTATCTTACCTCTTGGTAGGCTCAACTACAAGCTGCTCTAAGAAACCATCTCTTAGGCAATCTACATCTTCCCTCTCCTGGTTTCCAGTACTAATCTGATTTTTCCAGTCGACCGACATACTGAAACACTGTAAAATTGCCTTTCTTATATGCCAATTGCAACTTCTGATGTAATTTGCACTCTACATTCTGGCTACTGTTTGAAGGCCTGTATATAACTCACAACAGGGTATTTTTACCCTTGCAGCTCCTCAGCTCGACCCACAATGATTCTACATCTTCTGATCTAGTCACCCCTTGCTAAGGACTGAATGTCACTCCTTACCAGAAGAGCTGCCCCACCCGTTCTGCCCACCTGCCTGGCTTTTCAATAAGGCGTGTAACCTTAGATATTCAGCTCCCAGCTCAGATCCTCGCTTAGGCACATCTTCATAATGCCCACAACGCTGGGACCGCTACTCTTCATGGTGTATATCTAGACTTTGGATGAGGGAACTGAAGGCTTTGTGGCCAAGTTTGTTGATGATACAAAGATAGGTGGAGGTGTAGGTAGTGTAGAGAAAACAGGGACTCTGCAGAAGAACTTGGGAGATTGGAATGAGAAGTGGCAGATGGAATACAGCATAGCAAAGTGTGGAGTCATGCATATTTGTAGTAGGAAAAATAGAGTAGTTTCTAAATGGGGAGAGAATTGAGAAATTAGAGGTGCAAAGGGACTTGGGAGCGCTGGTGCAGGATTCCCAAAACGTTCATTTGTAAGTTGAACTGGCTGTAAGGTAGGTAAATGAAATGGTAGCATTTATGTCGAGAGAATTAGAATACAAAAACAGGGATGGCATGCTGAGACTTTATAAGGAACTGATCGGATCACATTTGTGAAGAATTTTGGGCCCCATATCTGAGGAAGGATGTGTTAACATTGGACAGGGTCCAGGAGAGGTTTAAAAGACTGATCCCAGGAATGATTGGGTTAACATAATGTGAGATTTTGAAGGCACTGGGCCTGTAGTCGCTGGGGTTTAAAAATATGAGGGGGGGGCCTCATTGAGACTTACCGAATAGTGAAAGGGCTGGATAGAATGAATGTGGAGAGGATGTTTCTACAAGTGGGGGTGTCTAGGATCAGAGTGTCTAGGTCATTGTTTCAGAATAAAAGGAGAATAAAATCTCCTTTAGAAAGATGAGAGGAATTTCTTTAGTCAGAGTGCGGTGAATCTGTGAAATTCATTGCCGCAGATTGCTGTGGAGGCCAAGTCAATGGATATTTTTAAGGCAGAAGTTAACAGATTCTTGCTTAGTAAGGGTGTCAGGGGTTATGGGACGAAGGCAGGAGAATGGGGTTGTGAGGGAAAGATAGATCAGCCATGATTGAATGGCGGAGTAGACTTGATGGGCCAGATGGCCTAATTCTGCTCCCAGAATACATGAAATTCCTGTGACTGACCATCTGTGGGTCACCATGGTTTCATTTTGCCAAGTTCATTCGCTGTGTAAAAAAACATCAATTCCTAATAGAGTGCTGCATTCGATTACAATTATTCTGAATAAGCAGAAACACAGGCTTTGAATCAAATCACCCGATTACATTCAGATTTTTCTTTTGCGATTGAACTGTTAGGGGAACTAACTTGAATCCACGAAATGGACGATGATAATTCAGCATTAGTTACTCATGCTACTAATCTATCTGCATAGTTTTATCGTTAGATGTTATGGCTCAGCAATAAACCACCAACCTCACTCAATTAAACATCCTCCGCAAAGCTCTTGGCTGAATCGGTTAAAATGCCAGTTTCCACATTATTAACATGCTTACTCTTCCAACTGCCTGTGACCAATGTGAATGAGATTTAAAATGCAACTCACAGAACAAATTTCACAAAGTATCTTCAGCTGAATAATACTATATGGAAAAATACATTGAATATGCATGTATTTTTTGGTTATCTTTTAAGAAAAAAAAAATCAATGAAGAATTTGCAGAAAATCAATGTCTAATGTTGAGCTATCCAAATGCTGTTCATGAGAGGTTGGGATTTAGCCTTATATTCCCATCTGTGCATATGACCGAGGTATTGGTTACAGATGTTTTTGATTTGTAAGTTTATGATTTGTCTCTGAAGTCTGCAAATTAATAATGGAGTAAAAATGTTGTTGAAAATCAGACTGAAACATCTGACCTGTAACAGAATGCAACATTACAGGGTTTATCTGTGAAATGTAGGATCCAGGGATTGTTATCTGGACATCTCAGGATCACATAATTGTGGAATGCAAAGAGCACTTTAACAAGTGCATCACAGATGAGAACGCTTTATACTTCAATATAGATAGATTGTCCAGAACCAGATGTGTCCGTAGGACAATGTGATTTATTGGCTCAAAGTGAGGAGATAGCTACCGTAAATATCAGAATGCAATCACACAGATAAATGGATTAACCTAAAATAGAAGCGGTAACTATTGGGAGAGATTGAAGGTCAGATGTCATCTGGTGAGAGGGCTGATAGACTGACCTACTATCAAAAGACTGATGTTCAATCAGAAATAGAAGAGATCAAGAGATAGAATAGATTTTAAGGAGAAAGTTGGCAAATAAATGCTGGTGGAGTGACGTGCTTAACATTTGCAGCATGTTCTGCTTTAGGTCAGGTGTCCAGCATCTGCAGTATTTTGCTTTCTTCTTTAAAGAGATTCGCATGAGCTACCAGTCAAAAATATCCCCTGGAGCAGAAGCTGATGAAAAACAGGTTCAGTGAAAAGGAAGTATATGACAAACTGGTGTTTTCAATTGTGAAAAGGGGAAATGGTAGTTAATATTATTACACCATATTTTCCTCAATTGAAAGACTATTACAGTATTTTGTTTTGCAGGCAAGGCAATGCTTTTTAGCCATTGAGTATTCTAATATTTTGTCTGTATCTCAGCAACCATAATGTAACTATGCAGCTTCCTATAAAACAGGAATAATCAGTATTATATTTTGTATTTTCTGGTTTGCAGAATGAAATCAATCCAACTTGGAGGAATATAGCACATGTATATGCAAAAGCAAATTAATGTATAACTAAACATAACCAGTGTAACAACGAGGTGTTAGTGTTGAGAATAGTTACTTATCCAAATAGGGTATTTGGATCAAAGCAGAGTATAGTGTGTACGAATTAAACAAGGGAAATATTCCCGCAGATGAAATGCCTCTATATCTTGATCTTGAGAAATCCAATCATTTTTAGGGTTTTTTTCCAGCAGTTGCACTTAGAACTAAGAACTGAGATGTTGAACTGAACCATCCAATTGATTGATTGAAAGGTACAGCATGGAAACAGGCCCTTCAGCTAATCACTTGGACAATCGACCACCTGTTCACACTAGTTTTATGTTATCCCACTTTCGCAATTAACTTACAAACCCGCACATCTTCGGAATGTGGGAGGAAACGGAGAGAATTTAGATTTAACCCACATGGCCACAGGGAGAATGTGCAAAGCGCACAGACAGCACCTGAAGTCAAGATCAAACCCGAGTCTTTGGCACTGTGAGGCAGCAGGCCGACCAGCTGCACCACTGTGTAGACCAGGTTTTATTATTGCAAGTTACGTCTGTGATATTGCCTAATAATTTAGATTAGTTAAGTTTAGTTTAGAGATACTGTTGGGGGAAAAAAGGTCCTTCGGCCCACTATCCGACCTGCACACACTAGGAAAAATGTACTATTATACCAAGCCACTTAACTCACAAACCTGTTCATCTTTGGAGTGCTGGAGGAAACCGGAGATCCCAGAGAAAATCAACGCAGGTCACAGGGAGAACGTACAAACATACTGACAGCACCCATAGTCAGGATCGAACCTGGGTCCCTGGCGCTGTAAGGCAGCAACTCTACCACTGCAGCACCATGCCGCCCTATCAGGATTAGTATCGTCGAGTAACAATTGCCATGAAAGTAGGGAAAATATTTTGACAAAGTATTAAGAGAAGAAGCGTAAATCATTTCTAGCATGCAGTCAATTCCTAGGGTAACTGGGAATGGTTTTAATGAACCATTGTCTAGTATGAAGAATTATGAAGTCAAAGGTTTTTCAGAAAAGCTGAGCTTTTTTGTAATGCCAGAATGACTTGCATTGGGTGAGCTTCATGGTAACAGCTGATCTTGGGCACTGGAGGATACATAGAAAGGATGAAAAATTGGTGTTCAGCTACAAGTCAAGTCAATGTGAAATTATGAAATTCATACTTGCAACAGCATAACTGGCCAATAAACGCAATACACAAGGAAAATTTAATAAACAAAATATCAATAAATTAACAATTGCACCACTAGTGCAAAAAAAAAATCCAAACTCCCTAGTACAACCAAAGGGCCCACAGAAGTTTAATAGATGTTAGGGTTGCTCAAGGGCCTGATGGTTGTTGGAAACTTCTTGTAGCTGGTGGTCATGGTTTTCATACTCCTACACCTTATTCCTGATGGTAGAAGTGAAATGAGAGTGTGGCCAGGCTGATGTGAGTCTTTGTTGATATTGGCTCCTTTTTTGAGGCAGCCTTTTCTATAAATCCCTTTGATTTCGGCAGCTGAGGGCAGCTGCACAAGAGAATATGTAGAACCCAATCAAGATTAAAATTCACTCTTTCTTCCCGTTCATTGGGAAGAAGTTTTATTTGATATCATTAAGATTAAGATATTTACATTGGCAAATTTCTGATGGAAGCTCGGGTCTTATTCAACAAGCTGGTAGATGATTTAATAACCACATCCCTGAACCATGCAGATCCAGATCCCAGCATGATACTGGTGACCAGTTAATTTGACCCATTGAAGGAAACAGCAAGAATGGATACATTTCGCTGGGCTGATATTTTCCTTGTTCGTTTCCAGCCTAGTCTATGAGCCAGTGTTCTAAGTCTGGATATTTAGTTGATAAACTTTTTTTTTCTATTTGTGTTGTCCCAGCAGTAAACTATATAGCAATGTTACAAAATTTTGCGATTTTAAAAATCAAGTCTGCAATTTATCCCATCAGATAAAGCATAAAAAGAAGTTTAATTTGACACCTAATTTACTTTCATATCTTCAGTATTAAGAAAGTTATGGCCATTTTCATACTCGGAAATGAGCATCTTGCTTCCCATTGCCTTTCAATTGACTTAACTCAAAAGCTGTGATCTGGAAAAGTTAATTGTATCTAATTACAAAATTCAATGAGTAGATCTAAACATCTATCAATTTCTTAAGAAAATATGAACTTTTTTAAAATTGCCTAAGTGTCCAAATAACATTCACACAATAATCCACAATATAACATAATTTTTAAATCTAATTTTCATGAATTTCTGGGCCAAATGGAAGGATTTTAGTGTTTTATGCCTGTAAATTAATGGCCATTTAAATCAACTAGCGAGTGGGTTTTAGCGGAATGCGGTGGATTGGAACGTTGCGGTTAGCAGTGAAGTCGGGGGGGAAAAATACTGGGGGTTCATACATTTTTTGAGGAACCCATTTCGCAACATGAAAATATTATTAATGCCTCCCGAAAAACCAACTTTTAATATAAAAATAAACTATTTACCTTTTTTTCTTCCCTACGAAAAATGCTTCCGGTTGTCTACGGTCACGGCTTTTGAAGGTGATTTTTAAATTACTCTAATTAATAAATAATCTAGAGTAATTTAAAAATACCACCATTGATGAAATGTCGGAGCGATTTTTCTTCAGCAACCAAATCGCCCGACATTCATCGATTTGTCCTGCCTGTGGAAAAACGGCACTTTAAGCCCGCCCCCCTCTGCAAGGCGCGAAAGTCGCGCACACGGGGAGCGGCAGAAGTGCAGCGCCGGTAAAGGTAAGTTTTGTAACATACCTAAACTATACACTTTGTTTTTGCACTCAACATTTATTAACAAGACAAAGTACACGTACAAACAAAATATACAAGTCGCACAGCAGCTGTCAGCATCACATTAGATCATCCTAAAGTTCTGTCGCAGAAGCATCACATTCATGGCACCCAAGTAAGCTCATCATATTTAATCCTACTTAATATATAATCACCCGTTATGTTAAACCAGACATCTGTATGCCACTTGAAGAACTTATTTTGTCATTGACAAAACTATACACTTTAGAAGACACTAATGCCCCTGTCCCACTTAGGAAACCTGAACGGAAACCTCTGGAAACTTTGCGCCCCACCCAAGGTTTCCGTGTGGTTCCCGGAGGTTTTTGTCAGTCTCCCTAATGGTCGAAAGTGGTTTCCGTTTAAAAAATCGGTAATTTTTTAGTTGAAGCCGGTTGCGATGCTAGTTGAAGGTGGTTGCCGGTGGACAAAAACCCCCGGGAACCGCACGGAAACCTTTGGTGGGTCGCAAAGTCTCCAGAGGTCTCCGTTCAGGTTTCCTAATTGGGACAGGGACATATGTCTTTGTTTTGCAATCTGGCAACTGAAGTCTCTAGGCCTAGATAAGTTGTTATTTTCTGTATTGGAAAATAATGTGCACTCTGCAGTCAGCAGCGTAACTTGGCTTGAAGACTTGGAATCATAATGATGGATTTTTACAGTGGTCATATACACCACCGAATAAAACAAAAGCTGACCAATGATCAGTTTAATTTTCAATCAAATCAGTATTAAATCAAGCCTGACATTAAGTGAAGCTGCAAAAGATAGATGAAAGTGAAGATTTTATGATCTTGGGAAAGAATACATTTGTGTGGCAATGTTCAATGAGTCAGTGAATGGACAAATGAGAGTTGGAAAAAAAAATTCACCAATGGTTCATTTGTTGCATTCTAACTGTTCTGTTGTAACAACTCGTTGCTATCTGCTGGTTTATCCAATATCCAAAATATCACTTGATTTGGAACCTTTTCTCCAGAGATGTTGTCTGACCAACTGGTACTCCAGCTTTTTGTGCCCATCTTTGGTTTAAACCAGCGTCTGCAGTTCCTTTCTACACATATCATTTGAGTGTTGGGTGACTTCTGTTGACGTTTTTAACTGAAGGTTAAAAATCAACCAGGTTTATTTGTAACAGCGAGTGCGAGTTTTGGCCTGCTGATCCTGCCCAACCTCCTCATTACAAAACCTATGGCAGTTGGCATGTTTCCCCTTGGATTTCGCTAACTCTGCAAAAAGTGTCTTGGCACTTTTTGATGCAAGCAAATTCAACATTGGCCACAGATGAAGGTTGCTTGTTCCAGTATAGCTATACACCAAAATTGGAACAAGCTTTTATTTAAGGGGGAAAAAAGTAACACAAAAAGCTGCACTTTTATATCACTGGCAATACATTTTTACATTCTAAATAACTATCATTGGATACCAACCAAGATGCCCATCTAAGCTAGTCCTATTTGTAGTGTTTCTTATCCATGTATCTGTCCAAGTATCTTTTAAATGCTGTTATAGTATCTGCCTCAACTATCTCCTCTGTAAGCCTGTTCTGTATAGCCACCATCTTCCCTGCCTGAACAAGTTGCCTCTCAGGTTCCTACTGAATCTTGTCCTTCTCACCTTAAACCTGCCTTCTGGTTCTTGATTCCTCATCCCTGGGTAAAAAACTCTGTGTGTTCATCTGACCTATTCCCCGCATTATTTTATACAAGATCATCCATCAGCCTCCTGCATGCCAAGGAAAAAGTCTTGCCCTGCCCAACATCTCCCTTTAGGTTAGGCCCTTGAGTCTCAGCAGTATAATAAAGGAAAAATGATATAAATATAATTTATGTTATTTAACACAACTCGTAAATACTGTCAGAGTTCAAAGAGGAAAAAAGATTCTAACAGGAGAATTAGGTGACTGTGGCTGACAAAGACAGTATCTAAACATAAAGGAGTAGCCATATAACATTGCAAAGATTAGCGAGAATCCGAAGGATTGGGAAGCTTTAAAAAAAACCATTTCACCCACAACTAGGTGCAGCCATGTTGCAACAAGAATCAGGGTATCTAACATTTTTAAGACTTAATGCACCAGAGTGTATTATCAATTCAGAATAGAGAAAGCTTCGAGTGCTGTGGAGATTAATCTTTTTAATGCAGATTCACATATAATATTGTAGCATTATACACATTGCAGTTCTAAATATTAAGTTTAATTCATCTCACTTCAGGAGCTGTGATGTGGTTGATATCTCAGAAGGTCTTTGTGGAATTAACTTAACATTGAGAATCTTTAGTTATTGGGGTGTGTGGGTGGTCAGCGAGTGTTTTATGTCCTACAAGTGGGAGCAGAAAGAAATGATTTTGCTGAACCGTCGCCAAGCCATGCCTGAGGTCAAAGTTTAACCCAATGAATCTATTAATTGGCACCAGATGTGGAAATTATTCTTCCATTGACTACAAACCCACAGGATGTAATGGGATATAATCATCAAGCTTAATCAGAAATCTCACGTAACATGAGAAATGGTTATATTCAATGGTCAAAACACTAAATATGATTTATTTTCCACATGCCATTTTGTTTCCTCTGCTGTGGGTGTGGACCTTTTCTCAGGGTGTGGTTTCATGATATCAGTCATACTCTCCTAAATCACTCAAGTAATCCTTTACAGGGCCGGTCTCATTATCCATGCTTTCAATTACTAGTCTGTGGGTTGAGAAAGAGCTGTATTGGTGCCTCAGTCCCTGCTTCCTCTGATTACATTTTGTCAACCTGAAGCATACACTCATGGAACAACCTTCTTGTTCATGCCCACACATTTCAAACCCTTCCATATCCAATTCCATATTCAATATCCACCGCCAAAATGCCATTATTTGACCAATTTGGAAGCATTTGTTATCTGTCATCACAGATGACTCCTGTCTGTTTACAAATGCAGAACTAGGAACTGGATTTGATTTAAGGCATTATCAATGGGGTTCCTTTGATTGTCTCACAATTTCAGAGACAACATTTCTGTCCCTTGGTCAATTAAGGTCACAATCAAGGGGCGGCAGGGTGGTGCAGCAGTAGCGTTGCTGCCTTAATAGCGCTTCCAGTGCCAGAGACGCAGGTTCGATTCTGACTACGGGTGCTGTCAGTACGGAGTTTGTACGCTCTCCCCGTGACCGCGTGAGTTTTCTCTGAAATCTTCGATTTTCTCCCACACTCCAATGATGTACAGATTTGTAGGTTAATTGGCTTGATTTAAATGTAAATTGTCCGCAGTGTGTGTATAATAGTGTTAATTTGTGGGGATTGCTGGTTGGTGTGGACTAGGTGGGCCGAAGGGCCCGTTCCCATGCTGTATCTCGAAACTAAAGAGTCTGAAGGAGGGTCCCAATCTGAAACATGACCTATTTATGTAATCCAGAGATACTGCCTGACTTGCTGAGTTACTCCAGCACTTTATTTTCTACACAAGATTTCAGCATTTGCAGTTTCTTGTGTCTCACAAAGATATGTTGGCCTGTTGTGTACTCGAGTCAGCAAATGGGTCGTCCCTTAGTTTATCTGAATACATCTCAGATTAGTAACAAATAATAGTAAGATTAAATGAGAACTTACCAGTTTGAAGTCTGATCTTTATTTTATGAGGAGTTACGATGAGGGACTACATGAAGAACCCCGTACAGCCGTTCGTGCGTCAATGTTCAAAGCAACGGTGTGAAATCGCAGATAATAGTGATTGAAGTACAATAGTAAGAAAAAAGACTAGAACTACAAGATGATATTTATGAGGGTTGGGAGCGGAGGGCACGTAGTCACTCATCGTTGTAGATGTAAAACATGTTGATGCTGTTTGAACAAAATAATAATATTTCCATCTCTCACCCAGATGAAAAATATCACCAGAAACATAAATAGAGTTAACAAATACCCCTGGTTCAGCAATGAGCTATTATAAATGTTTGGAGATTCATTCGTTGGGCCATGCTGCAGCCATAACAATGCGACCCAGCGGAACATAAATACCCTTGCTGCTGATGTTGTAGCAGCCCTGGTGGAATGAGCTCTGGAATCCGAATCCATTCCTACATAACGCAAACTCCGTTTTTATCATCTGGAGTGGCCTGAACAAATACATTCTCTCAATTTTTTTGTGACTAACAACATTGCTAATCCAGAACGTCCAAGGCTCTTGGTGACCTAGACGCATTGTTGTATATATGTGTGCTTACCTTATCAAAGGTCCCCTGGCATGCCTGTGACTATTTTGAGACCTGACCCCCTTCTGGTCTGCTCAAGTATTTATAACATAATATTATAATTTACAGATGTAACCATCCTGTATCATCATAATTATTAGTGACTGAACCTGCTGCGCTAAACCAACACCAGATGGATAACTACCTAATGAACTCCAGTCAAATTTAAGGATATAGCTGGAGCCTCCTGGTGAACTAGTGTTCACAAAAGTCAACATCGCATATGGCATTGTACTGGTCCTGGGACCTATGTTGAAGATATCCTACCACTTGATATCTGGCGTGAACCTGACAGAGCGGGTCTCATTTGCTACAGCCAACTCAATGAGAAAGCACATTGACACAATTAATGGTCGCATAACTCGATAATAAACAATCGATCATTTAACATGAACTCCAAACATTAGCAATTTATACCATTTTCAACGTAACATGAACATAAACAAAATCTTTCATCTCCTGGAAAAGAAAAGTTCTACGGTTTGGTGCTATCAAAGCACTTTGAACACATAGAAGGATATATGTAACAACCCAAACCTTCGAGCAGTTTATTAAACCTGCAGAACATAATTTGAGTTTATCATGCAATGGTTGATTTCCCTAGCCTCAGGCTGAACCAGCAAAATTACGTTTAAAATAACCAAATAAAGTTATATTATTATTCCCAAGAAATCGAGAATCAATTTGCATAATCACACAGTAGGAACCTAAAGTGCCCTCTTAATGACTTTATTTGAAACCTCGATCGATCAACAAAATGTAGGGAGCCATAAAGAACTTCTTTCTCCTTGTAGCGAGAATGTATCTTTCGCCACAGTGAAATAAACATGATACACACATACATACACACATATATACATATATCCATACATCCACACATCCATACACACACACACATCCATACACACACACACCCATACATACACACAGATATATACATACACACACAGATATATACATACACACACATATACATACACACACACATATATACATACACACACACAGTGTTGCTTTTAACCAGAATTTCATAAGACAGTGCGATTCAACACCAATTCTGTGTTGTCATTAACCTATACTTGATGATTCTCCTGTGGCAACAAGATTATGAAACCATTCCAGGGACCTTTAACTGATTGCACCCTCGTGACTAACGTATGCCATCATCATAATGTGTCAACCTGAGCATCACAATATGCATATTTGTCAAATCACTCTTTAACCCATACAATGCCCGTAGGGTCTATAGATAGTTGATACCCAATGCAAGTCTGCTCCACCTCCAAACTCAAGATGATATTTGCAACTTGGTATCTACCGTAAACAGTAACTGTGGCCCGATTTCCGAGCCAGTCTTGCAAGACAATCTTGGTCCTTCTACTGAACCTGCCCAATTCTAACCTGCTTGAAAAGCTAGTATAGTCCATTTTGCATGGTTAGGCTCCTCAAAGTAGCTGATAATGTCCTAATCATTTGTAATGTATAACTAAGTGTACACCTTACCAAGCTTTAAGTGGTCCCTTAATTGTAGAGTAGCACAGGTACAGTGTGTGGAAGCTCTGGCCAGCTTTCATGCTGCCACCAACTTCAGTGAACCGCTTACTGCCAATAAAGATGTGGGGTGCATTGTCACCAAAACAATGAAAACTTGCTTTGTCCTCCAGGTTTCGCCTATGGAAAGGTCTTACCTGAATAGAAGATTCGGCGGCCAACTGTAATGTCCCCCTGAGCGTGATATTCACTGCATATGTGTTTGGGATGGTAACTTTCTTGCCAGGCATAGACCTCTGGCACATGCCCTGTAGCCCTTGGGCATGCTCTATGGCTATACCCTCAGACTCACCGTTAGACTATACTGATCCCACATGAGGGAGCCATTAAGCAGCCCTGTTACAAGGTGCTGCTGGCGCAGCTTCAGCAAAACGCCGACTTTGCCATGGCCCCAGCGTCAGACTAATACTGATGCAGCATGCTCTCCTCCTACATGAGGAGACCTTAAGCAAGCCTGCTACAAATCCCTGCTGACACAATTTCCCATTTAGAGCCATCAGCACCATTTTGCAATATAATTAAAGATTTACTTAACAACAACTGGAGCAGTAATGAATACTGTTTGTCCATCATTGTGACTTTATTAATTTCAGCTGGTGAAACAAGGCGTGTTAACAATGACCTATATGGCACTTAATAGTTAACCATTTAACAAAATAAATTGTCTTATTTGCACAGCTGACTCACATCTATACTATTAACAATTAATTTAACGACTAGAAAAGCTGTTTTATAACAACAAAACTATTACCAGAGTCTATTGACTACCATCTGGTGCCCAGGCTGGCGTCACGGCCAATTGAATACATAAAATTGAACCCCAACATCCTACAAGTCTATTTGATAGGAACTTAATCTAACTGGATAGGGGAGCCCAATTTCTCAAGTATAGTTTGAGACTTAACAGTGGATTTTAAACTGTGAATAGTTTTCTTTGAATGCTTTTTTGTCATCATTCTGTTATATTGCCTTATCCTAAGAATGACCCCTCATCCCCCATGATCACTGTAAATGGGAATACCCTACCACACAGCTATTCCCATAAAGCAGTCGTGAAGAAGGTACCGCTGGCGCCCATGAAACAGCCCTGAACAAAGGTACTGCTGGCACAGCCTCTCCAACAGGCTAGCCTGCCATAGCTTGGCATCCCCATGAGCAGTCCTGAGCAAAGGTACTTCTGGCACAACCTTCCCCATAGGCTGACACTGCCATAACTTGGCATCCCCATGAAGCAGCCCTTCCCAAAGATGCTGCTGGCACAGCCTCTGCAATAGGCCGACACTGCCATAAACTTTACATCTGATCCAACTCCTGCTGAAGGAGCGTCTCTAAATTCATTCCCAGAGGTGAAATCTACCAAATGCTTCCTAATTTGACTATTTTTGTCAGCTGTCCCTCTATCCTGGGGATCTATCTATCTATCTGTTCCCGGGGATATGCCGGGTATATATATGCCGCGGTACCCTCCCAGCATCCGGGCTAATCATTTATGTGAATTAAACCTCATTTCTTGGCGACTACTGCGTTCAGGGAACCACATACACTTTAGTTTCCCCTTCCCTGGGAACCCAGGCTGACCCTTCAGGTCAGTTAAGCCCCATCCCTTGGAGAGTACTGCGGTCTGAAACCACACTATTCTCGGGTATCCCCTCCCCGGGAACCCAACGTGTGGAGTCACTGATCGCGTTATCAGTAACTCCGATCGAAAAACCCGACATTCGCCAGCTCTCCGCTTCGGTCCACGGTCGGGCCAGGGTTTCCCCCCAAAGCCCTAGGCTGGTTCCCTCGTCGGCCTCGCGACCATCCCGCAAAAACCTCGGAGGTTCCTGCAGGAGACCTACAACAGGTAAGGAATAGCACTTACCTGAAACTTTTTTAGACTTAACATTGGAGGAGCTGCGCTGCTCCACAGTCGTCTGCACGAAAGCGTCTGACGCACGAACGGCTGTACGGGGTTCTTCACGTAGTCACTCACGTGACTCCAAAGTAAAATAGGGAGAGCCTATGGGTTACTGGTAAAGAAGCCAAATAATGCTATTATGGACTATGTAAATGGATATCATTCTGGATAAAAATGACTCATTCTTTACACAAGTTGTACTAATAGAAAGATTGGCCAGTGAGTTCAGAGAGAAACTGTAAAGGGCCTCTCCCACTTTGGCTATTTATGGGCGACTGCCAGCGACTGGACTATCCTTTGACATTAAATTTGAAATACAATTACTTTAACCACAAAAGAAAAACGAAGTCAGCACCAGCGACAACCTACATCACCTGGCGACAACGACGACAGGACCTACATCAGGAGAAGTCAAGTTGCGCTCATTGGCCTCAAACCCACTGCCGCCAACCGTCTCCGAACATTTTTCAACATGTCGAAAATCTAGCGGAGACCAGAAAGGTGCTACGGTCCGTGGACGACTGAGGAGACTACTCACGACCATACAGGCGACAACCTGGCACCATGTGGCGACAACCTAGCTGCCTATAGTCGCCCAAAAAATAACCTATGTGCGACAGGCCCTTAATGCTCTTAGCTGTAAATATCCAGAACATTTTGTTCGAGTCAGAACAGTGGCACGGTGGCACAGCGGTAGAGTTGCTGCTTACTGCGCCAGACCCGGGTTCGATCCTGACCACGGATGCTGTCTGTATGGGGTTTGTATGTTCTTCCTGTGACTGCAAGGTTTTTCTCCATGTGTTTCGGTTTCCTGCTGCACACCAAAGAGGTGCAGGTTTGCAGGTGAATTGGCATTGATAAAAATTGTATATTTTCCCTAGTATGTAGGATAACGCTAGTGTACAGATTTCAGTAGGTCAATGGTTCTTTATTGTCACATATGCACTGCACAGTGACTTGCGTTTGGCACAGTTTACACATGCACGTTGCCATATTTTGGCACCATTTATGCCAGGAAATGTCCAAAGTCCGGTCCACATGCTGGTGGTACTGGAATGCACCTGACCCAGGTGAGGACCAGGCTGCTGTGGAGCCTCCATCATCACCCTCGACTGGCTAAGCCCGCAAATCAGTGTCCTTCTCCACACCTGACCAACTTGCCTATCACAAATACCCTCTTCATTGCATGGCCCTTGTTAACCCCAATGTTGCTCAATTTCACCGAGTCAGAAAGTAAATAAAGGGCCTGTCCCATTTGACGATTTTTTAGGCGACTGCCGGCATCATCGACTGATGTATCAGGTCACCGAAAAATGCGCAGCATAATGTGGCTTGACGTGGTGTGATGCGGCGTAACATAGTGGTGATGCAGCGTGATGACGCATTGATGCATGGTGTTTCCTCAAGTGTTGCAACATTTGTCGCCGCTGGATTTTGAAATGTTCAAAATCTTTTCGAAAAACTTATTGGACGCTGGCAATCGCCTAAAAAAAAAAATCGCCAAGTGGGACAGGCCCTTAAATAAAACTGCTGAATCTTATTTCTGTCTTCAGTAGTTTTTCTTTAAATTTTGTTCTTACATTTCTTTTGTGCATTCTTGTCTCTTACGTTTGTAATTCTTTGTTTATGTGGGGTTTTTTTTTTCAATTCCTCCTTCTCTATCTTTCCTCAAAAGGCATAGATTTTAGCCTTTTCTCTCCAGAAATGCCGCCTGTCCTGCTGAGTTACTCCAGCATTTTGTGTCTATCTCAGATTTTAGACACAGTAAATGTTGGGAAAACTCAGGTCAGGAAGTATCTATGGAAAGAGAAACAGAGTTCAGGTTAATGAGCTTTCTTCAGACAGTTCTAATGCCCTTTTGATGAAAGAGCCATCTGATGATAACTCGTTGAACTGAAACTTCAACCATTTCCGCAGATGCTGCCAGTCTGTTTACATTCCATCATTCCTTTCAATTTAGTTTAGAGCATGGAAACAGAGATACAGGGATACAGTCCACCGAGTCTACACTGACCATCGATCTTCCATCCGCAAAAGTTCTATGTTATTCCACTTTTGCATCCACTCCCTACACACTAGGGGGCAATTTACATAGGCCAATTAACCTCCAAACCCACATATCTTTGGGATGTGAGAGGAAACATGAGCACCTGGAGGAAACTCACACAGTCACAGAGAGAATGTAGAAACTTTACATAGACAGCATCCGAGGTCAGTATTGAACCCAGGTATCTGGTGCTGTGAGGTGGCTCTACCAGCTGTGCCACTGTGCTGGCTCTTTTCTTTAAGACTCAATGCTAATCTAGATAATTAAAGGTCTCATCTTGACCACTTCCTGTCCACACTGTATATTTATTTTAGAAAACACGCGACCATATAGCGTTATGATTTTTGGCCATCTTAATCAGTCCTCCTCCATTGAGCAGGCCCCGATTTTTCCCAGCATCGAGCCTTGCTGCACCCCACCAGTCACTGCCTGCCATTCCGAAAAGGACCTGTTAATTCCTTTTTCTTTTGCTTCATATCTTCCTTCATATCCATGTCTAAACCCAACCCCCAATACCATGTGCTCTAATTTTGTACAATTTTCTCTTGTGTGGGACCTTGTCAAAAGCTTTTTGAAAGTCCAGATACACCACATCCCTTATCCATTCTATTTGTTACATCCTCAAAAAATTCCAGAAGATTAGTCAAGCATGATTTCCCCTTCATAAATCCATGCCGACTTTGACCGATCCTGACTGCTTCCCAAATACGCTGCTATAGCATCTTTAATATTCGGCTCAAGCATCTTCCCCACTACTGATGTAAGGCTAACTGGTCTATAATTCCCTGTTTTCTCTCTCCCTCCTTTCTAAACAAGTGGACTTACATTGGCTACCCTCCAGTTCACAGGAACTGTTCCCCAGTCAAAAGAACATTGGAAAATGACCACCAATACATCCACAATTTCAGGAGTCACCACCTTGAGTACTCTGGGATGCAGGCCATCAGACCCTGGGGATTTATCTGCCTAAACATTCCCAACAGTTTACCGAACACCATTTCCTGACTAATATGGATTTCCATCAATTCCTCCCTCCTACTAGATCCTCAGTCCTAGTATTTCGGGGAGATTATTTGTATCTTCCTTTGTGAAAAACCATCCCATGTACATTCCAAGAAATCCTCCTCCTCAGCGCTGCTACCAATTTGGTTGGCCCAATCTATATGTAGATTGAAGTCACCCATTATAATTGCCATGATAACTCACCCATGTTATCAGTAAAGAGTTTGTAGAAGGGTCCTGATCCGAAACATCACCTATCCATTTCCTCTGTAGATGCGACCCGCATCTCGACCCGAAACGTCGCCTATCTCCTTCACTCCTTAGATGCTGCTGCACCCGCTGAGTTTCTCCAGCTTTTTGTGTAATCCTCTGTAGATGCTGCCTGGCCCACTGACTTACTCCAGCACTTTGTAATTTACATCAGTAAAGATGTTTGACAATGCCTTCCTGTTTAACTCTGTTTTTTAGCGGCTTGTTGCTGTGTTCCCATCCCGTTACACTTCTCCTTCTTAGAGGTCATGGGTTGAGGGGATGCTGTTCAAGTAACCTCAATGTGCTTCTGGACTCCATCTTGCAATTCAGGAGAAAACATTTAATTCATAACCATAAGTGTTCATTCCTTCAGCCACCAAAGCAATGTGACTGCGGTATAAACCATCCACTGTCGATGATGTAGTGCAGAAACTCATTGATAATAATAATAATATATTTTATTGTCATTACACATAAGTGCCATGAGATTTGGTTTGCAACTTCCATCCGATGTCATAACTCAAACGACTAATAAAATTTAGGTTTACATACCCCGAGAACAAGGTTTGTAAAATGAACATTAGACCAGTAAAAGTCAAACCAGACTAAAGTGCAGATGCTCCTTCAACAGCATCTCCTTAGCCTGTGACCTCAACTGCTACAATTAACTAGCACAGGCGTGGATGAACAAGACAATTGCATTAAACAAAAGAAGACACAAAGTGCTGGAGTAACTCAACGGGTCAGGCAGCATCTTTGGAGAACCTGGATAGGTGATGTTTCGGGTAGGGACCCTTCTTCAGACTAATTATGGTGGGGGAGGGGGCTGGAATGAATGATGGAAGTGAAGAGGAACAGGACAGTCTGGCAAGTAATAGGTGGATACAAGTGGGGGGGGGGGGTGGGGGGGGGAGAGGGGGTTGGTAGGCAATAGTTGGACAAAAGCAAGATGAAAAGGCAAAAGGTGAGATAAAGATAGAAGAGTTGAAAATAGTGAAACCAGAGAAAGAATGTAGGTAGAAGGGGATGGGGAGCGCAGAAATAGGCGTGATTCAAGGTGGGGAATAAGGAAGGGAGGTGGATGGGGGAAGAAAAATCGGCAGAGAGGGGGAAGAATGAGTATGAAGATTAAATTGGAGAACTCAATCTTCATACTGTTGGGTTGTAAGCCCAGTGGAATCCGAGACACTGTTCCTTCAGTTTGTGTGTGGCCTTACTCAGGCTATGGAGGAGGCCCAGGTCAGAGAGGTCTGCAATGGGAAGAGGAGTTATAATGGTTAGCAACTGGGAGATCCTGTAAGCCTTGGCGGACTAAGCGCTAGTATTCGGCGAAATGATTGCCAAGTCTACGCTTGGTCTCACTGATATAAAGGAGGTAACATTGGGAGCACCAGATGCAGTAGATGAGGTTAGAGGAAGTGCACATGAACCTCTGTCTCACCTGGAAGGACTGCAGAGGTCCCTGCATGGGTCTGAGGAAAGAGGTATAGGGTCAGGCCACATACAAACTGGATGAACAACGTATATAATATTTGAGGCAGAAAGCAAATTAATTTGCCAAAGAGAGAAGGTTTTAAAGCTACATCTCACAAGATTAATAGATGGAGAGGTGCAGGATTAGCATATCAAAGCTTTAGGGCTTGAATGTTCAACAGCACAGAAACTGAAATCTGTGTTGTGGAAGAAGCCAACATTTAAGGAATGATCTCTCAAAGGAGGGCATAGCTAAAATAGATGACCGAGGTACCCAGCGGTGACATCTTCAAGTGATTTGGAAAGAATAAGGGTTTTAAAAGCTATTGTACCTATGAGTACCCTTGTCGCACAATCAACAGTGGTTCAGGAATAGGGTTAAACCCATAACTTGACTCAATTTATACTGCGTGCTGCCTTAGAAAGGTCTACCACAAACAGAGAGCAGTGCTGAACTGCTACCTACCTGTTTAATGACCTTTGGACTATCCTTGATCAGACTTTACTTGGTTTACCTTGCACTAAATGTTATTCCCTTATCATGTATCCATACACTGTAATGGATCTATTGTTATCACGTATAGTCTTTCTGCTGACTGATTAGCATGCAACAAAAAACTATCATTGTACCTTGGTACAAGTGACAATAAACTAAACTGAACCCCGACTAAAGGTAAATACCAAGTGTCAGCCTTGGAAACGATTATCCTCATCCCAAGAAAAATATAAATGATCTAAAATTATTATTTGTCCCTCATGCCCGACTGCCTCTTTATTGGTCTTGTGTTGCTCCTTAAGTTTGCTCCTTCTTTCATGAAAAATCTGAGGAAAATTTATCCCTTGCCTGAACTGGAGATGTGCCAAGTATCCATGGAAATAAAAAATGGTGGTTCATGACCACAGCCCACCCTCTGGACGATAAATCTTTCAGCACCAAGCGCTTTGTGAGAAATTAAAATGTTAAAGCTTCCATCAATTGGATGATATATAAATCGCCACTTGGAATATTCTGTACAGAATGGAAATAGCACATAGATCACACAAATCTCACGACTGTGCCAGAATATCCCACTGCAACACTCGATGAAAGGATTAATTCATTGGTGAACTGCTGTAACTTAAAACTGAAATAAAAATGGTGTTGGTCTTTCAGTTAAATAGTCCGGAGGAAGAAAGGACAAGCAACAAAGTAAAAGTTTCAAGCAAGACTTTAAGCTGTTTTAAGGATTATAGTGCTACAATGAGACTTGCCTAAAAGCAGGCAGGGAATAGTTTTGAATAAAATATACTTCTGCGACTTCCGATTTCAAGCTGAACAGATCTTTGGACTTTCTCCATCACAACCTCTGTCCTTTTCGAACTCTGATGTGGTTCAGCACTTTATGTTCAACTTAAATTCATTCTAAATGTTGCAGGTCAGCAGTACAACCTCTTCAACCTGTTCGCTGACTTTCACGGGGTCCTGATCTAATTATTCCATTTATTCTGTTGAAAAGCCTAAAGTGACTTTGGCCCTCGTACAATGTTTAGCCATCACCAGCCTTGCAACACTACAGGCAATAAATGTTCCTCCAGCACTGCCCTATTGCATTTCCTCCTCCCCATTCCTGGGCCTCATCATTGGTGAGCATGCTTCATTCATCCAGGTTTAGCTTCTCTAAGTTTCTCTACATCTCCGTCTGCATTAAAGTATGCTCTAAAACTTAAGCCTCCTTACCTCGCTGTCCCCAGTACATTTTCAATTTTGTTTTTGTCTGATAATATGTCTATAAAGGAAGATTAAAAAATATTCACTAAAGGGGTGCTGAAGCAGTTAGTGCTGCTGCCACACAGTTCCAGTTCCAGTCGATCCTGACCTCAGAGTGCTGTTTGTGTGGAATTTGTACATTCTCCGTGTAACTGAGTTTCCTTTGGGTGCTCCAGTTTCCTCCCGCATCTCAAAGGCCTGCAGTTTGGCAGCCAATTCGCACACTAATAGCTCCAATAAATAGCAAAGTGGCGTGGCAGTAGACTTGCTGCCTTCCAGCACCAGAGACCTGGTTAGATTCTGACTACGGGTGCTGTCTGTACGTGTGGGTTTTCTCCGGGTGCTCCAGCTTCCTCCCTTACTCCAAAGATGTACAACTGTAGGTTAATTAGCTTCTGTGTTTCCTCTGAATGCTCTGATTTCATCTCATGTCCTGAAGTAGTGCAGGTCAACAGGTTAATTGGTTCCTTTAATGAGGTTTAGTGGTAGAATTCAGGTTGAGTTAATGGGAATGTGCCAAGTATACAGTAGGACTATGGTAGGATTAGTGTAAATGGTCACTGTGGACTCAGTGGGCCTAAGGGCTAATTTCCACGATGCATCACCCTTCCTTTCACCAAGTTCTTACTTACAATTCCAGAAAATCTACTGTACATGCCACAAATGCACATTCCACATCAGCAGCTGATTTCACTCCCTGCGTTGGAGACCTGGATGTTCTAGTTGTGTAGAACTGCAGATGCCGGTTTGCACTGAAAGTAGACACAAAAAGCTGGAGTAACTCAGCATGACAGGCAGCATCTCTGGAGAGAAGGAATGGGTGACGTTTCGGGTCCAGACCCTTCTTCAGTCTGAAGACCAATCAAAGTCTCCCACTCCGCTGACTATCAGTCTGAAGAAGGGTCTCGACCAAAAATATCACCTATTTCTTTTCCCCAGAGATGCTGCCTGGCCAGTTGAGTTACCCCAGCAATAGGTGTCTACCTTCAGTGTAAACTGCCATCTGCAGTTCTACACAACTAGAAAATCCAGGTCTCCAGTGCAGGGAGTGAAATCAACTGCTGATGTGGAGCCAGTGTCTCCATTGACTCTCCTTTGTCTAACTTGTTTGTTAAGGGCCTGTCCTACAAGCATGCAACTCAATGCGATTAGCGTGACCTAACGTGGTCGCTTGAGCCGTCCGGCGTCGCGGGGCCGGTCCCACTTCCATCTCCGGAGCCGTGCGGAGTTCGTCCCGACACCGCGCGGGGCTCTGAAAAACTGACTATGTCCAACAATTCCGCGCGGCCACGGCTTGGCGGCTTGCAGTCGCCTCGACGCATTACACACCGCCCCGACATCGTGCCTCCGTGACCCTCTCTGTAGGTGCCTCCGTGACCCTCTATGGGTGTGGCTCCGTGGCCCTCTGTCTGTGTGTGTGTGTGTGTGTGTGTGTGTGTGTGTGTGTGTGTGTGTGTGTGTGTGTGTGTGTGTGTGTGTGTGTGTGTGTGTGTGTGTGTGTGTGTGTGCCTGCCTCTGTGCCCCTCTCTGTCCTGGCGAACTTACCTTAGACTTCGCTCCAAGTTCGCCTCACTTTGCGCCGCGTTGGCACACTCACCCGACCTCCGCGCGGCCCTCGCTGCCGGTTTGGTTGCGCTTGCCGCATGCAGGCGCATGCTGGTGGGAACGGCGCTGTACAGATGATCACCCGACGTCCGCGCGGGCCCCCACTTCTAGTTTGATTGCGTTCATCGCATAGAGTTGCATGCTTGTAGGACAGGCCCTTTAGTTCCTCAAAGAATTCCAAATGATTTGTCAGACATGATCTCCCCTTAACAAAACCATGCTGCCTTACAGAAAGAATCCCATCACCAGTTCTTTTTTGGCACCCATATCCTGCAATCCCATTAAGGGCAAGTGCTTTTAAAATACTTTGCACTGCTTTCTCTTGATAGTTGTTTCTTCAATCATTGCTTAGAAATTACATAATGTGTAGCACTTAAGCCACCGGAACTATTCTTCCCGCTAATAGGATTATTAATGAGCATTAATTGTCCCATTGACTTTTAAAACATTTATCGTTAATGTTGGCAAGGTTTCCATTCGATCCAATTCCTTTTCGCAGGAAAGACCAGCATCCTGATCAGTTTCTGCTTCTTGTGTTTACCAGGATGGTATTTAGGTTGGTACCCTTTTTATTAAAATCCTTCATTTTCACTATCACTGTGCAGCCACACTGCAATAATGCAAACGCATGTCAGATATTCACAGCACAGAAAACATGCAACAAATAACTTGACCTTTTTTATTGCCACGAGCAGAATCTGACAGTTTCTTGTTCCAAATGATGATGCCGTTTGTAATTAGTCCTTATTAAATCCAGCAGCTAAGATTTTCATTTCTAAACCAACTGCAGACTTGAAGTTTAACCATAACTTAACGTTATTTTTTAATCTCTTATGTTAATGAAATAATTAATGATCAGTGGAACTCTTTTGGTCATTTATGTGAAGAGGTGGGATAACCTTGTGCTCTAAAGTGACTTAGAAGACGGAAAATCAGTGCAAATTTACTTTAGTTTAGTTTAGAGTTACAGTGCGGAAACAGGCCCTTCGGCCCACCGAATCCGCACCGACCAGCAATCCCCGCACATTAGCACTATCCCACACATACTACGGACAGTTTACACTTATACCAATCAACCTACAAATCTGTACGTCTGGAGTGTGGGAGGAAACCGTAGATCTCGCAGAAAACCCATGCAGTTATGGGGAGAACTCAACTGTAAGACTGCAACTCTACCACTGCGCCATCTATATATTATTTTAATTTTTTTTTTCTTGAAGGGCTCACAATCCTGTTTTAATGTTTCTGTGGAGCAATTTGAATTCATTATTCAGAAGGCTTGTCATTTTTGGAAAAAGCATTACTGCATACTGGCTGCCAAAGGATAATAACGTGTTTTTACATGGCGACACAATTTTCATGTTTCCTCATTATGAAATTCAATCTTTTGTTAACATTGATCCTCAACTGTGTTTTCAGGGTGTTTTAAGAGATAGGAGATCTGTCCGGATTTAAATAAAACATATATTTTTTTTAATTCCAGTTATTAATCTGATGAATCTTATCAGGAGAATGGTCTATGTATTTAAATCATTGTGAACATCCGGGTCTTTGCGAACATTTTAAGTGATAGTTATGCAAGCAGTTAAAACACAAAGAGCACAAATGTCACCTCTATATCCTGTAATATTTTAGCAATAAAAAGACTAAATAATTTAAAATTAAATATCTGTAAATAACCATTTGACATATGGAGCATGCTAGCCACCATCTTCGTGACCATGGAAGGCCCTGATAAATGTGGACTACATTCCTTAATGTGGAACCACTTCTGGGCAAAAAGCAGACGTTGATAACACCACCACCACCACCGCACCACTATACCTTAATTGGTACATGTGATAATAAACTGTCCTTGAAACCTTGAATACCTTTGGTTGGTGAGTAAAAGTGTCCAAAAACATATGGTCTTTTGGGCAGCATAGATTCCTGTCCTCCGCTACAAATCTGAGACTACCTACAGCAGCCACTTCAAGCCCAAGAGAGATGCCATCAATATCGTGTTTCAAACAGGTGATTAAAAGAAGTTGTGCTTGCCTGTTATGCCCCTGTCCCACTTGGGAAACCTGAACGGAAACCTCTGGAGACTTTGCGCCCCACCCAAGGTTTCCATGCAGTTTCCGGAGGTTCCCAGAGGTTTCTATAGAACATAGAAGAAGCAGAAACCACTTTCGACCATTAGGGAGACTGACAAAAACATAAGGGACAGGGGCATAAAGGAGTTATGCCTGAAGGAATCTGAAGGCTTGGATAGAGTGGATGTGGGAGGGTGTTTCCATGATTGGGAGAGTCCAGGACCAGTGGCCATAGCCTCAGAATTAAAGGATGTTCTTTTAGGAAGGAGAAGAGAAGAAATTTCATTAGTCAGAGGGTGGTGAATCTGTGGAATTCCTTGCTACAAAAGGCTGTGGAGGCCATGTCAATGGATATTTTGAAGGCAGAGATAGATTCTTGATTAGTATAGGTGTCCGAGGTTGTGGGGAGAAGGAGAATGGGATTAGGAGGCAGAGGTAGATCAGCCATGATTGAATGGCGGATTGACATGATGGGCCGAATGGACTAATTCTGTTCTTATTACTTATGACCTTATGAACAAAGGTAGCTCCTGTCTCTGGAATGGAGAGGACATCATTACATGTTGGGATAGGGCAGGAAAATTGTCTGGAGATAGAAGGTTAGTTATGATTTTGTGTAATGGGATAACAAGCTCAACAGACCAATGGCCTTCTCCTGCATCTATTTAAAATCCTATGTTTAGTTTCATCTTATTTCATTATGTTCTATAGACTCAGGATTAGTTCCTGTGGATTGGAGGGGAGCTAATGTTATCCCACTTATTAAGAAAGGCAGGAAAGAGAAAACAGGGAATTATAGACGAGTTAGCCTGACATTGGTGGTGGGAAAGATGCTGGAGTCAATTATAAAAGAAGAGATAGCCGAACATTTGGATAGCAGTAACAGGATCGGTCTGAGTCAGCGTGGATTTGTGATGGGGAAATCATGCTCGACTATTCTTCTGGAATTTTTTGAAGATTTAACTGGGACAATGGACAAGGGAGAGCCAGTGGATGTAGTATACCTGGACTTTCAGAAAGCATTTGATAAGGTCCCACATAGGAGATTAATGGGCAAAATTAGGGCACATGGTATTGGGGATAGAGTGCTGACATGGATAAAGAAGTGGTTGGCAGACAGGAAACAAAGAGTAGGGATTAACATGTCCCTTTCGGAATGGCAGGCAGTGACTAGTGGGGTACCGCAAGGCTCGGTGCTGGAACCGCAGCTGTTTACAATATACATGAATGATTTGGATGAAGGTGATTCAAAGTGACATTAGCAAATTTGCAGATTACACAAAGCTGGGTGGCAGTGTGAAGTGTGAGGAGGATGCTATGAGAATGCAGGGTGACTTGACAGGTTGGGGAGGTGGGAAGATGCATGGCAGATGAAGTTTAATGCGGATAAATTGTGGTAGAAAAAAACAGGAAGGCAGATTACGATCTAAATGGCGTCAAGTTGGGAAGAGGGGAAGTACAACGGGATCTGGGGGGCCTTGTACATCAGTCTATGAAAGTAAGCATGCAGGTACAGCAGGCAGTGAAGAAAGCGAATGGCATGTTGGCCTTTATAACAAGAGGATTCGAATATGGGAACAAAGAGGTCCTTCTGCAGTTGTACAGAGCCCTAGTGAGACCTCATCTGGAGTATTGTGTGCAGTTTTCATCCCCTAATTTGAGGAAGGACATTCTTGCTATTGAGGGAGTGCAGCGTAGATTTACAAGGTTAATTCCCGGGATGGCAGGACTGTCATGCTGAGAGAATGGAGCAGCTGGGCTTGTACATTCTGGAGTATAGAAGTATGAGAGGGGATCTCATTGAAACATATAAGATTGTTAAGGGTTTGGACACACTAGAGGCAGGAAACATCTTCCCGATGTTGGGGTAGTCCAGAACCAGGGGCACAGTTTAAGAATAAGGAGTAAGCCAGTTAGAACGGAGACGAGGATACACTTTTTCTCACAGAGAGTGGTGAGTTTGTGGAATTCTCTGCCTCAGAGGGTGGGGGAGGCAGGTTCTCTGGATGCTTTCAAGAGAGAGCTAGGTAAGGCTCTTAAAAATAGCACAGACAGGGGATATGGGGAGAAGACAGGAATGGGGCACTTATTGGGGATGATCAGCCATGATCACATTGAATGGCGGTGCTGGCTCGAAGGGCCTACTCCTGCACCTATTGTCTTTTGTCTATTATTGATGACTTTATTAAACTTATGATCTTATGAAAATGCAATTATGCTCCTTGATTATAGAACTTTGCAGAATTCAAATAAATTCTAATAAAGCAGCAAAATCTGTGTCTTTGAGCCCTCGGTGATAATACTTAACTTGTTAAGGAGCTTTAAAGGGTAATCTGCACAGTCTCTATATCTCATTGTATATCCGTATAAAATTACATTCATGTGTTTACCACTGGAAATTACCCTTTTTGCTTCGTATAAAGCTGGATTTAGAGATGATCCGGCCCACGCCACCCACTCACCCCCACTGTGCTATCTCTATTGCTGCACTTTTTGCTTACCAATGAATGCAAAGTCCTCAGGGCCACGAGGCTGTGTGCGTTGTGCGAAGCAGTCAGTCTGTGCATGGCAACTGGTGTGCCTGAAGTTTAGTTTAGTTTGGTTTAGAGATACTGCGTGGAAACTGGCCCTTCGGCCCACTGAGCCCGCACCGACCAGCAATCCCCGCACCTTAACACTATCCTACTACTAGGGACAATTTACACATACACCAAGCCAATTAACCTGCATACCTGTAAGTCTTTGGCATATAGGAGAAAACCGAAGACCACACAGGTCACGGGGAGAATGTGCAAACTCCGTACATACAGGACCCGTACTCGGGATCGAAATCGGGTCTCCGGCATTAGAGGCGCTGTAAGGTACCAATCGCTGCACCACCGTGCCGGGGGGGGGGGGGGGGGGGCAATGTCATGAAGTCATAGGGAGATACAACCATGGGGAAAGGCCTTTGGCCCAATGAGTCCATGCCATGGCCTATATATATATTAATTAATTATCTCTATATTCAAACCCTCAGATCACTCAGCTACCCATTAACGATCACTTTAAGTAGCCAATCCCAGATGTCTTTGGGATATAGGAGCAAACCGGTTAATCTTTGGGATATAGGAGTAAGTCTGTGGAATTCTCTGCCTCGGAGGGCGGTGGAGGCAGGTTCTCAAGAGAGAGCTAGATAGGGCTCTTAAAAATAGCGGAGTCAGGGGATATGGGGAGAAGGCAGGAACGGGGTACTGATTGGGGATGATCAGCCATGATCACATTGAATGGCGGTGCTGGCTCGAAGGGCCAAACGGCCTACTCCTGCACCTAATGTCTATTGTCTATCATAAGTGATACGAGTAGAATTAGGCCCATGTTATGTTAAGAAGTAATAAATAATGATAAAAGGTGATGATTTAGAAATACATGGAGCAGACATATTTAAAATGATTTGCTAACCATTTACTGATGAAGAATATTTGCATACTAATGTGAAAAAAGTATTGTTCTCGCCAGCAAACAAAACATACCTGTGGCACTCTTTTTTAAGGGTCTAGACCCTTCTTCAGACACGAAATGGTAACCATTCCTTCTCCCCAGAGATGTTGCCTGTCTCGCTGAGTTACTCCAGCATTTTGTGTCGATCGTCAGTTTAAACCAGCATCTGCAGTTCCTTCCTACACATGGTTGTAATGAGGGAGGGTACACAAAATGCTGGAGAAACTCAGTGGGTGCAGCAGCATCTATGGAGCGAAGAAGACAGGCAACGTTTCGGTCTGAAACGTTGCCTATCTCCTTCGCTCCATAGTTGCTACTGCATCTGTGAGTTTCTCCAGCTTTGTGTGTACCCTTGATTGTCCAGCATCTGCATTCCCTTCTTTAACACACTGTAATGAGGGAGTTTTGTTCTGAAATCACACATCAGCTACGATTCAAGATCAAACCAACTCACTTGTAGCATTAAGATCACATGAATGTGTATCGATTTATAAATTGTCTAAATTACAAAAGGAGATAGACCAAACCTAATTAACTGTTTTGAAATGCTGTCAGTTTCTCCTGATTTTCCAGGTCAACTAATTGGCCAATTCTATTGTCTTCTTGGCTGAAAGAATGGTGAACCTGTTAAAGGGAACATTGAGTCTGAAGAAGGGTCTTGACCCAAAACGTCGCCTATCTCCTTCGCTCCTTAGATGCTGCTGCACCCGCTGAGTTTCTCCAGCCTTTTGTGTACCCCTAAAGGGAACATTTATCCAGTTCCTTCATATATGAATGGTGCTCGATTAGGAAAAGGGGAGATGCAATGAGACCTGGGTGCCATGGTACACCAGTCATTTAAAGTAGGCATGCAGGTGCAGCAGGCTGTGAAGAAATCAAATGGTACTGTATGTTAGCATTCGTAGCAAAAGGATTTGAGTATAGGAGCAGGGAGGTTCTACTGCAGTTGTACAGGGTCTTGGTGAGACTACACCTGGAGTATTGCATACAGTTTTGGGCTCCTAATCAGAGGAAAGACATTCTTGCCATAGAGCGAGTACAGAGACGGTTCACTAGACTGATTCCTGGGATGTCAGGACTTTCAGATGAAGAAAGACTGGATAGACTCTGCTTGTACTTGCTAGAATTTAGAAGATTGAGGGGGATATTATAGAAACTTACAAAATTCTTAATGGGTTAGACAGGCTAGATGCAGGAAGATTATTCCCAATGTTGGGGAAGTCCAGAACAAGGGGTCACAGTCTAAGGATAAGGGGGAAGTCTTTTAGGACCGAGATGAGAAACACATTTTTCACACAGAGAGTGGTGAATCTCTGGAATTCTCTGCCACAGAAGGTAGTTGAGGCTAGTTCATTGGCTATATTTAAGAGGGAGTTAGATGTGGTCCTTGTGGCTAAGGGGATCAGGGTGTGGAGAGAAGGCAGATACGGGATACTGAGTAGGATGATCCGCCATGGTCATATTGAATGGCGGTGCAGGCTCGAAGGGCCGAATGGCCTACTCCTGCATCTATTTTCTATGTTTCTAACTCTCACTGATGCACAGAAAAATGACAGAGTCTGAAGGAACTGCAGATGCTGGTTTAAACCAAAGATTGACACAAAAAGCTGGAGTAACTCAGCGGGTCAGACAGCATCTCTGGGGAAAAGAAATAGGTGACGTGTTGGGTCTGAAGAAGGGTCTCGACCAAAAACGTCACCTATTCCTTTTCTCCGGAGATGCTGTCTGACCCGCTGAGTCACTTCAGCTTTTTGTGTCTATCTACAGAGGTTGTTTCTCTGACAGCCTTTGACATCACAAGGCAAACCAGTGATTGCAGAGTTAAAGGAGCAAGGCCACACCTGGCTCTGTTTTAGTCAGATGCCCCAGTTCATTGAGGCGGTGAATTTATTTTAAGGTTGTTCTAATACTGGTTGGAGAGTTCCCACTAAATATCTGAAAGAAATATATTGTTCTTGAAGACAGCCCAACTGACCATTCTTGTGCACCGAGTTAATAACCATGACAAGTTTGTGCTAAATGAAGTCCTCTGAACCGAGACTAATCTTTTGCAGGCACAAGTACATCTATAAGGCAGGTACGGGATACTGAGTTGGATGATCAGCCATGATTATATTGAATGGCGGTGCAGGCTCGAAGGGTCGAATGGCCTACTCCTGCACCTATTTTCTATGTTTCTATATCTTTGGTTTAAACCAGCATGCGCAGGTCCTTCGTAGACGTCAGTCTGAAGAATGGTCTCGACCCGAAACGTCACCCATTCCTTGGGTATGTTACAAAACTTACCTTTAGCAGCGCTGCAGTTCTGCTGCTCCCCGTGGCGCCTTTCAGAGGGGGGCGGGCTTAAAGTGCCGTTTTTCTGCAGACTTGGAAAATCGATCCATGTCGGGCGATTTCATTGCGGAAGAAAAATCGCTCCGACATTTCATTCATGAAGGTATTTTTAAATTACGCTAGATTATTTATTAACTAGAGTAATTTAAAAATCATCTTCAAAAGCCGTGAGTGCCGACAACGGGAAGGATTTTGCGTAGGGGAGAAAAAAAAGTTTATTTTTATATTAAAAGTTGTTTTTTATGGAGGCTTTAATCATATTTTCATGTTGCGAACTGGGGTCCAAAAAAAATGTATGAACCGGCTGTATTTTTCATACCGACTTCACCGCAAACCGCAACGTTCCAATCCGTCGCATTCCACTAAAACCCACTCGCTAGTTGATTTAAATGCCCATTAATTTACAGGCATTAAACACTAAATTCCTTCCATTTGGCCCAGAAATTAATGAAAATGAGATTTAAAAATTATGTTATATTGTGGATTATTGTGTGACTGTTATTTGGACACTTAGGCAATTTAAAAAAAGTTTATCTTTTCTTAAGAAATGGATAGATGTTTAGATCTACTCATTAAATTTTGTAATTAGCTACAATTAGATAACTAACTAATTATATGCTTTAATTTCAGGTCATCCAAGTAAGATTGTTTCATTTTTTTTTCAGAATGCTTCAATCTATAATAACTGAAAATTTAATTGAGTTCTCTTAATTTGTAAGAAAGTTATGGGCTTCTGACTGTTCTAGATCACAGCTTTTGAGTTAAGTCAATTGAAAGGCAATGGGGAACAAGATGCTAATTTCCGAGTATGAAAATTACTTTCTTAATACTGAAGATATGAAAGTGAATTAGGTGTAAAATTAAACTTCTTTTTATGCTTTATCTGATGGGATAAATTGCAGACTTGATTTTTTAAATCTCAAAATGTTGTAACATTGCTACATTCCTTATTTCCAAGAGCTGCCCGACCCACTGAGTTACTCCAGCTTTTTGTGTCTATCTTTGATTTAAACCAGCATCTGTAGTCGCTTCATACACATAAAATCCAGTTTTCCTAAATTCTCATTTCTCTTTTATTAGGATGTTTTTACTATGTTCTAAAAAGTAAATGCCTATCATAGCATAATAGATATATAATAGTGTAGCATAATAGATATATTATTGGGATAGACACAAAAAGCTGGAGCTGTCTGACTAGCTGTCTTACTCCTGCTTTTTGTGTCTCTCTGCGGTGTAAACCAGCATCTGCAGTTCCTTCCTACAGATATGTTATTAAATTTGGAATCTAGCTTCCTGATCTAAATTTATGAATTCAAATTTCAACATGGTACTTAGAGAAGTTACGTGGTTATTTTCATATTCTAGAGGTTAAAATAGATGGTTACTTTAAAACCACATTATTGTCATAAAATAAACCTACCTAGTTAATTTAATGCCGCAATGGAAAGAATCCAGCCAACTGGACAGTATTATTTCAAAATGGTGCATTCTTTTCTGAGCTTGGAAATAACCTAGTAAGCCTCTCACACCAAAGGCAATTAAGGATGGGTGATAAATAATTGTTGACTGTGTCAGTAATGTCCTTACCCCATGAATGACTAAACAAAGCTGCACAGGATAAAAGATTTATGCTTTCGATATAGCAGAATCTTGCCGCATCTCAGAAGACAGATGAAGTGACAGCTTAAGACATTCCTGGACTCAGCAGAACATGGAGGAAAATGTTTAGAGGTAGAAAAGACACTGGAGTCCATCAGTTTATCTCATTCATTTCCACCTCGACATTTTCATTAGCTTTTACCTCCATTATCTTCTTTAATGGATTGTCTCATCTATTTACGACTGACTCTTGAACTCTCCAAGGGATATGTAGTATGGTCTGTGTGATTGATTCAGCAGTATGTATGGTATGATTGTACAGCTTTCATAGTCTGACATCTCAAAGAGCATCTGGTAGTGGGCTAACATTGGACCACTATCAATAGGGGAGCATTTGTTACATGATAAGGAAATTACATGCATAGATAACTCCAAATAATATTTTCAGTTCACTGAAGTAACTAACCTATTGTGGGAGGAGGGGTTAAGTTGATATCTGTACTTCCTCAAGAACACAACTCTAGTGGGTTAAAGTTCAGTTTATGTGACTGAACTGAACAATGTGTTTCATAAAACTGAATTGAACTGAATTGAATGAATGGGATCAGGGGCATTAAAATACCTGCAAAATAACCTCCTTCTTCTGTATATTGTTAGAAACATTAAATGCCACAGGAAGAAAATGGAAAATTGGTTGATAACCCAGGGCTGAGGAATGGCTGTCTGCATGTGCTCTTGTGTCTCTTCAAGCATTCCATCCCAATTGGAAGCCTCGCATCTGAATCAAATGTGAAAGGCAGCACAGTGGTAGGATTTCTGCCTTACAGCCAGAAACCCGGGTTCAAATCTGACTGCAGGTGCTGCCTATACAGAGTTTTATGTTATCCCTGTGACTGTGTGGTTTCTCTCCTGGAGCTCTGGTTCCCTCCAACATTCCAAAGACATGCAGATTTGTAGGTTTCTGTAAATCACAACAACCTGGAACTCAATGCTCTTAAGACAGTGGAATTGATTGTAGACTTTAGGAGAGCTCCCCCTCACTCACAATCAACAACACCACAGTCACATCTGTGGAACCATCATCTTCAGGGATCTGAAATGGGAGGCCACCATCGACTCCACAGTCAAAAAGTCCCAAGAGAGGATGTGCTTCTTGCGGCTGCTGATAAAACACAATCTGCCACAGGCCACAAACACTTTGAAGCACTTCCCTCTGGAAGGCGACTGTCAAGTCTGCCACAGCCAGACATAAAAACAGCTTTTTTCCATGAGCAGTAATTCTACTCAAAAACCAAAAGTCTGTAGCCTCCTATTGCTCTGGTATTTTATTTCATTCTTCACATGTTTAAATTATAATGTTTTATTCTTAATTGTTCACTGTAAATCGTGTTGTTACTTGCGTGCAAAGCACCAAGGCAAACTCCTTGTATGTAACCATACTTAGCTAATAAAATTTATTCAATTCAATATGTAGGACGCAAAACTGGGATCACTTAGAACTAGTGTCTGGATGATTGTTGGCCGACGTGGACTCGGTGGGCTGAATGGCCTGTTTCCACACTGTATCTCTAAAGTTAACGTTAAAGGTTGCTTTTGAAATAGGAATCCTGCAGGTATAACATTGCCCTATGAATCCAAGATTAGCTTGGCTGCCACCCACCTACCACCTCCTTCAAAGTCTTGCATACAAAACTCTTCCTCATGTTACTTATCAGGTTGCACTTGCCCTTCACCCCTGACCTTATTAATATTGGCTCTCCTGGACTGTGATTACCTCAATTTCAAATGGAATTTTCTTCATCTTTAAAACTCTCCTTTGTATCATCACCCCCTAGCTCCGTAATACGCTTTAATCCACTCTTGTGTTGCAGGCGGCACTAGAGAGACCATTCATTGGCCTATTGTTCTCACGCATTGGTGGTCTACAGCATTCCCTAGTATTGTTCAAATTCCCTGCTGTTACCCTTGCCACATTGTTGATCACAAAAATCATTTTATTGCAACCAGATAATTCTTACACTTTTAATTTCCTTACTAAATCCTAGTAATTTCCACCTCACCTTTTTCTCTTCATATCCACTTCATTGGCTGAACCTTTGATTAACCCTGATCATCTCCTCTGTAAAATGCAGTTTCCTCAAATCTTTATTCAACATTTGGCAAAAAGCCTGAGAGTCAATGATACAGCATGGAAGCAGGTCCTTCGCTGACTATATTAAGAATACTATAACAATTCAGCCTGCTGTTGGTAAAAAGTTCTCTTCCTTCCATTTAGGATATAATTTATTACAAAGAGAATCTATCCTCATGGTGAATTATGGGCGTCTTATTTCAAAACTTAACTGACCAAGACAATCCATTACTAAATGTGTAATAATCTCAGATAAAAGACTGAAGATTTCTAAATTGAAAACATACAATCGTACTGAAATATTGGTCTTCAGTTCAGTCCTGAGGCACTAGAAGAAAGTTTTGGAACAAGTTCAAACTCTCACTATGTGTGGATTGCTGCAGAATAATAGTAATCATTCTAAATATAAATTAAACTAATTTGAAATAAATCAGTGTTTAGTATAATTTACTTTAGAGATACAGCCCTTCGGCCCACCGAGTCCACGCTGACTAGCGATTCCTGCACACTAACACTATCGTACACACACTAGGGACAATTTTACAAACATTTTACCAAGCCAATTAAGCTACAAACCTGTACGTCCTTGCAGTGCAGGAGGAAACTGGAGCTCCCAGAGAACACCCACGCAGGTCACGGGGAGAACGTACAAACTCCATACAGGCAGCACCCGTAGTCAGGATGGAACTGGGTCTCTAGTGCTATAAAGCTGTAAATCTACCATTGGATGTAGTGTACCTGCACTTTAAGAAAGCATTTGATAAGGTCCCACATAAGAGATTAGTAGGCAAAACTAGGGCACATGGTATTGGGGGTAGAGTGCTGACATGGATAGAAAATTGGTTGGCAGACAGGAAACAAAAAGTAGGGATGAATGGGTCCCTTTCAGATTGGCTCCCTGTCCCCTCTCATATCACCGCTCCCAGGATACGCAGAAGGGAGAGGGTGTTGAAAGATTGGTGCATCATCGAGGCTAACCCTGACCTTCCCAACCATGCTGACTTGAACAATCTGCCCAACGTGGGCCTGAAGTCCCGCAAACCCTTCTGATCTTCCGTTAAATCCCTGGAAGACTTTGACTCCAAGACTGAGTGGCACCGAGCCTGGAAAAATGCAAACACCAACAACAGAGAGGTCATCCCAGACTCCACAGTGAAACCACCGGGTTTTGACCTCCATCGCAAGCAATGGGTAACCCTGAACAGAATCCGCACCGTCCATGCAAGAACAGGCCATCACCTGCATAAGTGGGGGATGAGAGACAGCTCTGCTTGCGACTGCGGACATCCAGACTAGAACATCCCACACATCGTAAACTCACTGAGGCTTTTCCCTACTGTCATCAAAGCCATCCACCTAATAACTAATGCTGTCCTGCCTGGATGTCTACCCTTGATCTACAACTTTAGGCTGTGCACGCCATACGCAAGAAGATTATAGTGCAAAAATTTTCCACCATTCGAGTTTTATTTCCTGAATGCATAATGGTTTGCCAAGAATTCTAAGGAAATAGATTGTTTATTATTTATGAAAAACTGATCCAAGAATTTGATGTGAGTGTCAGACAGTTTATACAATATATTCTACGCATGCAGACAAATTGAAGAAGAACCATGCATATTTATTTAACTGAGCTAATAAATCATCTGAAGATAGACACAAAATGCTGGAGTAACTCAGCAGGACATGCAGCAATGCTGGAGAGAAGGAATGAATGACGTTTCGGATCAAGACCCTTCTTCAGACTGATGCAAATGCTTGCTCTTTCCAGGTTATTTTCAATTTATACATTCTGACAGCTTTATGGCTAGTGATTAAACCTTGATGTCTACACCATCTATACAGAATCACTTAAGCTTTCAGTGTATTTACCATTGCAACATGCACACGAGAATTTTTATTTCTTTTATCACGAAGATGAGGGCAAAGAAATAATTTTGTTTCATATATATTCAGGGAGCCAACATCTCTGGCAGACCCGTTTCTCTTCCATATCAAACATTGCCAAGACAATACAGAGAGCTTTGGTTCTATCAGTCATAGTGATTGCATGTTCATAACGTCATGGAGTGATACAGCGTAGAAACAGGCCCTTCGACCCAACTTCCCCACATAGGCCAATATGTCCTAGCTACACTAGTCCCACCTGCCTGCGTTTAGTCCATATCCTTTCAAATCTGTCCTATGCATGTACCTGTCTAACTTTTAAACAATGGGATAGTGCCTGCCTCAACTACCTCCTCTTGCAGCTTGTTCCATACACCCACCACACTTTGTTTGAAAAGTTTACCCCTCCTATTGAATTCCTATTAAATCTTTTCCCTTTCACTTTAAACCTATGTCCTCTGCTCATAGATTCACCTACTCTGAGTAAGGGAGAGGATCTATTCCTCTCATGATTTTATATTCAGATGAGGCTGAGTGTTGATATACTAACATAGTCTAAATATTGTGGAGATTTGCAATATGTTTTTTTTTAGTTCAAAATGCTAATTTTGACTCAGATTTTCCAGTTTATGATGGAGGTTTCTCCTCGCTGTCCTCAAAAAACATTGACTCCAAAAATTAAATGGACTCTGAAGATAGACACAAGGTGCTGGAGTAACTCAACGGGTCAGGCAGCTTCTCCGGAGAAAAGAAGTAGGTGACGTTTTGGGTCACAACCCTTCCTCAGACTGGCAGTCAGCAGGAGAGAGCAGTCTGAGGAAAGTTCCTGACTCCTTTTCTCCAGAGATGTTGCCTGACCCGCTGAATTACTGCACCATTTTGTGTCTATCTTTGGTGTAAACCAGCATCTGCAATTTCTTCCTACACATTCAATGGACTCTGCTGTACAGGCGTTCTCATTTGCAATGTCAGTTTTACGTAGCTGGTATTTGTGGTTTTCCACAAGGAATCTACACTGACTAAAAGAACTGTCACAGCTGGCAAGAGAGAAGTAAAAGTCAGTCTGTAAATCATTGGTTAAGAAGCAGGATATATATTCTGGTACCTACACATGGTTTAGAAACATAGAAAATAGGTGCAGGAGGAGGCCATTCAGCCCTTCGAGCCAGCACCGCCATTCATTGTGATCATGGCTGATCGTCCCCTATCAATAACCCGTGCCTGCCTTCTCCCCATATCCCTCGACTCCACTAGCCCCTAGAGCTCTATCTAACTCTCTCTTAAATCCATCCAGTGATTTGGCCTCCACTGCCCTCTGTGGCAGGGAATTCCATAAATTCACAACTCTCTGGGTGAATTCTCACCTCGGTCTTAAATGACCTCCCCTTTATTCTAAGACTGTGGCACCTGGTTCTGGACTCGCCCAACATTGGGAACATTTTTCCTGCATTTAGCTTGTCCAGTCCTTTTATAATTCTATATGTTTCCATAAGATCCCCCCTCATCCTTCCAAACTCCAATGAATACAAGCCTAGTCTTTTAAATCTTTCCTCATATGACAGCCCCGCCATCCCAGGGATCAATCTCATGAACCTACGCTGCACTGCCTCAATCACAAGAATGTCCTTCCTCAAATTAGGAGACCAAAACTGTACACAATACTCTAGATGTGGTCTCACCAGAGCCCTATACAACTGCAGAAGAACCTCTTTACTCCTGTACTGAAATCCTCTTGTTATGAAGGCCAACATTCCATTAGCTTTCTTCACTGCCTGCTGTACCTGCACGCCAACTTTCAGTGACCGGTGTACAAGGACGCCCAGGTCTCGCTGCACCTCCCCCTTACCTAACCTAACCCCATTGAGATAATAATCTTCCCCCTTGTTTTTGCCACCAAAGTGGATAACCTCACATTTATCTATATTATACTGCGTCTGCCAGGCATCTGCCCACTCATTCAACCTGTCCAGGTCACCCTGCAACCTCCTAACATCCTCTTCACAGTTCGTACTGCCACCCAGCTTTGTCTCATCCACAAACTTGCTAGTGTTGCTCCTAATTCCCTCTTCCAAATCATTAATATATATGGTAAACCGTTGCGGCCCCAACACCGAGCCTTGCGGCACTCCACTCACCACTGCCTGCCATTCTGGGCATTTAAAGCGATGTTAATTTCAATTCAAATTCTAAAAATGTGCCTCTAATGAGGCCCTCTTCATCTATGGTTACCCACAGAAATTAGACTAGATAGCATATTTGCATCATGATATCATGCAAGCTATTACAGTAAACAGCAGGTTGACAGCAGCACTAATCTCAGCGAATAATAATGTCAAGCAAGGCTGAGTCATTACTTCGACACTTCTCTCAATCTTTCTCACCACAATTCAGCACCTCACCTTAGTTTTAGTTTAGTTGAGTGATACGGCACGGAAACAGGCCGTTTGGCTCCGAATCCGTGCCAATCTACGATTCCCGCACACTAACACTATCCTACGTACACGAGGGACAACTTTACATTTATACCAAGCAAATTAACCTACTAACCTGTACGTCTTTGGGGAGTGGAAACCGAAGATCTCAGAGAAAACCCACGCAGGTCACGGGGAGAACGTACAAAGTCCGTACAGACAGCACCCGTAGTCAGGATCCCTGGTCCTGGGTCTGGCGCTGTAAGGCAACAACTCTACCGCTGTGCCACCGTGCCACCCATATATAATCCAACATACTTCCTGCGGCAGGGAAGGTCCCACCCTGCACTGGACCATTTGGATGACAAGAATACATACATCAAACTGTTTGTCATTGATTACAGATCAGCATTCAACACCATCATTGCCTCTACATTGTCTATAGTCTACATCTACTGTCAAACTCAGGGAACTGGGGCTCTGCCTGCCCGAATGCAATTAGATCTTTGATTTCCTCAATGGTAGACCTCAAATAATGGAGGTACACACAAAATGCTGGAGTAACTTAGCGGGACAGGCAGCATCTCTGGAGAGAAGATTGATAAAAATACATCTATTGATGCTCCTGAACACATCATCAGTGATGTAACCTGGGGTCATTGGGTGTTTCGGGTCTTTCAACATCAGACACCCTCACCCAAGGTATGGGTGATCTTTCAGGTTGAGACCCTTCTTCAGACTCCATTAAACAATAGAGGATGAATTGGCAATAGCACTTCATCCTTGCTGACTATCAGCACAGGGGCTGCTTTAAGCTTTCCATACCAATGACTATGTACGCAGACCAGGCTCCAACATCACAATGTACCAACTATATCACCATCATCGGATGGCTAATGGGGAACAATGAGTCAGATAAAAGGAAGGAAATTGATATTTTTTTATTGAATGGTTCCAGAACATCAATCTTGCTCTTAACGTTAGCAAGTCCAAGGAGCTGATTGTTGAATTCAGGAAGGGAAAGTCAAGGGTCCATAAACCATCCTTTCAACAGAGCAGCAGTGGAGATGGCCACTGGACATGTGCCTAGACATGCACTGCTCTGATGGTCTGTCCTGTGCTCAGTACATTGATGCTTGTGGAGATTTGGCATGTAACCGAATACTCTATCAAACTGCAATGGGTGTATTGTAGAGAGCATACTGACCGGTTGCATCACGTCCTGGTTCAGAAACTCAAAACACCCAAGAACAAAGGAAGCTATAGAAAATGGTGGACATTGCCCAGTTCATTATGAGTGTAAACCTACCCGTAGAAGGGATCTGCAGGAAGCACTGCCTCTTCAAGACAACTAATCTCATCAAAGAACCGCACCAACTTGCCCCGTGCTCCGATCTTACTGCTACCATTGGGAAGAAGGTACAGGAACCTGCAAAATGTTACCATATTCAATAACAGTTAACATCAACTATTAGATTCTTGAACTACCCTGCATAAACCTAACCACAGCCCTATCTCAGCAACAAACTACTATGGACTTAGTATTGATAGCACTGCCTACTTTGGCTCGCACAATCATGGACTGGTTCCCTAGTAAAATTCATAATTATATTATTACTTATCATACCCCCTCCCTGAGCACTCCCATACACACTTCTCAAGGCACGATGGGATCAGTACTGGTAAACGGCGACCTCTCTGCACCCTTCAACATCTCCAAATGGAGTCAAACTGGGCTGCGTTCTCGCCCCAGTACTGTTCATCCTCTTTTTCAGCTGCGTTCTGCATCAGGACCTCGAAGATCTCGATTGCAGGGTCTTCATCAAGTACTGACTCAACAGCTCTCTCTTTGATCTACATCAACTGAACAGCAGGATCAAAACTCTTGAACGCCTCATCAGCGAAATGCTCTTTGCGGGCGATTGCCCCCTTGTGGAACACAAGGAATCTGACCTCCAATTTATCGAGTCCAGATTTGCAGAAGAGACACAGCTGTTTGGTCTTAATATCAGTCTCAGTAAGACAGGAGTTCTCCACCAACTAGCCCCAGGCTCTTCAACTTCTTCTTCTTATTGCATATGGCATGCACATCCTAAAGTTGTAGGACAACTTGTTCCATTTGATCTTATTTGATTGTGTACGCCGGGTTGATTGCATTAGTTGAAACAGAGTGGACCACATGAAGGTTGCAATCTCCCACCCCATTACACTGCTGAAAACAGTGTCCGCTTTCAAGTACTTGGGCAAGGAAATATCGACCAGAATCAGCAAGGCCAGTCAGGCACTTGGTCGACTCCGAGCCCGAGTGTTCAATGACCACAGCATCAAGCTGTCAACTGGGCTGAAAGTCTACAAGGCTATAGTACTCTCCGGCTTGGTGTATTAATATGAAACATGGATCTTGTAAAGGAAACACATCTGCCAGCTTGAGAAATTCCTGGCAAGACAGGGTGACCAACGTGGAAGTGCTTGACCAGTCTGACTTCACGAGCATTGAAGCAATTAACATAAACACCCAGCTTTGATGGAGCAGCCATGTGATCCGGGTGGATGAATCCCACGTACCTCCTCAACTCCTGTACGAAGTTCTATCACAGAGTCAAAGGAACCTAGGGCACCCAAAGAAATAGTTCAAAGACTGAGTCAAGGACCACCTCCATCCAGCACGCAGACCTTGCCCCAAAAGAACTGGAAACCCGTGCCAGTGACAGGACTGGCTGGTATACAACCACTAGGAAGGCGGTCAGCAGTTTCGAAGACAATCGCCGAAGCCGACTCGTTGGTGCCAGAGATGGGAGGAAGGTTGCAGCCCTAAATCCCCCCACAGCGGCCTTTATACGCCCCCATTGCTCCAACGTGTGTGGCTCACGCATTGGACTCATGAACAACACTCGATCCCACAATACACGAGACTGCATAAAACCCCTGTCTCACGGTGCGAGTTGTCCCACGAGGTACCCCGAGTTTTCACTCGCGGTAATCCCGTACAATCAACGTAGCGGAAACGTCGGAATTCGCGCGAGCAACTTAGCGACTCGTGGTGCTAACGGTAGGTACCCGTGAAACTTGTGAACACGTGAAAAAAATCAAACATGTTTGATATTTTCCACGAGTCAAATGTAATGTTCAAGTTAAAAATTGAAACATTTAAACTCGTTGTCATAACGTAGTGGCCCGTGCGTTTACCTTATTGATTCGTGAGTCTACCGTGGCACCGTCAATGGAAACTTTTCATTCCCCAGGTGGGAATGGAGTTACCCGAGGCCAGACTCCAATAGTAGCAGCATTGAAAGTGACAGCAGAAGGCGGGAGCAGGAACCTTCATTTGAATTTACACTGAGGTTAAATGGATTGTCATCCATGATCATAAAAAGTCGCATATTGGATGTAGTGGGTTTATTTACGGGTGACTGTGGCTACCGATGACTGTGACTGTGATCCAGGAGGAGGGGGGGGGGGGCACACTATTCACTTTCCCACAAGCATTTACCAAGATTGTCTAATATTTTGTTGACCTCATGTACATGCTTTCAATATTCACTTTACACCACGTATTGTGACTTTGTCAAGACCCTTCTGGAAGTCCGTATTCAGGTTGTTAATGTTTGCCCTCAGCATTCATTGCTTTCAGAAAGATGCTTGCTACCGACAAACTCACCACGACAATGCACAACTACCCGATACAAACAACATTAGGTTTAGATTTATTACTTTCATGTGTAAAGTTATGTTTTGCATGCTATCCAGTCAAATCAGATAATACTATACATAAATAGAAATAAACTAAATTCAAGTACATAGATCGGGACAGAAACAAAATGCAGATCTTGTCGTTCTCAATATTTTAGCGCTGAATTCCAGAGACAAAGACCAATGGCCACAATGGGGTAGAGGAGAATCGAACGGTCCCCCAACTTATGGAAGGACCATTCAAAAGCCTGATAACAGAGGGAAAGAATGCATTCCTGATTCTACTGATGCACGCTTTTAAGCTTCTGTTTCTTCTTCCGATGGGAGCGGGGAGAGGAAGGAATGGCCCTGGTAGGAAAGGTCTTTAGTTCAGATGGCTGCTTTCCCGAAGCAGCATGAAATCGACTTGTAGTCAATGGTGGGGAGTTTGATCTGTATGATGAGACGCAGAGATGTAGAGTGGGGGTAGAGTTGGGGAAGTACCACTAGTTCCCCACACATACAGCGTCTGCTCCTGTCCCTCTGCCCCTGTTCTGCCTGTGCTTCCTACACACCCAGGCTCTTCTGTACTGTTTTGTTTTCATTATTGCTTCATACTGCACAGAAACGGGCCCTTCAGGTTGGGAACTACAGTTAGTTTGGAAATTAGCAAGCAGACAAAAATGCTTCCATGTAGCCTTCCAGCAGTGACGAGGCACCATGATCTCATGATCAACCCAATCACCGGAGCCCAACTATGGGTTTAACTACCATAGAAATTGACAAACAATCGCTTCCTTTGATATTTGAACAACAAAACTCTATTAAACAATGTAACACACAACCTTTGTATTTTAGCTTGCAGTAACATAAATAAACTTAGTTATTCAAAACACCACAGGAAAATAACTTGATTACTGCAAGGGTGAAACACCTTTTCCCCATTGCTATGATTTTCTATTAAAAAAACTACGTTACTTCGCAAAGCAACAATCATGTTACAGCAGAATTACTGTCCTTGTTGAATGTGAGTGTCTCTGTCTCCATCTTCTCTTCAAGCCTTTAACCTATTCCTGTTGGGACCCAATACCCGTGCTCGTTCTTTCAGGCTGGGTTCGGCTTCCCAAACACTTTTCCACTCGCTGTGTGCGGCTCCCACGCTCCCGTCAAACTCACCTGCTTCTGATTCCCGCACTCCCTCCTTGATTTGGTTCCCGCACTTCCTAACCACCCCATCTAGCTGTGCTAAGTAGAAACATATAACTGCAGATGCTGGTTTATACCAAAGATAGACACAAAGTGCCCGAGTAACTCCATAGATCAGGCAGTATTTCTGGAGAAATGTTTTGGATCCGGACCCGTCTAACGAAACGACACCCACCCTTTTTCTCCACAGATGCTGCCTGACCCACGGAGTTACTCCGGCACGTTGTGTCTATCTTTTATCCAGTTGTGATGTTGCCTTCAAGTAATTTGTTTTCACTTGTACAACAACGTTCCTTGTTGATACGATATTCCCAATGTTGCTACCACTCATTGCACATGTCCGAATTTTTCAGCGCTCCTAAAGTGCAACACCTCAGACCTATCATCATTATATTTCACTTGCCCCTCCAAATATAACAAACCTTCGCCAGCTGGTCTTCTAACTACGTGATGTGCGTTTCTAACAAATCATAAGTATAACTGCTCTGGCACTGGAGGGTGCGCATTTTCCCTTTTATAGGTTATATAAATAGATGCAGCCGCGCTGAATTCTATCTTTAACTCAAAGCCGCAGGATGGAGATGTTTTCTTTAACATTGTTGCTTTATTAAAACATACCTTCATTCACGGTTGGCTCAAGTGTAACGGGAGGGGAACTTGGTAACTCTGGAAACAAACTCGGAACATCGCAGATTACCATACCCGTGGGAACTCGCCTCAAACACTTGCTCATCAACTTGGAATATCGTACACAACCACGAGTCTGTCACTCTGGGTCACTCGTGTGTCAACTCGCACCGTGGACAGGGCCTTAACTGTGCTATTGTCATCTACAATGTGCCACCACTTATCGTATATTTATTTTTGGTGTTGTTGCGTTAATGTGCCCGTAAAGCTGCAGCAAATGCATATATTGTGGTTCCATTCCTGATGCATCTGACAAATAAACACACATGACTCTTGAAAACCAATTGGAAACTGCTCAATCTATAATTCTCACATTCCAGAACCTAAAGGGCTTGTTCCACTTGCCGATTTTTTCGGTGACTGCAGCATAATTGACTGACGTATCATGTCACCGAAAAATACACGGCATGACGACATATGATGCAGCAGTGAGGCGGCGTAATGACGTATGATGCAGCGGTGAAGGGACGCGTTGACATATGGCGCCTGGTGTTTTTTCAAGTGTCGTATTGTGAAATGTTCAAAATCTTTTGGCGACACTGATATGACGCCAGCAAAATCGCTAAGTGGGACAGGCCCTAAAGTCACCCTAATCTCTGTAGTCAAACTTTAGCACCTAGATTTTTTTCCTAGTCATCACACAACTGTTTGCCAAAAGTGACAAATTTTAATGCTATGTCGTTGGCCTCTGCAAGGTCCTTTACACTGCGTGTGTCATGCAGCATGTCACAGCTCAGGAGATGTTCGATGGTCTGGAGGCCCCATCCGCACTCTGCTGTATCTTCAGTACATCCTCACTTCAACACATGGATGACACTTGTTGATGTGCATGTTTGGAGCCCAACCACCAAACCACCACTGACTCATTCACTCAATTATATCTCAGGATGGACATCACCTCAGTAAGATATATATTACCTAGCAATCTGGTCCTACTCTACACACCTCAGAGAGGGCTTGGACTATTTCCGACAACAATATGGAGCCACTTTTCCTCAAAGGTTGATATGACAATGACATTCACCATCACCTTCATTACACTAGCACAGCCCACAGCTGACTGAGTAAAGGGATATTTGAAATTCAAGATCTTTAAAGGCAGCAGCATGACACAGTTGGTAGACCTGCTCCCTCACAGTGCCAGAGACCCTGGTTCAACCCTGAGCTCGGGTGCAGTCTGTGTGGAGTTTGCATGCTCTCTCTGTGACTGCGTGGCTTTCCTCTGGGTGCTCGAGTTTCTTCCCACATCCCAAAGATCTGTGGGTGTGTAGGTTAATTGATCTCTGTTAATTTGCACTTAGTGTGTATGGAGGGAAAGAGAAAGTAGCATAACATAGAACCAGTGCCGATTGATGGTCAGCATGGACCCGATGGGCCGAAGGACCTGTTCCAATGTTGTGCCTCTAAACAAGTGTAAAGCCCTAAAACCTAGAATAAAACTGATGGTCTACTGGGAATAGTAATCTCTGCTCTCTTATATGCTTCTGAGACTTGGACAACTGACGGCAAGCACCTCAAGGGAATGTAAAATCCTCCAAATCCACCACAGGAATAAGCAAATCAATGACAACATCTCTGTGATGGCAACGTTCCCAACACTGAGGCCCTGGTTACACTCAACCTGCTTTGACAGGCCAGGTCACTTGTGCCAGGTCACAGCAGATGCTCTATTTTGAGCACGTAGGGAAAGACTACCAGGCAGAAAGAAGCTAATATTCAAGGGTTTGTTCAAAGTCACCTGCCCAGCAATGCCAGCTGGGTATAAACATGGCCTCAAGGGCTGAGAACGTTACCTTCACAGAGGATGGAGGTCGACAAAAATGCTGGAGAAACTCAGCGGGTGAGGCAGCATCTGTGGAGAGAAGGAATAGGCAACAGTTGGGGTTGAGATTTCTTCAGTCTCAATCCGAAACATCACCTATTCCTTTTCTCCGTAGATGCTGCCTCACCCGCTGAGTTTCTCCAGCATTTTCGTCAACCTTCGATTTTTCCAGCATCTGCAGTTCTTTCTTAAACCTTCACGGAGGGCGTTGACATGGATTTGCTAATACTACTTGACGATTTTGAGAATTTTACATTTCCTTTGCTGGTTGTCCAAAGCCTCCTTGAATAGAATTGGGTGGCATAGTGTTGCAGTGGTAGAGTTGCTGCCTCACAGCTCCAGAGACCCAGGTTTGATGCCAACTATGGGTGCTGTCTGTATGGAGTTTGTATGTTCTCCCCGTGACTGCGTGGGTTTTCTCCATGATCTTTGGTTTCCTCCCACACTCCAAAGAGTTTGTATGTTGGCTTGGTATAAATGTAAAACTGTCCCAAGTGTGTGCAGGATAGTGTTAACGTGCAGGGATTTCTGGCCATTATAGAGTCGGTGGGCTGAAGGGCCTGTTTCCACACTGTTAAACTTAACTAAAGTGCATCAGACCAATATACCCAATGATTGTTCAACGTGCCCAATGGTCTATTATCCATCAAAGTGGAGAACTATAATCTTGGATGGCATAAGATGCCAAGAATTTATGATCTGAGTGCACATCCAGGCTGTGTATAATTGGTAGAAGAAGCTCACAGCTTCACAAACCACCGACTGCTTCACCAAGCACCTCTTGCCCAGTCTGTGGAAGAATGTGGTTCTCGCATAGGCCTCATCAGCCACAATAAAACCCAGTGCATTAGGCAAAAATTGAAATATTTTGCACAGATGTTAAAGTCTGGAGTAAAAACAAAGAGCTAGGATATTTTAGCAAAAGGAAAATAGGATTAAGTAAGCTTGATGCAAAGACTTATCTTACTGTTTGTGTAGGAGGCAACTACAGGCCTCTCCTTCCAATGGGAAATGTCCTGACAATTCTGAATACGTTATATTGTGGAGGCAAAGTCTGCACTGATTCAGATTTTTCAGTCAGCTGCTCAGACCAAATTGAGAGCTATTCTAAAACATCCATTAAAGGGGAAGATCTCATAGGGGTAGAAATAATTAGTCAAGAGAGTGTGGTAAAGGCACGGTACCTTTTGATATTGAAGTATAAAGACGTTCTTCAGAGGAAACATCAAAGAGGATGCGATTATGTTTGGTAATTAACATGGGACTTGTTAAAACCTGTCTAAATAAATGTGAACGAGATATTAAGGGATTTGGAACCTGATGTACACTAAGTTCATGATTGTTACTAACAATACTAGCCCCAACTCTAGCAAGAGATGGTAAATATTTAATGAATAATCAAGGGTATGGAGGAACCGTTTGTTGAGGGCATGGATCTGGCGTAGACTGAAGTAAAGTTGGGGTTCTGTTGTGGAACTGTTTGTTACGGGTGTGATGAAGAAAGGTCATGCATTCCTTGTCTCCAGAGATGCTGCCTGTCCCACTGAGTTACTCCTGCATTTGGTGTTTACCTTAATGAACAATGGATCTATCCATATATGCCATCATAAGATGCATCACTATTTATTAGCCTCCTCTCAATGCCTCGAAATGTGCAATCCTAACTATAACAAAGTAACCTTTTTTTTAAATTTCAAAATAGACTTTATTCAGGTAATAATTATATACAATAAATAAACCATGTGAAAAAAATCATCCGACGATTCCAGAGGCTATGCAAATTATTCAATACAGTTTTATATTTGTCCACCACCTTTGCCACTCAAGTGGCCCACTGGCGTGGAATCCCTTCCCTTATTTTGAGGGGCATCTCCACCACACACTGCCCCCCATGTCCAGCAGTGGAAGGACCCTAGACTGTGGTCCTCCCCCACTGAGTCTTGGTGTTGGCTGCACCAAGCTTCAGTGCGTAACAAAGTAATCTGCCCTCATGTCTCTCGTGTTGATATAACTTGCTGAGGAAATATTCTTCCAGAGAAAAAGCTTTTGACCTTCTGGTCTTCCTTTTTTTGCTCGAATGAATGCAAGAAGATAGCTACAAACTGAAAATTAAAAGCATTAAGCATTTTGATTTGCATCTGGAGTGTTAACCCTGAGATTTTAAATCTTTTTTTAAAGCTGCTCTTTAATTTAGCCAAGTGGGCATTAATGTTTAATGAAGTGGTTGAGGGCCAATTTGCATAGGTAATGTGATAAAAGAACCAATTATCGCTGGTGTAGTAGAAATTAGGATTTGTTAGCCCTTGAGAGTTGGCAAAGAGAATTCTGAATTTAGCAAGCATTTCTCATAGATTACCAGTACATCTGCTTGGATATAATCTTGTACATTACTGAATGCATTTATCCAGAAAGATGCAGAGCACAGTCATTGGTAATGAATGAATAATTATGTTAATCCATTGTGCACTTTAATATACGGAAGGTGATCCCCTTGAAAACACTGATATTTGCAGCAGGTTGGAATATTATTGGCATTTTCCCCCAAAACTCTTTCTGAGACTTTGACCGACACATTTTTCTTACTTCTGGTTTATTTTTACTTCACAGGTAACATCATCTCATTTGTAGCAGAATGTTAAAGCTTTGCCAACATGTGTAGAGAGACTCGGTTTAAACCATGGTGAGTAAATAATGTTATCCAGCTGTATTGTACTCATTTGTATGCTTTTTCATTTTAAGGCATCATTATAAATTTAAGTCAAGACGAGCATTACCCATCTGTGTTGCTTCAAAACCTGTCAAGGTGCTTTCTAAACACCATTAGACAGCTCTTGTTGTCAGTTATGGTTTTGCAAACTACAATTTTATCTTGACATTCAAAATGTTGATGTACTTAAGAGTTTCAATTAAATATCCAGAACCGAAAGTCATAAGGTCTTAAGTGATAGGAGCAGAATTAGGTTATTTGGTCAAGTCGACTCCACCATCCAATCATGACTAATCTATCTCCAACTCCTAACCCCATTCTCCTGCCTTCTCCCCATAACCCCTGATACCCGACTAATCAAGAATTTATCTATCTCTGCCTTAAAATATCATTGACAGCCTCCATAGCCTTCTGGGCAAAGTATTCCACAGATTCACCAACCTCGGATTAAATAAATTCCTCTAATCTCCTTCCTAAAGGAACGTCCTTTAATCGTGAGGTGTCTGAACAATTCCAAATACTACATTCTGAATCTTCCCTTCGCCTCCCCCATCGCCATCAAAATAATATACATTAAGGCTAGAGTCACAGAGGTCTGATTGAACTGTTGATTAGCTTATTAGTATCTTACATTGAGAGATTTAAAAAAGCATAAATCATGCAAGCTGTTTGCTGAATGACATTTTTCTTCTATGCAATTTAAAATAGTGCCCATGCTTGTATGTTGACTGAATATGTTTACATTTGCTGATGGATGATTGTTAAGAATGCTCTCTCTGTTTCTCATGGATACTTGTGCAATTACCCCTTGCCCTAAATCAAATTCATTAAATATGATGGTGATATGGAAAATAATAATAAATGTATATTTTGTTTTGCTGACAAGTATTTTTGCCATAGCTGCATGAACATTTTCTAGTGTTCTTATAGAATGGAATGCTAAGTGCCAGAGCTTGCCGGAGTTTTAAGACTCATCTGATCAGTATATCTAAATAATTGGTGCCAGACACATCAAAAACATTGTTGTTTCATCGCAAACCGCGAAATAGGTACAATGTGTTAAATTATATTGATTTATGGGCAGCACAGTGGCCCAGCGGTAGAGTTGCTACCTTACAGCCCCAGAGACCCAAGTTTGATCTTGACCTAGGGCTGTCTGTATGTAGTTTTCAAATTCTCTCTATGACCGGGTTTGTAGGTTAATTGGCTTCTGTAAATTGTAAAATGCCCTTAGTGTGTAGAATAGTGTTAATATACAGGGTGATCGCTGGTCGGCGCGGACTCGATGGCCTGAAGGGCCTGTTTCCACGCTGTATCTTTAAACAAAACTAAAACAGTCAACAGTTTAAAGCAATATTATCATTATGGACTGGCCATTGTAGTTAGGAATGAATTGATACACATTGCCACAGACATTGAAGAAAACTGGCCCATAGAGATATATCAGTCTCTGCGCTTTGACGTCAGGTGTCAGTTCAAATTGATTCCTGGTATGCTGCAAGCATCTTATCCACAAGATAACAGATCAGCTAATCATATTAGAAATTCTCAGAGAGAACAAACCAGAGGAATAAAACACCATCAAATATTTGACACATTTGTTAAAAATAGAGTTTGGGGCAAAATGTATATTTTAATAAAATAAAGGTTTTATTTAGATGTCATGCTTTGAAATATTTATTTGCAAGAGATAACATCTGTACACATAAACCTCTAAATGCAAGAGAATTTACTAAGCAGTAAGTAGGCAATCTCTTACTTATTGTAGAGGATAATTGGACTCTACTCAGAGATACCTTAGACAGACAAGTTGCCTGTAATGGCAATTTCTAAACTTTCAATGTCCAACTACCGTTACTACTCGGGTATGTGGTGGAGATAACGTTTACGCACCAACATATAGCAAAAATAAATGTTCCAGTCGTCGTTTCTTGATTAATTGGCCTGTTATTGAAGTAATAAAAACAAAGAAATAATTCATAACTTTTCGCTCTTACCAACTGTTTCTTCCATGTGACGTCTCGTGAACATGAATGTGAACGTGATTGTGGTAAAAACTGTTGTCCTCACTATCCCTCTAAACAAACAAAACTCTAAACCTCTGAATCTGTGCTAGCATCTCCAGATGTAGGCACACACCTCTATGTATCAAATCCCTCCGACCAGTGTACGTACAGATAAGAACTCGAAATATCTAGACATGACTATAATATACTGACTTAAGCATAAATGGCTCCTACACTGCCTTTGGTAAACCTGGGGGAAAAGTATGTAAACAACTGGATTGGTTCAATGCAAATAATGGAGAAATCAAACCTCAAGTAACTGAAACTTCACGCAGTGTACCAGAGCGATCTTACATCCATTTTTAAAATGGATGCCTTTTCCAACATTCCCACATGGGTCCAATGAAAGCTCCACAAAATAGTAAGATTAAATGAGAACTTACCTGTTTGAAGTTTGATCTTTATTTTATGAGGAGTTAAGATGAGGGACTACGTGAAGAACCTCGTACAGCCGTTCGTGCGTCAATCTTCAGAGCAACGGTGTGAAATCACAGCTAATACTGACTGAAGTATAATAGTAAGAACAAAAGACTAGAACTACCAGATGACATTTATGAGGGTTGATAGTGGAGGGCACGTAGTCCCTCATCTTAACTCGTCATAAAATAAAGATCAAACTTCAAACTGGTAAGTTCTCGTTTAATCTTACTATTTTACTGCGGAGTCACGTGAGTGACTACGTGAAGGCTTCAAAGCTCTGTGATTTCATGCCGTGTGAAACGAGTATACATAACCACAGCTGCTTCATTGACAAATGAAGGGAAAACATTCATAATGCATAAAGTCATGACATAGATGTAAAACATGTTGATGATGTTTAAATGAAATAATATTTCCATCTCTCACCCAGATTGAAAATAGAACCAGAACACAGAGTTAACAAATACCCCTGGTTCAGCAATGGGTCATTACAGATGTTTGGAGATTCGTTCATTGGACCATGCTGCAGCCGTAACAATGCGACCCAGTGGAACATAAATACCCCTGCTGCTGATGTTGTAGCAGCCCTGGTGGAATGAAATCTGGAATCAGAATCCATTCCTACACAACACAAACTCTGTTTTTATCATCTGGAATGGCCTGAACAATACATTCTCCCAAATTTTTTGTGACTAACAACATTGCTAGTCCAGAAACTCCAAGGCTCTTGATGACCTTGACACATTGTTGTATATGTGTGTGCTTACCTTATCAAAGGTCCCCTGGCATGCCTGTGACTATTTTGAGACTTGACCCCCTTCTGGTCTACTCAACTATTTATAACATATTATAATTTACAGATGTAATCATGCTGTACCATCACAATTATGTATCGACTGAACCTGCTGCACTAAACCAGTGCCAGAAGGATAACTACCTAATAAACTCCAGCCAAATTTAGGGATATAGCTGGAGCCTCCTGGTGAAATAGTGTTCACAAATGTCAACATGGCATATGGCATTGTACTGGTCTTGGGACCCATGTTGAAGATATCCTACCACTTGATATCCGGCGTGGACCCGACAGAGCGAGTCTTGTTTGCTACAGCCAACTCAATGAGAAAGCACATTGACACAATTAATGGCCGTATAACTCAATAATTAACAAACGATCATTTAACATGAACTCCAAACATTAGCAATTTATACCATTTTCAATGTAACATGAGCATAAACAAACTCTTTCATCTCCTGGAAAAGAAAATTCTGCAGTTTGATGCTCTCCAAGCACATTGAACACAGAGAAGGATAGATGTAACAAACCAAATCTTAGGGCAGTTTATTAACCTGCAGAACATAATTTGAGTTTATCATGCAACAACCAATTTCCGAAGCCTCAGGCTGAACCAGCAAAATTACGTTTAAAATAACCAAATAAGGTTATATTATTATTCGCGACAAAATCTGGAATCAATTTGCATAATCACACAATAGGAACCTAAAGCAGTCTTTTAATGACTTTACTTGAAGCCTCGATTGATGAAACAAAATGGAGGGAGCCATAACAGACCTTCCTTCTCCTTTGAACGAGAATGTATCTTTCGCCACTGTTATGCCAAATATTTTGCAACCAGTGAAATAAACATGAAACCAATATATATACACACACACACACACAATCAGTCACGAGGGTGCAATCAGTTATATATATATATTCACAGGTGTTCCATTTAACCAGAATTTCATAATACAGTGCGATTCAACACCAATTCAGTGTTGCCATTAATCTATACTTGATGATTCTCCTATGGCAACAAGATTATGTAACCATTCTTGGGGTCTTTAACTGATTGCACCCTCGTGACTAATATATGTGATCATTAATAATGAATCAACCTGAATCTGAGCATTACAATATGCACATTTGTCCAATCACTCTTTAACCCATACAATGCCCATAGGGTCTATAGATAGTTGATACCAATAACAGAAATGTTGGCAAGTCATGCAAGTCTGCTCCACCTCCAAACTTGAGATGAAATTTGCAACTTGATAACTACCATAAACAGCAACTGTGGCCCGATTTCCGAGCCAGTCTTGCAAGACAATCTTGGTCCTTATACTGAACCTGCCCAATTCTAACCTTCTTGAAAAGCTAGTATTGTCCATTTTACATGGTTAGACCTCTCAATGTAGCTGATAATGTCTCAATCATTTGTAATGTATAACTAAGTGTACGCCTTACCAAGATGCAAGTTGTCCCTTAATTGTAGAGTAGCACAGGTACAGTGCGTGGAACCTCTGGCCAGCTTTCATGCTGCCACCAACTTCAGTCAACCGCTTACTGCCAATAAAGACGTGGGGTGCATTGTCGCCGAAACTTTGAAACCTTGCTCGTTCCAATAGGTTGTGCTTCGTCCTCCAGGTTTCGCCTATGGAAAGGTCTTACCTGAATAGAAGATTCGGCGGCTAACTGTAATGTCCCCGAGAGCGGTGTTCACTGCATATATGTTTGGGATGGTAACTTTCTTGCCAGGCATAGACCTCTTGCACATGCCCTGTATCCCTTGGGCATGCTCTATGGCTATACCTTCAGACTCACCGTTAGACTATACCTATCCCACATGCTCCCCTCTTACATGAGGGAGCCATTAAGCAGCCCTGTTACAAGGTGCTGGTAGCACAGCTTCAGCAACACGCCGACTTTGCCATGGCCCCAGCGTCAGACTAAAACTGACACAGCATGCTCTCCTCCTACATGAGGGAGACATTAAGCAGGCCTGCTACAAATCCCTGGTGACACAATTTCCCATTTAGGGCCATTAGCACCAATTTGCCATATAATTAAAGATTTACCTAACAACTACTGGAGCAGTAATGAATACTGTTTGTCTATCATTGTGACTTTATTAATTTCAGCTAGTGATAATAAGGTGTGTTAACACCTAGATGGCACTTAATAGTTAACCATTTAACAAGATAACAGTTGCCCTACTTACACAGCTGAATTGCATCTATACTATTAACAATGTCTAACAACTAGAAAAACAGTTTTATAACAACAACTGTTACCAGAGTCTATTGACTGCAATCTGTTGCCTAGGCTGGCATCACGGCCAATTGAATACCTAAAGTGAATCCCAACATCCTATTTGATAGGAACTTAATCCAACTGGATAGAGGAGCCCAATTTCTCAAATATAGTTTGAGACTTAACAGTGGATTTTAGCACATACATAACCAGTGTTTTTGAACTGTGAATAGTTTTCTTTGAATGCTTTTTTGTCATCATTCTGTTATATTGCCTTATTCTAGCAATGCCTCCTCATCCCCCATGATCACGGTAAATGGGAATACCCTACTAAACAGCTATTCCCATGAAGCAGTCCTGAACAAGGTACCGCTGGTGCCCATGAAGCAGCCCTGAACAAAGGTGCTGCTGGCGCGGCCTTTCTCATAGGCCAGTATTTACCATAGATTTGGCGTTCTCATGAAACAGCCCTGAGCAAAGGTGCTGCTCCCACCGCCTCTCCAATAGACTGACACTGCCATAAACTTTACTGCTGACCCAACTCCTGCTGAAGGAGTGTCTCTAAATTCATTCCCAGAGGTGAAACCTCCCGACATCTTTCCTAATTATCTGACTATTTTTGCCAGTTGTCCCCATATCCTGGGGATTACTGTGGTTTGGGAACCCCATTGGTGAATTTCCCCTCCACGGGAAACAATATCAATATATATATACATACCCGCCGTACCCTCCCGGCACCCGGGCTAATCATTTATGTTAGTTTAACCCCATTTCCTGGGGACGACTGTTCTCTGGGAACCGCATATACTTGGGTTTCCCCTCCACCGGGAACCCAGCCTAACCGTTTAGGTTAGTTTTAACCCCAACTCCTAGGGACTACTGCGGTCTAGAACCGTATATACTTGGGTTTCCCCTCCACCGGGAACCCAGGCTGACCGTTCAGGTCAGTTTAGCCCCATACCCTAGGGACCACTGCCATCTGGAACCGTACTATTCTTGGGTATCCCCTCCCCGGGAAACCAATGTGTGGAGTCACTGCATTATCAGTGACTCCGATCGCGAACCTGACATTCCCAGCTCTCCGCTTCCACGGTTGGACCAGGGTTTCCCCCAAATCCCTAGGCTGGTTCCCTCATTGGCCATCACGACCATCCCGCAAAAACCTCAGAGGTTCCTGCAGGAGACCTACAACAGGTAAGGAATAGCACTTACCTGAAGTTTTAGACTTACCGTTGGAGGAGCTGCGCCTCTCCACAGTCGTCTGCATGAAAGCATCTGATGCAATGATGCACGAACGGCTGTACGGGGTTCTTCACGTAGTCACTCACGTGACTCAGAAGTAAAATTCAAGGTTTGTGGCTCAACCATATGGAAGATGAAATACAGAGTTACGCTGATTGGAAAGACTAAAAAATTGTATATGCTGCTCTAAGATCTGGCCACAGAGGGCTGGATGGATATTTTTAAGACAGAGATAGATAGATTCATGATTAGTATGGGTATCAGGGGTTATGGGAAGAAGGCAGGAGAATAGGGTTAGGAGGGAGAGATAGTTCAGCCATGATGTAGACTTGATGGGCCAAATGGCCTATTTCTACTTTCAATTATGAACATATAAACTTATGATCTGGACAGGTAGCTCAGCTACAATGCAATAGTTGAATTTATGTAAAAACTCACATTATAGAAAATTGTCTTAATAAAACAGTTAAGTCAAAAGGAAAAAAATGGATTAGCTGTTAGTGTTTCAGACTCACAATCACCCAGTTTTTCCCCCTGTAATATTTTTATAAATACAATTCTTTATACTAATTTAACAAGCTAAAAATATTAAAAATATGTTACATTGTTTAGTCATTGCACAAGTGGTAGCAACATCGTTTGCTTGTCAAAGTTTAATTGACTACCTGCGGTGATGAAACTGTGGACTGTGTTCTTTGGGAGATGACAGTGCTTGATGACTATGGGGAGGGGAGGAGGAGGAGGAGTGGGAGGAGGCGGAGGAGGAGGGGGGGAGTGGGAGGAGGTGGAGAAGGAGGAGGAGGGGGAGAAAAGGGAGGGGGAGAAAAGGGAGAAGGGGGGGAGGAGGAGGGGGAGAAGGAGGAGGAGTGGGAGGAGGCGGAGAAGAAGGAGGAGGAGTGGAAGGAGGGGGAGAAGAGGGAGGAGGGGGAGAAGAGGAGAGGGAGAAGGGGAGGGAAGAGGGGGAAGGGAAGGGGGAGAGGGAAGAGGGGGGGAGGGAAGGGGGGGAGGGAAGGGGGGGGAGGGAAGGGGGAGGGAAGAGAGGGGGAAGAGGGGGAAAGAGGGAGGGAGGAGCGAGGGCTTCCAGAGGGCTAGTATGGACATTGTGGGCCGAATGGATTCTTGAGCTGGCAGTTTAGTCACTCAGGCCTGGTGGGCTGGCAGCCCGGAAACTGCCAGAAATTCTGCCTAAAACAGATGAGAGACTGTGTGAGAGAGGGTGGAGAATCAATTCTAGACATTTTTCATCTTTTACTGCAGATCACAGCAATGAAGGAGGAAAGTCTCTCCTGGCCTGGATCTCACAGGGAGCCAAAGAAGGAAGGGAGCAACATACTGGGGTGAGGTTTAATACTTGCAAGGGGGAATACTTACTAATGGGCCGAAGGGACTCCTGGGCTAGTGCAGGCCTGATGGGCCAAAGGGGCTCTTTAAAAATAAAAAAATCTGAGTGAAATCTCAGTGAAAGGCATTTTTTCTGGATTTTCCTGGCCAGACAGACTCTCTGTAAATTAACATAATACAAGATCATCATGGAGTGAAAACAGGGTATAAATCTGAATCTTAATCTAGAATGTGCCGAGAAACGTTTATAACATTGAGTTGAGATCAATATTATAGTGCAGTTTGAATATGGAAACATCAGTTGCACTGTTTGCAAGGTCACCAGAGACTACTCATGACAGATAGATTGAGCTTCATTAAGTAACAAACATCTAACCATGTTTAAATGTTTTGCAACCAAGGCAATTGTGTTTTAGGGTTTCCAATAGATATAGATCCAAGTTATATAATACCATCTACAATAAAGATATTCATACAATGGCTACATTCATTAAACATGGGAGTTAATTCAAGATTGCATTACCGAGTTAAACCACCACTTTAAATCATGCTGGTGGCTGCTTCACATTGAGACAATTGGGGTTCTATAATAGTAAGATTAAACGAGAACTTACCAGTTTTAAGTTTGATCTTTATTTTATGAGGAGTTGCAATGAGGGATTTCGTGAAGAACCCGCCAGCACGCATGCGCGACATTCTTCAAAGCAGTGGTGTGGAATCACAGAACCAACAAACAAAGAAATGACTTGTTATAGTAAGATTGAAGAGACTCTAATTACCAGTTGACTTTATGATCGAGGGTTGGGAGCGGAGGGCACGAAATCCCTCATCGCAACGCCTCATAAAATAAAGATCAAACTTCAAACTGGTAAGTTCTCGTTTAATCTTACTATTTCATTTCGGAGTCACGTGAGTGACTTCGTGAAGACTTCAAAGCTCTGTGATTTCATGCCCTGGACAACGTCCATGCTGTCACACACGCCACTGTAAGGATGGATAGGAGTAATCAAATTTTCAGACTGCTTGTACTGAAAAATAATAATATTTATTAATAACAACAAAGAAAAAAACCCTCACTGGGGAGCCGCTGTATGTTCTCGACCTGCATTCAGCACGGCCTCTGCGAACAATACAGGAGCGGTAACAGGTTTATTATAAAACCGTTGAAAGGTGGCTTCTCTCGCCCATCCCGCTGTGGCAAGAATATGGTCCATGGGCACCTCCATGACCTTTGCCGCCGACGTCGATGCAGCCCTGGTGGAATGGGATTTAAAGACATTAGTGTCAATACCTGCTTCGTTCAAGATGATCCTGAGCCATCTGGAGATTGTCTGTACCGTCACTCTATGGTGAGGTTTTTTGTGGCTGATTAGCAGGTATTTTTCCATTCCCCTTAATTTCCGCGTCACTCTTATATAGTGGCGGATGTGGGTGGCTAAACATAGCCTAGCATCAGCGGGGTATGCTGGAAATTCCAGCTGCAGCCCTGTGTATCCAGGTCTATGCTGCTTAAGTAATTCATCAACAAAGAAGATTACTTTTTCTGGGGTAGAGATCATTCTGTCAATCTTGGCCTTGTGAAGTGTCTGTACCCTTTGTGCTGAAGTAAGTGCCAATAACATCACCAGCTTCAGGGTGAGTTTGTCCAATTCAAGCCCATCCATGGGCGACCACGTCCTGAGCAGGGTTAGTACTTTCCCAATATCCCAGGTGACGTTGTAACGAGGTCTTGGCGGATTGGAATTAATTATTCCCCGCATAAGTTTGGACACCAGCTTATTGGATCCTACCTCAATATTGAGGTAGAATGATAGCGCACTCCTGGCGCTGTTGATGGCACTGTAGCTGAGGTGTTCGTCATGATGCAACCCCGCAAGGAATTCCAGCACATCTGTGATTGAAACGGAGTCATATGCAATGTTGGAGCGGCCGCAGTAGGTTTCCAATTTCCTGATATGCATTAGATATTGCCGTCTTGTGGACTCCCTGCATGATGATCCAATTGTATCCATTGTCCTTGATGAGAGACCATACTGCAGTAATGGTCTGTTCAGAACCTGCAAGCCAATAATTTCAAGTGACTATGGCAGGGATGTGGTTCCCCTGAAACAGGGTTCGTCACCGATTGTCGGCAACCCTCTAAGAGGACCCATGGTTGACTGATCATATCAAGGACCACCGGATACCATGGCTGAGTAGGCCAGTCAGGTATGACAAGAATGCCTTTAGCAGCATCTAGCTGGATTTTCCGCAATACCCGACTGATGAGGCAAAATGGAGGAAATGCATAGAAAAACCATTTCCCCCAGTCTAGCGAGAAAGCGTCCATCGCCATTGCCCCAGGATCTGGCTCCCATGATACGCATGTTGGTACCTGATGGTTCAACCGTGACGCAAAAAGGTCAATATCCGGTTTACCAAATTTGGCTGTAATTTTAGCGAATATTTGGGGATTTAACATCCACTCGATGTTGTCATTGAATTTCCGTGATCTGGTGTCCGCCACTGTATTGAGCTTACCTGGTAAATAGGTAGCTGAAATCCTAATATTCCGTTGTATGCACCAGAGCCAAATTGTATTTGCCAATTCATCACATGAAATTGACCTGGTACCGCCCATATGATTTAGATATGCCACCGCAGTGGTATTGTCTATTTGGAGACGGACATGAGTGTCAGTAAAGTTTGAACAATAAGCTCTAATTCCGTGGAATGCTCTTAGCATCTCCAAATAATTTATCCCTTGTGATAACAACAGGGTAGATTCAAGGGTGTCCCATCTGCCTCCGCAACTAGTGTAGTTGTCCATAGCTCCCCAGCCATGGGAGCTTGCGTCTGTTTGTAAGTATACCACCGGACGAGGCACAATGATGGGTTTAAATGAGTTATGGATATTATCAATCCACCATTGTAACTCAATTTTTGCCTTAAGGGGCAGCTGCATAGGTCTATCAAAATGTCCAGCATTCAATTTTAACGCTGAAATCTTGGATCTTTGCAAATTTTGATAATGCAAAGGTCCGAATTGAGCAGCTGGAAAAACTGCTACGATTTTCCCAATCACCTTAGCAGTTCGTCTAATTGATGGTATACTGGCGCAGACCAGATTCTTACATGCTTGAATGATATCCCCAACTTTGTTAGTTGGTAAGGTGGCAATCATGCGATTGGAATCCACCGTGAATCCCAGATAGTCCATGATCTGTGAAGGATAGAACTTTGATTTCTCTGGATGGATAATAAATCCCATTTTTTGAAATATTTCCACAGTGGCTGAAACTGCCAATTTTGCTGATTCCAGTGTATTCCCAATGATTAGGATATCATCCAGGTAAGCCATAACCGTATGATTTTGCCTCCTCAGTGTTGGCAGCACTGGCTTGAGTAATTTAGTAAACAATCTGGGGGCTGTGGTAAGCCCATTAGGCAAAGCTTTGTATTGCCAAAGCTGATCCATCCAGGTAAACTTCAAGAACTTCCTGTGATGTTTCTGAATGGATACTGAATAGTATGCATCTTTTAAATCAATGCATGCCATGAAGCAGCCCTCAGAAATCAAAGATTTGGCTGTTTCGAACATGTCCATTTTGAAATGGGTATATTTTACAAAAGTATTAAAATGGGTCAGATCTATAATGACCCGACATCCACCATCTTTCTTGGTTTTCGTGAATATATTGGATACAAATTCAATTGGTTCATGTATAGTTCTTTCTATCACGCCTTTCCCTTGTAGTCTCAAGATTTCAGCATTGCCTACTGCTGTTTCCTTCCTGGAAAGTGCAAATTTGCGATTCGGCATATGCTGAGGTGGAGGAATTTGACCATTTATGAACTCAATCTCATGGCCTTGAATACTTTGTAAGATAAACTCATCTGAGGTGATGGTTTCCCATGCCTCCTTAAAAAACCGTAGTCTACCCCCAACATGTGAGGTTAGGCATGCAAGTGCATGAAATCCAGACCGCCTTACCTTCATGGTTATCGGCGGTCCCTGACATGTTTGGTGGGACGTGGAGGTGCTGGGTTGTGCTGGTGATGCGGAGCCCGCATTTTCCATGCTGGCCGCTGCGGGCCTTGCCCTAAAAAAGGCCTGGGCTGTTGAGGCTGTTGGTATTGTGGAGGCGCCGGAACGTAGGTCCTTGCTGGCCTTTCGGTTTGACCTCGTGGCCTGAAATATGATGTTTTCCTGACCGTTTGTCTTGTCAAGGTGTGTGACCTCATAAGACCCACTGTCTTGGCATGGTCATCTAAATCCTTGACCTGCTTCGGGAGGTCTTCTCCAAATAGCTGTCTGGGTGGTGGTGTTGGGGGTGCTCTGCATAGCCCCACAAATTTGGGGTTTAATGTAGGCTTGATAATGCTTTTCCGGAACGCATTTATCTCATATTGCGTGTTGCATAGCAGTGCCAGAGCATCCTCCTGTTCGGTGTTCAAGTCCACACCGTCCGCCGACCTCACAAAAGCGGTAATCCCAGATGTGAGCAGTTTCAGGATCCTTTGTAACTTCACTTCCTGTGCTCTAATGCCCGGGCTAATATTGCCCCAAATAGGCATGTTCACAACAGGCACATTGAGCGAGTTGCAATTACCCGGTGCCTTGTGTCTGTTCATGGCCTCCGCAAGGACCTGCTCCTGTAGCTGATGGTTGGTGAGGAAATCAATGGTAGTGGCCAGTTTGGTATTGAGGGGTTGTCCCGTTGATTCGGGTAACGCAAACTTGGCTGCCACGTCCAGGAGTTCCTCCTGAGGGACCTCAGGTGCTACTGCTGCGTGTACCAAGATCTCCTCTTCTTCTGGCTGCCTCATGCTATCCATTGATGATGGGGATATATCCATGAGTCCCCTGGAACTGAATGTTTCCCGCCTTTGATTTTGCTGCAGGATTTGTTCCATAATCCTCTCCATCCGATCTATACGCCCTTCATCGTGCGAGAACGGGCGGTCAGAGTCCTCATGCCCGAAGGAACTTCTGAGGCTCCTATCATCGGCCCGTACCTCGTCGAGGTAATCTCGGTGCCAAGATGAAAAGGCGCTTCCAGCCGCTACAGCGAAACTGAACGACTCCCGCGCGGATCTGCTCATGCACCTCCTTTTGGCTGAGCTAGGCCCGGCTGCCTCTAAGGGCATATGCGGTGTGAGGTCGGCACCCAACGCTGCAACGTGGTGACCCGACATCCGCGCGGGCTTGCCGACTGTCCTTTTCCTGGACCCAGACGGCGTACGGTCCCGTCCTGCCGCCAACGGGGGACGCGGTGACCGTGGCGAGACTCCACCTGTGTGACTCCTCCTGGTCCAACTAGGTGGTGAGTCTACACTGGCCCTCCCTGGTCTGCCAGTGGACTTGGGTCTCGCTGATCCACCAGTCCGCAATCTAGCGGCCTCTGGTGAAACCTCTGCTCGAAAAGGGCTAGGTTGTCGAGCTCTATCCCTGGCTCTTCCACGAGGGCTCAGGGAGAAGGGCCATGCAGCAGCACGTAAAACCCATTTGCTCGCATCAGCCAACGATCCTGTTGGTGATAATGAAATGGAGTCAGGGTCTACCTGCTCCGGCGCCGTACCGACTTCCTGTTCTGCGGAAAACCCCGCTAGTGCTCAGCTGTGTCGGTGGGTCGGGTCCTGTGAATACAGGGCTCCCCGATTTACGCGCCTTTTTCCCGGCCCGTCTAGCGGGTACTGCCGTTGAAGAGGGCTCTGGGCTAGGTGGCCGGCGACTCCTTCCGGACGTCCTGCGGCCCGTACTCCTCTTATCCATGTTCCTGTTGGAGAGAAAAAATACTCAAAACAGCAGGAACAACCAACTCAAGGTTGCCTGTACTTACCTGAGTGGCCCTTGTGAAGGGCTGGTGGTGAGCCGCGCTCCACCTCCAGCCGTCGACTGCAATGCGTAGCGACGATATGTCGCGCATGCGTGCTGGCGGGTTCTTCACGAAGTCACTCACGTGACTCCAAAATGAAATACTAACCTCTGAAGTTACAAAGTTATTCCTGCTATTGTATTAGTGCTGGAAAACCAAATTCATCAGCCCAAAGTAGGCAAAATGGCTTTATTGCTGATATTAATCTGTTTTTGTCCAATGCAGCAGCAATGAATCTGGGGTACAATTGGTCTACAAACCCACAAGTTGTTAGAGAAAATCAGATTTAGCATCATCAGTCCCAGGATCTGGGTCGTAGATAGACATACAAAGCTGGAGTAACTCAGTGGGACAGGCAGCATCTTTGGAGAGAAGGAATGGGTGACCTTTCGGGTCGAGACCCATTTTCGGACTGCTTCAGTCTGCAGTTCCTTCCTACACATTCTGGCTCATAGATGCTGGAAGCTTGATTGAATTCGTTTGAATTTGAGGAGCTTCACTTAACAATTCCTCTTTTTTCTAGACATTTCCTTGGAATTGAGGAGAATTTGCTTCCACATTGATTTTGGAGGTTCTGAGATGGGTGATAAGGCCACGGTAGGAACTAAAGGCTTCATCCCAAATGGGACAGAAGCAGCCTGATGGGGGGGGGGGGGGGGGGGGGTGCATGAGTGGCCTCCCGAATCGCATGGAAGACTGGAATGTTTCCAATGGCACTGTGAGGCACTTTGTTGTAAGTGTCGTACCAAATTTAAATTCACAAATTATAACATGTTACAGCACTGGGGCCCCACAAGGATGTGTTCTCAGGTCCCTACTATGCTCCATATACACTCATGAATGTGCAGTCAAATACCTAGTCAATATCGAATACCTAGCCAATATCTAATACCTAGCCAACTCAATTTACAAGTTCGCTGCCGACACAACCTTAGTGGGCTGGATATCAAATAATGATGAGACAGTGCAGGAATGAGAATCTCGTAACCTGGTGCTAAGACAACAACCTCCCTTCAATTTCATTCATTGTTCTTTATCTGTCCACATCACCGTCTATATCTCTCGTTTCCCTGATCCCTGACCAGTCTGAAGAAGGGTCTCGACCCGAAACGTCGGCCATCTCCTTCGCTCCTTAGATGCTGCTGCACCCGCTGAGTTTCTCCAGCTTTTTGTGTAACCCCCAACCTCCCTTCAATGTCAGCAAGACAAAGGAGATTGTGATTGACTTCAGGAAGCTGAGCAGTACACACACCAGTATTCGTAGATGGTGCCTAAGTAAAGATGGTCGAATGCTTCGAGTTCTTGGGAATAAATATCGCCAACAATTTGTCCTGTCCCACCACATCAAAGCCTCTACTTCCTTAGAAGGCTTGGAAAGCTTGGTCTGTCCCCAATAAACTTCACCAATTTCTACAGATGTGCCATAGAAAGCATTTTACTTGATGCATCGCAGCTTGGTTTGGAAACGGCTCCTTCCAAGACCGCAATAAATTGCATGGCAGTGGACGTAACACAGACCATCATGCAAACCAATCTCCCTTTCATTGATTCCATCTATACTTCACTCTGCCTCGTCAAAGCCACCAGCATAATCAAGGACCACTCTCAACCCAGTCACTCCCTCATCTCCCCTCCTCCATCAGGCAAGAGGTACAGAAGTTTGAAAAGGCATACCTCCAGATTGAAGGACAGTTTCTTTCCAGCACTTAGCAGGTAACAGAAGCATTCTCTCACCAGCTAGAGTGGGGTCCAGACCTCCCATATAACTCTTTGGAGACCTTTGAACTATCTTTAATCAGACTTTATTTTGCACTAAATGTTGCACCCTTTATCCTGTATCTGTACACTGTGGACAGCTTGATTGTAATCATGTATAGCATTTTCATGACCGGATTACATGCAACAAAACACCTTTCATTGTACCTCTGTACACGTAACAATAATAAACTAAACCTATCTTTTCCATCTTTCTCCCATTTACACCAAGGGTCTCGACCCAAAATATCATCTGTCCATTCCCTCCCAGGTACTGCCTGACCCTCTGATAAGCACTTTTTTTTGTTGCTCAAAATTCTAGCATCTGCAGTTTCTTGTGTCTGCAGTAATGTGATGCCTTAAACCCCTGTCTCACGGTGCGAGTTGGCCCACGAGGGACCCCGTTTTCACTCGCGGTAATCCCGTACAATCAACGTAGCGGGGATGTCGGAACTCGCCCGTGCAACTTAGCGACTTGTGGCGCTAACGTCAGGTACCCGTGAAACTCGTCAACTCGTGAAAAAAATCAAACATGTTTGATATTTTCCACGAGTCAAATTTACTGTCCAAGTTAAATATTTAAACATTTAAACTCATTGTAATAACGTAGTGGCCCGTGCGTTTACCTTAGTGACTCGTGAGTCTACTGTGGGAACTTTTTAATCTGTTCGTTCACTCGAGTAAAGACTGAACCAAAGATAGACACAAAATGCTGGAGTAACTCAGCGGACCATGCAGCATCTCTGAAGAGTCGAGACCCTTCTTCAGACTTACCCGAAACGCCACCCATTCCTTCTCTCCAGAGATGCGGCCTGTCCCACCGAGTTACTCCAGCATTTTGTGCCTATCCATACTTTAGTTTCGGATATGATCAAGTGTAAGAAACGCAAACCAGACTACCTTCACATCAGAGAATCCTAATGTTCCAGGATAAAAATCCACACCCCCTAGTTACATCCAATATTAAATTGCATGAATATCATGCATACTATGCATCTATGAGCTCAACATTTAAAGGGCTGCCCTTTAAATGAAAAGTATGCCAATCATAGAGATTGTGTTAAACCACTGTACAATATTTAAAAATATTTATAACCTGTATCTATTTACTTGGGTGACAAAATAAACGCATCAAAAGCTAAAAGCGAGAAAGAGAAAATAAATAGGTCCGATATTTGCTTAAAATCATCTCCTAGATTTTAGAAAATATGCCAAAGCCCGGCTTTACCATTCAAAACTGCAGCAGTTCAAATTATCTAATTTATAAAAATACATTGAGAATCAATGATTCATAATGGAATGACTCCGCTCTTCAGTAGAAGCAATTCATTTCCTCTGGGGTTTTTATAACAGACATATTCTCTTTTTAAACACGATTAATTTAATTATTTTTGTTTGGAGCCTCTCCCGCCACTTTATTTCTCATTATTATCCTCGCTCCTCCGTCGAGAAAATCTCCACTGAACGCACCGGTTCTGACGGAGAAATTAAATAACATATATAGTGGATATGTCAACATCTTTTTGATCTTGGGGTTAGGTGGGGCGGTTAATCCATCAAGTCCGAACACACAGATCTGCTTCAGCTGATGTGAAGAAGGGTCTCGACCCGAAATGTCTCCCATTCCTTCTCTTCAGAGATGCTGCCTGACCCACTGAGTTACTTCAGCATATCGTGTCTATCTCAGCGGGGCACAGTCCCACGGTTAACGCCACACCCCAGACCTATCTAACCCCTTATTTGTGAAAGTTCCACACATATTTATCGATACTTTTTCCGGTAGTGTGCCCAGGCTACGGACACCACACTGAGCACAAACTAAAACAATCCCAGTACTTATTGGTGTGTATGGTTTGACCGAGGACACGTCAATTTGGCCGAGGCACTTCACTTTCCTTGTGTAGGAAGGAACTGCAGATGCTGGTTTGCACTGACGATAGACACAAACATGCTGGAGTAACTCAGTGGGACAGGCAGCACCTCTGGAGAGAAGGAGTGGGTGATGTTTCGGGCCGGGACCATTCTTCAGACTCCCCGCTCATTCTTCCCTCGTCGATGTGAACTTGTGGGGGTGCGAGGAATCGGGCGTCGCTGGGTAAGGGGAAGAGAGGTTTTACTGCTGAATTATGCGCAACAGAAGCATGAAGTGGGTGTAAGGTTCGTTTACACTATCTCGTCTCCCCCCCCCCCCCCCCCCCCACCCCATGTTGGGAGAGAAAGGGGAGAGAGTTGTGCAAACAAACCACTGGAGACTGCATCTTTGGAGGGAAATCATAAAATGTACACGGATGTTTCAGGCCGGGACCCTAAAGGTTGACTATCCGTTTCCCAGATGCTGCCTGGCTGTTGGCATTTGGAGATAATTCGCAGACAGTCGGAAACGTGCAGTTTGCTTTTGTCCCAGACTCCAGCATCTGCAATCTCCCTGGCCTCCAAAGGGGAAAGTTGCTCGTGAAGCGAAGGTCGATATTGACCCATGCTTACTGTGAAATCAAAGCTGCAGTGCTTACGTATTTAGTTAAACCTGCACCTTAAACAGCTTCAAACTCTTCTTCCGTGGTTGGTGCCGATGGAATTGAAACGATTTTCCCAAGCACTCGGTTTGTGCTTCAGCTTAAGTCATAGCTTCCTCAATTGTATGAACAAAATGATAATTCCCTCAACCTGCTCTTTCATCTCAACCAGTTCGCTCTTCACCTCTTCTGACCTCCCGCCGAGTCCAGACCCACTCCTCTACCCCTCCCTCTCATTCCTTCTCCTCAACCGCCAACGCCATTCCCAGCCCCCCTCTCACTCCTCCCCACCCATAGTCCTTGCCTTCTCCCAATTCCACCATCCCTCCTCACCCCCCCCCAGGCAACAACACACGCCCTGAGCGGGAGAGGAACTTGGTAACTCAAGAGCAAACGGGAGGGGAACTTGGTAACTCTGGAAACAAACTCGGAACATCGTAGAAATTACAAGTAAACAGCAAACTTACCATACCCGTGGGAACTCGGTTCAAACACTTGAACATCAACTTGGAATATCGTACACAACCACGAGTCTGTCACTCTGGGTCACTCGTGGGTCAACTCACACCGTGAGACAGGGCCTTTATGATTGAACAGCCTGCTAGAACTGGGAGTACAAGTGCATGGTTTCTTGAGAATGGTGAGTGAGGTAGACAGGATGGTGAAGAAGGCCTTTGGCAACATTAATTGATTGAACAATACAGCATGGAAACAGGCCATTTGGCCCACCGAGTCCATGCCAAACATCAATTACCTGTTCACACGTTTGACATGATCCCACTTTTGCAAGCATTTTCTTACCCCAGGGCAATTCACAGGGGCCAATTAACCTATCAACCCACACATGTCTTTGGGATGTGGGAGGGAATTGGAGAACCCGCAGAGCAAACTCCACAGAGAAAGCACCCAAGGTCAGGATCACACCCTTAATCTAGAATGTGCCGAGAAACATTTATAACATTGACTTGAGATCAATATTATAGTGCAGTTTGAATATGGAAACATCAGTTGCACTGTTTGCAAGGTCACCAGAGACTACTCATGACAGATAAATTGAGCTTCATTAAGTAACGAACATCTAACCATGTTTAATGTTTTGCAACCAAGGCAATTGTGTTTTAGGGTTTCCAATAGATATAGATCCAAGTTATATTAGACCATCTACAATAAAGATTTTCATACAATGGCTACATTCATTAAACGTGGGAGTTAAATCAAGATTGCATTACTGAGTTAAACCACCACTTCAAATCATGCCGGGGGTTGCTTCACATTGAGACAATTGGGATTCTATAATACTTACCTCTGAAGTTACAAAGTTATTCCTGCTATTGTATTAGTGCTGGAAAACCAAATTCAGCAGCCCAAAGTAGGCAAAATGGCTTTATTGCTGATATTAATCTGTTTTTGTCCAATGCAGCAGCAATGAATCTGGGGTACAATTGGTCTACAAACCCACAAGTTGTTAGAGAAAATCAGATTTAGCATCATCAGTCCCAGGATCTGGGTCGTAGATAGACATACAAAGCTGGAGTAACTCAGTGGGACAGGCAGCATCTTTGGAGAGAAGGAATGGGTGACTTTTAGGGTCGAGACCCTTTTTCGGACTGCTTCAGTCTGCAGTTCCTTCCTACACATTCTGGCTCATAGATGCTGGAAGCTTGATTGAATTTGTTTGAATTTGAGGAGCTTCACTTAACAATTCCTCTTTTTTCTAGACATTTCCTTGGAATTGAGGAGAATTTGCTTTGACATTGATTTTGGAGGTTCTGAGATGGGTGATAAGGCCACGGTAGGAACCAAAGGCTTCGTCCCAAATGGGACAGAAGCAGCCTGATGGGGGGGGGTGCATGAGTGGCCTCCCAAATCGCATGGAAGACTGGAATGTTTCCAATGGCACTGTGAGGCAGACTTTGTTGTCAGTGTCATACCAAATTTAAATTCACAAATATAACATGTTATGGTGCAGGAATTCCCAGAACCTAAGTGACAAATCATCCTCTCTACTAGGTGACAACTTATCCTGTATTTTAATCTACAGCACTGGGGCCCCACAAGGATGTGTTCTCAGGTCCCTACTATGCTCCATATACACTCATGAATGTGCAGCCATATACCTAGTCAATATCGAATACCTAGTCAATATCAAATACCTAGCCAATATCAAATACCTAGCCAACTCAATTTACAAGTTCGCTGCCGACACAACCTTAGTGGGCTGGATATCAAATAATGATGAGACAGAGTGCAGGAATGAGAATGAGAATCTTGTAACCTGGTGCTAAGACAACAACCACCATTCAATGTCAGCAAGACAAAGGAGATTGTGATTGACTTCGGGAAGCTGAGCAGTACACACACCAGTATTCGTAGATGGTGCCTAAGTAAAGATGGTCGAATGCTTCGAGTTCTTGGGAATAAATATCACCAACAATTTGTCCTGTCCCACCACATCGAAGCCTCTACTTCCTTAGAAGGCTTGGAAAGCTTGGTCTGTCCCCAATAAACATCACCAATTTCTACAGATGTGCCATAGAAAGCATTTTACTTGATGCATCGCAGCTTGGTTTGGAAACGGCTCCTTCCAAGACCGCAATACATTGCAGGGCTGTGGACGTAATACAGACCATCATGCAAACCAATGTCCCTTTCATTGATTCCATCTATACTTCACACTGCCTCGTCAAAGCCAGCAGCATGATCAAGGACCACTCTCACCCCAGTCACTCCCTCATCTCCCCTCCTCCATCAGGCAAGAGGTACAGACGTTTGAAAAGGCATACCTCCAGATTGAAGAGCGGTTTCTTTCCAGCACTTAGCAGGTAACAGAAGCATCCTCTCACCAGCTAGAGTGGGGTCATGACCTCCCATCTAACTCTTTGGAGACCTTTGAACTATCTTTAATCAGACTTTATCTTGCACTAAATGTTGCACCCTTTATCCTGTATCTGTACACAGTGGACAGCTTGAATGTAATCATGTATAGTATTTTCATGACCGGATAACATGCAACAAAACACCTTTCATTGGACCTCTGTGCACGTAACAATAATTAACTAAACTAAACCTCTCTTTTCCATCTTTCTCCCATTTACACCAAGGGTCTCGACCCAAAATATCATCTGTCCATTCCCTCCCAGGTGCTGCCTGACCCTCTGATAATCACTTTTTTGTTGTTGCTCAAAATTCTAGCATCTGCAGTTTCTTGTGTCTGCAGTAATATGATGTCTTAAACCCCTGTCTCACGGTGCGAGTTGGCCCGCGAGGGACCCCGAGTTTTCACTTGCGGTAATCCCATACAATCAACGCAGCGGGGTCGTCGGAACTCACGCATGCAACCTAGCGACTCGTGGCGCTAACGTCAGGTACCCGTGAAACTTGTCAACTCGTGAAAAAAATCAAACATGTTTGATATTTTCCACGAGTCAAATTTACTGTCCAAGTTAAAAATTTAAACATTTAAACTCATTGTAATAACGTAGTGGCCCGTGCGTTTACCTTAGTGACTCGTGAGTCTACCGTGGGAACTTTTTAATCTGTTTGTTCGCTCGAGTAAAGACTGAACCAAAGATAGACACAAAATGCTGGAGTAACTCAGCGGACCAGGCAGCATCTCTGGAGAGTCGAGACCCTTCTTCAGACTTACCCGAAACGCCACCCATTCCTTCTCTCCAGAGATGCGGCCTGTCCCGCCGAGTTACTCCAGCATTTTGTGCCTATTCATACTTTAGTTTCGGATATGATCGTGCAAGAAACGCAAACCAGACTACGTTCACATCAGAGAATCCTAATGTTCCAGGATAAAAATCCACACCCCCTAGTTACATCCAATATTAAATTGCATGAATATCATGCATATTATGCATCTATGAGCTCAACATTTAAAGGGCTGCCCTGTAAATGAAAAGTATGCCAATCATAGAGATTGTGTTAAACCACTGTACAATATTTTAAAATATTTATAACCTGTATCTATTTACTTGGGTGACAAAATAAACGCATCAAAACCTAAAAGCGAGAAAGAGAAAATAAATAGGTCTGATATTTGCTTAAAATCATCTCATAGATTTTAGAAAATATGCCAAAGCCCGGCTTTACCATTCAAAACTGCAGCAGTTCAAATTATCTAATTTATAAAAATACATTGAGAATCAATGATTCATAATGGAATGACTCCGCTCTTCAGTAGAAGCAATTCATTTCCTCTGGAGTTTTTTTAACAGACATATTCTCTTTTTAAACAAGATTAATTTAATTATTTTTGTTTGGAGCCTCTCCCGCCACTTTATTTCTCAATATCATCCTCGCTCCTCCGTCTAGAAAATCTCCACTGAACGCACCGGTTCTGACGGAGAAATTAAACATATATAGTGGATATGTCAACATCTTTTTGATCTTGGGGTTAGGTGGGGCGGTTAATCTATCAAGTCCGAACACACAGATCTGCTTCAGCTGATGTGAAGAAGTGTCTCGACCCGAAACGTCTCCCATTCCTTCTCTCCAGAGATGCTGCCTGACCCACTGAGTTACTCCAGCATTTCATGTCTATCTCAGCAGGGCACAGTCCCGCGGTTAACACCACACTCCAGACCTATCTAACCCCTTATTTGTGAAAGTTCCACACATATTTATCGATACTTTTTCCGGTAGTGTGCCCAGGCTACGGACACCACACTGAGCCCAAACTAAAACAATCCCAGTACTTATTGGTGTGTATGGTTTGACCGAGGAATTATGCGCAACAGAAGCATGAAGTGGGGGTAAGGTCCATTTAAACTATCTTGTCCCCCCCCCCCCCCCCCCCCCCCCATGTTGGGAGAGAAAGGGGAGAGAGTTGTGCAAACAAACCACAGGAGACTGCACCTTTGGAGGGAAATCATAAAATGTACACGGATGTTTCGGGCCGGGACCCTAAAGGTTGACTACCCGTTTCCCAGATGCTGCCTGGCTGTTGGCTTCTTCCTGCAGTTTGCTTTTGTCCCAGACTCCAGCATCTGCAATCTCCTTGGCCTCCAAAGGGAAAAGTTGCTCGTGAAGCGAAGGTCGGTATTGACCCATGCTTACTGCGAAATCAAAGCTGCAGTGCTTACATATTTAGTTAAACCTGCACCTTAAACAGCTTCAAACTCTTCTTCCGTGGTTGGTGCCGACGGAATTGAAACGATTTTCCAAAGCACTCGGTTTGTGCTTCAGATTAAGTCATAACTTCCTCAATTGTATGAACAAAATGATCATTGAGCCCTCAACCTGCTCTTTCATCTCGACCAGTTCGCTCTTCACCTCTTCTGACCTCCAGCCGAGTCCAGGCCCACTCCTCTACCCCTTCCTCTCATTCCTTCTCCTCAACCGCCAACGCCGTTCCCAGCCCCCCTCTCACTCCTCCCCACCTTGCCTTCTCCCAATTCCACCTCCCCCTCCCCCCCCCCCCCCCCCCAACCTGTCCTCGCCTGAACTGCTGAAGATAACCGAGTGCTTTAAATGCGAATCCCGGACTGCGGCAACAACACACGCCCTGAGCGGGAGAGGAACTTGGTAACTCAAGAGCAAACGGGAGGGGAACTTGGTAACTCTGGAAACGAACTCGGAACATCGTAGAGATTACAAGTAAACGGCAAACTTACCATACTCGTGGGAACTCGCCTCAAACACTTGACCATCAACTTGGAATATCGTACACAACCACGAGTCTGTCATTCTGGGTCACTCGTGGGTCAACTCGCACCGTGAGACAGGGCCTTTATGATTGAACAGCCTGCTAGAACTGGGAGTACAAGTGCATGGTTTCTTGAGAACGGTGAGTGAGGTAGACAGGATGGTGAAGAAGGCCTTTGGCACGCTTGTTTTCTCTGGGAAGGGAATTGACATGAGGGGCAACATTAATTGATTGAACAATACAGCATGGAAACAGGCCATTTGGCCCACCGAGTCCATGCCAAACATCAAATACCTGTTCACAGGTTTGGCAGGATCCCACTTTTGCCTTTTCTACACCCCAGGGCAATTCACAGGGGCCAATTAACCTATCAACCCACACATGTCCTTGGAATGTGGGAGGGAATTGGAGAACCCGCAGAGCAAACTCCACAGAGAAAGCACCCAAGGTCAGGATCAAACCCGGGTCTCTGATGCTGTGAGTGAGCAGCTCTGCCAGCTGCGCCACTGTGCTGCCGATTGTTTTCCTGTAAGGTCATGGAAGTTAAGGGCCTGCCCCACTTGCCGATTTTTTTCAGCAACTGCCAGCATCATTGACTGACGTATCAGGTCACCGAAAAATATGCGGCGTGACGGGGCGTGATGACGTTTGACATGCGGTATTTTTTTCCAAGTGTTGCAACAACATTTTTGTCGCCGCTCGATTTTGAAATGTTCAAAATCTTTTGGCAACACTGTTATGACACCGGCAGTCGCTGAAAACAGTGGGACAGGCCCTTTAATGTGAATACCCACAGTTCTTTCCCAGGGTAGAGGATTCTAAAACTAGAGGCTATACACTTAACGTGAGAGTAGAGAGGTTTAAGGGGGGGTGACTCAGGGGCAACTTTTTTACTTAGACTGTAGTCTGTATCTGAAATGAGCCGTCAGAGAAAGCTACAGAAGTAGATACAATTACAACTTAGATATTTGGACAGATATATGGATAGGAAGGTTTAGAGGGCTATGGGCCAAATGCAGACAAATGGAACTAGCCCATTGTGCCAACTTGCTTTGTGACTCTATACCACATTGCCTACTGGATGAATGGATGGAGAATATTAAAACTCCAGCAGGAAGTCAAACCATGTTAGGACTTTCACAGTGAATGATAGTGCTCTAGGAAGTATTATAGAACAGACGGATCCCAAAGTACAAGTTCATAGTTGCCTGAAAGTGGCACCGCAGGTGGTGGGATGGCTTTTGGTATGCTCGCCCTCATCAGTAACACATTGAATTTAGAAATTGGAACGTTATATTTAATTGTATAGGATTTTGGTGAGGCAGAACTTGGAGTACTGTGTTCAGGCCTAGTCACAAAATTGGATGGATGGCATTTAACTGGAAAGTCAGCAACAAATATATAGATGAGAATATTGCCAGGATGCGAGAGACTGAATTAAAGGGAGAGAATGGGCAGGCTCATCTTTTATTCCTTGGAGTGCAAGGCTGAGGAGTGCTCTTAGAGAGGTGTGTAAAATCATGAGGGGCATAGATAGATTAAATGAGACTAATCTTTTCCCCAAGGTTGGGAAATCAACAACTGGAGGTTTAATGTGCGAGGAGAAAGATAGGGAGGGACAATTGTTTCACACACACAGTGCCCTGTGTATGGAATGAGCTGCCAGATAAACTGGTTGAGGTGGGTACAATAATAATATGTAAAAGGCATTTGGACAGGTATGTGCAAAGGAAGAAATTAGAGGGACATGGAGCAAATGCGAAAAATGGGACTAGAGTAGGCAGGCATCTTAGTCGGCATGCACGAGGTGGACCGAAGGGCCTGTTTCTTTGCTGAATAACTCCTTGGCTCAATAAAGTGGGAGAGGAGTAGTGAACGTGAAATTTGCCGTGGAGAAAGAAATCGGACTGTTTCATTGTCATGATTGTCAAGTCCGTTTCATTAACGCGTGCAAAAGCAAAACAGCAACAGACATTAATGGTGGGATGTCCGACAATAAATGTTTGCTTTCTTTAGTTTTATTGTTACAATATCCAGATTTAGGTCCTGTATTAGATTCCTCTGTGATGAAATAAGATCAAACAGATTTGGGATTTAATGAGTTAAAGTTTTTTGGCATACTATATTCTTTTTGACCATGGGTTCGTACAATGGACATGCTTGCCTGCTTTTTTTGGAGCTGACTTCATTGCCTCTTCTGCTCAACCGACAGCAACATCTGCATTGCATTTCCTCGGTCACTTGCTATATACAGATATGCAACTGGCCTCAATCCGATGGCTAATTAACCATTGCATCACTGACAGGAGGGCATGGAAAACTTCTCAAAGGTTCAGGTTTCTTTTGATGGACCCGGCTTTTATTAGTTGGCAAATTCATACAAAAGTAACCTAACTTGGCTATAATAGTCAAATTGAATAGTACTAGAAAATAAAGAGTTGGGTTTCTAATGCATGCTTAACTCAGGTCTGTTTAACCCAATGTCTGAAATACATGCTGGCTGCTCGACAGCTCAATTCCTGGCATAAGCTACAATTTATACACTAGGTTCATCCATGGTTAGTTGAGGATATGCCTATAATAACAGATGCTGCGTCTCATATACTGCGTGACCAACCATGTTTAAAGATGTGGTCTCTACCCAGTGGCTTATTAACCATTTCCTCACTACCATTAGGGCTTCAGAGTCTTACAGTGTGGAAACAGGCCCTTCGGCCCAACTTGCCCTGGCTACACTAGTCCCACCTGCTTGTGTTTGGCACATATTCCCCTAAACCTGTCCTATCTATGTAGCTGTCAAAATGTTTCTTAAACATTATGTTGGTACCTGCCTCAATTAGCTCCTCTGATAGCTCATTCCATACATCCATCACCCTTTGTGTAAAATAAAAAAAATACCCACTGGGTGCCTATTAAATCCTTCCCCATCACCTTAAACCATTGTCTTCTGGTTCTTGATTCCCCTACTCACGGCAAAGGACTCTGTGCGTTTACTAAATCTATTACTCTCATGATGTTGTACACTTCCATAAGATCACCCCTCATCCTCCTGTGTTCCAACGAATAAAGTCCTAGACTGGTCAACGTCTCCCTATAGCTCAGTCCATCGAATCCTGGCAACATCCTCGGAAATCTTCTCTGCACACTCGTTCCTATAATATGGTGACCAAAAATGAACATGATATATATTAAATTTGGCCTTACCAATCAACGTCTTATTTAATTGCAACATGACCTCCCAACATCTATACTCAATACTCTGACTGATGAGGGCCAATGTGCCAAAGATATTTAGTTTTAGGTCTATTATTGTCATGTGTACCAAAGTACAGTGAAAAGCTTTTTTTAACATGCCATCAGATCAGATAATAGTTTAGTTTTAGTTTAGAGATACAGCGCGGAAACAGGCCCTTTGGCCCACTAAGTCCACACCGACCAACGATCCCCACTCATTAACACTATTCTACACACACTAGGGACAATTTACACATACACCAAGCCAATTAACCTACATACCTGTACGTCTTTGGAGTGTGGGAGAAGATCTCAGAGAAAACCCATGCAGTCACAGGGAGATCGTACAAACCTCTTACAGACAGCACCCATCCACGGGGTTGGACCCAGGTCTCCGGCACTGCAACTGTGAGGCAGCAACTCTATCGTTGTGCCACCTTGCCGCCCATCTATAATACTGTACTTAAATTCAGTCGTCAAACTCAGGTACATTAGATAGAGCAAAGGGGAAGGTACAGAGTGCTGAATATAGTTCTCAGCATTGTAGCGAATCAGTTCCATAGATAAAGTTCAATGTCCACAAAGGTGTAGAGGTGAATCGCACAGTACCGAGTTTAAGGAAGGGCCTGATAACAGAGGGGAAGAAGCTGTTCCTGAGTCTGGTAGTGCACGCTATCAACCGTCTGTACTTACAATCCAGGAATAGGGAGAAGAAGAAATGACTGATGTAGGACACGTCTTTGATTGTGTTGCCATCTTTCCCGAGGCATCGTGAAGTGTGGATGGAGTCAATGGTGGGGAGTCTGGTTTGTGTGATGGACTGGGCTACATCTACAACTCTGCAAATTCTTGCGGTCTTGGGCTGAGCTGTTCCCAAACCAAACTGTCATGCAACCCGACAGTATACTTTCTACGGTGCATCTGTAGGAGCTTGTAAGGATCATTAGAGGCATGCTGATTTCCTGTCTCCTTAGGAAGTCGAGGCATTGGTGTGCCTTCTTGGCTGTTGTACCAATGTGGTTATTCCAGCAGATCATTGGTAATATTAATGCCAAGAAACTTGAAGCTCTCAATCATTTTCACTTTGATACCGTTGTAACCACCACACCTCCTGAAGTCAATAACTAGCTCACTTCCCACTCTCAAGCAGTATATTTTTTCACAGCTCCAGTGGGACCTTCAAGAAACAGTAGATAAAGCATAAGGATGAATCGCCTTATCCCACAGAGAACAGAGTGTTTGCCTGAAAGCAGAAAAAACAGAATTCCATGCATTTGCCACCGTTATGATCTTGAAAGGCAACTTAAAATGTAGTCACATGGCGGTCTATATCATTGAGAAGTCTCCATAGCTGGCAAAGCTGCAAGCATCCATCCACGCTTCACTCCAACAGGGGAATTCTGCTTTCTAGAGCAGGGAGTATTTATGATCATCCTAATGGAATAATATGCAACAAACTGTGGAATTTTGCAGAGACCTCCTGCATTGGCCTGGGAAACAGCAGGAACAGATGCGGAGAAATTGGTCCCAGGTGCGACCAGTTTCAATGCACAAATCACACATAAGAGCTACTCTCTTCAGAAAACCGGGCACACGCGGGTCCAATTTGTGAGTACTTGGGTAGGAGAGATATTCTCTCATCACCTACATCTTCAGTCTCGGAGGCAAGAGAGACGCCATTTCCAAGACGCTGGACCAGACACCTCCAGATTATATTGACCTCAGTCCATCTGACAGTTCTCTGGTGTCATCTGTAAGTGATGGCATTATCAACCTTTGCAATGCTCCTCATTACCTTACTGATGAAACTGGAGCAAAACTGCACAAGATAACGAGTGCTTTTATAGCTCCCTGCAAACCTGGAGCAAACCCCACAGCAAGTTGGCCAGGAGACATGTATGACATGTCACAATATCACCATCTGTATCTCTCAATTTCCTTTCCCCCGACTCTCAGTCTAAAGAAGAGTCTCAACCCGAAACATCAACTCTTTGTTTTCTGCAAAGATGCTGTCTGATCCGCTGAGTTACTCTGGTTTTTTTGTGTCTATCTTCGGTTTAACCCAGCATCTGCAGTTCCTTCCTACACAACAGGGACATTGATGCCATGATGTTTGCACCTGGCTGCTTGGAGTTGTTATGCTGAATATATCTGTCAAAACACTACTGAGCATTGCAGATGTTGGGTGACTTCAGGCTGTGTCTCACCATGGTATGGGGCCTTCTCTACATTTGTACTTTGCTATGTGAAACTGGGGCAGGCCTTATACATTCAATGGTAGATCCCTGGAGGTTGTTGTGGTGCAGAGAGATATGGGAGTACAGGTGCATGAATGTGTGGAATAGGTCACGCAGTTACTAGCAACTGTAGTCTCCCGTCAGGGATTGGCGCAAAACTCTTGATATCGGTTTTGGTGTAATCCTGTCAGAAATCAACCCATGTCCCAGCACTACCGTCAGCACTAAAGTGATAGCGTTCAACAATCCTGATACTAGTGCTAGTGTAAACACACAGAAGGGGTTCCCACACAAATGGCATCAGCACATGATGGTGAACCTCAACACCATTGACACTGATATTGAGCTAAATCTAACAGGGCCTTCACACACTCTTGCCATCACTATCACTGTCAAAGTGTTTTGGGACAGGAACCTCTGTTTATAGGTCTATTTTACTGCTGAATGTAAGAATTTAATTATTCCGCTGTTGGTACATATGACAATTAAACACTCTTGACTATCTTTTGGCTCGAGAGACACAATCTAAAATATCCCTTCAGTTTTGCTCAGAATCTGCTTGAATTGACATTGGTTAGGATATTTCATACTTAACTTTCCCTCTCTCTTTCTTTTAATATCTAGCTTCCAGCTGAGACTTTGCAGAAGTGGTGTCAAGCAGAAGGGCTGTTTTGTTTTATGGACTCCTGTTCAATTGGATCTTTGTCTGGGTCTGTGTTCATTACATCTTAAAGCTATCAATCTCCTATGCATTTGACTGCTGCTTCCAGCTGTAAAAGATATCTAATGCATATCTAACGCTGTATAGGATATGCTGTAAGAGCACATTAAAAGATATTTAACACTGTCCCAAAGTCTGGCCATATGAATGATCCTCAGGTCCATATCCGCACACAATAGAGACCTTGTTTTTCCTTTGTTATTTTCTGTTTCTATGACAGGATGGGAAGTGATTACATTAGCCACACCTGGTCACTAGGGCAATTTTTCCATTACACAATGCAGTAAGATTTGATACACTACTTCCTGTTTAACATTCACCAGGAAAAACACGGTGCAGAGAGCTTAGGTCAAGTTCCACAGCAATGTTTAAATAGGCCAAGAAAGGGAACACAAATCATTCCTGCTTAATATATCTTAGAAAGACACAAAAAGCTGGGGTAATTCAGCAGGACAGGCAGCATCTCTGAAGAGAAGGAATGCGTGACATTTCGGGTCGAGACGCTTCTTCAGATATATCCTTGCCTCAGTTTGCACGTGCTCAAGAAAAGAGATAGTGACGAACAAAACTACTGTGGAAGAGCAACTGTGAGGAGAAGGTCCTGTCATGAAGATTGACATTCCAGCTCAGAGCATAGACCACAGCAACAGAAACATTTTCAATTAATTATTCACGCAACCTTACGTGGCAATAAACTAAACTGAAAGTGATAATTCCATGAAGGTAAAAAGGAATCGAGGAAGAAACCCATTGCAGAGGTGGGAAAAGCAGGCAGCGGGAACTAAGATGCACAGGAATTGTTGGAGGGAGGAAAGAGTTAAGTTAATATGCCAAGTGTGAACACTTTTAGAATCCATCACTTGTTTGCTCTCTCACAGAATGAGGATGTCCATCAAGTTGCAACATTTATATTTTATAATGCTGGTATATACATTCAAATCACATTATTTTACGTTAATGGGCAGTTCTAAATGCATACTGAAGTGTGCATTTTCTGTATATTTGCTTCAGAGCAATGTTTAATACTCAATTAGAATTTGAAGAAAATTAAACGTACAGCTCGAAGTTGTACCTATTAAAATGCCTTTGGAAGGCTAACCTATTCTCTGGCATTTTAATGGCTTCTCCAGCTTTCCTCCCATTTTGATACTACAGAAAACTATATGCAAATAATGTTTAACAGCAGGTCCCTGCTAAACAGAGAACAGAATAACTACTGTTACTAAAACATAAAACTGGCCTCAATTAAATTAAAACCAGCAACTGGAAAAGTGGAGGTTCTTTATCCCTTGCTGTGCAGACTTGCTGCCACCTTGTGGTAGACACTGGATTCTGCAGGATGAAGTAGCAGGAAACAGCATAAACCATTAAGATAGACACAAAATGCTGGAGTAAAGGGCCTGTCCTACCAGCACGCAACTCTATGCGATGAACGCGATCAAACCGGCAGCGGGGGCCGCGCGGAGGTCGGGTGATCCCCTGTACAGGGCCGGTCCCACCAGCATGCGCCTGCATGCGGCAAGCGCAACTAAACCGGCAGCAGGGGCCGCGCAGAGGTTGGGTGAGTGGCGCAACGCGGCGCAAAGCGAGGCAAACTTGAAGCAAGTCCAAGGTAAGTTCGCCAGGACTTAGAGGGGCACACAGAGAGGGGCACCGAGACACACACACACATACAGGGCCACGGAGCCACACACATAGAGGGTCACGGAGGCATTTACCAATAGTTTAACGGAGGCACGATGTCCGGGCGGTGTGTAAATGTCGCGGCGACTGCGAGCCGACAATCCGTTGCCGCGCGGGATTTTTGGACATTGTCGGTTTTTCGGAGCCCCGCGCGGCGTCGGGACGAACTCCGCACAATTCCGCACGGCTCCGGCGATCGAAGTGGGACCGGCCCCGCGACGCCGGACGGCTCAAGCGACCACGTTAGGTCGCGCTAATCGCATCGAGTTGCATGCTGGTGGGACAGGCCCTTAACTCAACGGGTCAGGCAGCATCTCTGGAGAGAAGGATTGGGTGACGTTTCGGGTTGAGACCCTATTTCAGACTGAGAGTCAGGGGAGAGGGAAGCGAGAAATTCACAAGGGTACTAAGAGAATGTAAGGTGTGAAAATGGGAGATCAAAGCAGACAATGTTCAAAGAAATGTACAATTTTAGTCAGTCTGAAGAAGGGTCTCGACCCGAAATGTCACCCATTCTTCCGCTCCATAAATGCTGCCTCACCCGCTGAGTTTCTCCAGCATTTTTGTCTACCTTCAAGGAAATATAGAATGGCTCATTGGTGGGGCAGAGGGGAAGGTGGCATCAAGGCATGCAAACAGTAAAATTAATCAGGAGGAAAGTGAAATTAGTCGAAGAACTAGCGCGTGGAGGGACGGAGAGAGAGGAAAAGCAAGCGTTACTTGAAGTTAGAGAAATCAATATTCATACAGCTGGGTTTTAAATGCTTTCCTTTAAATGCTTTGAAATGGCTGTTCATAGTATTAAAATTCTGTATTGAAACAAGCTGCATCCAGGAACTTCCAGACTGCAAGCCTTGATAATTAAAGTTATTAGAATAAAGCTGAAAAGCCAAGTACTACAGGTGCGAGGGGAAGACAAATCAAACACAGAACATGCTGGAAATTTGCAACAGTTTAGCCAGGAAAGAGACAATTTAATATGAACTTATTGAGGGGTGAAGAACTGGTATTTAATGGATCTGGTACTTACTTCGAACCAGTAGGCTGAACTGGCTGGAATACAGAAAGTTGCAGAAGAAACTGAGCCAGAGATGGATACTGGTCATGCAGTAGATTGCCTTAACTACTGTGGATTCTGCAGTGGTCAGGGAAACGCACGAGTCAAATATAATGTTGCAAGGACTCTGCTTAGAAGTTGTGGGTTTATGCATAATATTGAGGTGTTGGGAAACAACTTGGCAAAAAGGATTAACTTTGAATTGGGTTCCTGTAATGCCTGATTGCACTTCAGTGTTAATCTTGGTGGGGACTGGAAGCCAGCTTATATTTATTTAATGACAATGAACCACAAATAGGACTAAATGTATCTCAGTGAACCAATCTTCTACACCTCTTAACAAAGATAAGAGAAGGTCTAAAAGGTTAGAGCCCGTGCATTCTGGGACTATATGGCCAAATGGATCCAAAATTGGATTAGTAATGGGAGTCAGAGAGGGGTGGTGGATGGTTGCTTTACTGGATGTCTGCGACATGTTTTAGTTTAGTTTAGAGATACAGTGGGGTAACAAGCACTACAATCTATCAAGTCCACGCCGACCACAATCAAGCATATACTAGTTCTATCCTACATACCAGGGATAATTTACGGAAGCCAATTAACCTACAAACCTGCACGTCTTTGGAATGAGGGTAAAAACTGGAGCACCAATAGGGTAATTCAGTGTATAGACAGGCCCACGCCAACCAACATGCCCATCTACACTATTCCCACTTGTCTGCGCCTGGCCCAGAACCTTCTAAACTTGTCCTATCCATGTACCTGTTCAATTGTCTCCTAAATGTTAAGATGTTACCTGCCTTAACTGCCTCTTCCAGCAGTTTGTTCCATACACTCTCCACCCTTTATGTAACAAAGTTACCCCTCACATTCCCATTAATTCTTTCCCCATCACCTTAAACCTACGTCTTCTTGTTCTCGAATCCCCTACTCAGGGCAAATGACTTACCCGATCTATTCCTCTCATAATTTTGTATTCCTCTATAAGATCATCACTCATCCTCCTGCGCTCCAAGGAATAAAGTCCTCGCCTGCTGAACCTCTCCCTATAGCTCAGGCTCTTGAGTTCCACCCAAAGGAAACCCGTGCAGTCACAGGAGAAACGTATAAACTCCATACAGACAGCTCCCATAGTCAGGATTGAACCTGGCTCTCTGGCGCTGTAAGACAGTAACTCTACCGCTGCAACGAAGGTACCACAATGGTCATTGCTGGGACTTTTGATGTTTGTGACATATACAGTGCATTCAGAAAGTATTCAGACCCCTTCACTTTTTCCACATTTTGTTACTTTACAACCTTATTTTTAAATGGATTAAATTCATTTTTTTTATCATCAATCTACATACAATACCCCATAACAAAAAAGCGAAAACAGGTGTTTAGAAATGTTTGCAAAATAATTTAAAAGAAATAATTGAAATATCACATTTATTCTGCCCCTTTGCTATGACATTCAAAATTTGGTGCATCCTGTTTCCATTGATTATCCTTGAGATATTTCTACAACTTGATTGAAGTCCACCAGTGGTAACTTAAATTAATTGTACATGATTTGGAAAGGCACACACCTATTTATAAAAGGTCCCACAGTTGACAGTGCATGTCAGAGCAAAAACCAAGCCTTGAAGATGAAGGAATTGTCCGTAGACCTCCAAGGCTATGATATAGTTGGGATCACGGAGACATGGTTCCAGGGTGACCAAGGCTAGGAGCTGAACATCCAGGGATATTCAATATTCAGGAGAGATAGACAGAAAGGAAAAGGAGGTGGGGTAGCGTTGCTTGTTAGAGAAGACATTAACTCAATAGAAAGGAAGGACATTAGCTTGGAGGATGTGGAATCGATATGGGTAGAGCTGCGAAACACTAAGGGGCAGAAAACGCTAATGGGAGTTGTGTACAGGCACCTAACAGTAGTCGTGGAGTTGGGGATGGCATCAAACATGAAATTAGAAATGCGTGCAACAAAGGTAAAACAGTTATAATGGGTGACTTCAATCTACATATAGATTGGGTGAATCAAATTGGCAGGGGTGCTGAGGAAGAGGATTTCTTGGAATGTACGCAGGATAGTTTTCTAAACCAACATGTGGAGGAACCAATGAGAGAGCAGGCTATTGTAGACTGGGTACTGAGTAATGAGGAAGGGTTAGTTAGCAGTCTTGTTGTGCATGGCCCCTTGGGCAAGAGTGACCATAATATGGTTGAGTTCTTCATTAGGATGGAGAGTGACATTGTTAATTCAGAAACAAGGTTTCTGAACTCAAAGAAAGGCAACTTTGAGGGTGTGAGACGTGAATTGGCCAAGATAGACTGGCAAGCGATTCTTAAATGGTTGATGGTGGATATGCAATGGAAGGCATTTAAAGACTGCATGGATGAACAATTGTTCATCCAAGTTTGGCAAAAGAATGAAATCAGGGAAGGTAGAGTATCCGTGGATAATAAGGAAAATCAGGGATAGTATCAAAACTAAAGATGAAGCATACAAATTAGCCAGAAAAAGCAGCCTACCAGAAGACTGGGAGAAATTCAGTCCAGCAGAGGAGGACAAAGTGCTTAATTAGGAAAGGGAAAATAGATTATGAAAGAAAACTGGCAGGAAATATAAAAATGAACTGCAAAAGTTTTTATAGATATGTGAAGAGAAAAAGGTTAGTTAAAACAAATGTAGCTCCCTTGCAGTCCAATTGAATAACTACTTTGGTTCTGTCTTCACTAAAGAAGACATAAATAATCTACCGGAAATAGCAGGGGTCCGTGGGTCAAATGAGATGGAGGAACTGAGTGAAACTCAGATATAACACATCCACAGGTTCTCCCTCATCCACTCTACTATTTACATCCTCGAAAAATTCTATAAGATTTGTCAGGCATGATTTACCTTTCATAAATCCATGCTGAATTTGTCCAATGATTTCACCACTTTCCAAATGTGCTGCGATCCCATCTTTAATAACTGACTCTAGCAGTTTCCCCACTACCGATGTTAGACTAACTGGTCTGTAATTCCCTGTTTTCTCTCTTCCTCCCTTTTTAAAAAGTGGGGTTACATTAGCTACCCTCCAATCCTCAGGAACTACTCCAGAATCTAAAGAGTTTTGAAAAATTATCACTAATGCATCCACTATTTCTGGGGCTATTTCCTTAAGTACTCTGGGATGCAGCCTATCTGGCCCTGGGGATTTATCGGCCTTTAATCCATTCAATTTACCTAACACCACTTTCCGGCTAACCTGGATTTCACTTTCAGAAGGCTTTCGACAAAATCCCACATAAGAGATTAGTATACAACCTTAAAGCACACAGTATTGTGGGTTCAGTATTGATGTGGATAGAGAACTGGCTAGCAGACAGGAACCAAAGTGTAGGAGTAAACGGGTCATTTTCAGAATGGCAGGCAGTGACTAGTGTGGTACCGCAAGGCTCAGTGCTGGGACTCCAGCTATTTACAATATATATTAATGATCTGGATGACAAAATTGAATGTAACATCTCCAAATTTGCAGATGACACGAAGCTGGGGGGCAGTGTTAGCTGTGAGGGGGATGTTAGGAGGCTGCAAGGTGACTTGGATAGTTTGGGTGAGTGGGCAAATGCATGGCAGATGTAGTATAATGTGGATAAATGTGAGGTTATCCACTTTGTCGACAAAAACAGGAGGGTAGACTATTATCTGAATGGTGGCCGATTAGGAAAAGGGGAGATGCAACGAGATCTGGGTGTCATGGTACACCAGTCATTGAAAGTAGGCATGCAGGTGGAGCAGGCTGTGAAGAAAGCGAATGGTATGTTGCCATTCATAGCAAATGGATTTGAGTACAAGAGCAGGGAGGTTCTACTGCAGTTGTACAGGGTCTTGGTGAGGCCACACCTGGAGTATTGCGTACAGTTTTGGTCTCCTAATCTGAGGAAAGACATTCTGGCCATAGAGGGAGTACAGAGAAGGTTCACCAGACTGATTCCTGGGATGGCAGGACTTCCATATGAAGAAAGACTGGATAGACTTGGCTTGTACTCGCTGGAATTTAGGAGATTGAGGGCGAATCTTATAGAGGCTTACAAAATTCTTAAGGGGTTGGACAGGCTAAATGCAGGAAGATTGTTCCCGATGTTGAGGAACTCCAGAACAAGGGGTCACAGTTTAAGGATAAGGCGGAAGTCTTTTAGGACCGAGATGAGAAATTAATTTTTCACACCAAGAGTGGTGAGTCTGTGGAATTCTCTGCCACAGGAGGTAGTTGAGGCCAGTTCATTGGCTATATTTAAGAGGGAGTTGGATGTGGCCCTTGTGACTAAAGGGATCTGGGTGTATGGATAGAAGGCAGGTACAGGATACTGAGTTGGATGATCAACCATGATCATATTGAATGGTGGTGCAGGCTCGAAGGGCTGAATGGACTATTGCTGCACCTATTTTCTATGATTTCTATGATTCTATGAAGTCAGGATTTTGTCGAGACACAGAACTGGGGAAGGCTATAAAACAAATTTTGCAGCATTGCAGGTCCCAAAGAACACAGTGACCTCTGTCATTCTTGAATGGAAGAACTTTGGAGCCACCAGGACTCTTCATAGAGTTGGCCGCCTGGCCAAACTGAGCAATTGGGGTAGAAGGGCCTTGGTCGGGGAGGTGACCAAGAACCCGATGGTCAGTTGACAGAGCTCCAGACTTATTCTGTGGAGATGGGAGAATCTTCCAGAAGGACAACTATATCTGCAGCCCTCTACCAATCAGGCCTTTATGGTAGAGTGGCCAGATGGAAGCCACTACTCAGTAAAAGGCACATGACAGCTCACTTGGAGTTTGCCAAAAGGCACCTAAAGATGATTTTCTGGTCTGATGAAACCAAGATTGAACTCTTTGGCCTGAATGCCAAGCATTACATCAGCAGGAAACTAGGCACCGCTCATCACCTGGCCAATACCATACTACGGTGAAGCATGATGGTGACAGCATCTTGCTGTGGGGATGTTTCAGTGGCAGGAACTGGGAGACTAGTCAGGATCGAGGGAAAAATGAACGGAACAAAGTAAAGAGAGATGTTTGATGAAAACCTATTCCAGGACCTCACTCTGGGGCAGAGGATCACCTTCCAACAGGATAATGACTCTAAGGACACAGCCAAGACAACGCAGGAGTGGCTTCATGACAAGTCTGTGAATGCCCTTGAGTGGCCCAGCCAGAGCCTGGACTTGCTGTGCATCGATGCTCCCCACCCAACCCGACAGAACTTGAGTGGATCTGCAGAGAAGAATGGGAGAAATTACCCAAATACAGGTGTGCCAAGCTCGTAGCGGCATACCCAAGAAGACTTAAGGCTGTAATCGCTGCCAAAGGTGCCTCAACAAAGTGATGAGTAAAGGGCCTGAATACTTATGTAAATGTGATATTTCAGTTATTTCTTTATAATTACTTTGCAAAAATTTCTAAACACCCGTTTTCACTTTTTAATTATGGGGTGTGTAGATTGTTGATTAAAAAAATGAATTTAATCCATTTTAGATTCTGTAGGCTGTAATGTAATAAAATGTGAAAAAAGTGAAGGGATCTGAATACTTTCTGAATGCACTGTATTAACCACTTTTATGTCAATGTCGATGACATGATAAGTTTCAGGATGACATAAACATTGGTGGTGTTGTGGATAACCTGGTGAGTTGTCTAATATTACAGCATGATAGAAATCAGCTTGAAAGTTGGATGGAACAATGGCAAATGGAATTTAATCCCGGCGAGGCCAACCAAGGGTAAAACATACAGATTAAATGTTAGGTTTCTACAGTGTGTTTATGAACAGTTGGTCTTTGAATGTGGCCAATGAAAAAATTGGCCATTAAAATGTAAGAGTTGGAACATTATATTGTAACATCATAAAACATTGGTTGGGAAATGTGGACTATTGTGTGGATTTCTGGTAACCGCACTACAGGAAGGATGTAATTACATTGGAGAGGGTGCAGAGGAGATTCATCTGCATGTGTAGGAAGGAATTGCAGATGCTGGTTTTCACAGAAGATAGATGCAAAATGCTGGAGTAATTCAGCGGGACAGGCAGCATCTCTGGATAGAAGAAATTGGTGACGTTTCAGGTCAAGACCCTTCTTCAGACTGTAGCATGTCGCTTGTATAGGACCACGTGGGACCCATTGGGTCCCATGTTCACATGGGAGGGCTGGTCCCCCAACACAATATTCCACCTCTCCACCAATTCCAATATGGGTGTTATGGGCTGAAGTGACTGGTTTCAGAGGGCTAGTATAGACATTGTGGGCCAAATGGATTATTTGGATGGCTGCTCAGTCACTCAAGCCTGATGTGCTGGCAGCTCACACACGGCTGTTGGGCTGGTAGTTGACTCACGGCTATTCCTTGAAATTCCATTTCAAGAAGGGTGCAAGGCCACCAAATTCAAATGCAGTTTAGTTTCCTACCATTTCAAGCAGGGTGCAAGGCCATCAAATTCAGGTGCAGTTCCTACCACTTCAAGCAGGGTGCAAGGCCAATGAATTCAAGTGCAGTTTCATACCACTTCAAGCAAGGTGCAAGGCCACCAAATTCAAGTGCAGTTTCATACCACTTCAAGCAGTGTGCAAGGCCACCAAATACAAATGCAGTTTCATACCACTTCAAGCAGGGTGCAAGGCCACCAATTAAAGTGCAGTATCATGCCACTTCAAGCAGGGTACAAGGCCACAAAATTCAAGTACAGTTTCATGCCATTTCAGGCAGGGTGCACAGCCACCAAATTCAAGTGCAGTTTCATGCCATTTCAAGCAGGGTGCAAGACAACAACATTCAAATGCAGTTTCATATCATTTCAAGCAGGGTGAAACCACCATAAAACCGCACAAAACATTACAAAAACACTATTTAAACACCACACTCACAGTTCAGTAGATATTCAGTGTGTTCAGTTGATTCACAGCTCAGACAGTCGTGACTTCTCCCTCCCCCATCTTGCAGAGACTGAGCAGCACCCACACTTCCGGATTTTATAATCCCTCCCCCTCCCACTGGAAGGGGCATGGCCTTCATGGCATGATTGACAGGAGAGAGATTCTGAACATTTTTTAAACACAAATAACACTGCTCTGATCCTCTGCACCTGATTAATAGAGGGGGACTGAGTAAGATGGCCAAAAGTCACAGCCGTAAGTGGTAGCATTTTATCTAAAATCAATATAGAGTGCAAACAGGAAGTTGTCAAGTTTATACTTTTAATCATTAGCCATTTCAAACCAACAACCACCAACCATTTGCTGTGCTTTATTTCAAACGAAGCACCAACAACCATTTGCTGTGCTTTATTTCAAACCAACCACCACCAACCATTTGCTTTGCTTTATTTCAAATCAACCACCACCAACCATTTGCTGTGTTTATTTCAAACCATTCCACTACCAACCCTTTGCTGTGCTTTATTTCAAACTAAGCACATTCTCATTTTCAAAGCACATTATGGGCACTCAAGGTCAGTAAAACCACATTCACAGTTTAGTAGACATGTGTTCAGTGTTATTCATAACTCAGACTGAGAGATGTGACCCTCTCGCTCCCTGATCTTGCAGAGACTGACTGAGGCACTCAACACATCCGGGTTTTATAGTCCCTCCGGAAGGGGTGTGGCCTTCAGGAGAAAGAATCTCAACATTTTTTAAACACTAATAACTTATTTATTTTTCATCGATGGGAAAAATCCTCTTGTCCTGCACAACAGAGGGGGTCTCTGAGTAAGATGGCCAAAATCACAGCCATAAGTGGCAGCGTTTTTTGTAAAATCAATATACAGAACAACAGGAAGTGTTTAAGATCATACTTTTAGTAATACGGATTTCAGTTATAAGGAAAGATTGGATGGGCTGGGTTTGTTTTCCCAGTAGCAGAGGAGACTGAGTTATGGCTAGAAGGATTAGTATACACTATGAGGGGAAGATATAAGCGTGACAGGAAAAAAAATTTTCTCACGAAGGGGTTGTTTAAGGCAAGAGCATTTTGTTTAAAGTGAGAGGTAGAGGGGTGAGAGGACATCTGAGGGGAATTTTTCAACAAGGAACATACTTGGATTTGTGGAGGTGGTGGAGGAGATGTAACGACCATCTAAACAAGCATGTAAAATGCCAAGGCATTGAAGGCCATGGATCCAACACTTGTAACTGGGATTAGTATAAACAGGTGCAATGGTTGGTGTGGCCTCTTTGTTGGACAACTCTAGAACTCTACGAAACAAAAGCTTACAGAACGAGATGACAACATCTGGCAAAAATAACAAAACTCTTAGCAGCACTGTATTAAGTTTTACGCTATCATTGAAATAAATGATTGCACCACCTTAGTTCAATTTTCAGGGAAGGAGGAATTTACTTGATTATTATCAGGGGGTCAATGCTGCAATGCCACTTGATTCAAAGGTTCAAAGTGATTTCATTGTCACATGTACCAATTAAGGTGCAGTGAAACACGATTTACCATACAGTCAAACTAAAAGAAAATCAACAAGACACACAACTACACAAAAGTTGGCCATTGAGGGATATGGTTTCTTTATAGTACAACTCAGCTGAGACCAACTTACCCAGTACTGGAACATGTCCTCACCTCTGCTACATACAATGCTCTCACTGACTAGATTCATGCCAGTAAATCAATGCCAGTATGTAATTCAATGGAAACTCATTTTCACAACAGTCTCCAACCATACACTAGTTTATAACATCCTAGCTGGTAGAGCTGTTGCCTCAAATCTTTTGTGATTTGGGTTCAGTGCTGACTTCCATTGCTGAAGATGTTTGAAGTTGTACATTCTCCCTGTGACTGTGTGGATCCCCCTCACCATCCCATCCCTACCCCTCCTAGGTGGCTCCCATCCCTTTGGACATCCCTAAGGGTTGGAAGCTTAATGGAATAGTCTAAAATGCCCCTGGCGTAGATGAATGGCAGAACTAATGGGAATGTAGGGAGAAGAGACCACCAGGGGTGCCGGGGAGATGGATGCCCTGCCGGCAGACTGTTCATATTTTCTTTCTTTTTGTTATTGTTTAGTTTGTTAAAAATTTGTTTTAATGTTCTTCGGTTTGTTTTATGTGGTGAAAGGGGGGAGGGGATCGGGAGAAACTTTTTTTCAAGCTCTTACCATCCCGGAGATGTGATCAATTTTCGGATCACATTCTCCGGGCACTGCGGCCTTCCACCAATGGAGCTGGAAGCCTCCTCAGACTGTCGTGAGCCCCACCGCGGGGGCGCGGACTTAACATTGGAGCTGATCCTTTGCCTGGGATCGCTCCCACCGCTGACTTTAACATCCAAGGCTCGCAGTCGGCTGAAGCCGAGTCAGGAAGCTCCAACATCGCGGAAGGTTCGACCAACCCCGACGCGAGGTTCGATCGCCCGGCGCGGAGGGCCCGAACGCCGCTGGCTACGGTAGTCAAGATCATCCCATCAACAGGGGCTCGAGGCCCCCCACCGAGGAAGAACAAAAGGAAGATACTTGAACTTGATTTTGCCTTCCATCACAGTTGGGAATGTGTAGGAATCACTGTGGTGGATGTTCATGTTAAAATGTGCTTTTTTGAGTGATCTGTTGCTTTTAATTGTATGACTGACCTGGCCAATGAAATTCCTCGTATGTTGCAAAACGTACTTGGCGAATAAAGTGTGATTCTGATTCTGAGAACAGGATACAAAGAAAATGAGTTGGGATTGGGATTGTTCTGTAAGATGGCATTGACTCAAAGGGCCAAATGGCCTCTTATGTGGTGAGGATAGGTACAGGATTAAATAATTAGTCTCTCCTATTTTCCAATTAGAGTTAGCATATCAGGGAACTTCAAACAAGTCCAGCAATTGATAATTGCACAATAAAGAGATAGCTTTGTCAATGTTTAATGTTCTAAGCGATTGTCTGTGACCATAAGAAATCAGCAAAAGAGTAAACATCATCTGGTTTACATTGATCATTTTTGAAATAATATCCAAGCTTTATCTACCCATCACTACATAAACTACCAAGAATACCGGATAAATCATTAATCCTAATATTTACTTTGGAGACACTGTCTGCAACATATTTGTTTGTCTTGACTGGTGCCTTGTGTATATAGTTCAAAAACTCATTTCTGGCGGATGTCCAGTCTCACTGATGTCTACTCCACATTGTAACTTAATTAAAATTAAGGACCAACCCACCTCTCTGCCGTTTCCCAACCCCCATCACCACCATTTCCTATGCTAAACCAACAGCGAAAGCCACAATCAAAACGTTAACATATTTTTTTCAAGGCCTGCTTCAGTGTTTGAATTCCAGAGATGCATGAAGAGGAAATGACAACTCAGGACACAGCACAGATCCAACCCTAGGGACTGACTAATAATCATTGCAATTGACATAATTAATTCCATGTGACCACAACAGATCCAAAACAATGGACACTTTATGTTGGTTCTCAGGAACCATTTAAACTAATAAACTGGTTGGGAGGGGTGACTGTTGCTGTCAGACAGAATGTAGATCCTGGCAGACTCTCAGTACATCACCCAGATAGCGAGCGATGACAGATTGATCCCAGGAATCACACCGAGCTTTTGATGTGCAAGCAAAGGACAGTTTGACAGGCAGCATCTCTGGATAGAAGGAATAGGTGACCTTTCGGGTCGAGACCCTTCTTCAGTCTAATCCAAAACCTCACCCATTCCTTCTATCCAGAGATGCTTCCTGTCCTGCTATGTTACGCCAGCATTTTGTGTCTATCTTTGGTGTAAACCAACATCTGCAGTTTCTTCCAGCACAAAGGACATTTTGGTCGCATTTCAAGTTGGTGCTTTGGTCCAATATTGTACCCCCAACACTCTGCAGCCTAGAGATCAAAGCCATGCATCGTGATTCCACATAGAGTTAAGACTGAATGGCACATTGCAGGAAACAGATTAAACAATGTTACTGGTTAAAGAGAGAGAGCAATGCCCCTTTGTATTTGTATGTACATCATTCTAATCATCACATAGAAACTTAACTTTTACCAAATTAGATTCAAAATTATGTCACTTTAATAAACACTGATTCAACTTAATGCCCTGATCTCCAGTTTTAACAAATTTCAAGCTGAAACCTTTGGGACGGCACAGTGGTGCAGCGGTAAAGTTGTTGCTTTACAGTGCCTGAGACGCGGGTTCGATCCTGACTAGGGGTGCTGTCTGTATGGAGTTTGTATGTTCTCCCCGTGACCACGTGGGTTTCCTCCTGTTTCCTGCCCCATTCTAAAGATGTGCAGGTTTGGCTTTGGTAAAAATTGCAATTTGTCCCTAATGTGTAGGATAGTGTTAGTGTATGGGGTAATCATAGGTCAGCTCAGACTCGGTGGGTCGAAGGGCCTGATTCTGTGTTGTATCTCAGTCTAATGTCTAACGTTTAACTTGCGTAAGTGCCTCAACATAAAATGTTATGATTGGATTGTCAATGTCAAATGCAATGGGATGGTTGATAAAGCAACAGTCAATATAACCATCATGGGCCCAATTACCATTTCATCCTTTGGATGTGTTAAAGTAATGGTTCACCAACACTACGCAAGTGTTGTTTTAGCGCTCCAACACCCATCATACTCCCCAAACACCAATGATCTCAAGCTCCTTTTCTTTTCCTATTGCACCAGGTTTTATTTCAACAAACCATTTGCCAATATTTGAGCCACAGGCTAATCTTCACTCATTTTGTCCCAACTTCATCCATAGGAAGTCAAGAATCAGGAGATCATTTAGACTCGTAGCCTTTGCTCTGAGGGGCAGATAGATCTTAGCCAATCTTCACCTTAATTCTATCTACCTACCTTGGTTCTGTCAAATTTAGTACCTCCACCTAACAAAAAGTTAGAAACTCAGTTATGTCATGAACAACTGATCCCAAGCCTCAACTTTTTTTTAGAGAGTGTCCAGATTTTTCTGAATGACACCAGTCCTCAAAAATCTGCCATTAGTTTTAAGATTCAGTTGAAAGGTTGAAAAGTACAGCATGGAAACGGGTCCTTCGGCCCGTCGAGCCCACGCTAACCATCTGTCACCCGTTCACACTAGTTCTCTGTAATTCCACATTCACTGACACGCTAAGGGCAATTTACAGAGGCCAATTAACCTACAAACCCATATGTCTTTAGGTTGTAGGAAGAAACTAGAGCACTCAGAGGAAATCCACATGATTGTTCACAGGAAGGAAGTGCAAACTCCACTTAGACAGCATCCAACATCAGTATCAAACCCGAGTTTTTGGTGCTGTGATGCAGCAGCTTTACCAGCTGTGCCACTGTGCTGCCCTTCTCAAGAATAGGTTGCATTTTCTTGTCTCCTCTACTATTTGAAATAATTTCTCCATTCTAGCCTTTAATCTTCTTAAAAAATCCCACTTAGATTAGACATTAATCTTCTGGACTCACGCAGTCTGTATAACCTTCCTTACAATTTCACCTTCTTGGACCAATAGCTAGCATCTCTCAAATTCATGACCTTTACCATCAAGGATGATGTGGGCAATTGGTGCATAGGAATAGCTCACTGACAGGTTCCCCTTTAAATTGCATGCTATTCTTCCCTGGGAATATGTCACTGATCGCTCATTGTTCCTACTCAACAGTACTACCTTCACCAGAAAGGACCACAGTGAATAGACATTAAAATGAATAACTGTTAAGAACTCGAGGTCTACATATCTATCCTTGCTTTAGTTTAGTTTAGAGATGTGGCATTCAAACAGAACTTTCGGCCCACCGCGTCCACGCTGACCAACGATCACCCGTACACAGTTTCTATTCTACACCCTAGGGACAATTTACAGAAACCAATTACGCTACAAACCTCCAGGTCTTTGGAATGTGGGAGGAAACTGGAGCAGCTGGAAAAAAGCCAAGTGGTCACAGAATGGATGTATAAACTCTGTACATACAGCACCCGTAGTCAGGATTGAACTCGGGTTTCTGACGCGGTAAAGTAGCAACTCTAATGTTACGCTACTTAATTGAACTGTTCAAAATTGATGGGGTCATTAAGGAGACACTATAATGCTATATTCGGTGTTAGGAAGTTAGTAATTGGAGCCCACATTCTTCTCTTCTATTCACAACTTGTTCTATTTGATTTTATTTGATTGCGCATGCCGGGCTGATTTAATTCGTCGAAACAGGGCGGACCACGCGAAAGTTGCAATCTCCCACCCCCCACATTCTTATGATAACAGATAAGAAAACAAAGGGGAGACAGAATATTTTGTTTTTTTTAATGTGGCAAATTATTGTGATCTGGAACACATTTACTGTTCTTAACAGGGTGTTGGAAGCAGGAAAAGGTGATTGCTCATATTATTGAAAGGGCTGCACAATGGCGTAGGGTGGCACAATGGCACAGAGGTAGAGTTGCTATTTTACAGCGCCAGAGACCCGGGTTCAATCCTGACTACTGGTGCTGTCTGTACAGAGTTTGTACGTTCTCCCTGTGATTGTGTGGTTTTTCCTCCGGGTGCTCTAGTTTCCTCCCACACTTCAAAGATTTACAGGTTTGTGGGTTAATTGGTTTAGGTAAAATTGTAAATTGTCCCTCGTGTGTAGGGTTGTGGTAGCGCACAGGGTGATCGCTGGTCGTCAAGGTCTCGGTGGGCTGAAGGGCCTGTTTCTCTAAAGTCTACAGAATTAAAAATAAAATGTCATGTTTACAGGATAAGGGAAGGAGAACCTTCTTCAGAGCTGTACATGAGTTCAATGGGTATATGATAATAAAAAATATTAACTTTGTTGCTCTCTCTAACTGTAACCAGGAGAGAATGACACTTCAATAATTGCACATCAGAAAGACTTCGTAGGGGGTTTATGAAGGATCCTACCTTTGTTATAGGTCCAGCCGAAACGCTTATTGATGCAAAGAAAAACGACAGTCTGAAGGAAATGCAGATGCTGGTTTAAACCAAAGATAGATACAAAAAGCTGGAGTAACTCAGCGGGTCAGACAGCATCTCTGGGGAAAAGGAATAGGTGACGTTTTGGGTCTGAAGAAGGGTCTCGACCAAATAACGTCACCTATTCCTTTTCTCCGGAGATGCTGTCTGACCCACTGAGTCACTCCAGCTTTTTGTGTCTATCTACAGAGGTTGTTTCTATGACAGCCTTTGACTGTCACAAGGCAAACCAGTGATTGCAGAGTTAAAGGAGCAAGGCCACATCTGGCTCTGTTTTAGTCAGATGCTCCAGTTCATTGAGGCGGTGAATTTATTTTAAGGTTGTTCTCTTACTGGTTGGAGAGTTCCCACTAGATATCTGAAAGAAATATATTGTTCTTGAAGACAGCCCAACTGACCATTCTTGTGCACTGAGTTAATAACCATGACAAGTTTGTGCTAAATGAAGTCCTCTGAACCGAGACTAATCTTTCTTTTGCAGGCACAAGTACATCAATAAGCACTTTATCAAAATTAAAAAAGCATGGAACATGATAAAGAATTCACAAAAATAAAACTAAACAAGGATTCTGCATTTAGAAGGTCAATTAAAATCTGGATCTGTACTCAGTGGGTTAGAAGTTGTAATTAAACTTGAATTGACTGAAGATACGGCATAGAAACAGTCCTTCGGCCCATCGATCTATGCAAATCATTGATCACCTGTTCACATTCGCTGTGCACCAGAGGCAATCTACAGAAGCCGATTAACCTACAGTATATAACCCCCTCACCTCTGGAATGCGGGAGGAAATCAGAGCTCCTGGAGGACATCTACGCAGTCTCATGGAGAACGTGCAGACTGCTTACCGATAGGACTTACTGTGAGGCAGCAGTTTTACCAGCTGCGCCACTGTGCTGCATTTTTATGGCAAGCCAATTTTCCCATTCCTTTATAACCTTTCACCAAACTTCCTCTCCTACAAATATATCAAGGAACATTATTTAATGCAAAAAAATACATAAATAAAGGTAACATAAAAAACGTATGTCCTTTTCAATGCAGAATCTGGGGTGAACACTATGAGCATTTGGGAGAAAGCGAGCTTTGGATTAACCTGATACTCAAGTGATGAGCCAACAGAACATCTTCTTTCAGTTCTAGTGCTCCACCCTAGTTCTCCAACTAGTTTCACTGTCCTGATTCAATTTACTGATTGTATGCCTCCTTGTCACATTCCCCTCAGCTAACATTGAACCATTCTACATTTCCTTATCTTCGCCTGCGTCGATCAATCTTTTTCACCCTCCATATCATTAGGCTCCCTCTCCCCTGACTCTCAGTCTGAAGAAGGGTCTCCACTTGAAACATCACCCATTTCTTTCTCTCCAGAGATGCTACCTGGCCCATTGCGTTACCCCAGCAGTATGTGTCTATCTTCGGTGTAAACCAGCATCTGCAGTTCCTTCCTACACATGGTGGAAAAATATCATTTAGTGGATATTTTTAAGGCACAGATAGATACATTCTAGATTAGGACAGGTGTCATAGGTTATGGGGAGAAGGCAGGAGAATGGAGTTGGGAGGGAGAGATTGAATGGCAGAGTAGACTTGATGGGCCGAATGGCCTAATTCAATTCCTATCACATGACCTTATGACATCTTCTTTCAGTGTTTTATCCACGATTGATTCTCTTCCTCAGACACCATGTCTGTTGTTGCTAGTTTATGCTTTACATTGGGGATACTGCAGTTGATAACATGCAAAGGAATTTTAATCAGGAAGTTGCATTTAAAATATTCTGAAAACTATCACAGTTTCAATGAAATCTGTGCTCGAGTTGCAGGTGGCGTCTAGGCCGGAAACTCTAGTCTCACACAAGGGTAAATAGAGCATGATGCGAAAGGTTGTTGCTGCAGCATTATGGCTCATTTGGTTCATTTCTGGAGACTGGAGGATGTAACCTAGACCCACACTCTTTGAGCAGTAGTGATATTATGGTGTTTTCTATTGAAGAAATAATTTATGAATAATTAACATGCACAACTTGTGGAGCTGCTGTCTCACAGAGCCAGAGATCGGAGTTCAAATCTGACCTCGGGTGCTGTGTGTGTGTGTGTGGAATTTGGCATGTCTTCCTGTGACCATGCAAGTTTCCTCTGGGTGCATCAGTTTTCTCTCGCATCCCAAAGACATGCGGGAGGGGATGAGAAAGTGGTATAACATAGAACTAGTATGTATGGGTGATTGGTGGCCAGCATGGACGGTAGGCTGAATGGCCAGTTTTCTTGCAATATCTCTAAATTAAAAGCTCTAAACTTGAGATTCTTCGGGATGCATGAGGAACAAAGAATATTTCAGTGAATATAGTGTGTTAGCATTTCCAACATTAAAGTGCCCCAGCACCACACAACCTGCTTCTATCTCCTGCTCAAAATCCACAAACTGAACTGTTTGTAATCCAATTTCCTGGCAGGCTCATTGTTTCTGCGCATTTAATAAATTTCAACTTTCCATGCAAGGTTTGCCTTCCGTTCCTCGTGTGTGACTTTCCTAAAAACACCTCCATCTTGTTAATGATCATCTTTCACACACTGGCCAAAGACTTCCAGTTCTTTGCGCGCTGGCCAGTTGTCGATCCCTGTTCATTTTGGATAAGCAATTGATTGAGTAGACAAGGTCGTGCGAGTTAAAATCAGCCTAGCCATGCTGCCATGGTTGAGAGATATAGCGGTTAAATGTTCGTCTAACCCTTGTTGTCATCCAATTTCCAACTTTAAACACCATCAATTTCAGATTAAACCATTAATAAGAAAGAATACAAATTAGCTATGTTGCATTCTCGGTGACAACATTTCGATAAAGTTCTCAAACTACAAAAAGTTAATGTAACAATGAAATGTATACTTTCATTTCAGTTCTGATGAAGGGTCATTGACCTGAAACATTGACTCAGTTTGGGAGATGAGTATTCTCAACATCTGCTACTTTTCTTTTGCTTTTCAATTAATTTTATGAATTGATAGACTATGCCACTGTTTTGTGATCTCAGAGCTAAATCCTGAACAATACTGCAAATACTCTCCTGCTATAGAAGACAAACAGATCATGAGCAATGTGGTGTGTTATGCTACTCATCTCTTCATTGATAATGGTGGAACACTTTTGGGTAAAAATTAATCCTCTGTCACACATGCTAAACACAAGACATAGTACCCAAAACAAATTATGGTTCCTTTCATAGATCAAGGTACAATCACTCGCACACTTCTAACAAACAATCAAGGGACTGAATGTATCTCTGTTTTTTATTCCATTAATGCTTTGGAGACATATGTTTGTCTTCCTTAGAACCATTTTAGGATATTAATTCCTGATTTATAGTTTAACATTATTAAATAAATTCCACTAATAACCTCTTATTTTATCATTTTCAACTTGGCTCTTGTGAGCAGTTGAATAACTCACTTTCATTTGGATAATTTGGGGGGGGGGGGGGAAGGTGTCGTTTTCCACATTAAATAAGGATAGTCGGCTGTGAAGGGCATGATGGATGTTCTGCTTTTCCAATACAAAGACAGTCAATAGTGGAATTCCTGGAATATTCTTCTTTGGAACTCTTCCTTAAAAGCTATGGGAGAGAGAGCAGTTAATACTTCCCAGGGTAGATGATAACAGTGAGTGGAGGGTATAACCAGACTACCAATTGTCTGAGACAAGTATGGAGCAGGTTCAAGGTTGGCAAGGCTACTGCTTCTGATCCATAGGTTCCCTTCCACAGTCGCAGAAGCTGTTTGTAGTACCCCATGTCTGTCCCCAAATCGAATTGCTTTGCTCAGCTCCAGGCCCATCTCTTCTCTGTATCTTCTCTCAGCAATCAGCTTACTGAGTAACTTTATTAATCAATCTGAATTCAAAAGTGTCTGTATTAAGTAGTCACACCCTGGTTTCTAAAGTACCAGCAAGATTTACAAAGGACCGTTGAAAAACATGAAGGATACCCGCAAGCTCAGAGAGGGAACAGATGAGGCTAATTATTACAAAATTATAGGAAAAAACATGTTTTTTTATTTCTTTATACAAACTCCAACTAAATACTTGTTTAAATAGTGTCAATAATAAATTAAAAAAATAACCGTTCATAAACATAACATAGTATTAATATTCATCTACACATTAATACATTTTATTACAGCTGCTCACAGACCCCCTCAGATATTGTACATAGGATCTGTGGTAGTGTTTCTGCAAACCATCATTTTAATTGCTTGATTAAGTTTTGCAAAATAATATTTTCATCATTTGCCTGGGTCCTGCTGGATATATTAACTCATTCATAACTGGAAGTGCCTGTCAGTGTGGGGGAAGGAGAGCCAGAGATTCAAAGTCTGGACTCACCTGATAAGATTCTGAGCCAGAGGTTTAATGGTTCATTAAGAAAGTAGAAGGATAAAAAACCTTCCTTGTTTTGTTTTTCTCCTTTCCACTAAAGTAGTGTACGGGTAACTCATTGTTCCTGGAGATTTCATCTCCTGGCTCTGTAGTCAAACAGATTTTTATTTGCATTTTTAATATTTGTATACCTAATAACTAATAATTTTAAAGAAAATTAAAAATTAAAAAGTACACAGCTTGTTTTTATGCTTCCACGAATGCTTGCAGAAGACAAAATGATAACTTCTGGAGCAGTGCTAGACAGATTGTAATCTTCAGTGCCAGTTGAACACCAACGTAAGAAATATGGGTTAGTGTGACAAAACATACTCCAGATGTGGCAGTTGAGTTACCTGATGTAGTGAGAGGAGGAGCAGAGCGTGTCTGAAATCAAAGGAGCAAGGTATATGGAGGCAGCAAGGCTCAAACTATTTGGCTGCTGCACATTTCAATGGGATAATTCTTTTGAATGCTTGTTAGCAATTGTACTATCTGTGCCCCCTGAACTACATTTGTTTAATCTGGTATGTAGGGAATTGGAACAATGATTGAAAGGGGGAGAGGCAAGCACATTTAAACTGTGCCTGGATGTGCACTCCACCTGCAGGGCTATGGATCAAGCTGCTGAAGGTGGGCTTGGGCTAGGTAGATGTTTATCAACTAGCATAGACACATTGGACTGAATGGTCTAGTCTGCATTGCAGCTATCTATGATTCCACGTCGAGATAGCTAACTGAGCCAAATTTGTGTTGGCCTTTGAGTGCACCCTAAGAGCCACACCTCGCTCTCCAATACCAGGCCATTCACACTGTAACAGATGCTACCTGACCCGTTGAGTTACTCCAGCACCTTGTGTTATTTTTGTTGAATCCTCTACAAGCACAATGTACTTACACTGGGTAATAAGAACAAAGGATAGATCACCACAACATTGCGATTAGCTGTTTCCTGTCCAGTTTCTGTGTGGGTCTGACCATGTCAATAGGTACAGCCAGTCTAGTCCAACCCTAAATCCATGTTATTCTCCCTAATGTCCATACAATACCACCATTAATTAAAATAATTATCAGCGCTTGGAATGATACAAAAAAATTACTGATTCATGTGGAGGAAAGCTGGAAAGAGAATTAAATATTTTTAAAAAGCAAGACAATCAGAATAGAGAAAGGAACCCATCCCAGATTGCACAATGCAACAAAATAGTACATCTAGAAAAGGGAGAGGAGAGCATTCATGGTTACCAACACTAAACCAATACAACAGTGATTGGTGATGTGTAAACAAGGAAAATCAATGACAAACACAACACAAGGTGCTGGAGTAACCCAACAGGTCAGGTAGCATCTCCGAGAACATGAGTAGATGAACTCATGTTCCTCGTCTGGAGAACGTGGACAGGTGACAACTGATGATTGTGCTCACTTTTGCCCCATTCTGTTCTGTTGATGTCATGTTTTACTGCATGTAACCAGTGCAAATTTATTGGTCTTTTTGTTAAGCAGGATCCAGGACACCGTAAAAAGCATGAATTCTACCCGCAGGTCATCTCCTCCACACTTTCATAAAAGTTCTCTTTTACATTATGTGACCAAATCATTTCATTTTAAGATGCACTCTCATTGTTTAACTTTGACCATGTTTCCACTGCTTTCTGTTCAGTCGTCTGTTATTTGGATTACATCACTTAATCTTCATGCTAGATGGTTTCCCTTACATCTTCTCATCAAATTATTCAATTGGTGAGTAGTTGAATTATTCAATTGGTCCCTTATGACAAGGTATAAATGGGTGGAGCCTGCACAGAAACTTCACTTCCTGAAATTGAATTTATCCAAACCATATTAAAACAAATATTAAATAAAGTTGTGGTAAATCATTGGTCCATGGGAAAAGCATTACCAAGACCCACATAAATTAAATGGATTGAGACCTGGAAGCTCAAAGCAGAACAAACTCCAGTGCATCAATTGTGATCTGTTTACTAGTTACCAGAAGATTGACTGAAAATGCTGGAGTAACTCAGCAGAACAGGCAGAAACCAGATTCAACTGTACCTTTACTTTAACTTTAATTTACCTTTCCATTCATCATGAAAATAGAGAAAGTTGATAATACTGCTAATTGGATCATGTACAATCCAGATGTTTTGGAAAGTGAAGTCAATTTCACATTAAATCCACAGTGAGATAATGAAAGGCACCTGTTTGATTTTACCACTAGTGGTCAGATTAGCTGTAAGATGCAGCTTCTTTCAAAGCCGAGGTGCAAGCAGTTAGGAATGAGTTAATATATTCGCAGCTCTGAGGGCAGGACCTAGATGGACAGATCTTGAATCTTCGTAAACTTACACGACAGTTCACATAAACGTTGCCTCAGCTGCTCAACTGGGTCCAGGTATGCTTCTCTCGACGAACGACTAACCTCCCTGAGGAGGTCTCATCAGATCTTTACTCCCCAAGTGCCATCCAGTCTTCCTTCCTTTCTTTCCAATAACCCATCTTGTCTTCCTTGGTCAAGAAATGCCCTCATCAGTGATACCATTGCTGAAGAAATGAATAAATCCCTGTAAATCTGTGTGATGTTTTTTGACCCAGTGTAGTTTCAGTTCCTCTCTACACCGCGAGTCAATTCCTCTCTGAGAAATGTAATTACAAATTTGTAATTATACGTCCTTCCCTTTGTGACGTCTTCATCCTTCAGTCCTGAATGCTGTAGTGTTCTGATATATTGATGCTACCCTGCATGGCAGAGATTAATTGATTTTCTTCACTTTGGTTCCATGTCTAAGACACATCTTTTTATGTATCATTGCCATCAATGTGGTTTTATTTTGCTTCAAAATACTCTTCATTTGCAATGCGGTTGCTGTTAAATGCAACAGATGTTGTAACTTGCAATTTCCTTCAACATGGAGAGTCAAGCAAAATAAATCTCGGGTAATGATTCTGGCAAAAACGGCAGACAGCTTCAGGCATAATCTTTGCTGCTTTCCTTCACTTCCATTCGTCCCAGATACAGGGTAATTCAACATGAACTCTTTACTGACTTGGAAGCATTTTAACCGTCCAGTACCCTGCAAAATGCACATTAGACAGAAAGTCAACATTAAACTCTCATTGACATGCTTATCCCTACATGCTTCTGTCCTTACATTCCTACTCTGTAGATTTTTAATTGCAACTTTCCTTGGGACAGAATCAGGTGTTTTATGTGGCACTGGGTTTGCTCTATCACTATGATCAGGAAAAAGCCTGAAATAGTAAGCATCAAATCTACAGTACGTTAATCTATATCTTAGATTCTATTTTGCTTACAGTGAGTAAAGACCTTGAAACCCAACACTACACGACATAGAAAATGTAGTCAAAACAGCAGCAATGAGTCGGAGAAACCATCGTGCAAGATTCAGTGATCATTACCACGTCAAATTGGGAATGACTACCTATCTGCATGTCTCCCCTGAAACTATCATGAAATCAGATGGGGATCTAATCGAGGGTATGATGATAAATCACAAGGTCACTCTAACACAAAGTGCGCACTGTATGTTTGCCAATTTAAAGATTTCATTCATTCATTAATTAAACTTTTCAATATTGTTCTAATCCTTCTCCTTTTCACGCCATGTGTAAGAGGCTACCAACAATTAGTTAGTGTATGGAACATTCTGCCAGAGGAGGTAGTTAAGGCTGGGACTATCCCAACATTTAAGAAACAGTTAGACAGGTACAGTACAATGATAGGACACGTTTGGAGGGATATGGACCAAACGCAGGCAGGTGGGACTAGTGTAGCTGGGAGATGTTGGCCAGTGTGGGCAGGATGGGCCAATGGGCGTTTCCACACTGTATCACTCTATGACTCTCTCTAATTCAAAGTATCAGTCAGTGTTGAGGAGCTTCAAAATGTATCAACCACCAGCAGAAAAATAAAACACTCTTAATATGAATTAATATTTTATAAATAGATAAAAAGGAATTGAGCCAAAAGTAATTCCCAGCATAAAGTGTTTTTGTGGATCAGGTAGCTTGCTACTCTACTGGAGAGGGAAGCTGATTACGAGTTGTGAACTGTAATAGCCGTCTACTTAAAGTGAAATAGATAAATGGTGACCAGATGGTAATATTTATAGATGGGGTCAAGGAAAGAACATTCACGTCGCGGCCCTGTTTCCACCAATCTTTCCACCGCCGCGCACAAGAAGCACAAGAAGCGACAAGGCAGTCACCATTGTGCAGGTGCCGAGAAGTGCGTTCAGCTCTGGCTGAACAACTTCTAATCTCGTGTGTGGACTCGATAAGAAGAGGAATATTTATGGATAGGCAAAGCTACTCTGAATCCTAATAATCAGGCAATTGTTTCTGGAATATTAACCAACTGGAGTTGCTTTGAGTTTGGTTATTTTCAGATGAGAGAGTGGTCCCGATTTAAAACCTGAAACTAACACGCTGGTTTCAACATTTGGGACAGAACACAAATGGCAAGCAGCTAATATTTATCAGTGCAGTCTACACAGCCAAACGATTTGGTTAGGACATAAAAATGCATCTAGGCTCTTCATAATGGAATAGAAACAGATAAAGGCATAGTTTTCCGGGAGAAGATTTGCAATATTTTGTTCACACTAATGAACAAAGGAAGGTTGGTTGAGAGTGGAGGATATTATGAGATCGTGCCTTTCCAAATTGGCAGAAAAACTAACTGCACTACAATTAACACTGCTATTATGGTGAACACGAGTGATAGAATTCACTGGGTCCCCACCAAACAATCCCATCACCATGGTGATGTTCTGGACAATCGATATGGATGCAGTTGCAGAGAAAACAAAATAGTTGGAAAAGCCGCCAGAATCTTCCCGTCATTTCGTCAAAGGTAACATTTCCACAGGAATTCCTGCTAATCAAGTGGGACTTTGAAGGATTCTCAGTGATCAGTGATCACCAAGTGTAAGTCAAAGGAGTTCAGGAGTACCAGACTGAAAATGTTAACTTGAGTCTTGTTGCTGTCTTTGCTTTGACCGCCACTTCTCTACCAAAAGGTCAACCGCTGAAATGCTTCTGTTCTTTGTGCCATGATTAATAATCGTGAGTGGATGTGGCGCCATTCGGTTATTTGGCTTCCACGTCTTTGCTTCGGCTTCTCGTCCGTCGGTGCCACGTCCGGGTACCATTAATAATAGCCACTTTATTCATTGCACCCCAGACTTTTATCTTCTCATTTTTCCCTTACCACACCCTTCCCTTCCCCCTCCTGAGTTGAATTAAACAATATAAAGAACAATTATTTCCTGAACCTTATGATTTACTAGGCCTTATTATTTTTTAGAGAATTTGATATTAAAATGTTGTTTTAAAAAAATGTGAATTATTATTATAATTCACTTTTAGTTGGACTACCCACACATGTAGTAATGGCAAAATATTTCAGTCTGTTGGAAAATTGGTTTCCTTTACAGACTACATGCTGAAAATTCTACATGCTACCTGTTTATCAATCTTCTGAAAACAAGTGATAATCTTCTGAAAATTTGTGATAATTCATTTAGAATTTCAATTAGATTCCAGATTTATTTTTCATATTATACTATTAACATAAGCTCAACATCCAAATTATATTTCATTAACTCCAATACAGACTCAATACAGATTTTACTTCGGAGTCACGTGAGTGACTACGCGAAGACCCCGCCAGCACCCATGCGCGACATATCGTCGAACGCATTGCGGAAGCGACAGTCGGGAGGAGCGTCGCTCCTCCAGCGTGAGTTAAAAAAAAGCCGGAGATAAGTACTTAACAGTCTGGTAGAGTTTCGTGGCGACTCTGTGTGTTGTGTTTACAGGGAAAAACAGCACCATGGAGTCCAGGAAATCGCGGAGAGCAGCGGCAAAATCCGCTGCTGTGGAAAGCAGCCAGCAGCATGCCGACTCCCCAGAGCTGCAGGTACATCCAGCAGCCCCCAACTTCTCACCGCTACAGACCGCAGGTGCGCCGCGGTCTGGCGGAAAAACCATCCGGAAGTCGGACAGGTCCGCTGACTCGGCTGGGTCAGGACCTGAGGACACCCCTTTTGCTGATAGCGACGGCGGTCGTCTTACCCGCATCAAGCGGATGGTGGAGCAGTTCCTCCAGCGTGACCTGCTTTTGCAGGGGCAGAGTCACAGTGGGTCTCTTCGCAGGGGAGCATTGGGGGTCAGAGCTGGGCTGACCCTGAAGAAAGGGACATGGCTGAAGACTCATCTGTGTCAGGGGTGCCGCAAGAAGAATTACTGGGTATGGTAAACAAATTCGCTATGCCCACCCAAAAAGGGCTGCCATTGCATCCCAAGCTGGCTGCCAGTATAAATTACATGGCAACAAACCAACTGCAGGAACAGGCAATTAACAATACGGCAGACAAATACCTTGCACCAGAGAATTGTATTTCTCTAAATGTGCCTGCTGTCAACAACCCCATTTGGGGAACATGAGCCCGACCATAAGAAGTCAGGAGGTGAAACTCCAAAGAATCCTCAAGCTACTGGCTGCTGGGATTACAGCAGTAGCCAGAACAGCTGATGGGGTTGAAATGCCTGAAGAGCTGTAAGACGCTCTAGCACTCCAGTGCAATACGCTATTTGAAATGAATAGCTACAGGAAGAGCATAATAAAGCCTGCACTCAATCCCACGTTTGTGGGATTATGCAGGCCCAGCAGTGCACAGCCGCCAACATTGCTGTTTGCGGACAACCTCCCAAAAGAGGTAAAAGACCTGGATGAGGAGGCCAAGGCTATCGGCATGATTAAGGTGCCGAACACCTCCAAAACCCCATATCAGCGGCGGCAGCACCCCTACACATCCACCAGGCACCGTTACAACGAGAGACCATCTGGTGGTGAAAGCTCGAAGGCCAGCCCTCCTGCACAACGGTCTTTTTTAGACCATGGCCCAGCCCGACCTTCTTGGAAAATGCGCCATCCGCACACTGCAGCAACACAACAGAACAAGAAGCAAGGACAGAGACAACCAACACAGAACCGCCGGTAACCTTGGAGGTAGGTGGGTCTGATTGCCTCGGAAACATTGCATGTCTAGACTTATCACGGGTTGGGGGACGGTTGCACTTGTTTCGTCATGTGTGGAGCACTTTTACCTCTGATCCTTACATACTCGGAAGTATTCAGCGATACAAAATTGAATTTGCATATGAACTCCCCATCCCAGTTCAGCATACACCTAGCCGGAAGTTTATACTCTCACAAAAAGAGAGAACAGAAGGCCATGCTGAACTTATAAGATTAAACGCAAAAGGGGTAATTGAGAAGACAAACAGAGAATCTCAAGAGTTCATATCAAACATTTTTACCAAAAACAAAAAAGACGGCGGATGCCGCATCATTATAGATTTGACCGAACTGAATACTTCCGTTCAATATGTCCATTTCAAAATGGACACGTTTGTCACAGCCAAACAGCTAATCTCTGACAGGTACTACATGGCTTGCATCGATCTAAAGGATGCATACTATTCAGTACCAATACACAAGGATCATTGTACATATCTGAAATTTGTCTGGATGGGACAGTTCTGGCAGTATAAGGCCTTACCCAATGGGTTATCATCGGCACCCAGACTGTTTACCAAATTGCTAAAACCAGCTTTGGCATATTTGAGGAAACAAAATCATATTGTTATGGCCTACCTTGATGATATTCTCATTGTAGGGGAAAATTTAGAGTTGGCTACATTGGCAGTATCAGCCACAAAGCATCTTTTTCAAAAGCTGGGATTTATCATTCATCCAGATAAATCAAAATTGAGACCCTCCACTACCATGGATTATTTGGGGTTCACTATCGATTCTGTTCAAATGTCTATCACCTTGCCACCAAACAAAGTGGCAGACTTGACGGAAGCATGTAAAAGCCTCACTAGCATCAGAAAACCATCCAATTGGCAAGTAGCCAGAGTAATTGGGAAACTAGTGGCTGCATTTCCAGCAGCACAATTTGGACGACTCAATTACCAAAATCTACAAAGAGCAAAAATTTAGCTCTTAAAACTCATGCAGGCCATTTTGATAGGCCTATGGAACTACCAGGGAAAGAAAAATTAAAGTTAAATTGGTGGATAGACAATACTCAGCATTGTTCTAACTCCATCACTCTCATGAATCCATCATGTTACATTACAGACGGATGCCAGTGCAAAAGGTTGGGGAGCAACTAATACCACCTCAAGTTGTGGTGGCAGATGGAGTGCACAAGAGTTAACCCTGTTGGGAGCACTAGGGATTAATTATCTGGAAATGCTGGGAGCATTTCATGGACTCCGGGCCTACTGCTCAGACATGCACCATCTGCATGTACGATTACAGATTGATAATACCACTGTGGTGGCCTATATTAATCATATGGGTGGAATAAAGTCGATATCATGCGATGAATTGGTTAATAATATCTGGCACTGGTGTCTCGAAAGGAATATTTGGATCTCAGCCACTTACCTTCCAGATAAGATAAATGCAGTGGGGGACACCAGGTCACGCAAATTCAACGACAACACTGAATGGATGTTAGATCGGAAAGTGTTTGCCGATATTATAGAACAGTATGGGATACCAGATATCGACCTTTTTGCATCCAGATTAAATTGCCAACTACCAACATATGTTGCTTGGGAACCAGACCCTGGGGCAGCAGCGATGGACGCTTTCTCGCTGCATTGGGGGGATTTGTTTTTCTATGCATTTCCCCCCTTCTGCCTCATCAGTCAGATCTTACAAAAAATCAAACAAGACTCCGCAATGGGTATTTTGGTTGTTCCCGATTGGCCTACCCAACCATGGTTCCCACTAGTACAAAATATGGCCGCAGAACCCTGCATTCGGATCTACAAACGTCCGAGCCTTTTGGTACACCCTGTGACAGGGGAAAGTCATCTGTGCCATGACCGAATAAACCTGGTGGTTTGCAGATTCTGAACAGGCCATTTCTGGACTACGGACTCTCCGACAGGACGATAAATGTCATCACAGCGTCATGCAGGGAGTCCACCAGGAAACAATATCTTACATATGTGAAGAAATGGGAAGTGTTCTGCACCAGAACAAACACTTTATACGACGCAGCCACCATCACTGAAGTGCTGGTGTTCCTGGCTACCCTACATTTTGATGAGGGATTGAGCTACAGTGCCATTAATTGTGCCCGTAGTGAGTGCCCTATCTAATTATCTGGGCCGAGGGTGTGATCACCTGGCTGTTGGATTACACCCACTGGTATCTAAACTAATAAGTGGTATATTTAATTCTAATCCCCCCAGGCCCAGATACACCCATACTTGGGACATAGGCATAGTGTTGACTTTGCTTCGAAGATGTACAACTATATAGGGACTCACACTGGATAAATTAACCTATAACATGGTTATGTTAATGGCACTTGTAAGAGCACAATGGGTTCAGTCCTTACATAAGCTCAGTATGGATATCACTAATGGCAAGTCCTGAATGGCAAGACTGATTCATGTCTATCACTAATGGCAAGATAACCTTCCTTATACAGGGGTTACTTAAACAGGATAGACCAGGATCCACTGGCTAAAAATTAAAATTTCTGGCCTATCCTGCAGATTGTCAGCTCTGCATCGTGACATATATATTGCGGTATATAGAGGTCACCAAGAGTCTCAGGGGGACGGAGAGGGTTTTACTCATTAGCCACAAACGCCCTCACCATAAGGTCACAGTACAAACCATTTACAGATGGTCAAGGGTGATGTTGGGTGCAGCGGGGGTGGACACTAATATTTTTAAATCTCACTCCACCAGGGCTGCATCCACATCGGCAGCTAGAATGATGGAAGTTCCAATGGACCACATCCTTGCTACAGCAGGTTGGAGTAATGAACGGACTTTTCAGCGCTTCTATAATAAACCCGTGGCCACTCCCAAGACATTTGCGTGAAAAATTTTAAGTTCTGTTTCATGATTTACCCCAATGTAGGGGCATTATTATTTTAGGTATGAAATAAATACTTTTTTGTTTTTCAGCACAGTTTCATGTCTGAAATACGTTACATCCTCCATTCCTAGCATGGCAGTGTGTGAGCATCGACTTGTTCCAGGGCATGAAATCACAGAGCTTTGAAATCTTCACGAAGTCACTCACATGACTCCGAAGTAAAATAGTAAGATTAATTGAGAACTTACCAGTTTGAAGTTTGATCTTTATTTTTTGAGGAGTTACGATGAGGGATTACGTGCCCTCCACTCCCAAACCCTCTATTATAAAGGTCAACTGGTATATAAAGTTCTCTCTTATCTTACTATGTTAGTCAACTTTGATATCTGTGATTTCACACCACTGCTTTGAAGAATGTCACGCATGCGTGCTGGCAGGGTCTTCACGTAATCCCTCATCGTAACTCCTCATAAAATAAAGATCAAACTTAAACCTGGTAAGTTCTCATTTAATCTTACTATTCTACTCCATTCCTTTAGTCCTTTGCTAAGGAAGTATTATAAATTGTCTCTGATCAATCTTAGGTAAATGAACAAAGTTTAAGAATATCAATCAAACTTCAGATTCTTCAAGAAATAAGATCTGCTTAGTTGTTAAATTACTGGGTTCTTATATTCCATGGAATATTCCTTTATTTCTGACCACTTTTTGTCTCAGTGAAAGCTTTTATCTTGTGAAAGCTTAACTTTGTTCCAAATCACTTTTTAGGCACTTTAAAAAAAAAAACAGTTAGTTAATGCAGGGCTACCATTTTGTTGATTTATTTTCCTGTAGGCTCACAATCAACATTTTAATGACACTTTAAATTTCTGGTAGTCCTACGTAGCAATATATATTGGGGCCATATTGTTCCAGTGGGATGTGGCTCCTCATTTTCTTTGTATTTCCAGAGGTGTGTTACCTCTGAGAACTTAGCCATACAAAGAATGGTCCTTATGCCTTTCTAACAATTAAAAGTACGATAAGCAACATTGTCTTCTTGACTTCCGACACGGAGATAGAAAGGTTTGAAAGAATGATCATCATGGCATTAAAAATGTCATAATGAAAGATCTAGTTAATTTTTACAATCATCTATCAGTCCAAATATCAAGAAGCGGACTTTATATGGATTCACTTACCTTCTTTAGGAAGTCCCATTGACATCAAGGCCAAAGGATAAAGGCAAGGGAGAAAAACAAAAATAAAAACAAAAACTGCAGATGGAAAAGAAAATGGAAAGACAGAAGAAGAGCAAAATGTTTAGAACAAGTAGAGTTATGTGATAAGCAGCATGTATGGAACCATGTTAAAAACACAGCTTACAACATTATGGAGTTATTCTCACTGACAAACTCTACATATTATCTTATTTACGGTTAGTTAAGGGTCTGAGGAACGTCAGAACAAACCAATTAAGAATACTATAGTTAAACACTTATTTCCACACTAGTACAAAGCCATTCCTTTTTGGTTTAGTTTAACTTGCATGTGAAGCTGTGTTCCTTGTCATAGTATTACACAGGGTGATGATCCAGGTATTAAGCTTCTTGAACAAACAATATCAAGCATTGGAAGTGCATTCTGTGCGAAGCCCTGGGAACATTCTTCTTAATGGTGGCTAAAATATTCACATATGATTTCTTCCTGTACTTCCTGAAACATTCTCTCCTCTGCACAATCAAAATGCCACATGAGGCAGCACATTTACATGGTGAGCCCACTGATGTAAGAGCATGGGCTTCTGCGAGACTGATAAACTCACCTTCTCTTCCAGATCTTTGATCTGCCGATTCTGAACATCAGTCTTGTCTTCCAGGTCTCGTATTCTCTGAAAGACAAGTTACGCATTAAATCGCTGGCTATCATGAGCATCAAGCTCTGGTTTTCAGTCACACACTTAAATGTACCCATCGATATCTCTTTCCTTGATTTCAATGCTGAGTGGACATTCAGCACGGTTTCAGTCACTTCCATTTGTCACCCGTTATTCAGCACAACCAAATTTCAAAAATCACAATGGGCAGTTAATTTTAAAGCATTTGTGTATTGCAAAACCAAAGGTGCATTTCTAACCCATATATTTTAAAATTAGCAGTAAAAATTCTGCATTCCCTATATATAATTAGAATACCTCCAACGTTATTAAGAGTGGAGGAACATAGATAGGGACCTCTGAGAACAAGTCCAAGAAATCTTGAAGGTGGTAGTGTGGATGGATAATGCAGTTAAGGTGGCAAATGTGATGCAGAGTTCCTGTGTCAGGATATTAAGGGGGTTACGCTCCAATTTTATGAAACATAGGCCAGACCTCAGCAGGAAGCAGTTTACATTACCACACTATATGATAGCACTCGAGTGGATGTAGAGGAGATTCCACAGGATATTGCCTGGCATAGAGTATGTTAGGTATGAGAAAATACCAGAGAGATTAGGTCTGTTTTCCCAGGCAGAAGAACTTAAGAGAGAATGTGACTGAAGTAGATAGAATTACGAGCAATTGCACCATCTCCACACTTTTAAGAAGTTAATATATTGATAATGCTGATGGTAATCTAATTATTAAATTCAGCAGGCCATAGGGAAACCATTAGTTTCCCTGGCTGACCCTTAAAGAACACCTTCTCATCCACCCTGTGAACAGCAGATGTTTTTTATTCCTATCCATCTCATGCCTAGCCTGGAATAAACCAGCCTGGTAGACCCAAACGTGTCTGTACAAGAAATCAATTACACTGTACTCTGCATTAATTAAGCAGCCTAAATACATCATTAGATGTTAGTAGGGTTTTGTCAAGTAAGTGGGGGAAGGTTACTCCACCATGAGCCAATGCAGGGCAAAATTCCCAAACATCCCATCACTAGGGCAGCATGGTGGCGTATCGGTAGAGTTGTTGCCTTACGGTGCCAGAGACCTGGGTTCGATCCTGACTACGGGTGATGTCTGTATGGAATTTGTATGTTCTCCCTGTGATCTGCGTGGATTTTCCCCTGGATCTTCGGTTTCCTCCCACACTCCAAAGATGCACAGGTTAGAAGGTTAATTGGCTTGGTATAATTGTAAATTGTCCCTGTGTGTGTAGGATAGTGTTAGTGTGCAGTCGGCAGGTGGTTGGTCGGCACGGACTCGGTGGGCCGAAGGGCCTGTTTCCGTGATGTATCTTTAAACCAAACTAAACTATACTAAACTAGATGGCTCAGATCCAAAGAACCTTGTCCTGTTGAGTCATTTGATCTGAACAAATTATGTGAAGATTAGCAAACCCTCTTTCCCATTAACCCAAGACAACTAGGCATCACTTTTCCTCGCTTTGTCCATTTACCAGCGTGTACCTGCAGTAGAATTAAGTTTTCTGCTCCATCCATGTATCCCCAACTCCCAAACACATACCAACCCATCACAGACCCATTGCATTCTCACACTGAGTGTGAACATCCTGGAACCAAGTAATGAAAGTTTCCCAAACCCCTTTTCTTCTGCTCTGAACTCAGGTGCACCTCAGGAACAAAACAGAAGAAATTCGGCACCACAAGTTGCTGTTTTACTTATATTTGAAACAAGCTGTCTGTGTCCAAGATTTGGAAATCTTATTCCCTCTCTCGGGTGCAAAGCAACAAGTAAAAAAACTTAAAAAGAAACTGCTGGAGGAATCCAGTGGGTCAGGCAGCGTCTGTGGAGGGAAATGAGCAGACGATGTTTCGGATTTGGAGTCTTCTTGAGACTGATGGCATAGAGGGGAGAAAGTTGGTAGAAAGAGGTGAGGGGATGGTGTGGGGTGCTGGTAGGTTTGCCCAGGTAAGAGATAATTATATCATTGCAAGCAGCCTTGTTTTTCAGTCTCCTGTACAGCATAGAAACATAGAAAATAGGTGCAGGAGTAGGCCATTCACCCCTTCGAGCCTGCACCACCATTCAATATGATCATGGCTGATCATCCAACTCAGTATCCTGTACCTGCCTTCTCTCCATCCCCTTGATCCCTTTAGCCACAAGGGCCACATCTAACTCCCTCTTAAATATAGCCAATGAACTGACCTCAACTATCTTCTGTGGCAGAGAATTCCACAGATTCACCACTCTCTGTGTGAAAAATGATTTTCTCATCTGGGTCCTAAAAGACTTCCCCCTTATCCTTAAACTGTGACCCCTCGTTCTGGAGTTCCCCAACATCGGGAACAATCTTCCTGCATCTAGCCTGTCCAACCCTTTAAAAATTTTGTAAGTCTCTATAAGATCCCCCCTCAATCTTCTAAATTCCAGCGAGTACAAGACGTGTCTATCCAGTCTTTCTTCATATGGAAGTCCTGCCATCCCAGGAATCAGTCTGGTGAACCTTCTCTGTACTCCCTCTATGGCAAGAATGTATTTTCTCAGATTAGGAGACCAAAACTGTACGCAAAACTCCAGGTGTGGCCTCACCAAGACCCTGTACAACTGCAGTAGAACCTCCCTGCTCTTGTACTCAAATCCTTTTGCTATGAATGCTAACATACAGTACCATTTGATTTCTTCACAGTCTGCTGCACCTGCATGCCTACTTTCAATGACTGGTGTACCATGACGCCCAGGTCTCGTTGCATCTCCTCTTTTCCTAATCGGCCACCATTCAGATTATTATTAGTCTGCCCTCCTGTTTTTGCTTCCAAAGTGGATAACCTCATATTTATCCACATTATACTGCATCTGCCATTCATTTGCCCACTCACCCAACCTATCCAAGTCACCTTGCAGCCTCCCAGCATCCCCCTCACAGCTAACACTGCCCCCCAGCTTCATGTCATCCGCAAACTTGGAGATGTTGCATTCAATTCCCTCATCCAGACCATTAATATATATTGTAAATAGCTGGTGTCCCAGCACTGAGCCTTGCGGTACCCCACTAGTCACTGTCTGCAATTCTGAAAATGACCCGTTTACTCCTACTCTTTGCTTCCTGCCTGCCAGCCAGTTCTCTATCCACATCAATACTGAATCCCCAATACCGTGTGCTTTAAGTTTGTATACTAATCTCTTATGTGGGACCTTGTCGAAAGCCTTCTGAAAGTCCAGATATAACACATCCACAGGTTCTCCCTAATCCACTCTACTAGTTACATCCTCGAAAAATTCTATAAGATTCGTCAGACATGATTTCCCTTTCATAAATCCATGCTGACTTTATCCAGTGATTTCACCACTTTCCAAATGTGCTGCTATCCCATCTTTAATAACGGACTCTAGCATTTTCCCCACTACCGATGTTAGACTAACTGGTCTATAATTTCCCGTTTTCTCTCTCCCTCCCTTTTTAAAACAACCTCCCATTCCCATTCGTTTCTCTGGGAAGGAGCCGCATTTTAAGATGATTCTTTCCCCTAATTGTTTGAATTAAAACTCAGGAGGTAGAGAATCACTGAGGTGAAGCAGTGGATCATTAGTGAGTTCAGTAACTACATTACAGTAGCTAGCAAGCAACTCCACAGCTGACTAATTCCAATTATCTATTGACTTATCAAGAAAAGAAACATCAATTTGTGAATCCTCTCCCTCACGTAATTGAATTAGGAGCACCAACAACAATTACAATCTTCCTATCTGTGTGACTCAGAATAGCATAATGCTGGCAACAATATGCCAATTTACTCAGAGGACTGCATCACATGTGGTGCACTCCAGACCGATTTGGGGAGTTTGCTATTTATGTCTCATCTTCACTGTGTAGTAATGGCAAAATACCTTGCAGTTTGTTGGAGAATTGCTTTCCTTTGTAGACATGATACCTGAAAATGCCACATGCTACCTGTTTATCAAACGTCTGAAAATGCACCACAGTCAAAAAAATCTGAGATAATTCATTCAGAATATCAATAAGATTCCAATTTGTTTTTCATGTTATACTATTAAAATAACCTCAACATCGTAATTATATTTAATTAACTTCAGTACAAAACACAGTAGAGATTGTGCTCCATTCATTTAGTCTTTACTAAGCAAGTATTATACCTTCCTATGATCTCCCTCAGGTGAATAAACCAAGTTTAAAAATATGAATCAAACTTCGGATTCTACAGAAAATAAATCTGTTTAGTTAATAAATTCCTGGAGTCTCACATTCCATGGAATATTCCATTATTTCTGACAGTTAAAAACATCTGAAACAAATCATTCAGAATATCAATTAGATTACACCACAGTAGTACTTCTATGGTTGTCAAGCACTCCAGAAAAAATCTGAGATAGCACTGTAATTGTCGATCAATGTTTTTCTTGTCTAAATGGTCAAACTCATGGGAATATCTGAAGCAAAACTAATGGAGCAAATTTACTTCTCCAATCTTGGATTGTTTTCTCTGGAGCTCGGGGGTTGAGGGAGGTCCTCATAGAAGCATATAAAGTTAAGAAAGGCATGAATAGGGTAGATAGTCAGAATCTTCTTGACAGGGCGGAAATGTCAAAGACCAGAAGGGGATATTTAAAGGAGATGTGTGGGGCAAGTGTTATTATACAGAGAGTGGAATCAGTTGCCGGAGTGATAGTGGAAGCAGATAAACGGTTTTAGATAATCACATGAGTATGCAGGGAATGGAGTAGTATGGATTATGTGCAGGCAGATGAGAATAGTTTAACATGGTGTCATGACACAGACATTATGGCACATAGAGCCTGATGCTGGGTTGTACTGGTCTGTTATATATTCTAACTCTGAGCCGCCTTCTTCCTTGCAGCTCATCCATGAGCCTTCTCTCCTCATTCTCTTCCTCTCCTCCTTCAGAATCAATCTGTGATTTAAAAGTACAATTTTAGAAGGTAGATACAAAATGCTGGAGTAACTCAGCGGGACAGGCAACATCTCTGGAGAGAAGGAATGGGTGCCGTTTCCTCAGACTGATCTCAGGGGAGAGGGAGATACATAGATAAGGAAGTGTAAGGTGTGAAAATAGGACAAAGGGAATGAAGAGCAAGGGAAATGTAGAATGTGAGTAAATTGTGAGCTAGGAGAAGATAACAACAAAGCAAACAGAATAAAATCATCATTTTAGAAGGCGCATCTTATTTTGCCCCTCACCTGATGCGCTTGCTGCAGTAGTTCCATTCGCTCCGCAAGGATCTGGCAGTCGTACTCCCTGCTCTTCCTCAGCATCTGACGTCGAAGCTTCTCCACCGCAGTTCGCAAGTCATTCTTTTGCTTCTCAGTCAGTGATTCCCCCAGTTTGATCACGGTGTCCTGCTGCAGTGCATTGTACAGTGTTGCCTCCAGATCTTGGATATGCTGCAAGGACAGGTAAAACGTGTGAAGGAAGGACAAACAAACAAAGAAGAGGCTGACTGTTGAAAATAATCAACATTATTTCAGAGCAAACATGTGTCTAAGACAATTGGCCTCTGTTGTTTTCTGGTATTTTCCATCTTTGGTACTTTAGCCCACTGGTTATAGCACATGAATGGTGTTTAAGCAAATAATGAAAGGGTTGGAGTGAGTGGATGTGGAGAGGATGTTTCCACGAGTGGGAGAGTTTAGGACTAGAGGTTATAGCCTCAGAATTAAAGGGCATTCCTTTAGGAAGGAGATGAGGAGAAATTTATTTACAGGGTGGTGAATCTAGAATTCTTTGCCACAGAAGGTTGTGGTGACCAAGTCAATAGGTATTTTTAGGCAAAGATGGATAGATTCCTGATTAGTACAGGTGTCGGGGGGGAAAGAAGGCAGGAGAATGGGGTTAGGATGGAGAGATAAATCTGCCATGATTGAATGGCAGAGTAGAGTTGATGGGCCAAATAGCCTAATTCTGCTCCTGTCATATATGACCTTATGATAAATGCATGGAAATGCATTGGGTTATTTAGCCATGGAAGTTGTCAAATCCCATTACTAAAGTGAGCTATTCAATGGGAGCTATTGGACAGAAACAAGATCGAAGAACCACAGCTTAGCCCTTGTCTAGCCCAGGGCCAATTGTGGAACGTTCACAACTGTAACTTCCTCTCCACGCTCCCCACTCTCTATGGCCATCTGGGTAGTGGTCTAATGACTCAACACAAACATGGATTTGATGTTGAGATAGTCAAGGCTTGCTACATCAACATTCCACTACTTTCTTATTTAAAGATTTATTCAACACATTTCCGATCAATATAATACATCAGGTGTAACGACTTCCAAAATATCCTGCTAACGGTTATATTGCACGGACTGATGTTGGAATTAGGAAGACTGCATTTGTGCATCTGGAATGATGAAGAAGCACATTGATAAAGGTGGCACTGATGGTGGAGGAGGAACTATTATCTGACCTTGGACAAATGGACGGATGGCTGGCAGGGCTACAAGTGATGGGTAGTGGAGAGACCAACAACTGGGTCAAATCACCGCAGGAAGATTACGGGGCCCAGATGGATCAAAATATTGCTTTATTATCCCGTCATATTGGTCTAAAGCCTATCTAATTTAGTTTAGTTCTACTGGCATGAACCACGCTCTTCTAAGGCAACTTGCTTATTTGGACGAGGGTCCATGATTAATGCAACCGCTTTGCATGGAAAGAGAAGTAACGTATTTCATCAGTAACAATGAGGTAGAATTAAATAACAATCTATAAATACTAGCAATCAAATGTATGTTTTTAATGTGAAAGGATAGTGGAGATATACTTCTATCGCCTGAACACGAACCTTCATAGTGACTTTACTCGGTTGTACTCTCCCATTAGACTCTTCAATTATACGCCAACAACTCTCTCCTGTTATGTCCACATAACTGCTAATTTCAAGTGACAGAGCTTGAGAATAGTTTAATTTAGTTTCTTTTTGTCACATGTACCGAGGTATAGTGACCAGTCTTTGTTTGCGTGCTAAACCAGTCAGAGAAAAGACTAAATATGAATATGATCAAGCCGTCCACAGTGAATTAATATAATCAAATGAAGCAAAAAATGTGTTGGATATGTAAGTCTCATTAACCATCATCTGAACCAGTAAAGGAAACAGGACCCTTTCTCCAAACATCTACAGTTTGTTTCACCCTTGAACAATGTTTTAAAATGGATGTGTAGGAAAGAACTGCAGATGCTGGTTTAAATCGAAGGTAGACACAAAATGCTGGAGTAACTCAGTGGGACAGGCAGCATCTCTGGAGAGAAGGAATGGGTTTTAATTTTTTTTTTAATGGATTATTTATTAACAGGTCTCTTGTTTCCCTCTTTCTCAAATAAACTTTCTGCTGCAAGTTTCTCCAGATGTAATTTTAGCACAAACCACTGTCCTTGCAGTCACTTGCCAAAGAAGGGCATTTCAAAACGCTACACTGCTTCACAAGATCATGGCGTGATCAACTTCTGTGAAGAGGGCACTTTACTAATTAGCAATTGAATCTCACTTCAATGAGAACGTTCAGAATGCGGGAAGAAATCCCACTTAGTAAGATGATTAGCTCTGAGCTCTGCTGATGATTCCTCAGCTCTGGGGAAAAGCTGCAATAAGACTCAGAAGATGGACAGTAGGAAAACGCTTCTTCCAATATGATTCACTTTATATCCACAGACTGGGCTTTCACATAAGCTGACTGCTCATGTTAAATTGGTACAACATTTCACATAGTGTAATGCTTCTGTGTGTATGATTACACTTCCAACCATTTGTAACCAAGATGCCCCTTCTACGCCAATTCCACCTGCCCGTGTTTGGCCCATATTCCCCTAAACCTTTCCGATCCAAGAGGAAAGATAATTACTCTTACATTTTTTGATTAATCCAAGAAACTATATCTACCAAGATGGCGCCCAAGCCATGCGACCCGCTGTGTACTGGTCACAGAAGTGGATCGACAATCATGCATTACAATCGCTCCACCCTTTTAAATCTATACTCCTGCAGCAGCATTTCATACTTCAACTATCCTCTTCTTCATCTCCTCTCAGATATTCTTGTTGTCCCATTCATCATGTATCTGTACACTGTGGATGACTCGATTGCAACTATGTATTGTCTTTCCGCTGACTGAGTGACACGCAACAGAAGTCTTTCACTGTACTTGTGACAATAAAATAATCTCAGCAATAATGAATATGATGCAAGTTTAATAATATCTCTGTACATAATTAGCAATCTGTATGTGGTACGGTGAATACTTTTTAAGGGAAATAATTCTCTACATGCCTTACAATGAATGATATGCAGAAGGAATAACATGTGGAATACTGAACCCATATAAGCCGTCCAAATGCAATGCTATGAACATATGTGTCTATAATTTCACCTTTGAAGAAAAAATAACCAAGTCTTTGTGAATAATATGATGGACTGAAGGCCCGTTCCTATGCTGCACTGTTCTACTTTTCTACTGCTGTATATTGGATAATTAACCTGACCAAACGAAGCATTAAATTATTTACCATGTATGCTTGGTCCAGGGCTTGCTTCCTATAATCCAACTCCTCCTCCAGGTAGCCTTTTTGTTTGCAAAACATATCCTGCAGGGGAGAGAATCTGTATTTAATTCATTTAATTTGGAAAATCCTACATCAACCACAAAGCATTTCTATTCCTGCTCAACATGGTCAATTAAAGTTATCTGGCAGTCATCTTTCTTATGAGGCAAAATAATTGAAATAAGATAATGGGAGTTAAAATTAATCCACTGGATGAGGTGGAATAATTCAGAGATTCCAACAGGCAACAGCTATGAACACAACATAAAGACAATGCCTTCTCCACCAAGTGTTTACATCACTGGGCACCATCATCAAACATGGTGTCGGGTAGGGTGCAGAACTTTCAAAGATGAGCTAATTAAAGTTGCAGCAGAGAAAGGAGGAGTGTTCTGAACCTGATCCAGTCACCCCTCTCACTGACAGGGTTGGGGATGGGATGGGGAATCATTCCATGCAAACAAAGTCATACTCATTCATAGATGGATACAGTAGTGATATGGTTCTAACAGGCGTTATACACCAACATTCAGCATCTCCATCTTCAGCATTGGGGGGGGGGGGGGGGGGGGGGGAGGGGGGGGGAGGAGGAGAAGGGAGTATGTAGTATGTAGGATAGTCTTCGTTTACGGGGATCGCTGGTTGTCATGGACTCAGTGGGCCGAAGGGCCTATATCCGTGCGGTATCACTAAACTGTAGGAAACACCTGTTGGGAAACATGTCCTGTGAGATTGGAGGCAAACTCTGCTAATTTTCCTTTGCCAGCATGTTTTTTTTTGGAATAATCTGCTGATGTCAGCAGCAGCCCAACACACAAATTTCATCAGTCATGAGATTTTCAACCTCTGAGAAATTTCCAGACATCTTTTACTCCAACTGTTTTCTCAGAACCCATTATATTTAAAGAACCAACACTCAAACTGCATTTTTTCCCACTCAGTGAGAGCTGTGACCTCCTTACAAGTTTATTCTTTTCACATGCAGATCAGAGTCATGGTTACCCTCAGCTTCCTGACCTCAGGAGTACTCCAGCCCACTGCTGTTATAGATTTGTGCCATATCCTGTGGTTTAGTTTAGTTTAGAGGTACAGTGCAGAAACAGGCCCTTTGGCACCGGCCAGCGATCCCCACACACTAACACTATCCAGCACACACTAGGCACAATTTACACTTATACCAAGCCAATTAACTTACAAACCTGTACGTCTTTGGAGTGTGGGAGGAAACCGAAAATCTCGGAGAAAACCCACGCGGTCAAGGGGAGAACGTACAAACGCCATACAGATAGCACCCATAGTCAGGCTCGAACCCAGGTCTCTGGCGCTGCAAGTGCTGTAGGACAGCAACTCTACCGCTGTACCATTGTGCCGGCCCAGTGGTTGCTGCCCATAACTGCTTTAGGTGGGTTGCACACTTCATCCACTTCATCCTCAGCCCACAGGAACAGAAGCAGACATTCCACTCACATAGGTTCCTCAAAGTACCTCCAGAGACCTTGGAAGCCGAGAGCCATGGCCTCCTTGCACATGGAGGATGCCTTCAATGGGCAATGTAGTTCAACAGTCTGTTCACGTCCTTGTGAGAACACTCTCCCTGCCCTGTCCAACTCATTCAATAGTGATAGCCTGGGTGAGTGTTGTTCAGATCGCTGTACTCCTCTTGTGTAATGGCTATGGAGGCTACACCTGCTAAATACAGGTAGCTGGAAGAGCTTGTAACAGGCCAGTAAATAATGCCATCAGAGCTGTTTTTCAGAGACAAATTTGGTACATCTTCTCCACCAATTCAAATATTGGAGGCCAGTGGGGGAGGGGGGGGGCTTTCTAGAGCGCTAGTATGGGTATTGTGGGCTGAAGGGACTGGTTTCCAGAGGGCTAGTATGGACATTGTGGGCCAAATGGATTATTGGGGTGACAGCTCAGTCACTCAAGACTGATGTGCTGGCAGCTTACTCATGGCTGGTGGGCGAGCAGTTGACTGACTATTTCTTGGAATTCCATTTCAAGCAGGGTGCAAGGCCACCAAATTCAAATGCAATTTCCTACCATTTCAAGCATGGTACAAGGCCACCAAATTCAAGCGCAGTTTCTTACCACTTCAAGCCGGGTCAAGGCCACCAAATTCAAGCGCGGTTTCTTACCACTTCAAGCAGGGTGCAAGGCCACCAAATTCAGGTACAGTTTTCTACCACTTCAAGCAGGGTGCAAGTCAACCAAATACAAGAGCAGTTTCCTATCACTTCAAGCAGGGTGCAAGCCACTGAATTCAAGTGCCATTTCTGACCAATTCAAGCAGGGTGCAAGGCCACCGAATTCAAGTGCAGTTTCATATCACTTAATGTAGAGTGCAGGGGCACCAAACTCAAGTGCAGTTTCCTACCACTTCAAGCAGGCTGCAGGGCCACCAAACTCAAGTGCAGTTTCCTACCACTTCAAGCAGGGTGCAGGGCCACCAAACTCAAGTGCAGTTTCATGCCACTTCAAGCAGGGTGCAAGGCCACCAAATGCTAGTGCTGTTTAATGTCATTTCATGCAGCGTGCAAGGCCACCACATTCAAATGCAGTTTCATACCATTTCAAGCAGGGTGAAACGACCATTTAACCACACAAAACATCACATAAACACCACACTCACAATTCATTAGACATTCAGTGTATTCAGTTGATTCACAGCTCTGACAGAGTCGTGACCTCTCCCTCCCCCATCTTGCAGAGATTGAGCCACCCACAATTCTGGGTTTTATAATCCCTCCCCCTCCCACCCGAAGGGGCGTGACCTTCATTTGCAGTGCAGCATTTCAAAGCAGTTCCCGCCAACAACCATTTGCAGTGAGCAGTTACCGCCACCAACAACCATTTGCAGTGCAGCATTTCAAAGCAGTTACCACCACCAACAATCATAGGCAGTGCAGCATTTCAAAGCAGTTACCCCCACCAACAACCATTTGCAGTGCAGCATTTCAATGCAACCACATTTTCATTTTCAAACCACATTAAGGGCACTCACAGTTGAGTAAACATGTGTTCAGTGTTATTCACAGCTCAGAGAGATGTGACCCTCTCGCTTCCTCCATCTTACAGAGACTGAATGAGGCACAACACTTCTGGGTTTTATATTCCCTCCCACCAGCAGGGGCAGCAGTATGTCAACATTATAAAAACGTTAATAACTTTTTCATTTTAAATCGATGGGAAAAATCCTCTGGTCCTATGCAGTGGAGGGGGACTCCGAGTAAGATGGCCAAAAATCACAGCTGTAAGTAGCAGCGATTTTTCAAAAATCAGAGAAACAGAAAAACAGGAAGTGGTCAAGATCTTACTTTTAGTAATATATATAATATATATATATGTGTGTGTGTGTGTGTGTGTGTGTGTGTGTGTGTGTGTGTATGTTATATATATATGTGTGTGTGTGTTTGCGAGTATATATATATATACACACACACACACACACGGAACTTTTATTTATTTCTTGTTTATTATTTTGTTTACGTTACATATAACATAATATATTTAAATATCCTGTTGTGCTGAAGCAAGTGAGAATTTAATTGTTCTATCTTGGACATATGACAATAAAACACTCTTAACTCTCTTGAGAAAGTTTAAAGATTTAAAAGTTACAAAATGGATTCAGCTGTAGGTTTGGAATCAATAACATGGATGCTTAACCTTTCGCCTATTACACCAACAAGGCTACAGCACTATAACAGAAATGTTTTCAGAAATGTTTTCACCCTTATTCCATAACACTAGTGAGATAACAGCACAAATACATGAACGTTTTTCTCTCATATAAACAATCAATAGAATGTTCAGACACTTGGCTCTTACCCTTTACTCTACAAAATTGTAATGTGCGTCAACAAGGTAAAAAAACAAATGCTTGAATTTGCAAAGTAATAGGTTCTTCAGCATAACCATATATGGGCTAACCTTTCCTCTATCGGAAGAACCTGTCAATCTTAACAGGCAAGACAGTACAATCTTAACAGTACAATGTTCTGTAAAATAAAGAACTGCTGAATTGCTGATTATTGGGGAATAAATATATCTGATTGAACATTACCTCTTGATGTGGGAATAGACTGACTCTGTAGTCTGAATTTTACATACTGTAAGAGTTTACTGCCACACCCGCCTGGGTGAAATAAAGATGTTAATGCTTTATTACTAATTATTGTGTTGTTATCTGTTTGACGTAAAAACAAACCTTTGCACTCTCATTGGAGTTTTAACATCTTAGCGATAGGAAAAAGTAGATAACAATTTCAAATTGTTCATTCAGTCAGAATGAAAATAAATGTTAGTTACCATCTCAATCTCCAAGTCTATCATCTTCTGATGAAGGGCAGCCTCCGTGCCTTCGATCTGCTGCAGCCACTGGAAAAAAAAAATGTTTTAATAGCATCAATGCTCTAAGCATGTATTCCACCACAGTCGGTTTTGAGAGTCTGTGTCAGGTCTAAAGAAGAGAGCTCACAAGTGGTTTATTATGCATCCATCAACCATACCTGGTTTATGTTTTTATTTCACTTTATATTTACATGAACATGACCCAAAGTGTCTGGATGTCTAAAGTGAACCCTTGAAAACCCAGATTTAGAACGGGCTCTTTGGCAATTACCGGGTATCCTTGTCCTTTTCTTCCTAAAGCATTCCAAAAGTTAGATTATTTGCTATCATTAAATTGAGGCCAATTTATACTTTGTACAATATTTAAAATGAATGATATTTAACATAAGATCTGAAAGGAAAATCCATATAGGCTAGAAAAAAAGCATATCCCAATCTGAAAGTTACATGAAAAGTTAAATATCATATGAATATACACTATAAAATTATATAATTATTCCAAATGTAAAGTACATCATCGAGGAACAATATATTAACAGGACAGCCCACTGTTTTCTTCATGTTGATGCCACAATTAGTATTGTTAGCTGCCTTGTTACAGACATGTGTCATGCGCACTGCATTCAGGATACATTGCCCTCTGTCAAGACTATATAATGAGGAACTTCTACAGTGCATTATAAGACGGGTGAGGAGTTGAGAATGTTGTGCTTCCGCTGTTTGCTGTAGGGGTGGTGAATATCAAATCTGCAAAGTGCCAGGAAAGGATAAATCCATCTCTATTTCACTGCCTTCATTCATTCTACTGCAGGACACAATTGTTCTTCACATCACTAAACTAATGCAGCTTCTTTAACGGAATGACATTTTCACAAGATTAAAATGTCTGACAAGGTTTTTATTGAGCCAGAAAATGGGAGAATGAGACAGTCGGGTGAAGAGCAACGCATCAAGAGCTGAGAGAAATAAATAAAACAGACCCTTGCCTCAAATGAAACAATGATAAGAGGCAAGTTGTCAAACTAACAAAATCCATCTTTGAGCAAGTGTCACACAAAAGGATAAGAAATGGATAATCACCAGAGATAATGAAGAAAAAAACATTGGAATCACTTAATAGTTGCAGGAGGCTTCACATTCTTTCTGATGAGCAAGTTGAATCTAAAGTATTATCGATTGTAACAATCTTGTGTCTTGGGGTGGCAAGGTTGACCAGTAGTAGAGTTGCTGCCTTACAGCACCAGAGGCCCATGTTCCATCCTGTCTGAAGATGCTGTCTGTACAGAGTTTGTACGTTCACCTCATACATGGGTTTTCCCCGGGTACTCCAGTTCCTCCCACATTCCAAAGACTTACAGGTTTGTAGGTTAATTGGATTTGTAAAGATTGTAAATTATCTGCAGTGTGTAAAATAGTACTAGTGTACGAGGATCGGTGGTCGATGCGGACTCATTGGGCTGAAGGACCCGTTTCCACGCTCTATCTTTAAACTAAACTAAACTGAAGTCACAATACTTCCAAGCACAAGTTACAGGGAACTGTTCACTGTTCATTGTACCTTGTAACTTGTACCTTCCAAAGACTCCACCAGGAACTATACTGGAAGTTGGATAATTTTATACTGGACAATTTTTACATTTATCAAGCCAATTAATCAAGCCAATTAACCTACAAACCTGTACGTCTTTGGAATGTGGGAGGAAACCGAAAATCTCGGAGAAAACCCACGCAGGTCATGGGGAGAACGTACAAACTCCATACAGACAACGCCTGTAGTCGGGATTGAACCCAGGACTCTGGCACGCATTTAGCTGTAAGGCAGCAACTCTACCGCTGCACCACCGTGACTGCAATGTTTCATACAAGGGTTTGGTAAATATATGCCTGTAATAACCCATAGTGTAACATGCTCCTCCTTTTCTACAGAGATGGGTGGTGGTGGAGATACTTGGAACCGAGGGAATATGCACCAACCGTCATTAATGATCTTTCAACAGTGATAAGGATTTGGTACATGGGTTCCAAAAGTTATGAAAATATGCCTCAATTGTTCTGGAAAGCTAAGCACCGCTGCTTTGCTGTGTCTTAGACCCTCTACTTTGGCCCAAATTATTTGTTTGGCTATTCATTATTAGACAGAAGTCCAGTTACGTTCATTTTCTGCTGGAAAAAGGTTTCCAAAAGTTACTATAGAATTGCCGCAAAACACTTTAGTTTAGTTTAGGGATACAACGTGGAAACAGGCCCATCAGCCCACCGAGTTTGCACTGACCAGCTATCCCCGCACATTTTCGGCCCGAAACGTTGCCTATTTCCTTCGCTCCACAGATGCTGTAACATCGGCGGTTGAAGGGAGACTTGATAGAAGTATATCAAATTAAGAGCGGCATAGATAGTGTCGACAGTCAGAATCTTTATCCTAAGGTGGAAATGTCTGGCACTAGAGGGCATAGGTATAAGGTGAGAGGGGTACGTTTACTGGAGATGTTCAATTGATTAGCACATGCCAGGGGTTATGGGGAGAAGGCAGGAGAATGACATTAAGAGGGAGAGATAGATCAGCCATGGTTGAATAGCGGAGTAGACGATGGGCCAAACGGCCTAATTCTGCTTCTATCTTATGAAGTTATGAATTTATGTGCTGGGCAGGTTTCTTTACACACAGTGTAGTGCGGGCCTGGAATGCATTGCCATGGGTGGTGGTAGAGACAGATATGATAGTGGCATTTAAGAGGCATCTTCCCCAGTCAACAATGGGCCATTATGGATGTCACCCTTCCTGAGATCATCTGTTCCAGGCCCTGTTTTGCTCTGGCCTCCTCTACCTTTCAGTCTGAAGAAGGGTTCCGAACCCAAAATGCCACCTATTCCTTTTCTCCAGAGATGCTGCCCAACCCGCTGAGTTACTCTGGCGTTTTGTGTCCATCTTCAGTCACAGGGAGAGCTGTACTTCTGAGCTGCCCATGCTCAAAGAGTGTTGAGGATGAGGATTTCCTGCTCAGCTGTGCATGGTTAAGAGATTGCGTGAGTTGGATCATTGTACCCTGAAATGGCAGCACTATTAAACTAGGTCTGCACGCCAGTGACATGACAATCCGTCTGCTCCACACATTTAGCAAGCATTAGCAGCACATGTGCTCTCTGGACCAACTTGTTGCATAAATATGCATTCATAAGAGCTACTTATAGCAACTAGTGGCCCACAGTGATGACTTTTCCAAAAGAAAAGTTACATAGTCAAACTAACATTGCATAAAATGGTTAAAGCCGCTTGAAGTGGATGGAATTGGATGGGATGGTTGGAGGTGGGAGGTCATAAGTGAAACTTTCCAGGACAGATTCCAACCAGAGATGGCAAAAATTGAAATCTCTCACAGTTGGAAGCAGACAACACTAGCAGTTCCGTCTGAAGAAGGGTCCCGCCCAAAACGTCACCTATCCATGTTCGCCATAGATGCTCCCGGGGCCACTGAGTGATACCAGCACTTTATGTGTCGGACGGGACTGCAGATGCTAGTTTTGCACAAGCAATTCCACAGTATGACCACTAGAGAGCAGCAGGTCATTAACTTCCAAGATTTCCATAAACCACACCTATTCGAGTTTGACAAAGCAGACGCATCACATTACCAGTTATCCAAGCAGATGTGAATCCTACAGCTTGATATGATTTTAATCTGTATCTGTATCATTCAACTATATGCATTAGGAATTCATATGACATATCTTTTGCAGAAAAACTCAAATACAATCAGCTGAAGGGCGGCATGGTGGCGCAGCAGTGGATTTGCTGTTGAGACCAAGGTTCGATCCTGACTGCGGGAGCTGCCTGTACTGAGTTTATACGTTCTCCCCATGACTGCGTGGGTTTCCCCCAGGTGCTCCGATTTCCACCCACATTCCAAAGTCGTATAGGTTTGTAGGTTAATTGGCTCCATTGAAATTGTCCCTAGTGTGTAGGAAAGTGCCAGTGTACAGGGATCGTTGGTCAGCACGGGCTTCGTGGGCTGAAGGGCCTGTTACCGCATTCTCTAAACTAAGCTAAACCTCTGTGGTATTTCATAGCATTTAGACAGTTGAATAATTGATAAGTGAGAAGGGCAAAATATTTTTCTATTTAGATAGTTTAATCTAAACATACAATCTGCCAGGGTTAGTCACACAAATGATGTCTTGCAATAACTTAAACCCACTGACTGCACATGATATTGCTTGACAATTTCTCCTGCATACATGACGTTACTGTGCTCAAATATTGACAACTAAAGAATATAATGAAATAACCAAAAAAAAAACAATCAGTCTCAATAACACGTGTTTATTTAATCCATTTTTCTTGAGGTGTGATTTAAGGAAGACGCTAAGTGAAGTCTTTACAAGGTGATCAATAGGTTGGTGCAGAATTCTTGAAGTGAGACACAAGGTGGAAAGTTTAAATTCAGGTTGGGAGAAGTGAATTGAGAGGGAGAAATGAAAGAGATACGAATTAAGTGAATGAGAGGGGGAGAAGGGAATGAGGGGGATTCAGCAGATCAGCTCCACTTTCACTTTATGTGATATATTTTCTTCAGAGAGGTAAATGAAAATAAATTCAAGCAGCATATCTACCAGCACCAGTCTTGGATACTCAGCAGTTATTGAATTTCACACGTAGTCAAAGGGCAATTTAGATTGAATAACTTTGGCAAACACTGATTATCTTATACTCACTGTTGTGAGTCTGTGGAATTCTCTGCCTCAGAGGGCTGTGGAGGCCGGTTCTCTGGATACTTTCAAGAGAGAGCTAGATAGGGCTCTTAAAGATAGCGGAGTCAGGGGATATAGGGGGAAGGCAGGAACGGGGTATGATTGTGGATGATCAGCCATGATCACATTGAATGGCGGTGCTGACTCGAAGGGCCAAATGGCCTACTCCTGCACCTATTGTCTAATGTCTATTGTCTAAGATTTGGTGTAGGTGGTAATAGGTAGCTTGGAATGTTTCGAACAGGCGGTAACAACAGCAGTTTGTTTGTCCAAGGGGTTTGTTCAGCGATATCACATGCCAGAAAAAGGGGAAAAGCCAGAGCTGTGGGATAAAGGGAGGAGCAGGGGAAGGGGTAGTGCACATGGGGATTGTCCCATTGGAGTACATACGCTAGGGTCATCTCGAGCAGCACAGAGGCACAGATGGTACAGCTGCTGCCTCACAACGCCAGAGACCCAGGTTCGATCCTGACCTTGTGTTTGCATGTTCTTCCTGTGATCGTATGGGTTTCCTCTGGGTCCTCCCACATGCCAAAGACGTGCAGGTTTGTAGGTTAATCGACAACTGTAAATTGCCCCTAGTGTGTAGGGAGTGGATGCGAAAATGGGATATCAGAGAAACGGATAACTCGAGAACTGGTGATGGATGGTTTGTGTGGACTCGGTGGGATGAAGTATCTGTTTCTGTGCTGCGTCTTTTAATCGATCACTTAGTCAATCTTCTTTCTGAACTAGGTCACTCGAAGGGAAATATCATGGACAAAAAAATGGAGACTGAGTAGCAGGGGAGAGGTTAGAGGGGGAAACCGAGAGGCATAATTTGAGAAAGCTTTTAAACATAGGAAGAATGGCAAGGAAAAGAAGTGTTCATAGTAACCGGGGTGGGATCTCTGAAAATTGAGGCTGGCCACTGAGGCGAGGAAATAATCCAGGGCAAGATGGGTCAGCTTAAAGGTAGACACAAAATGCTGGAGTAACTCAGCGGGTCAGGCAGCATTTTGGGAGAGAAGGAATGGGTGACGTTTTGGGTCAGACTGATGTCAGAGGAGTGGGCGGGACAGAGATAGAATGTCTTCGGAGACAGTAAGACTAGTGGGAGAACTGGGAAGTGGGAGGGGATGGAGAGAGAGGGAAACCAAGGGATATTTGAAGTTGGAGAAGTCAATGTTCATACCGCTGGGGTGCAAGCTACCCAAGCAAAATATGAGGTGCTGTTTCTCTAATTAGCGCTGGGCCTCATTCTGACAATGGAAGAGGCCCAGTACAGATAGGTCAGATTGGGAATGGGAGAGGGAGTTAAAGTGCTGAGCAACCGGGAGATCAGGTAGGTTAAGGCAGACTGAGTGGAGGTGTACAGCAAAACGATCGCCGAGCCTGCACTTCGTCTCGCCGATGTTGACACCCAGAACAGCAGATACAGTGGATGAGGTTGGAAAAGATGCGAATGGAGGGGGGGGGAGGGGGAGCAAGAGTGCAGCTGCGGGATATCGAGGAGACCTTAGTGAGAGCCTCATCTATAATGGAAGAGGGGAGCCCCTGTTTCCTAAAGAATAAGGACATCTCTCTTTGTCTAGTATGGAAAACCTCATCCTGGGGGCAGATGCAGTGTAGACGGAAGAATTCGGAGTAGGGGATAGAGCCTTTACAGGAAACAGGGTGGGAAGAAGTGTACTCTAGTCATGCTTTAAGGAATAGGATCAAAGGTATAGAACACAAAGTGCTGCAGTAACACAGTGGGTCAGGCAGCATCTCTGGAGGACACAGATAGGTGATGTTTCTGCTCCTGACCTATCCATGTTCCCCTGAGATGCTGCCTGGCCTGCTGAGTAATTCTTGCTCTTTGCAGTCTACACCAGATTCCGGCATCTGCAGTTCTTTGCGTCTCCAGAAGGTGGTGTGATCAGTTATTACCACAGGGTAGTACAAGAAGAACATGCTTCAGACAAAACAAACAATAATTTTAAGGTGAACTTCCTTAGGTTCAACCAATGGCCAATAACAACACATTGGTTGAGCAAATGGGCTGAGGATTGGGGCAGGAACCAAATTTACGAAATAATGCGTTGGAAAGAAAAACATCAGGATCTTTCAATCTTATAATTTGTGGTCTGGAGAAAAATACTGCACATTAATCACCAAGTATGGAAGTGAATTGTAGAATCAGTTGGGAGTTGAATGTAGGAGAATAAAAATATGGGATTAGTGTAAATGGGTGATTGATGGTCGGCCCGGACTTGGTGGGCTGAAAAGCCTGCTTCCATGCTGTTTGTCTCTGTGACTCGACAACAGAGCCCCCTAGAACTGATGAGAAAAGGGTCTATTTTGGGAATTTAAGCAGTGCATTGCAGATATAAACACAAAGCATGCACGGTTGACATACTAAGATGTGCTTCCTTAGGAATGATGGAACAGAGGATAATGCACAGTAATTGCAGCAAATAAATGATTCCAGCATCAGTTCAACCCTACCTTTGCCATGTTCACCCTGACATACCTTTCGGCATGGACAGTGATAGTCAGAGTTATACAGTAGTAAAAAAGGCCCTTTAGTCCATTTTAATCAAGTCCTGTCAGGTTTACACTTCAGAGATGCAGCGTGGAAACAGGCCCTCCAGACCATCAATTCCGCGCAGACCAACGATCGCTGTTCATTAGCACTATCCAATACGCTATGGACAATTTTAATTTACATAAGCCAATTTACCTACAAACCTGTATGTCTTTGGAGTGTGGGAGGGAACTAGAGCACTTGGGTGAAAAACCTCGTGCTCTCAGGGAGAAAGTACAAACTTCGTACAGACAGCACCCGTAGTCGGGGTCGAACTCAGGTCTCTGGCACTGTAAGGCAGCAACTCTACCACTGCGCCACCTCATGTAAGGTGTTACTTCCTTAGAAAATCCAAAAGGACCAGAAGCAAGCATGTAACTTTACCTTTTCAGCCAGGGACAGCACAGTGCTTGCCTGGATAATCGCCACTTGTTCCTCATTTCTGAGATTCTAGGAAAAATAAAATGCCTATAAATATTTCCCCTCTGAAATGCATCTACATCATAAAGACAGGTCAGCATAAATACAAGCATTACCTAGTGAAATAGCAGAAATATAACAGTGGAAGACATTCTACTGCAGCACATATGGCTCTTCAAATACATCTTCAGACCCGTTATTTAACATCACAACTAGAATAGTTGATTGGAAAAATAAATCTGCACACTCTCTGATGGAGTCAGTCTGTGACCTTCATTCAGTTCAAGTCATACAGAGCATATGACTGGAAGCCTAAACCAGTGATTTTCAAGACCAAAGAGTATTTATCAGTCATGTGCACTGGATATGATTCGGAACAATGGAATTCATATGGCCCGCATCTTTCAAGGGTGTAAGGGTTTATGGGGAGAAGGCAGGAAAATCAAGTTAGGAGGGAGCTATAAATCAGCCATGATTGAATGGCAGAGTAGACTTGATGGGCCAAATGGTCTAATTCTGCTCCTATCACGTATAACCTTATGATTTTTTAGGCACATTAGGTACAACAACAACAGCAATAAACATAGAATAGATTATTAGTTATTCGAAGTGAACAAGGCCATGGGATGTCCACAAATGCTGGTGGTCTTTGCTGTACAAATCGCAAGCTCCAGGCTGGGGATAATGCTGGAATCTGTTTATCGAAAGCACATCACCACTCAAAACGCACTACACACTCCACAAGAAATACAGAATGTCAATAATTGTTTCCACTGAACAATTAAGAGCCATCATCAAACTGCCAGATTGTTTGGTTGCCTGCACTGCACAGACCAGATTTAATCTCCACTTTCAATATTAGATCAGTGACTGGGCGTAAATAGCTAAACTGACAGCACTGGTTTGAGTATCAGAAAACAGTGACATTTTTAACATCACATCAATCTTGGTGGGGTCTATAGTAACGGTGGTCTCAAGGGGAATCACAGTGCACTGTAAAGCAGGGAAATATTAACATTCTTGCCATAAAACCATTTGCCACCTTCACCTATTTACACAATCACATACTAAGCACATACCTTTAACTACATCTACATGCAAACAGACAGCCAGGCACATAAAAACATGACATCAACACAGATGCACTGCACAAGTACATAATGTAGCTGAGGATCCTTGAGCATTACCCCCTACTCCCTGTCCAAGACCCCAAATGAGCTGTAGATTCCACCCCTACTCTCAATTCCACCTATGCTGCAACTGTGCCCGAGATGAGGTGCTTAATACCAGGACATCCGTGATGTCTTCATTCTTTATCATAGATGAGGCTCTCACATGTGTCTCCTTGGTACCCAACAGTTCTTCTCTTGCTCCCCCTTTCCCCAGTCACAACAGGGACAGAGTTCCCCTCAGCCTCACCTTTCACCCCATCAGCTGGCACAAACTACACATAATCCTCCGACAATTTTGCCACCTCCAACGCAATCCCACCACTAGTCACATCTTCCCATCTCCACCCCTTTCTGCTTTCCGCAGAAACCATTCCCTTCGCATCTCCCTGCTTAACTCATCCCTTCCTGTCCAAACCACCCCATCCCTAGGTACTTTCCCCTGCAACCGCAGGAGATGCAACATCTGTCCCTATACTTCCCCCCTTGACTCTGTCCAGGGACCCCAACAGTTTTTTCAGGTGAGGCAGAGGTTCACTTGCACTTCATCCAACCACATTGACTGTATCCGCTGCTCCAGGTGTGGACTCCTATATATCAGCGAGACCATGCGCAGACTCGGCTATCGTTTCGCTGAACAACTTCGCTCAGTCCACCTCGGCCTACATGAACTCCTGGTAGCCAAACATTTTAACTCCCCTTCCCATTCCCACACTGATCTTTCTGTCCTGGGCCTCCTCCGTTGTCAGAGTAAGGCCAAACATAAATTGGAGAAGAGCATCTCATATTTCGATTGGGCAGCTTACAACCCAGTGGTATGAATAATAATTTCACCAACTTCAAGTAATCCTTGCATCCCCTTTATATGTGTCCCTCCCTTACCCTGGTTGTAGTACAAGTTTTACTGTCATCCTGTTGAGGTCTTCTGTTTGTATACTCGTTATCACGTATCCCACAGCCAAGAATGGCTTATTGTGTTTCCCACATTCCTTGATTATAGTTGCTTTTGCATATCGTCCATTCATTTCTCCTAATTACCGTCCATATATCTTGTTCCCCTTTCCCCTGACTCACAGTCTGAAGAAGGGTCTCGAACCAAAACAGCTCCTTTTAAATGAGGGATGTGGGCCAAACGCAGGAAGGTGGGAGTAGTGCACCTTGGTCAGCATGGGGCATCTTGGTCAGCATGGGCAAATTGGGCCGAAGGGCTTGTTTCTGTGCTGTACGACTCCAAATAACTAAAATGACACAGATATATCCACAATAATCCTGGATTATAGTTTTTATTTTCCTGAGTGGCCTCTGATTCCTATCACAAAACTTGACGGGAAGACAAGCAGCATTGGAAATGGAAACATATTGTGCACTTCAGTAATTGACATTACTTACTTTATTACATGAACAATTTTTTAAACAGTTTCTAACTCTTGTGACATAGCATCAAAGCCAAAGAAAAACATATAAATACAATCAAGATTTACTTTGACAAATACAGGAGGCAAAAATATAATGTTCCATGTTTCCCTATTTCTTTCCCTCCTCTCATCTCTTGCAGTGCCAAGATCCCAGCTGGACGGGGACATCAATGATGATGGCTACTTATTGTACCTTGCCTGCCTTTGAGGCAAGATCAGTGGACCAGTTCCAGTTTGGTGAAGCAGTGCATGATTACTAGTGTATCACTCAGCTACTGCGCACAATAGCATTGGAGTTTTGTCTTCACTGACTGTAGACTTGATAATACCCAAGATAATAAATCACTTAACACACAGTTCATCGCACACTGGTTTAATCCCATTCACATTGGACAACTCCACGTCGCGGGGCTGGAAACTGGAAGTATCCTGATCTAATTCTGCTACCATCATCATCTATTGCGACAAGTGATGGTTTCCACTGATTGTCGCCGGAAGCTTACGTCTTTTTTAGGATGGACGATGACAGCGAGGTCAACATTTGTAACAAGATGGACACGAAATGAAGAAGCAGCTTGGACAACTGTATTTAATAAGGGGTTTGGTGGGGTTGAGGAGAGCAGTAACATTTTGTCGGCAGTAACATCACCTGACTCCATTACAACCTGGGCCTGTGCTACAGCAGCTCCATCCCCCAATGCATCTATATCTAAGCTAGATGGTATTGATTCAGACATGGGCTGTGGGGAGCTCACTCTCAGATGCCACTCTGTCATCTGGATGTTAATAAGGACTTGGAATGGACTAGACTTGGTGGCAACAGCTGCTAGGTGTTCAAGTACCATTTACAGAGACAATAAACACTCCTGTAAATTAAATTCCACATGGTTTACAGTGAGCTTACTATCATGAACTATTGACTATCATTGAACATACAGTAGGATGGGCGTTTGACGGCATTGGGCCTGTACTCGCTGGATTCCAGAAGAACAAAGGGGAACCTCATTGAAACTTACTGAATAGTGCAAGGCATGGATAGAGTGGATGTGGAGAGGATGTTTCCATTAGTAGGAGAGTCTCGAACCAGAGTAGCCTCAGAAGTATAGGACTTCCTTTAGGAAGGAGATGAGGAGGAATTTCTTCAGTCAGAGGGTGGTGAATCTGTGGAATTCATTGCCACAGAAGGCTGTGGAGGCTGTCAATGGATAATTTTTTAAGGCAGAGATAGATTGATTGTTAATTAGTATGGGTGTCAGGGGTTATGGGGATTATTCTAAATTGAGTTAGGAGAGAAATATCAGCAATTAATAAATGGTAGAGTAGACCAAATGGGCCGAATGGCCTAATTCTGCTCCTATCACTTATGAACATGCGCTGGAACATCACACTTGGGCGGAAGGAGGAACATTTGTTATAAAGAGCAAACGAGTTGCCGTGTTTGTAACAGTGAGTCTGTGTACATACACTACTCTGTGTTGGAAACTAACTTACCCCATTATCTCCGAGTATGTCCAGCTGTTTGATAAGTTCATGGACGGACACATCCTGTGAAGAAAGGTAATCCACAGATACTTAGCAAGTTAGGTGTTGCAAAAATAAATTTTAAATAATCAACCAGCATAAATATAACAATGGATTTTAACCCCATTACCATTTGCTTTGTACCACACATCCCTCTGAATGTATCACAGAGACAGCAAGTCATGGTGAGAATGTAGGGAGGAAAAGCATAGAATGTTCCTATTGCCTTCAGGAGAAAATATATAGCACATAGATGGTTTCTCACTGTTGGGGGTAGTATAGAGGCTGGTGCAGAGATTTCAGAAATGTTGACAAATGCAGCAATATATACATTGAAGCAGTTGGTCTCTATGATTACACCAGGATAGAGATCCTGATTTGACTTCAGAGATTTCACAAGGACACAATATATTGATAAGTTTGTCAACCTACACCAGGCTGGCATATTATTCTGGACCAGGGCTGAAATGAAGTTGGTTTAATGCAATACAACTTTCCTCAATTGGCAGCCGTTTCCCATGGGCAAATGTGCCACAGCATAAAACATATGCATTTCAATTGTAATTTCCAATCTTAGGCAGGCTCAAGGAGATCGGGAAAGAGGCGGGGCAGGAAGACACTTGGCTTGAGTGGGTTCATTATTCTGACTATAACAGGGCAGTGAAAAGGAGCCTTATCTCTGTATCCAGCCCCTGGAACTTCTATCCTCTATACATCTGAAGACCACATTGGAAGCAAATGTTCTATTCATTGCCGCTTTGATAGCAATTGCTAAGGGAGGGGGATGAAGCTCCATTGTAGTATTTTGGTGGCCTCGAGAATGACAACTGAAGTTTCAAACGGATCTTTCTTCAAAAGTCCGGTTGTCAGTACACAGGTTCTCAAGACACGTCTGGCCACATCGGTGGTCAGCACTGAACTAACCACGCAAAAGCAAAACCGCGCAAAAACAAGCAGCCCTTCCCGAGTCACGAGACTGCGGCTACCGAACGCTGGGTTCGATACCTGCGTGCGTCAGTAGGCGCTGCTACAGTATTTGCATTTCAGAACCCGGACCTGGAATGTGGTTCTCACGAACCGGGGGTGACATTGGTCCAAAAGACACCAAATAAATGTCCTTTTTCAGGCTGACATCAATGATTCAATTGCATTATTTGAGGGTGAGACGAGAGTTGTTTGAGTTTTCCATTAATAGTCACAATTAGGACAACAATTAAAATGTCAGCACGTCCCTCAATGCCATTTCTTGCTGCATCTGTCTATGTTTCCACTTCTAAAAGCTTTTTAAATTTTAAAATGTGAACATACAAAGGGAGGTGGGTGTATGGAACAAGCTGCAACAGCAAGGTGGTAGTTGAGACAGGGACTATGCCAACATTTAAGAAGCAGTTAGACAGGTACATGGAGAGGACAGGTTTGGGGGGGATATGGACCAAATGCTGGCAGGTGCGACTAGTGTAGCCTGGACATGTTGGCCGGTGTGGGCAAGTTGGCTGTAACTCCTAATATATATTATGCGTTGAGGTAGACACAAAATGCTGGAGTAACACAGCGGGACAGGCAGCATCTCTGGAGATTTCTCCCCAGAGATGCTGCCTGTCCCGCTGAGTTCCTCTAGCATTTTGTGTCTACCTTCCATTTAAACCAGCATCTGCAGTTCTTTCCTACACATATGTGTTGAGCTGCTGTGTATGCTTTTGTGGCTCATTATCCTTCACCTTGAGTAGCTCAGATTACACAGGGAAATTAAATGTCAATAGATGAACTTGTACGTTGCATTGCCACCTTTCAAGCAATCAGTGATGCATTCTGATATCACGCAAAAAGTGTGTTGGTCCTCTAGCCCTTCATTTATTGTCAGATGCAATGCAACTGGACGAATTCAACCAGTCATTGAAAGAAAGGTATCAGACATTCAACAGTAACCCAGCTTTTCTTGCAAACTGCAAGGCACAGGAACTTAAGTACCAGCAACCGTACACCAAATAATATGAAAGACTAACAGAGCATTGAGGGGTGGGTGATAATTACGGAGGTAGGCAATCATTTGTTTTAGAAATAAGGACAAATTAGATTGTTGAATGCTTTTAAAACAAACTGCAAATGACTGGCCAGATCTAAACATCGCAATTCATGCCAATTTAATCACTAAAGGGCAATTGTCTTCCAAATCCATTTGTTTCTGACAATGGACAATTACTCTTGTTGATATATGTGCGTACGTGTCATGTGTACCAATTAAATGCAAGTTTGATACCCAGCAGAATAGATGCTTAATCCCATTGTAGCAGTCTACGTAGGAGGAAGGCAGAGGCCTACTGATTTGTGATAGAGATAAGTATATTAGGTGGAGGAAGGAACTGCAAATGCTGCTTTACACTGAAGATAGACACAAAATGCAGGAGTAACTTAGCGGGATAGGCAGCATATCTGGAGAGAAGGAATGGTTTTCTTCACTCCAGAGATGCTGCCTGTCCCACTGAGTTAGTCCAGCATTTTGTGTCTATCTGAAGCATATTAATTCTGGGAATGATCAGGCCTGATGCCGGAAGGAAGTGTGGGAGTTCCATGCCTGACATTCCCTTTGCTTTTCAACATGAGAGGTGGTAGTTTTCTGGAAATCACCAGGGAAACAGGAATCGAAGGAGAGACATTTGCAGTAGAGATTATGGGCATTTGGCCCATCATGTCTTTGACAACTCCCAGCTGGATTCATCCGAAAGTCATCATCATGCTCACTCCTCCGAAATCCTGAATTTACAAAGTTCAAACAGTGACACAGATGTTTCTCTGCCAACAAACTCGATGGTGAACAATGATAGCACTTTAAAACAATCAAATGATACAGCACCGAAAGACTATTTGATAATCATGCTTAGGAATGGCTTTGTGAAAGAGCCATTCATTTACATCAACCCCTTTGTTCCTTTCCCCCACAGCTCTGGAAATAATTAAACATCAAATCGTTATTTCATTCCCCTTTGAAACCCATCATTTCATCCTCTTTCAACATCCTCGAAAATCATAAAAATTAAAAATGCTACTGAAACTGATGAATTTGAACGTGGTAGAACCTTGGCCTTAACAGTAATCTGCCCAATGGTGATGTGTGGCGTAAACAAGACAGGCAGGAATTTACTGTCATTATTACAGAGTTAAGCACATATTTTGCAGGGTTCAATAATGTTAATTTTTCACATAATCGATGCACCATTCCATAGATTTAAATAAAATATCAATTTGATATATCCATTTGCAAGATGGATAATGGGGAATGTATGTCCTTTTGTCTTGCCCCCGTCATCCTTTTGTCATTTAATCTTTGTGATTCTTATCATTCTTAATTTCAAGAAGGGAATTTGATTTGGAGATGGGGCAATACATACCTTCACACCTTCCTGCATACAGTAGATCTGAAGAGCACTCACACCATCTGAGAAAGGGGTGATCTGGAGGTTAAAGGCAGGAGATCTCCGTTCCCTCTCCTGCAAATAGAACAAGCATAAATAACAAATTATTAAACATTCAATCAGTTCAAGGAGACGGGGTGGAAGATTGCAACCTTCACGTGGTCCGCCCTGTTTCGACAAATGCAATCAACCCGGTGTGCACAATCAAAGAAGATCAAATAGAACAAGTTGTCCTACAACTTCAGGCTGTGCACGCCATACGCAAGAAGAAGAAGTTCAAGGAGACCACACAATTTACAAGATCATGGATTGATGCTATTGGTGCATTGATGTTTGAAGCTTACACAGTGAAGTTGGTACCCGTGGGTGAAAGAACATTTGTAAGCAAGTATCAAGTGCTTCAGATGAAGAGCAAAGCTAAAATGAATGAATCACCTGAATAATAACCCACACAGTTTAAGAGTAAATCATGGACTCATACAGCAGGAAAACAGGCCCTTTGACCCAACTTGCCTACACCGACAAACATGTCCCACCTACACTCGTCCCACCTGTCTGCATTTGGCCCATATCCCTCTATCCATGTACCTGTCTAAATTGTAGCAGGTAATGTGATGTTTTAAAGAAACATGACAAGACTATAGAGATGCAGTCTGCTTGAACAATGATATGAAGTGACACTAACAGTGACAAACTTTCCTCACACATTGTGGGGTAGCCCACATCAGACAAACTGTTACGTATCGGAGCAAATTTCCAATTATAACTCATGTTCTGCTTGCCAGGAATATGGCTCCAATCACTCAATCAATTTTTAATCAGGATGTGTTAAGCCTTCACACACTGAACTCTTTATTGTTGGCTTAGTCAGCCACAAATTAATGGGAAATTAACAGATACATTTTAATAAGATCTGACTAAGCATGTTACAAGGGTAGGTATAGAGAGTCCATTTCATACAGAATCAAGCACAATATTAAGGCAGAAGTTAGGTTAGTTTAGTTTAGAGATACAGAGCAGAAACAGGCGCCTTGGCTCATTGAGTCCGTGCCGACCAGCGATCCCTAGCACAATCCTGCACACTACATTTTTACCTAAGCCAATTAATCTACAAACGTGTACGTCTTTGGAGTGTGGGAGGAAACTATATTTCTGTGGGAGAAAACCCATGCAGGCCATGGGGAGTATGTACTAACTCTGTACTGACAGCTGCTCCCGTAGTCAGGCACAAAACCAGGTTGCTGCCGCTGTAAGGCAGCAATTCTACCGCTACGCTATCGTGTCGCTCCTAACATTCATGTCAAGAAGCAATTCTGAGCTCTGCAATCAGGGGCTAGTCATAGACACACAGCACAGAAACACGGCATTATCCCACCAAATCCATCAAATACCCATCTCCACTACACTATTTTATTCTCTTTACAATCTCATTAATTTTCCACCAATTATACCACTGAGTGACATCTTCACATCACCTCCAAACAGATGATGTTAGTTCAGAGTTGTAGAGAGATTCAGCATCTAAACAGGCCCTTCAGCCCACCAAGCTTCATCTTCCACCCTGACCATCAAACTACTCATTTACACTGACCCAACATTAACCCATTTTCTATTCTCTTCATATCCCCATTAGCTCTCCCCAGATTCTATCACTTACCCAAACACTATGAACAATTTACAGTGGCCAATTAACCTACCATCCCACACGTCTTTGGAATGTGGCAGGAGCACCCAGAAGCAGTACAATCACAAGTAGAACATGCAAACGCCGCACGGACATCACTGGAGGTTATAAGTTCATAAGTCATTCGGTCCATCAAGTCTACTCCACCATTCAATCATGACTGATCTATCTCTCCCTCTCAACCCCATTCTCCTGCATTCTCCCCATAGCCCCTGACACCCATACTAATCAGGAATCTATCTATCTCTGCATTACAAAGATTCATTGATGGCCTCCACAGCCATCTGCGACAATGAATTCCACAGATTTACCACACTCTGACTAAAGACATTCCTCCTCATATCCTTCCTAAAGGAACATCAATTTATTCTGAGGCTATGACCTCCAGTCCTAGACTCTCCCACTAGTGGAAACATCCTCTCCATATCCAGGCCTTTCACTATTTGCTAAGTTTCAATGAGGTTCCCCCTCATCCTTCTATACTCCAGCAAGTGGAGGCCCAGTGCTGACAAATGCTCATCATGTGTTAACCAACTCATTCTTGGGATTGAACTCGGATCAGTGGAAAGTGAGGACGGTGGTTCTATCCATTGTGTCACCAGGATCTTTCAGGTCTGAGACTGAGATGTTGCTGGATAAAATCAGGAAAGCGGAACAAAGGCCGGAAAATAGAGTAAATGCTGATGAGACATGATCTAATTGAATAATGGAGTTTGTCCAACTCATTGACTGGCCTTATCCTGTTCCTGATTTATTCATTCGTCATTTATTTTATGGTTTTAGTGCTGTATCAATGAAGAAGGCTTTTATATTAATTAACGCTTGCCAACATGACATATTAATCATAAAAACCTTTTCCTGCAACTTCATCTCACCTCCAGTTCCAGAATACGAAATTCTAACAACTCGTTCTGGTCCCGAGAATCCTGAACTTCTTGTTGCAATCGGTTCAACTCGGCATCCAGTTTGTCAATCTGTAAGGAAGGATATTGAAAATTAAAATGCCATGAGTTCCAGCAACTAAGTTACAGAGAAAGGTTGAACAAGTTAGGTCTTTATTCTTTGGAGCGCAGAAGGTTAAGGGGGGACTTGATTGAAATCTTTAAAATGATGAAAGGGATAGACAGAGTTGACGTGGATAAGCTTTTCCCATTGAGGGTAGGGAAGATTCAAACAAGAGGGCATGACATGAGAATTAAGGGACAGAAGTTTAGGAGTAACATGAGGGGGAACTTCTTTACTCAGAGAGTGGTGGCTGTGTGGAATGATCTTCCAGCAGAAGTGGTGGAGGCAGGATCGATTTTAACATTTAAAAGTAAAGTGGATAGGTATATGGACGGGAAGGGAATGGAGGGTTATGGTCTGAGTGCAGGTAGATGGGACTAGGGGAAAATAAATGGTTGGCATGGACTGGAAGGACCGAGAAGGCCTGTTTCCGTGCTGTAATTGTTATATGGTTATATGGTTATATGACTGGAATTATAAACCTGGTCACTGGTTATAGAGTCATGAACTGTGGAAACAGGCTCTACGGAACAAATTGCCCACAATGACCAAAATGTCCCCTCTACACTAGTTCCACCCACCTGCGTTTGGCCTATATCCCTCTAAACCTGTCCTATCCATGTATCTGTCTAAATGTTTCTTAAACGTTGCTATAGTATCTGCCTTAACTACCTCCTCTGGCAGCTCGTACTATACACCCACCACCCTTTGTGAGAAAAAGTTATCCCTTCAGGTCACTATTAAATCTTTCCCCTCACATCTTAAATAAAGTCCTATAGTTCTCTAATCCAGTGCTCTGGGCAAAAGACTCCATGTGTTTACCCTATCTATTCCTCTCATGATTTTGGTCGCTTTATGCAAGTTACTTTGGAAAGCTTGCCGAAATGTTTATTTATTTGGAAATACAGCATGGAAACAGGCCCTTTGGCCCAACGAGTCCATGGCCACCATCATAGAAACATAGACAACTTAGAAATAAAAATGGGTGCAGTAGTAGGCCATTCGACCCTTCGAGCCAGCACCGCCATTCAATATGATCATGGCTGATCATCTAAAATCAGTACCCCACTCCTGCTTTTTCACCATATTATTGATTCCTTTAGCCCTACGAGCTAAATCTAACTCTCTCTTGAAAACATCCAGTGAATTGGCCTCCACTGCCTTCTGTGGCACAGTATTCCACAGCTTTACAACTCTCTGGGTGAAAACATTTTTCCTCATCTCAGACCTAAATGGCCTACCCCTTATTCTTGAACTGTGACCCCTGGTTCTGGACTCCCCCAACATCAGGACCATTTTTCCTGCATCTAGCCTATCCAATCCTTTAAGAATTGTATATGTTTCTATAAAATCCCCTCATCCTTCTAAATTCCAATGAATACAAGCCCAGCCGACCCATTCTTTCATCATATGTCAGTTCTGCCATCCCGGGAATTAACCTGGTGAACCTACGCTGCACTGCCTCAATAGCAATAATGACTTTTCTCAAATTAGGAGATCACAATTGCACACAATACTCCAGGCGCGGTCTCACCAGGGCCCTGTACAACTGCAGTATGACCTCCTTGCTCCTAAATTCAAATCCTCTCGCAATGAAGGCCAACATGCCATTAGCTTTCTTCACTGCCAGCTGTACCTGCATGTTTACTTTCAGTGACTGATGTACACCCAGGTCTCATTGCACCTCCCCTTTTCCTAATCTGACACTATTCAGATAATAATCTGCCTTCCTGTTCTTGCCACCATCGAACACCTTTTCACACTAATTCTATTTTATTTCACTTTCTCACAATTTTCCTACAGACTGGGTTCAATTTATAGAAACCAATTTATTTATAAACCTTTGGGACGTGGGAGGGAACCAGAGCACCCAGAGGAAGCCCACACAGTCACAGGGAGGATGTGCAAACTTCACACACACACAGCACCCGAGGTCTGGTTCGAATTTGGGTCTTTGGCACTATGAAGGCCTGTCCCAGTTGGGCGACATTTAGGCGACAGCCGAAAAATAGGTTGTTGCGTCATGACGCGGGCGTGACGGGTGGTGAGGCATGGTGACGCATGCAGTGACGAGTGGTAACGTTCGGGGCTTCCCTGTCACCCCAGGTTTTTGGAATGTTCAAAATCCTGGGGCGACATCTGGGTGTCTCATCATGTGATGAACCATTGAAAAATACATATATTGTAGTGCAGGTCAGGCTGTATCTCTGATTCTGCTTTTTTAACTCTCATACTGCTGGCAATGCATACATTCACTGATGACTGGGAGTAGCAGGAGGTTAATTATCTGGGTCACAGAGAACTGTGCAGAGCAGCGCTTCCCAACGATGAATCCTTGAATGATAAAATTGGCTTAAATGGAATATATTGCCCTGATCTTCAAAAGATTAATTTAGAGATACAGCACGGAAACAGGCCCTTCGGCCCACCGAGTCCACGCCGACCAGCGATCCCCGCACTTTTACACTACCCTACGCACACTAGGGACAATTTCACATTTACACCAATCCAATTAACCTGCAAACCTGTATGTCTGTGGAGAGTGGGAAGAAACCATAGGTCTCAAAAACCCACGCAAGTCATGGGGAGAACGTTAAAAACTCCATACATTCAGCACCCGTGGCCAGGATCGAACCCGGGTCTCTGCCGCTGCGCCACCGTGCTGCCCATGATAAACAAATCCGCACTATGTCACATGTTGCACATGTTGATGGTCTTTTTTGCTGACTGGAATTAATTTAAATAGTATACAGAATCCATGTAAAACACCGCCATAATTCAATGGAAAGAAAGCACCCTTACACATAGCAGGTCTTTTAACATTTTCCTAACAACTTACTTTTTGGATGTTCACTACCCTTCCTGCATTTCCCACCACTACTTAACTTCTCCCATACCAGCTCCCATACCCTCTCTTATTTTATCGATGGGAAAATCCAGGCTAGTGAACGAATGCAGTAGCATTTACATTTCATTCATCTAAACAAATTGTATGTATTTGATGCTGACTGCTCCTGGGTGTTTCGATGTAGAATTATTCTGTCAATGAGATGACAATGCCCAGGTTGCTATGGCTGCAGTTTGAAGGGATACATGCCCTACAGAGCGCTAGAGCTGTTTGACACATCTAAGTCTACAATGAGTTGGAAGGAACTGCAGTTGCTGGTTTGCACGAAAGATATACACAAAATGCTGGAGTAACTCATCGGGACAGGCAGTATCTCTGATAGGAATAGATGACGTTCCGGGTCGAGACCCTTCTTCAGACTCTATCTATGTCTACATTTTTCATTGTAGAAGTCCCTCAAGGATTGTGCAAAAGGATAGGATTGAGAATATTAATTAAAAACACACGTTTGTTTTTAATAAATATTAACTTGGCTTAAGAACGGCTTCTAAAGGAACGTTTAAAGTGCTGGAGTAACTTAACCAATCAGGCAGCATCTCTGGAGAACATAGACGGCTGACTTTTCAGGTCGGAAGAAGGGTCCAGACCCGAAACGTCACCCATTCACACCCTCCAGAGATGCAGCCTGACCCACTGAGTCACTCAGCACTTTGTGTTTTTTTTTTATAAACCAACTTCTGCAGTTCCTTTTGTCTACTATTAAAATATGCTTAACACTGATACTCTTAAAGCTGAAATGATATTGTGCTTTTATCAAGAATAAAAGCTTTATATAATTTTCTCATTCACATGATTCACAAGCCTTTCTTGAAATTGGCATCCCAGTTAGATCCTTGAAAGTGATGTTACAGGTAGACAGGGTGATTAAGAATGCTCTCGGCGCATTGACCTTCATCAGTCAGAGTATTGAGTATAGAAGTTGAGAGATTATGTTCCAGTTGTACCAGTCATTGGTGAGGCTACAATACATTTATAGTACCATGTTCAGTTTTTGCCACCCCGTTAAAGGAAAGATGCTCAGCTGGGAAGAAAGCAGAGATCATTTATGAGGATGTAGTCCAGACCCCAGGGACTAAGCTACAGGGAAAGGCTGAGCTGGCTAGGAATTTACTATTTGGAATGCAGGAGGATGAGGGGCGAGGGTATGAGGGGGATTCCCCAGGGTAGGGGAATCAAAAACCCGAGGACACTGGTTTAAGGTGAGGAGGGAAAGATTTAATAGGAACCTGAGGGGAAACTTGTTTTGTATAGAGGGTGGTGCAAGCTGCCAGAGGAGATAGTTGAGGCCAGTACTATCACAATGTTAAAAAAACATTTGGACAGGCACAAGGATAGGATAGGTTTAGAAGGATATAGGCAAATCGCAGGCAGGTGGAACGCAGGTAGATGGGGCATGTTGATCCGTGTGGGCTGAAGGTTGTATGGCTCTATGCCTTTCCATGACTCTAATTAAAAAAGGCAGTGCTTCTAATCAAAGATTTACACTGAACAGGTTCTAAAGTTTATAGCTATCCCTTCATTGTAATTATATTATTGTGGATGATTCACTTTGATTATAAGAGTTCATTGATTTGAATCCCAGGTTTGCTGTACTCCATTTCCACTATGATTGGCACTGTTTTGATCTTTGCAGTTGGAGCCACGTATTCTGACTCACTCTCGCAAATATCAAAAACAATTCATTAATTGCTCCCGGTTTTCCATGACTGCACAGTCATGCCCGGAAAACGATTGTAAAGATAAAGCTAAAACACAAAAGACCCTGCAAATAAGGTGTAATTAATAAATAATTGTCATGAGAAGTTGATAGGGATGTTGTTATTTGCAGAATGGATTGAATGTGATCAACCAGTTACTGAAAAGTGCTGCTGCCCCACAGGTCCAGAGACTCAAATTTAATTTTGACTCCCCCTGTTGTATTTAGGTGAAGTTGGCACTCTCTCTCGGTGATGTCATGGGTTTTCCGTGGTCGTCACGGGGAGAATGTTTCCACGGTTAGTCCAGTTTCCAACCACATCCCAAACGCATACAGGCTGATAGGTTAACTGGTGACTGTAAATTACCTCTAACGTAGGTGTGAATCAGAGTGGAACTGATGGGGACTTGAGACAGACTAGATATCAGAGAAATAAGATGGATGGAATTGGTCTGAGAGCTGGCATAGGACTGAGGGGCCAAATGGTCCCCACATTCAGTGTGAGAAATATCAACAAATCAAACAGTAAAGGGGGAAAGGTCTCGGGGGAAAGAAAGCAAAGGGAGAAAAGTCTATTCAGCAATTGTTAAATTACAGTGAGATTACAGTCTATGTGTAAGCACAATGAACATCAATCCAAGTTAAGGGCCTGTCCCACCAGCATGCGACTGCATGTGGCGAGCGCGACCAAACGTGGTCGCTTGAACCGTACGGCATCGCAGGGCTGGTCCCACTTCGATCGCCGGAGCTGTAAGGAGTTGTGCGGGGCTGGTCACGACATCGTGCGGGGCTCCGAAAAACTGACACTGTTCAAAAATCCCGCACGGCAACGGCCTGTCGGCACGCAGCAGCATTGAGGCCGTATGCAGCGCCTTGACATCGTATGCAGCATCTGAACGGCGTACGTATGCCTAGTGTGTGGTGTTGCGCGATGACATCACCACCCGGCGTGCCGTTGCGTGATGACGTCACCGCCCGACGCCGTGCGACGTCCAAATTCAGGCGGCCCGCCTCCTGCCCAGCTGATTGGTGAGTATGATATCGGGACCAGCTCCATACGGCTCGGCAGTTGTAAGTAGGACCGGTCCCGCGAGGCCGTACGCCTCAAGCCACCACGTTTGGTCGCGCTCACCGCATGCAGTCGCATGCTGGTGGGACAGGCATTTTACTTTCAACATAACTAATGTCAAGGTTGGGACTGTAAAAGCCCAGTGATTAAGTTTAAAATTACATAATAAAGGACTTTAAAAATACACGTCTAGAAACAGTTTTACTGCAAGTGTTAGAAATACCTTGTCCAGAAGTTCCTGATTTCTTTTTAAAAAGAGTTGCTTTTCTTCAACCCATTTTGAATCCTGTTTTTAAATGAAAAGTTAAGAAGGCATAAGAAACATTCTGGAGGAAGAATGATACATTGGCTTGGTTGTTTAGAATTTTACATTAAAAAGGTAATTAATCCGCATGACCCTTCTTCACGACTGCATGTCACCAATGACTAACTGACTTTTACGGGAGCAACCTAGAAAGCATCCTTTTATACGCATCCTGACTTGGTTTGCAACGGCTCTGCCTAAGAACACATGAAAGTGTAGAAAGTTGTAGATGTCCATTATACAAACCTACCCCCTCCATCCTCCCAATAACTTCAGCTGCACTTCATGCTGCATTTGGGAAAACAGTTAACATAATCAAGAACCATTTATATCCTAATAATTCCATCTTTTCCCATCTCCAGTCGGGCAGGAGACACAAATTCTTGAAAGCATATATCAGCAGATTCAGAAATAGCTTCTTCTCCTCGGTTTCCAGATTACTGGATGGTCTTCCCATAAACTAAGGGTGTAGTTCCAACTAACCTCAATGCAGTCCTTGGACATTATCTAATCTGCACTTTGTAGCTATAGTGGACGGAGGACCAACCCGGAAAGGCCCAGCTCACCCACCGCAGACTAGGCACTTGCCTGCCACGGATCGAGGGCCCACACAGCGGATCGGGAACTCATCTGGAGACCCGGCTCACCCGCCAAGAGTGGCAGGAGTCCGACGGAGGGCCGTTAAGTGAACCGGCTGCGGGAGGCAGTGCAGTGCCTTGACGGTGGAGTGGACCGCAGGAGGCCCTGCAGCAGCCTGGGGCTGTGTTGGACTGAGCGCCAATCCGAGAGGCCAAGCATGTGGACCGGACATGGCCTACAGCGGTTGAGCAGCGGTGGAGGACACCAGAGCCGGGACTTTGAACTTGATGTAATGGCATCAAACATGGTGGCACCAGCATTATATGCTGGTGCCACCATGCATATATGCAAAATGCAAAATGCATTATATGCAAAATGAAATTTGCTATGTAATGTTTAATTGCATTTGTGACATTGACCGCTACAATGCTGTAAGACTATATTCTGCACTCTGGTATTTTTCTCTTTGCTCTCTTACGTTTGTAGGGCTTGATTGCACCCATGTATATTATGATAGGACTGGATAACATGCAAGGTTTTTCCACTGTATCTCAGTAAACGTGCCAATAATAAACCAATACCAATACATTAATTTGTAGTTACTATTCTCTCCAATCCTCAGGACATGCAATTATCCCTAAGTGCTGACCGGACATTAGGCCTCATCATCATTAATTAGGTAAATATTAGGGTTCACAGCATTGGTTGGATGTGATATTAAACAGTGCTCTCATGAACACAACAGAAATGGACAAGAAATATAAAGCAAAAATGTAAGAGCAAATCTGTTAACCTGCTGCACAGAATCCACTCACATGGAAGCTAAGCAATGATTCTAATGGTAATTGATACCTCTGGAATCAATAGTCAAACAAAGTTCTCAGTTTACCCATGGCAATTAACAATGATACCTGCTGGATCTATTGCCTTTTATGGATCAAAGTTCCTCAAATGAACAACTGCAATGGGTTGAGATCCAATACAAGATGGCTGCCTTCCTTTTAAGGGCTGCAACCCATATCTTCAGTGCACAGTGGAAACATTAAATCAATGCAGCTGGTTTTATCTAAAACTGACTGGGATTAGGACATGATTTCATTTTGGAGTCACGTGAGTGACTTCGTGAAGAACCCGCCAGCACGCATGCGCGACATATCGTCGCTCGCATTTGCAGTCGACGGCTGGAGGTAGAGCGCGGCTCACCACCAGCCCTTCATAAGGGCCACTCAGGTAAGTATAGACAACCTTGAGCTGGTTGTTCCTTGTTTGTATATTCTTTCTCTCCAAACAGGGTCATGGACAAGAGGAGTAAGGGCCGCAGGACATCCGGAAGGAGTTGCCGGCCACCTATCCCGGAGCTCCCGTCTACAGCACCCGCAGGACGGGCCGGGAAAAAGGCGCGCAAATCGGGGAGCCCTGTGGTCACAGGACCCGAATCACTGACACAGCTGAGCACTAGCGGGGTTCCCGCAGAGCAAGAAGTCGGTACAGCGCCGGAGCAGGTAGACCCTGACTCCATTTCTTTATCGCCAACAGGATCGTTGGCAGAGGCGAGCAAAATGGGTTCACGTGCTGCTGCACGGCCCTACTCCCTGAGCCCTCATGGAGGAGCCAGGGATAGAGCTCGTCAACCTAGCCCTTTTCGGGCTGAGGTTTCACCAGGAGCCGCTAGATTGCGGCCTGGTGAATCAGCGAGACCCGAGTCCACTGGTAGACCAAGAAGGGCCAGTGGAGACTCACCACCTAGTTGGACTAGGAGGAGTCACACAGGTGGAGTCTCGCCACGGTCACCGCTTCCCCGGCTGGGGGCGGGTCGGGACCGTACGCCGTCTGGGTCCAGGAAAAGGACAGTCGGCAAGCCCGCGCGGATGTCGGGTCACCTCGCTGCGGCGTTGGGTGCCGACTTCTCACCGCATATGCCCTCAGAGGCAGCCGGATTTAGCTCAGCCAAAAGAAGGCGTATGAGCAGATCCGCGCGGGAGTCGTTCAGTTTCGCTGAGGCGGCTGGTAGCGACTTATCGTCACGGCACCGATATTACCTTGACGAGGTACGGGCCGATGATAGGAGCCTCAGAAGTTCCTTCGGGCATGAGGACTCTGACCGCCCATTCACGCACGATGAAGGACGCATTGATCGGATGGAGAGGATTATGGAACAAATCCTGAAAAATCAAAGACAGGAGACACACAGTTCCAGGGGACTCATGAACATATCCCCATCATCTATGGATAGCATGAGGCCAGAGGAAGAGGAAATCTTGGTACATGCTCCAGTAGCACCTGAGGTTCCCCAGGAAGAGCTCCTGGACGTGGCAGCCAAGTTTGGATTACCCATATCATCGGGACAACCCCTCAATACCAAGCTGGCTGCTACCATAGATTTCCTCACCAACCATCAGCTACAGGAGGAGGTCCTTGCAAAGGCCATGGACAGACACAAGGCACCGGGCAATTGCAATTCGCTCAATGTGCCTATTGTCAACATGCCTATTTGGGGCAATATCAGCCCGGGCATCAGGACTCAGGAAGTAAAATTACAAAGAATCCTGAAATTACTTACATCTGGGATTACCGCGTTTGCGAGGTCGGTGGATGGAGTGGACTTGAACACCGAACAGGAGGATGCTCTGGCGCTACTTTGCAATACGCAATATGAAATCAATGCTTTTAGGAAAAGCATCATCAAGCCTACATTAAACCCCAAATTTGCGGGGCTATGCAGAGCACCTCCAACACCACCACCCAGACAGTTATTCGGAGAAGACCTCCCGAAACAGGTCAAAGATCTAGATGACCATGCTAAGACAGTGGGTCTTATGAGGCCACACACCTTGACCAGACAAACGGCCAAGAAAACACCTTTCTTCAGGCCACGAGGTCAAACCGATAGGCCAGCAAGGACCTACGTTCCGGCGCCTCCTTTATACCAACAGCCTCAACAGCCCAGGCCTTCTTTAGGGCTAGGCCCTCAACGGCCAGCATGGAAAATGCGGTTTCCACATTATCAGCGCAACCCAGCACCTCCACGTCCCACCAAACACCCCAGGGACCACCGATAACCATGAAGGTAAGGCGGTCTGGTTTTCATGCACTTGCATGTCTAACCTCACATGTTGGGAGTTTAAGGAGGCATGGGAAACCATCACCTCAGATGAGTTTATCTTACAAAGTATTCAGGGCTATGAGATTGAGTTCATAAATGGCCAAATTCCTCCACCTCAGCATATGCCGTATCGCAGATTTGCACTTTCCAGGAAGGAAACAGCAGTAGGCTATGCTGAAATCTTGAGACTACAAGAGAAAGGTGTGATAGAAAGAACTACACATGAACCAATTGAATTTGTATCTAACATATTTACAAAAACCAAAAAAGATGGTGGATGTCGGGTCATTATAGATGTAACCCATTTGAATACCTTTGTAAAATATACCCATTTCAAAATGGACACGTTCGAAACAGCCAAATCTTTGATTTCTGTGGGCTGCTTCATGGCATGCATTGATTTAAAATATGCATACTATTCAGTATCCATTCAGAAACACTACAGGAAGTTCTTGAAATTTACCTGGATGGATCAACTCTGGCAATACAAAGCTTTGCCCAATGGGCTCACCACAGCCCCCAGACTGTTCACTAAATTACTCAAGCCAGTGCTAGCGACACTGAGGAGGAAAAATCACACGGTCATGGCTTATCTGGATGATATCCTAATTATTGGGCATACACTGGAATCAGCGAAATTGGCAGTTTCAGCCACTGTGAAAATTTTTCAAAAGATGGGATTTATTATCCATCCAGATAAATCAAAGTTCTGTCCTTCACAGATCATGGACTATCTGGGGTTCACGATAGATTCCAATCACATGATTGCCACCATACCAACTAACAAAGTTGGGAATGTCATTCAAGCATGCAAGAACCTGGTCTGCGCCAGTATACCATCAATCAGACAAACTGCTAAGGTAATTGGGAAAATCGTAGCAGTCTTTCCAGCTGCTCAATTCGGACCTTTACATTATCAAAATTTACAAAGATCCAAGATTTCAGCGTTAAAATTGAATGCTGGACACTTTGATAGACCTATGCAGCTGCCACTTAAGGCAAAATTGAGTTACAATGGTGGATTGACAATATCCATAACTCATTTAAACCCATCGTTGTGCCTCGTCCGGTGGTATACTTACAAACAGACGCAAGCTCCCATGGCTGGGGAGCTACGGACAACAACACCAGTTGTGGGGGCAGATGGGACTCACTTGAATCTACCCTTTTGTTAGCACAAGGGATAAATTATTTGGAGATGCTTGGGGCATTCCATGGACTTAGAGCTTATTGTTCAAACTTTACTGACACTCATGTCCGTCTCCAAATAGACAACACCACTGCGGTGGCATATCTAAATCATATGGGCGGTACCAGGTCAATTTCATGTGATGAATTGGCTAATACAATTTGGCTCTGGTGCATACAACGGAATATTTGGATTTCAGCTACCTATTTACCAGGTAAGTTCAACACAGTGGCGGACACCAGGTCTCGGAAATTTAATGACAACAACGAGTGGATGTTGAATTCCCAAATATTCGAAAAAATTGCAGCCAAATTTGGTAAGCCGGATATTGACCTTTTTGCGTCACGGTTGAACCATCCGGTACCAACATATGTATCATGGGAGCCAGATCCTGGGGCAATGGCGATGGATGCTTTCTCGCTAGATTGGGGGAAATGGTTTTTCTATGCATTTCCTCCATTTTGCCTCATCAGTCGGGTATTGCGGAAAATCCAGCTAGATGCTGCTAATGGCATTCTTATTATACCCGACTGGCCTACTCAGTCATGGTATCCGGTAGTCCTTGGTATGATCAGTCAACCATGGGTCCTCTTAGAGGGTTGCCCACAATTGGTGATGAACCCTGTTACAGGGGAACCACATCCCTGCCATAGTCATTTGAGTTTATTGGCTTGCAGGATTTGAACAGACCATTACTGCAGTATGGTCTCTCATCAAGGACTATGGATACCATGGGAGCATCATGCAGGGAGTCCACAAGACGGCAATATTTATCACACATCAGAAAATGGGAAATCTACTGCGGCCGCTTGGACATTGCATATGACTCCGTTTCAATCACAGATGTGCTGGAATTTCTTGCGGGGTTACACCATGACGAACACCTTAGCTACAGTGCCATCAATAGCGCCAGGAGTGCACTATCATCCTACCTCAATATTGAGGTAGGATCCAATAAATTGGTGTCCAAACTGATGCGGGGAATATTTAATTCCAATCCGCCAAGACCACGTTACAACATCACCTGGGACATTGGGAAAGTACTGACCCTGCTCAGGACGTGGTCGCCCATGGCTGGGCTTGAATTGGACAAACTCACCCTGAAGCTGGTGATGTTATTGGCACTTACTTCGGCACAAAGGGTACAGACTCTTCACAAGGTCAAGATTGACAGAATGATGTCTAACCCAGAGAAGGTTATTTTCTTCAATGATGAATTGCTTAAGCAGCATAGACCTGGATTCACAGGGCTGCAGCTGGTGTTTCCAGCATACCCCGCTGATGCTAGGCTATGTTTAGCCACCCATATCCGCCACTATATTAGAGTGACGCGGAAATTAAGGGGAATGGAGCAATACCTGCTAATCAGCCACAAAAAACCTCACCATAGAGTGACGGTACAGACAATCTCCAGATGGCTCAGGATCGTTTTGAACGAAGCAGGTATTGATACTAATGTTTTTAAATCCCATTCCACCAGGGCTGCATCAACGTCGGCGGAAAGGGTCATGGAGGTGCCCATGGACCATATTCTTGCCACAACGGGATGGGCCAGTGAAGCCACCTTTCAGCGGTTTTATAATAAACCTGTTACCGCTCCTGGAATGTTCGCAGAAGCCGTGCTGAATGCAGGCCGAGAACATATGACTACTCCCCAGTGAGGGGTTTTTTCTTTTTGTTATTATTAATAAATATTATTATTTTTCAGAACAAGCAGTCTGAAAATTTTTGATTACTCCTATCCATCCTTACAGTGGCGTGTGTGATAGCATGGACGTTGTCCAGGGCGTGAAATCACAGAGCTTTGAAGTCTTCACGAAGTCACTCACGTGACTCCGAAATGAAATAGTAAGATTAAACGAGAACTTACCAGTTTGAAGTTTGATCTTTATTTTATGAGGAGTTGCGATGAGGGATTTCGTGCCCTCCGCTCCCAACCCTCGATCATAAAGGCAACTGGTAATTAGAGTCTCTTCAATCTTACTATAACAAGTCATTTCTGTGTTTTGTTGGTTCTGTGATTCCACACCGCTGCTTTGAAGAATGTCGCGCATGCGTGCTGGCGGGTTCTTCACGAAATCCCTCATCGCAACTCCTCATAAAATAAAGATCAAACTTCAAACTGGTAAGTTCTCGTTTAATCTTACTATTTGTCATGACAGGGGCACCAAGAATTGCATTTCATGCACAATTGAAACAGGTGACTTCTCGTGGCCAGGGAAACTGCATTAAGTCTAGTTTAGTTTACTTCATTTTCATGTGTACAGTGAAAAGCTTTTGTTGTCAGCTAACCAGTCAGTGGAAAAACAATACATGATTACAATCGAGTCATTTTCAGTGAATAGATACATGATAAGGGAATAACGTTCAGTGCAAGGTAAAACCAGCAAAGTCCAATCAAAGATAGTCCGAGGGTCACCAGAGTGATTAATTTATTTACATCAGTGCCCTCTAACAAGACAGGACACTCATAGATGGCATCTGACAAATGCCAGCCTCTTTGCCCCAGAGCTTCACCTAATGTCCAACTGTGGCAGCCTGAACCTTAACGGATGCGTTGAGCTAACTTGTGAAGCTGGTGAGGAAAAGGTCCTTGAACAGAGGCCGGATTGTTGTCTTGAGCAGCCTAATTGTTATGCTACACCTTCTACTTACTGCCGGATCAGCAAGGGGGTAAAGGTGGCAATACTCAGGCCATTGCCATCTCAAACTCAACATCAGTGAACGGTCTAAAGCATGAAGCTGATTGGCAAACACCAAGCACTAGATGTCCAGCTTCATTCAACAGTGCAGGTTTTCCATGAACTCTCCAACTGACTCATTCCCCATGACTCTTTATTCTGATCTCCCCAACCCACATCAGAAGGCATATCAGAGGAAAGATGGGCTAAAGTTGGAGAGGGTCCAGGGGAAGGTTACAAGAATGATCCCGGGAATGATTAGGTTAACGCATAGGAGGTTTTGAAGGCTCTGGGGCTGTACTCACTGGAGTTTCAAAGGATGAGGAGAGGGAGTCTCATTGAATTGTACTGAATAATGGAAGGCCTGGATAGAGAGGGTGTGGAGAGGACGTTTCCAGTAGTGGGAGAGTCTAGGATCAGAGGGCATAGCCTCAGAATAAAAGGACATGCCTTCAGAAAGGAGATGAGGAGGAATTTCATTAGCCAGGTGGTGATAAATTTGTGGAATGAAAAGCCAAGCCATTGGGTATTTTATAAAGTGGAGTTTGATATGTTCTTGATCAATAAGGGCATCAAAGGTTATGGGGAGAAGGCAGGAGAATGAGGTTGAGAGGAAAAAATAGATCAGCCATGACTGAATAGCAAAGCAGACTGGGTCCAGCAGTAGTCAGAAACCTCAGTATGTTTATCCTCACTTACGTTCAACGCTTGGACAGACATTTTATTCCCTTACCTGTCCTCTCTGTGCCAAGGCTTTTTCGAGGTCATCAATTTTAGCTTTATACCTGAGAGCTTCTGTTTGTAATTGCTCGTGAGCCTAATGAAAGTGGAAAAGTGTCATTAAAGCTGAGCGTAACATTCATCAGCACAGAATGTGCTTTTAAAAATATATTATTTTAAAAATATATTAAAAATTATACACAATTGGAATGAATTGAGGTTCATCCAATTTTTAAACATAAAAGTAATAGCGTAAGAGATTTCTTGGAACATGACGTTATGTTAACATGAAGGTAGATCGACAGATAAAATATCTATTGCTCTATTTAAGGTGCCCATTTAAAAACAAAACGCATCTTATACAATTAACTATTCTAAAGTTCAGGTTCTCCAACAATCTAGATAAACAGGACATTATTTTGACATTTAGCAAAGGTCCATTGTAAATGCATTATGACCTTAATTTTGATGGTGCTGGTTAAAAAGAATAACTCTCTCTGCTGCACTTCAAATTTCACCCTGGATTCTTCCACCAGACTTTTAATTTACTAGAACATGCAACAGCTACCACATGGTGTGAAATATCCTAAGGCAAGCTGTCCAGCCTTTTTACACATCATTCCTTTACTATATTAGCCTACTAGTCCAGTTTATATTAATTGGAATTTAGAAGGCTGAGAGGGGATCTTATGGAAACATAAAACATTCTTAAGGGATTGGACAGGCTAAATGCAGGAAAAAATGTTCCCCATGTTGGGGGAGTCCAGAACCAGGGGTAAGTAACCAATTTAAGAATAAAGGCCATTTAGGACTGAGATGAGGAAAAAGCGTTTTCACCCAGAGAGTTGTGAATCTGTGGAATTCTCAGCTACAGAAGCAGTGGGGGCCAACTCACTGGTTGTATTCAAGAGAGAGTTAGATTTAACTCTTAGTGCTAATGGAATCAAGGGTTATGGGGGGTAAAGCAGGAACTGAAGCAGGATTCTGAATGATCAGCCATGATCACATTGAATGTCGGTGCTGGGCCGAATGGCCTACTCCTGCACCTACTTTCTATGTTTCTATGCACGTTTCTATGTCTATGGGCCCAAAGCCTGGAGTGGCTCATGATACCATAATCTTTACGTTCAATGCAAAGTTTCAGACAACTGAGACAATCTATCAGGTGAAGCTTCTACAGTTCAGGTACATCATGTCCAGAATCGGACTAAAACCTCCTTGGCTCTGCACGAAACATGCTTTTCCATTTCCCAGATCAACTGGCTCAGGACCTCTGTGATGGGGGACCATCAACATACATGCAGTTGTGGGCTGTGTCACATCTCGAGGGCAGCCCTTCAATCACACTGAAAGGGCTTACAAACCCTGACATGTTTGGCTTAAAACGCTGTGCTGAAAGCCAATGATTAACATCGAATGTGCATTTTCAAAGCAGTGTATTCCCCACTCAACATTTTAACCGTGACTTATTATTTTTGCAAATTATTTAATAATCACCTTTGCTTCCCGTTCTGCATCCAGGATTCCTCCCGTCTGCTCCTGAAGTAATGCATAAGCCCTTTGGAGTGCTTGATACTCCCTTGTTAATTGTCGAAAACGAAGTTCCGATTCTTCAGCTGCCAGACTCTTATGGTGAATAAAAAGTGAGTTAGCCTCCTGTGTGTCATGCCCTTAAATCTTTACATATTAAAGTAATCATTCAATGGTACAAATGATTCTGCTGCTAGCAGAAGGTAGCATTGCAGGAGCCTCAGCCTCTTATCCAACTGGTACAAAGTTCGTGAGCAAACAACAAAATCTTGGAATAACTCAGCATCTGTGGAGGGAATGGACAGGCGACGTATCGGGTTGGGAGCCTTCTTCAAAATAAGCTAGAAGGTTCTCATTGCCCTTATATTAAAGTGATGAGACTGCAGGATGGATGCGAAAAGTGAGCACAACAGTGCGATTAAGGAAGTCTTTCAAGAGAAGATGCAAAGGGAATCATAGATGAGACAGAATAGAGCTGAAGCGTTCTACAGTGGCACATCAAATGGAGTTGCTACCTCACAATACAGCTACAAGCCTCACTTTTAGTAGTATCTGCAGGAAGATTGCACATCCTCCATATGATTACTCGGTTGTCCGCACACATCCCAAAACTTGGCATGTGTGTGAGAGAGCGAGAGATAGGCTGAGAAAGAGATGGGGTGAGAGAGAGAGGGGGGGGGGGGAGAGAGAGAGGGGGGGGGAGAAAGGGGGAGGGGGAGGGAGAGGGGGGGGAAGAAAGGGGGAGGGGGAGGGAGAGGGGGGGGAAGAAAGGGGGAGGGGGAGGGGGGGAGAAAGGGGAGAGGAGGAGGGGGAGAGGGGGAGAGGGGGAGAGGGGGAGAGGGGGAGGGGGGGAGGGGAGGAGAGAGGGGGAGAGAGGGGGGTGAGAGGGGGGGGAGAGGGGGGAGAGAGGGGGGAGAGAGGGGGGAGAGAGGGGGGAGAGAGGGGGGAGAGAGGGGGGAGAGAGGGGGGAGAGAGGGGGGGAGAGAGGGGGGAGAGAGGGGGGAGAGAGGGGGGAGAGAGGGGGGAGAGAGGGGGGAGAGAGGGGAGAGAGGGGGGAGAGAGGGGGGAGAGAGGGGGGAGAGAGGGGGGAGAGAGGGGGGGAGAGAGGGGGGGAGAGAGGGGGGGAGAGAGGGGGGGAGAGAGGGAGAGGGGCACTTCCACACCCAGATTTTGCTAATATGGGGAGAAAACTGAGCTGATATCACCCTGACATGAGCTGCCACCAACCTACACCAGGGAATATTGAATGTGGTCAATTAACTTATCGGCCTTTGGGATATGGGAGGACACCCATGTAGTCACAGGGAGATTGTGCAATCACCACAGACACACTGCCAAAAGTTTGAGTTGAAGCTGGATGGATGGTTGAGGAAATCAATATTGAGATCCAGAAGGCTACAAAATGCCTCAGCAGAAGATGAGTGCTGCTTTGCTGTCTTGTTGCGGGCGTCATTATAAGAGTGCAGGAAGCCACAGTCAGAAAGGTGAGAGTGAGTGGGATGGAGAATTAAAGAAGCAGACATCTGCTTCTTTAGACATGTGAGTAATTACTGCAAATGCAGGCCTATGCTCCACTAATTACAGAAACCCAACATTGGAACAATACATTATTTGTGCAAATACAATGGAGTTAGAAGAACCATGAGAATGGAATGGAATTCTTATGGAAGGAAATATAATTGAGAAAGCTGTGGCAGTGGTAAGCTAGCAATGGATGTGGTCAATCTGTGATAGAATCATGGGATGTGGGGTTAGTGTAGGAAAGTGGTGCTGACAAAGAGGAATGTTGGAGTATATACAAGGGGTTGCATCTCCTAATGCTGCTCATATAACTTGTATCAGTTCTGCATGTAACAATCTGCATGTACTTTACTAAATCAAATGCTCTCACACAATATAATTCTGCTTGCAATGAACTTGACCATGCTTTTACAATGATGAAATCAATTGCTTCTAATATATATCGAATGTGTCGAATCGTTCTGCACGTGGCCTGGATTTCATCCTGGATTGTCATGGGCAAGAAGGGCCAGACATGTTGCTGGCCAGGTGTGGCAGAGGTCAGTGACAGCAGCCTGCAATTGCCCCAAGGTTAAAAATCTGAGAGAAGTCGTGATCCTCACCTGCCTGGCCTCACACTAAAAATGCAGGTGAGGCGATATTTGAGGTCAGGGAATGTCACATGTCACAGCACGCCAAAGACATACGCCTTTGTAGGTTAATTGGCTTGGTAAATGTAAAAATTGTCCCTAGTGGGTGTAGGATTGTGTTAGTGTGTGGGGATCGCTGGTCGGCATGGACCCGGTGGGGTGATGGGGCCTGTTTCCGTGCTGTATCTCTAAACTAAACTAAGCTAAAAAAATGCAATTTGAATATCGGCCCTGTATATGGCAGAGATTGGGGAAAATGGGACGAGTAAAGGTTATTCTATGGGAAATACAAACACCAAGGTAAAGAATCTTGCTGCAGATGATGTGTGTCTCTTTCACTATAGTTGCTATCTACTGGGGAAGTTTTAGACTGAAATAAACTTACAAGGAGGAATGGTAATCCTTCTGAAAATTGAGGAGACAAATATTCCAATTTTTCTTCTCTACATTTAGCTTGGTCTCCCAGTATATTATAAATCATACATTTTTATTTCTTATTTGCCTAAATTATACCTGACCTACCTTCAGAGATGCAGCACGCAAAAGGAGCTTTTCAGCCCATCGTTGAGCTTTTCAGCCCATTGTTGATCTCAATGCCAGTTAAATACATTTCTGCTTTTTTTTACTGAACACTTTTCTGTAACAATTATATGTGTGAGGATATCATGGTCTTGTTCCCCAAGTACGTACCTTGTACAAGAGCTTGAACATATATATACCCAACTTGAGATTAGACACAAAGCGCTGGAGTAGCTCAAAGGGTCAGGCGGCATCCCTGGAGAAAAAGGATGGGTGACCTTTTCCACCGATCTCCCCAAGGACCCATCCTTTTTCTCTAGACATGCTGCCTGACCCGCTGAGTTATTCTAGCAGTTTGTGTTTATCTTTGGTACATGCCAGCATCTGCAGTTCCCTTCTACACACCCTACATGGGATTCTTATGCTTCTAATCTTTAAATTAGTTAGCAGTGTGAGGATTACACCAAGATTATCTGAGACATGCACTTGTCTACTTAGTTGGCATAGGAGCAGGTAGCCATTCAAGCCGTCTGATCCAAGGCAGCTCCCAGCAGCACTATTTCATCTATTACACTCCCCTTCACTATTCAGTTTAGTTTATTGTCACGTGTACCGAGGTACAGTGAAAAGATTTTGGTGCATGCTAACCAGTCAGCAGAAAGACTACACATTATTAAAATCGAGCCATTCACAGTGTACAGATACATGATGGGAATAAAGCCCATACTGTCTGATCAAGGATTGTCTGAGGGTCACCATTGAGATAGACAGGACTGCTGTCTAGTTGTGGTAGAATGATTCAGTTGCCTGATAACAGTTGGGAAGAAACTGTCCCTGAATCTGGAGGTGTGCGTTGTCCAACAACGTATTCTCTCATTCACTTTCCAGCAACGACCCTGTAGTTTTCTTACCGTTTACCTAGATCAAAGGAACATTTTCAGCAATTGATTAACCTTTACTGCATCACTGAGACGTGGACTGAAGCCGCGACACACAAAGGAAACACAGCAGAAATGTGCAAACTCCACACTGACAGCATCGGCAGTCAGGATTGAAGTCAGACCTCTGGAACTGTAAATGCAGCAGAACCACCCGCTGCATCATCGAGCCATTTTAAAGTAATTTAAAGTCATTCCATGTGTATTTCTTTACATGCCCAGTTCCACACTCTCCATCCCTGCCAAATATTTGGCATTGTCCTGATTCTGTTAAAATGATGCAGTGCATCAGTTTATTAACTCTCAGGTTACGGGCACAGCTTTTCAGATTTTATTGCTCATTGTCCCGAGGATAGTAAACGGATGAAGAAAGTGAATGAGAACAGAAGAAAATATGAACAGTGGGTGGCTATCAGGACATTCATAGAAATATAGAAATATAGAAAATAGGTGCAGGAGGAGGCCATTCGGCCCTTCGAGCCAGCACCACCATTCATTGTGATCATGACTGATCGTCCCCAATCAATAACCCGTACCTGCCTTCTCCCCATATCCCTTGATTCCACCAGCCCCTAGAGCACTATCTAACTCTCTCTTAAATCCATCCAGTGATTTGGCCTCCACTGCCCTCTGTGGCAGGGAATTCCACAAATTCACAACCCTCTGGGTGAAAACGTTTTTTCTCACCTCAGTCTTAAATGGCCTCTCCTTTATTCTAATTCAAACCAGCTCCACCTTTTAACAAGACCATGGCCGACCTATGCTAGCATCAATGCATCTTCTGTGTCATTTCTATGTCCTCCTCTATGTCTTGATCTATCAAATATGTATCCAACTTCACTTTCAGTACTGTTAGTGATCCAACCTCTACTGCTGAGGCAGAGAGCTCCAGAGATTCTCTACCCGCTCTGAGAAGAAGTTTCTGTGTACATGAGTTTTAAACGACCAGCCCTTTATCTAGTAGTTATGACCCCCCCCCCCCCCCCCCCCCTATTTGGGATTCACTGACTGGTGAAAACATCCCAGCATCTATGCTTTTAGTGTTTTAAAATAAGTCATTAAGGCCACCCTCATTCTTCTAAACTCCAAGGACAAGCATGACCTATTCTTTCCATAGACAATGAATGATCAACCATGTTGTTACAGAATACTATACACAGCAGGCTTTAAAAATAGTTTTGTAAGGTCTCTTGTTATCTCTTTATAAAACATCTGCATGAAGTGACCTTAAAATATCATGAACTGGAATGAATATCATACCAGCGTGATCAAACAGGTTATTGGAATGTTGACGTTTACATCTGGACTAGATTACAAGGTGTAACACACAGTTCAGGTATTTCTTTGTCTGTACCACGTTAAAAACGATATCAAGTGACCAGTTTCTGTATTTTGCCAACATTGCTGAATGTGCAACTTCCCAGAAGCTGGTAGATAGTCTATTACATGTAGATAGTCACTCCAGGAGAATGCAGGCACAGGAAACTTTTATTTATTTAAGAAAGTACCCTCGTTTCATTGCTATTTTCCGGCACCTTGGATGTAGATATTGAAACAATAGAGACCATGCCACAAGTAATAACGGCAGCACAGTAGTCGAGTTGACTAGTTACAGCGCCAGAGACCCAGATTCCATCCCGACCACAGGTGCTGTCTGTACGGATATTGTACATTCTCCCCATGACCGCGTGGGTTTTCTCCGAGATCTCCGATTTCCTCCCACATTCCAAAGATGTATAGATTTATAGGTTAATTCGCTTGGAATCAAGGTAAATTGTCCCTAGTGTGTGTAGTATAGTGTTAGTGTGTGGGGATCGCTGATCGGCACGGACTCGGTGGGCCGAAGGGTCTAAACTAAATGATGTGGTCGCTAGTAGACAGAAAATGCTGGAGTAACTCAGCGGGACAGGCAGCATCTCTGGAGAGAAGGAATGGGTGACGTTTCGGGTTGAGACCCTTCTTCAGACTGTAATCGTTGGTCAGGCCACACTCGAGGTGTGAGTAGTTATGGCCATTTAATCCCTTAAAGAATATATTTTTCTTGGAGATTCAAATGCAGAGGAAAGGTTTAGAGGGAATGGGCTAAACACAGGCAAGGGGAACTAGGTTAGACAGGGCATCTTGGTAGGTGTGGGCAAGTTGGGCCGAGAGTTCTGTTTCCATGTTTCATAACTCAATCACTCCAAGATGAATGCACTACTGATCTACTAGGGTGATACCCTGTCTCCACAAGATAACTATATGAAGAAATTACACAAACCCATTTTACATTTCCCAGCAGATGGCTAGGGATTATATTAGGTTAGTTTATAGTACAAGTGTGGTCCCATTAAATTGATAAGAAGGCTCAAAAGATGCTGTAACCCTGAAATTAAATAAAAAGAGATTGCCAGAGTTTATCAACAAATCAATCACTGTCTGCAGAGAGAGAGAAGCAGAGTTAACTTTGCAGTGTCCTTTCTCTACAGATAGTGGTGATCTGGTGGGTATTGCCAGCATTTTGTGCATTAATTTCATGCTTGTGATATTGAATGTCCTCTCCTTCCTCTCACCGTGTGATACTAGACCACAGGCTAGAGTCAATTACTGTCATATGTCCCGACACGGAAAAATGAAATTATTTTCTAATGTGGCACGGTGGCGCAGAGCCAGAGACCCGGGATCGATCCCGAATACGGCTGCTGTCTATACAGAGTTTGTACGGTGTCCCTGAGACCTGCGTGGGTTTTCTCCGAGATCTTCGGTTCCCTCCCACACTCCAAAAGCGTTAATTGTCCCTAATGTGTGCAGGATAGTGTCAGTATGCAGGGATCGCTGGTTGGCAGCACACGATAATACTCAAAAACAATGTCCCCAAGTCTGTGTAGGTTAGATGAACCAGGAGAGGACCTTCAGCAAAAGTCAAATGCTTTGCAGGGATTTGTTTCTTGTGAAAGTCTGCTGGAAAAAAAAGGACCAAACACTTTCAGAAAACCCAACAAGCATCTCGTAAATCAACCTGCCGACTGACAGATCCTGTTTCACATTCAGACTGAGATTAATTAATTTATTGCTCACTGTCAGGTCTAAGACTGTTGTTTGGTCATATGTTGACTTAGTTAAAGATTAAACGTTACAAGTGAATTAACCGCTAAAATAAGCTGCTTTGATGCTCCTGAATGTATCGTGCTGTCCATTCACGGTGACAGGTTCAGAACCTATTCCCTTGAACCTGTACAAAGATCTCCCAATGAGGAACGACTGTGTAGGGTCATCATTACAAGCATCAAAAATCATCAGATATGAATTTAAAAAAATATGATTGCTGTCAACCTGGGTGGTATATTTACTACTAGTGTTCAATAATTAATAGTTGAAGGCAAATATCTGCTGATGGGACACAAACGTTTGTGGTGTTTATGGATGGGAGGAAGGGTTGTCACATCGAAGCAATGACCAAGAAGGCACATAAAGGCCTCTACTTCCTAAGAAGGCTTAAGAAGTTTGGCATGCCTGCAAAAACCACACTAACTTCTACAGATGCGCCATAGAAAGCATTTTATTGGGATGCATCACAGCATGGTTTGTGATCAGCTCCACCAAGACCGCAAGGAATTGCAGAGAGTTGTGGATGTGGCCCAGTCCATCACGCAAACCAACCTTCCTTCCAAGGCTGCCAGCATAATCAAGGACCAGTCTCATTGGGAAAAACATAGACGAAGGGTGCAGGAGTAGGCCATTCGTCCCTTCGAGCCAGCACTGCCATTCAATGTGATCATGGCTGATCATCCACAATCAGTACCCCGTTCCAGCCTTCTCCCCATATCCCTTGATTCCGCTAGTTCTAAGAGCTCTATCTAACTCTCTTTTGAATGCATCCAGAGAATTGGCCTCCACTGCCTTCTGAGGCAGAGAATTCCACAAATTCACAACTCACTGGGTGAGTGTCACCCCCATCTCATCCCGTCCACTCCCTATTCTCCCCTCTCCCATCTGGCAAGAAGTGCAGAAGTTTGAAAATTCTGTACTTCCCAGCTGTTATCAGGCAACTGAATGGTCTTCTCAACAGCTACAGTGCGGTCCTGGCCTCCCATGGACTTCACTGCAGAATTTGTAACTATTTTTACTCAGACTATGTAGGACTTCATCTTGCACTAAACATTATACACTGTATTCTGTATCTGTACCCTGTGGACTGCTTAATCATAATCTTCCCATTGATTAGATAGCACGCAAAAAAAATATTTTCAATACATGTGACAATAATAAACTAAACTAAACAGTGGGATGTGAGGACTTACTACCAGAGAAAAAGGACTGGTAGTGGAGGCGATGGAGGGAGAGCTCAACATTGAGGCACACTCAGGACTCGTTGAGGTGTGGGCGTAGGGGTACAAAGGGAGGACCTCTGTTGACCATTCCACATCAGAAAGTTGCAGTTTGTGTGTGGGAGGGAGGGGGGGGGGGGGGGGAAGAGAGAGAAGGGGAGGGGGAGTGTGATCAAAGCAGGTAAGCGCTGAGGTCAGACCCAGGATCTGAGGGGCGCAGATGGGTGGAGGGAGGCTTGGGTGAGGCACTGTGGGAGGATGATGGGGGCTCAGAAGGAGAGGGAGTGTAAAGGATCATGCAACGGTGCGGATGGGATAAGTAGCATGGTTGGCATTGGGGGAAGGGCAGTAGGACCAGTGTTGCCATTATTGAGGATCCATGTTAGAAGGGGGGAGAAGTAGGACCCAGGACAATCAGTCCACGTGATGCAGTTGGAGCCTGCAGCTTGGAGGCCCCCAGGCTGGGACTGGGCCATCGAGAACATAGGGTGGATCCAACGGAGGGCCATCTGCTGCCACGTGTGGCGGCAGCCAGTAAATAGGAATTTCCGGTGAACTTTTGTAACTTAGTCAGCACCAGACATGTAGCGACACTTGTGCACAGCCCAGGTGAGGTCTGTTGTGTGGTTTTACCGGTTTGTATGCAAAAGAAAGCATTTCACTGTACCTAGGTACATGTGACATTAAAATATCATTGGATCATTCAGTGTTCCTGGATTAGTGTACTGTCACTAGGAAGTATGCTCAAAGATTTTCATCCTTATCTCACACCATTTCCTGTGCTGAGATGGTTGTACTTGCTGAGTATTTGTTTTAGTCAGATTAAAAACACACAATGTTTCATAATGTTTTTCAGACCATCTCCCCATATAAACAGGATCTTCTGCAAAATGCGGCTGTGTACTATGGCCGGTATTGGAGACTCTGCTTACTTCTGATAGTGCAAGAGCCCAGTGTTATCTTTGTGCTTAAGGTGGGGATTGTTGTATTCATCACTTCATGGTTTGGATATATTGGCTGGTAGATGCTCTTACTTAAGGGTACACAAAAGGCTGGAGAAACTCAGCGGGTGCAGCAGCATCTAAGGAGCGAAGGAGATAGGCAACGTTTCGGCCCGAAACCCTTCTTCAGACTGATGGGAGGTGGGGGGGGGGGGGGGGGGGGGGGGGGGGGGGGAGAAGAAACGAAAAAGGAGGAGCCCGAGGACTGGGGGAGAGGTGGGAAGGGGAGGAGACAGCCAGGGTTAACAGAATTGAGAAAATTCAATGTTCAAGCCCAGAGAATGCAGACTCCCCAAGCGGAATATGAGATGCTGTTCCTCCAACTTGCGGTGTTGCTCACTCTGGCCGTGGAGGAGGCCCAGGACAGAGAGGTTGGATATGGAATGAGAGGGGGAGTTGAAGTGCTGAACCATCGGCAGGTCGGGTTGGTTATTGCGGACCGAGCGGAGGTGTTCGGCAAAATGATCGCCAAGCCTCCGCTTGGTCTCACCGATATAGATCAGCTGGCATCTAGAGCATCTCTTACTTAAGATGTTTACCAATTTTCTTCACTGCACTCGTTTCTCTACTTATTCAAACAGCTTATTTGCTTTTGGTGTACGTGATCTCCCAGTTGCCAAACATTTTAACTCCTCTTTCCATTCCCATTCTGAACTTTCTGTCCTGGGCCTCCTCCAGAGTCAGTGAGGTCTCATGAATATTGGAGGAATACCATCTCATAATTTGCTTGGGCAGCTTACAACTCAGTGGTATGAAAGTTGATTTCTCTAATTTCAAGTAGCCCCTGCATTCCCTCCATGCTCCCCTCCCACATCCTACTAGTTCCACTGTTCACATCTCTGTATCCCTTCGTTATCACCACTTCCCCAGCCAACAATGGGCCATCGTGGGCTCCACCTTTCCCTAGTGATCTGTTGCCAGCCCTGATTTCTTCGAGCCTTTCCCTACCTCCAGTTACCTCCCATCTACTTTCATTACGAAGAAGCGTCCCGACCCGAAATGTCACCCATCCTTTTTCTCCCGGAATTCTTCCTGATCCGCTGAGCACTTGTGTCTATCTTCGATATAAACCAGCATCTGCTGTAGCCTTTCTACACAGTTTTTTGGCTTAGACAGGCATTCTGAGGCACAAACATTGGTCAACCACATTGCAGTGGAGTGGAAGTCTTGCTTCAGCCTTGACTGGACAATAGCTTTTCCTTCCTTTCTTAAAGGTTAATAGAAAGCTTGTTGTGATTAAATAACCGTCAATTTGCATCATGGCAACATTTACTACAATCAGCTTGCTAGAAATTCCATTCGAATTCTGAAAATGCTGTGGTAGAATCTGGCATCTTATTCAGTGGAAAACTGGTTGAACAGTACAACTGCTGCACCCCTATAACCATCAATGTACACCAGCTGATTTACAGCTGACTGACGTCAGGTATTGAATGAAATTGAATTGAATGAAATTGAAAACGAACAGGTTTGTGGTGGTGATCCATTAGTTTCACTACATTATTCATAGTGATGGAATTATTATCTTTTGCCCTCAATATAAACAAGACTACTTTATAATTTATAATGTTTTGACCCTCGCTGAGAGTCACAACAGTGGCTTGAGCTATCTTCTGATCCACTGTCAAACTGTGAGCAGTGTTGGATAGGTCAACTCTCATTGCCCATCTTTAGTTGGCCCTGGACTGTGCCTTGCTGGGAACTAGGAGAAAATTGGTGTCATGTAAACGGCCAGATTGAGTAACGATTGGAGATTTCCTTTCATGAAGGAAATTAGTGAACCCAATCAGGCTTTTACAACCATCCGGTATTTTCATGCTTGCCATAAATGATGCTCGCTTTTCACCATAGAAAATGTTATTGTAATTCTAAATCACACCAGCTGGGGCAAATCCCAGTTGATGTCTTAGGATCATTACTCAGGCCCTCTGGATTGCTATGGGCATCATTTTACCAATGTGGTGCCTACCCATTGAATTCTGAATTACAAAGTCCAATTTAGTTTCAATGGACATGGATCTAGATCGGAAGTTTAAATTTGCCTCCATTCACATGCCAAATATGTTCTCTATGATAAACATTGGATAATGACTGGTAAATATCTAGAGGGAATTAGCCATGGTTAGTAAGATGAGCATCAGTCAAATAAAATAGTTCCAATACTGAGATCAAAATGTCATTGCACCTTGTAACGCAGTTGAATGGTTCAGATTACTGCATGCAACCTGGTAAATTAAGTCACATGTTATGTGTAAGGAGGAACTGTACACATAACGGTGCTGGTTTACACCGAATATAGGCACAAAATGCCAGAGTAAATCAACGCGACACGCAGGATCCCCGGGGAAAAGTAGCGGGTAGCGTTTTGGGTCAGAGCCCTTCTTCAGACTGAAAGTAGAGGGGAGGGAACTAGAGGTAGGTGGAGGCCAGAACAAATCAGGGCTGGCCACAAATGACTAAGGAAGGGTAGAGCCCACAATGGCCCATTGTTGGCTGGGGAAGATGTGATACCGTTCTGTCTGAAGAAGGGTCTCGACCGGAAACGTCACCCAGTCCTTTTCTCCAGAGATGTTGTCTGTCCCACTGAGTTACTCCTGCATTTTGTGTTTATAGTCACGCTATTTGCATCTAGAAATATATTTGATCTACATTGTTTTTTAAAACATGCGATAGGTATTACAGTGATCACTACCATGTGATGTAAAAGTTGAAAGGTTTCTTTGATAGATTCCATTGATAGATAAATGGACATTTATCAAATAAAATACATTTGCTGTTTCCTATCAAATGTCATGAGGGATACTAACACACAGCACATCACGGCAGTTAAAGAAACTTAGTCCAAGATAATTCCAAGTATTTGGAATAAAAGGTTAATGAACATTGTCTTGATAATATGTATTTCACTAAAATGTCAACTCAGCCATCAGCTAATGTTACTGCCTCCCAACTCCAGCAATCTAGAAGCCTTGTGACAATGGAGCCTCGACGGTGGTGAAGCCTCGCGGTCGATGAGAGGGTGGAGGACCACCGTGAGGGGAGAGGAGAAGAACAATGGAGGTCCCGGCGTGGGGGGACCACTGTGAGGGGGGGGGAGGGGAAGAACAATGGAGGATGGGGGGGACAAAGGACAATGGGGTCCCAGCATGGGAGAACTGTTGAGGGGAGGCGGGGGGCCAAAAGGGGGAGCCGGCGTGCTTTGTAACCTTGTCAGCGCCGTGGGTGGCTGCTATTTTTACACATTGTGTATGCAAGCAAAGAACCTCACTGTACTTAGTCACATGTGACAATAAAGTATTCCTATTCCTAGATTTGAACTTAATGGTTTGTTCAGATGTTGCATATTCTCCCTGTGCCCACATGGTGCACCAGGATTCCCATCCCTTCACATCCCCAAAAATACTTACACTTCAATGAATTACCACTTAGTGTTGCTATGTAGCAAACTGATTAAAGAGAAATTGACTGGCATGTGATTAAGAATAAATTGAAGGGCACTGGGAAATAAGGAGGAATATCGTACTGATAGGATCGCTGTGTTAGTAGTCGGCATGGACCCAATAGGCTAAATGAACAACTTGTGTTTTATGGTCAGTAAAGCTAGTCTAACCCAGTCAGGCCCACTTGAAAGTGTTCAATAGCCGTTCCCTTCTGAAATGGCCTGGACAACATTGTACCAATCAACATCAACATATGATCTTCCAAAGCACAGCGATTCAAGGTGGCACCGCACCACCATGACGGCATGGTGAATCAGCGATAGAGTTACTGCCTTACAGCGCAAAGACCCGGGTTCGATCCTGACTACGGGATCCTGCCTGTATGGAGTTTGTACGTTCTCCCCGTGACCTGCGTTGGTTTTCGCAGGGCTCTCCAGTTTACTCCCATATTCCCAAAACATATAGGTTTGTAGGTTAATTGGCTTTAGTAATATTTGTCCCTCGTAAGTAGTATGTAGGATAGTGTTAAGTGTGTATGGAGTGATCACTGGTCGGCGTGGACTCGGTGTGCCGAAGGGGCTGTATCTCTAAACTAAACTAAAGTCGGCAATTAGCGATGGAAAGTAAATAATGGCTTTGTAAGCTGGAATATTAGTAACATGGATTTGCAGTGGGTTTTCTTTTACATGACTTTGCAGCTGGAATATTATACCATAAACAACAATTAACCAGCTATGTTTGTAACATCAGGTGATCGAAGTCTAAAAAAACTGAAATAAATCAGGATTTATTTTCCCTGAGCACCAAATAAAAAAAGTGTTACCCTTTTACAATCCCAGCAATGTGTCCTAAACATAATCTTTTTTTCGCAAATCACACTGTTGGAATTTTTCACATTTCTCAGTCATTCAGAAATATCAATGATCAATTTCAGTGACCATTCAAATTATCAGAATAAACAATGATAGAGAACACTTGCATGACTATAGCGCAACTGGTGGAGCTGCTCCCTCATAGCACCAGAAACCCGGGTTCAATCCTGACCTTGGGTGATGCCTGTGTGGAGTTTGCAAGTTCTCCCTGTGACATTGTGGGTTTCCTCTAGTTCCTCTTACATCCTAAAGATCTGTGTGTTTGCAGGTGAATGGGCCTGTGTAATGTTGCAGGGAGTGGATGAAAATGAGAAGACATAGAGCTATTGTGAACAGGTGATCAATGTTCTGTGTGGACTCGGTGGGCTAAAAACTATTAAAAACTAAACTGTTAGCTGAAGGGTCTGAAGAAAGGGATTTGACCCAAAACGTCACCCATTCCTTCTCTCCAGAGATGCTGCCTGTCCTGCTGAGTTACTCCAGCATTTAGTGTCTACCTTCGATTTAACCAGCTTCTGCAGTTCTTTCCAACATAAACTGTTAGATAAGTATGCTACATGGAAAGATATGATGTGCCAACATAGAGCATTTCTAGACCATCATAGTCTGTGGTATTTGGATTTGCGTCTACCAGCGGCACTATGCTTTGCTTTCCATAAACTCTTGTCACTGTCATTACATGTACAGACAAAATATGTATTTAGTGCACACACTTTTACTCCTTGGAATCACCAGCTTCTATTAAGATTATTCATCTACTCACTTCATTCAGGTCATCTTCTGGTGTTGCTGGTGTCCTGTCTGTTCTGTAGGAGGCCAAGGAGGACGTTTCTGAATCGATCGATTCTTCATCAAACCCAAAACATGTTTCCACCACTTGTCTCTGTGAGGAGAGGTAAAGAGGGCAACAGGGGGTGATTACCCTTTCGTCAAAACGGGTACAAAATGCAAGATAGAAATAAGTAAGTAGTATGATTCATGTCTGTGTATGATTAGGTGTTTACTTTCTAGAGATTATACTTCAGCTCCGCATCTGAATGGCATGAGTGTGGAACACTACAGAGTTAATAGGTATGTGCAACATCACAAATCAAATCAAAATAAATAAAAACTGAAAATGAAAAATAATCTGCAGATGTTTGAAATCTGAGTTAAGAACAGGGAAATGTTAGATAGGCAGCACCTATAAAGGAAACACAAAGCTCCTTCCAATTAGTTTTTACGTTTAGTTTCGAGATACAGTGCGGAAACAGGCCCTTCGGTCCACCAACAGTGCACCGACCATAAACATTTCCCTACACACACCAGGAACAATTTTTACATTAACACCAGGACAGGGAGAACATCTCGGAGAAAACTCATGCAGGTCATGGGGAAAACGTACAAACTCCGCACAGATAGCACCCATAGGCATGATCAAACCCAAACCCAAACCCAGGTCCCTGGCACTGTAAGGCTACAACTTTACAGATGAACTGTTTCCATCAAATGCTAATTTTTCTTATGCTACGTAAATCGACACATTTCATTAAGTATCAAAGACGATACAAATTGGAAACCATATCACTATTTTGTTTTGTTTTAAAGCAAATTAAAATGATTGGGCATTTTTAGCTGCAACAGGGATCATGTGTGGAACCACAAAATAAAAATATTATGCACTATATGGACCACCAAAGAATGATATCCCTTTATGCAGACAAAATGTCACAGAAATTGGCAGCGCAGTGGTGCAGCTTGTAGAGCTGCTGCCTCACAGTGCCGGAGACCCAGGTTCGATCCTGACCTCGAGTGCTCTCTGTGTGGAGATTGCAAGTTCTCTCTGTGACAGTGTGGGATTCCTCTGGGTGTTTTGGCTTCTACATCTCAAAGACAGTGTGAGTTTGTAAGTTAATTGGCCTCTGTAAATTGGCCCTAGTGTGTAAGGAGTGGATGAGAAAGTGGGAAAACTTTAAACTAGTGTGAACACGTGATCGATAGTTGACGTAGACTCAGTGGGCCGAAGGGCCTGTTTCCATGCTGTATCCTTCAATCAACCAAAATATTTTTCATACAAATCTATTATTGGTGAATTTACAAAGAAACATGTCGTCAAGGTAGACATGTTGCTGATATTATTAGTTAACTTTCCTCAATCTGCATGGTCTACTAAAGAGAAGCAGTGCTACATTTCAGGTAACAGACCGTTTGTCAGAAGGGTTTTTGACCTGACTCATTAACACTATCTCTTTCCACACTTCCAAACATCTTTTACTTCAGGTTTCCTGCAACCTCAATACTTTTTGGCATCTGTGCTTTGATAAAACTAGTTGAATTCTAGTGAATTAATACAGGAACAAATCAACTGTTGTACATTTTTTGTGAAAGGTTGCATCGTTGCAATAACAAATCCATTAAGCAGATTTTGGCATCTAAATTGGGTTACAAATCATCTCTCGCTGCATCAAGCATTACAATTTACCCAAAGTGGAAAATAAACTGTTGGAGGGACTTAGTGGGTCAGGCAGTATCTGTGGTGGAAAATTGACAGATGACATTTTGGGTTTTGACCCTTCTTCAAACTGATGGAGAAGTGGAAAGCTGGTTGAACGAGGCGAGGGGAAGAGGAGGGGCAGAGCTGACAAGTGTTAGGTGGATCCAGGTAAACAGAGATTAATTAACAGATAATTAACAGATTAATCAACTGGAGGGGGGGGGGGGGGGAGGTTGGAGAGAAGGGGGGAGATGGTAACCAAGGCTCAATGTGATGTGGAGACAAAGGGTGCAGATGGTGGAATCTGAAAAAGAAGCAAAGTGGGGAGCGAAATTTCGAACCAAATAGAGAGAAGGTGGGACGAGAGAATCCCGGAGTATGGAGGGGTGGGAGATAAACAGAAGGCGATGGTGGAAGGAGCAATGGGATCGTGGGAGTGGAGAGTAAGCTGTTCAAGTGTGGAGTGGGGAGCTGGGAAGGTGAAAAGAGGAGGGTGATGGGATGTTGGCTGATGTTGGTGAATTCAATGTTCATGCCATTGGGTTGTTCCCTCCCCAAATAGAATATGAGGTGCTGCTGTTTCAGTTTGTGTATAGCCTCAGGGATAGGTTTATCAGGGAATGGGATAGGGAATTTAAATGGCTAGCAACGGGGAGCTCCACAAGCCTTGGCGGACAGGATGTGAATGTTCGGCGAGGCACTCGCCTACTCTACATTTGGTCTCACTGATGTTGAGGAGGCCACATTGAGAGCCAAACACAATGGGCAAGGTTGGAGGAAGTGTGTGTAACCCTCTGTCTCAATAGGAAGCTCTCTGAATCCTTCTCCACAGATCACCACCAGCCTTGGTTACCGTCTCCACTCTTTTCTCCACCACTTGGCTGATCAGTCAGACATCCCTCTCCTTATTTGGGCCACCTCGCACTTCCTACATCTGGCCCCACCCCTTCCCCTCACCTCTTTCTGCCAACAATTTCCCATCTATGCCATCAGTTTGAAGAAGGGTCCAAACACAAAATGTGACCTGTCCATCTACCTACTAAGGCCACCTGACCCCCAGGTTCCTCTAGCAGTTTTACTGAGGGTTGCAATATGTGCAGTCTTTGCATCTACAGTTTACCTTGATATGCTTTGTGTTTCGCTTGTGCCTTTTGCGGCGCAGCAGTCGCTCTCGGTCCTAAACAAAAAACAGACAAGCACTGAATTGACCACAGATTCTTGGAAATCACATGCCATAGGATCAAATACAGAATGACAAAGCCAAAAGATTCATATGAAAGGAATACATCCCATTTGAACAATCCATCTGCCATGCATTGAGTTTTGTATACAGTTCTTTGTGCTATTGAAAGAGTTAACGGCCTATCCTACAAGCATGCAACTCTATGCGATTAGCGCGAGCTAATGTGGTCGCTTGAGCCGTCCGGCGTCGCGGGGCCGGTCCCACTTCGATCGCCGGAGCCGTGTGGAATTGTGCGGAGTTAGTCCCGAGTTCATCCCGACACCGTGCGGGGCTCCGAAAAACCGACTAGGTCCAAAAATTCCGCGTGGCAACGGCTTGTCCGCTCGCAGTCGCCTCGACGCATTACACACCGCCCCGACATCATGCCTCCGTGAACCTATCTGTAGATGCCTCCGTGACCCTCTATGTGTGTGCCTCCATGGCCCTCTGTGTGTGTGTGCCTCTCTCTGTGTGCCCCTCTCTGTCCTGGTGAACTTACCTTAGACTTCGCTCCAAGTTTGCCTCACTTTGCGCCACGTTGCGCCACTCACCCGACCTCCGCGCGGCCCCTACTGCCGGTTTGGTTGCGCTTGCCGCATGCAGGCGCATGCTGGTGGGAACGGCCCTGTACAGGGGATCACCTGACCTCCGCGCGGCCCCCGCTTCTAGTTTGATCGCGTTCATCACATAGAGTTGCATGCTTGTAGGACAGGCCTATAAGACCTTAAATGCAAAATGAAAACGACTCACAGGCTAAGATGCGCATTTGTGTCTTCTCAAGATTGCATGGCTCTGCATTTATTAGTGCTCCAGTAATGGCTATCTCTGGACTGAGTATGTCTGAAGGTTCAAATGCTATTAATTTCCCTTGAATTTTCGTGATGGATTTTAAAAGTGTACACTGTAGTAAGAGTGAACTAGAGTGCTGGAGTAGCTCAGTGGGTCAGCCAGCATCTCTGAGAAAAAGCATTATTTTTCACCAGAGATGCTGCCTGACCCATTGAGTTACTCCAGCACTTTGTGTTTATCTTTGGTATAAACCAGCATCTGTAGTTTTTTGTTTCTACTGTAATAAGTGTTCTTATTATCCTTCCTAAGTACTCTGCACATCTGTTTCCCATTCTTTTTTACTTGTGTCACAAATTGCACAACATTTGTACGTAACACCCAATGAATAGACCAAGGGATGCAGCTGATTCAACTGTTCACTGAAACGTTCTATGAAACACCAATGTTTCCTTCAAAATAACTGCAGCAAGGAATGTTGACTATCGTTCCATTACTCGAAGTAAAGAAAAATCAGCAAAATGGTGCAACATTGTACCAGCATGGACTGTGTTATATCTTGCTTTACTTATAACTGGGAATCTTTACTGGAAATTCCATCTACTTTGTATCTACGCGCCTTCACACCGTCAACTCACCGTACCCAGCAGTAACAGGATGTCGGTGGATGTAATAATGGGTTGATTCTGCTGTAGGTCTACTGGTTGCTACAGTGACTCAAATGCCAACTGGCTATCCTGACATACTCCATTCACACAGGAGCGTCCCTGAGCTTCCCATGGGAACATCACCTGGCCTCTTGTGGCAGGGGACAGCATCCGTTACCAGTGATTCACTCCAAGTTGACACGGGGCAGTGCACATCCGCACTTTGTGAAGCTTCACATGAGCAGAACTAGCGTTGAACATGGAGGATAGACACAAAATGCTGGAGTAACTCAGCGGGCCAAGAAGCAACTGGAGAGAAGGAATGGGTGATGTTTTCGTTTGACACCCTTCTTCAGACTGAGTCAGGACAGAGGGAAACTATAGATATGGAAGGGTAAGATAATCAGATGATGATCAAGGAAATGTAGAATGGTTCATTGTTGGCTGTTGGGAAGGTGACAATGACGCATACAAACAGTAACCTTATTCAAGAGGACAGTGAAACTAGTCATGAACCTAGGGTGTGGGAGGGACAGAGAGAGAGGAAAAGCAATGTTTACTTGAAGTTAGAGAAATAAATGTTCATAGCACCATTGGGTTCTCAGCTGCCCAAGCAAAATATGAGGTGTTGTTCCTCCAATTTGCGTTTGGCCTCACTCTGGCAGTGGTGGAGGCCCAGGACAGAAAGGTAAGTGTGAGAATGGGAGGGGAGATAAAGTGTTTAGCAACCGGGAGATCGCAACATGATTGAGTGTTATCAATGCTCTCTAAATGTTTGGCAGCTATACAATGGCTAAGGAACTGGGCATTACTTCAGTCATGATAATGAACGCACGGGGTGTGTGAAGGCAAATTTAATCCAGTTTCCATGGGTGAAGGTTGGGTGTAGCCTTTTCCTTCTAGTGTCCGTCCTTTCCAATCCTCTCAATGTCCATCTGTCTTCAGCTCATTAACTCTAGCCGCTGCTAACTCTCCCGATCTTCAGCCACCTACAGTCAGAAAGGCTCTATGCAGTGCAGGGCTCTTGTCCACCCAATTAATTCCCAATGTCATTGACTGGTAATCTTGGATCTTGAAGTATGTGTGGGTTATCAACTGATTTTCCCCAACATGTTGGTTACCAGCAAACCATAGAAGCTCCAGCCACTCACCCTGGTCAAATCATCAATGATGTTCTGCTGTTCGAGAACCTGCAGCTTTAAAAATTCAATTTCTTGTTCTTCGTGAGCTTGGTCAAGATCATTTAAGGAGCGTAATTTCTTCAAGGGAAAATGGGAGCCGATCTTATCTTTCTGTAGAAATACAAAGAAGAAAATGCATCAATAGAAAAAAAAGAGTAACAAATTTATAAAAAAACAATAACAAATTATCTTTTGGAAAGCAATTATTCTCTTGCTTACATGGAATGGTGATATTGTAGAGCATAGACCATAGTTTAATGACAGTCATAGTACTTCAGAGTATAACTACAACTACCAACATTACTCTCCAACTGATTCTTTAAGGGCCTGTCCTACTGAGGGGACCTAATTTGCAAGTGTAGAAGAGTATAGAAGAGTATGAAAAGTGTCATGGTCGTGTTGTATCGCCGAAGTAGAACGCTTCCTTTGGGGTGGAAGATTGCAACCTTCACGTGTTTCGACTAATTCAATCAACTCGACGTGCAGAACAAGTTGTCCTACAACTTTAGGCTGTGCACGCCACATGAAAAAAGAAGAACACTTCCTTTGACCTTCCTCGACTATGTAGAGAACCTCCTACGAATATGTTGAAGACCTCCTTCGATCTCCTTCGACTATGTTGAAGACTATCTACGACTACCTTCGATTGCCTTCAATTACCTACGAATAGCATTACGACCTACTATTACCTACCTCGACTAAACCTACGAGTAAAAAAAATATTGATTTTTTCCATGGCGACCTTTTTTTACTTGCGGGCATTTTTCAGCATGCAAAAGAAAATGCCGCGATCTAACTGATGCCTCGAGTACGCGGGGACTACTCTCGAGCATGAAGGAGAGTTCCAAAGACCTCCTAGGACCTTGTGTCGACCATGCTGCGAGTATGAGTCGAGGGCAAAACTCTTCTAAACTTGCCACTTTGGTCCCTGCAGTGGGACAGCCCATTAGGAACTGAAATCTAAAGAATGGGTACCAGATAGATTATGTATTTAGAACATTGAATGGTACAGCGCAAGAATAGGCCCTTAAACTCACAATATCTGTGCCAAACCTGATGTTGAGTTTTTCTAATCTCTACTGCCTGCATGTGGCCCATAGCCCTCTATTCCCTGCATACCCACATGCCTGTCTAAAAGTCTCACCAATGTGACCACCGTAAACTGGGTCCACCACCACCCCTGGCAGCGTATTCCAGGCTCCTACAACTCTGTGTAAAACAAAACTTGTCCTGCACATCACCTTTAAACTTTCCCCTTCTGACCCTAATGGTCTCAAATGTGAGAAAAATGTTCTGCCTACCCTATCTATGCCTTTTATATACTTCAATTAGGTCTATATTTTATTTATTTGGTAGGATTTCAGTTCCACCCCCATCTAAATTATTGCTGTGACTTTCACATTGGTCTTAAAATGACTATAGACCGCCCTAACTTGTAGCTGTTCTTGTCTTCTTAGTAATCCCCTGGGGATAAAAGATAGTTTGCAGGTGGTGAGGCAACAGTTGAAGGCAATGAGAAATCTCTTCCACAGATGGGCTAAGAGATGGTTGATAGGATAGTTGTCGTGGTGCATTAGGTCTGTTCTTCACGCTGGGCTTCTGTAAGCTCTTGACACATGCACTTGAGATTCTTGGGACTATCAAAAATGCTCCTTCTCCACTTTGAGTGGTCATAGGCCAGAGATTCCCAGGAGTTAGTGGACATGTTGCATTATTTTCAGGGAGGCTTTGGCAAGATAGTGCCCAACCCAGGGCAAGATGGTGCCCAACCTAGGTGACTATTTGCGTGTTAGCCACAGAAGCAGATCCACAAACACATATTACAATCGCTCTACATTCTTAAAACTCTATTCCTACAGCAACATTTCTTCAACTATGATCTTAAACTTCTCTCAGATCTGTCCTTGTGTCGATTCCCTTGTCATGTATCAATACACTGTAAATGACTCGATTGTAATCATGTATTGTCTTTCCACTGATGGATAGCACGCAACAAAAGCTTTTCACTGTACATCGGTTCACGCGACAATAAATTAAACTAAATATTCATAAATCATTTGTTCTATCAATCTTTTCCAAGGACAGTGCTGTCGAGTGCCTGTTCTGGCAATCTACAATTGAGCGACAGAATATTGTAGCCTGACCAAGCGTGTGGACTGAGTGCAATTATCATCTCAGTGGTGAGAATGCTGGACGGGGAGAAGTTCACTTGGCCTGGAGGTTCACTTAACCTACCAGTAAATTTGGAGGTGTAGGAAGCAAATGCAGATGTTGGTTTGCACCAAAGATAGACACAAAATGCTGGAGTAAATTGGGAGGATTTTGTTGCGGCCGCTCTATTGATAATTTGTCAGTGCCTTGTTCTGCCTGCTGTGGATAGACCATGCCTCAAGAGTGTACGTGGGTGCAGGGATCACAACTGCACTGCAGACCATGATTTTTATGCTAGTCTAAGGTCTTGTTCTTCAAACACCTCTTTCCTCAGTTGCTCAAATGCTGTATGGAGGCGTTGAAAATTACGGTGAGTATCATCATCAATGTCTGCCTCAGCTAAGAGATAACTTTCAAAGATATGAGAAGTAGTCTGTATTTTCCAGGGTCTCAATGTGAAATATTTTTGTTAGAGCACAGGGTTGCACAGTGGTGGTTGTATGGACTAAACCATGGTAACTCCATTGGGGTGATTTGCTTCCCATTTCCCTGCTATTCCTAGTCAAACAGCTGCTTTCAGACTGAGCTCAGTGATAAGGTCAAAACACGTACATAACTAATTGCACAATTAAGCTTGTGTACAACCCTGCACAGCATTCCCAATACACCTTCTGTGCTGTTTAAAATCATTTATCTTCCATTAAATCTATTCCAAGCACATTCTGAACTTTAATTATGAGGCAGTAGCACTGTGCCTTCCTGGCAACAGTACGTTCTGTGGTTAAACATATTACATAAGGAATGACACAAAATGCTGGAGTAACTCAGCAGGTGAGGCAGCATCTCTGGAGAGAAGGAATGTGCAACATTTCGGGTTGAGACCCTTCTTTGCATAAGGGATGGTCATTTATAAAAAATTGAATTACCACATTCCTATTATTGAGTCCAGATTGGAATATCAATACCACTTGGAATATTGAGTCCAGATTGGAATATCAATACCATCTGGAATATGACTTGATATTTAATTTTCTTAAAGTATTCAGGCTTGCCACCTTATCCCAAAGATGTGCAGGTTAATAAGTTAATTGGCTGCTGTAAATTACCCCGAGTGTGCAACAATAATTTTGAGGGATGGCCTTGTTTTTCTACATTAGATATATTGTTCTCATTGTGTTTCTGTGCAATCTTTATCACCTTTCACTGTCTTGTACAATGTTTGGGTAATTTATGTCTAATTTATGTTTTGAGCACTTGTCTGAGTCTGAGATGCTACTTTAAGCAAGATAGTCACAGTACGTGTTCGTCTGTGTACACTTGTGCATTCAACAATAAAATCGACTTATCTTGACTTAGACTTCATGGAATTGTGCAGAGAATAAAATGGTTATTGTGTAGGATTAATGGATGATTGGTGGTCAGTCTGGGCTCGATGGGTCAAATGCCCTGTGTCCATGCTACATCTCCTTACAACAAAATCATACCAAATATGATAGATGTTCCCAAATAACATTTATTAACTGGTTTCTTCTGCTCCAACCTTCATCCATTGTAAGTGTTGATCAAGTGTTTATTTCAAGAATGGATCGACTGGGCGTATATTTGCTGGAATTTAGAAGGATGAGAGGGGATCTTATAGAAACAAATAACATTCTTATGGGATTGGACAGGCTAGATGCAGGAAAAAATGTCCTAATGTTGGGGGAGCCCAGAACCAGGGGGTCACAGTTTAAGAATAAAGGGTAGGCCATTTAGGACTGAGATGAGGAAAAACAGTTTCACGCAGAGAGTTGTGAATCTGTGGAATTATCTGCCACAGAAGGCAGTGGAGGCCAATTCACTGGATGTATTCAAGAGAGAGCTTGCTATAGCTCTTCGGGCTAACAGAATCAAGGGATATGGGGAGAAAGCAGGAACGGAGTACTGATTTATGATGTTCAGCCATAATCATATTGAAGCGTATTTGGAGCGCAGAAGGTTAAGGGGGGACTTGATTGAGGTCTTTAAAATGATAAGCTTTTCCCAATGAGGGTAGGGAGGATTCAAACAAGAGGGCATGACATGAGAATTAAGGGACTGAAGTTTAGGGGTAACATGAGGGGGAACTACTCAGAGAGTGGTGGCTGTGGAATGAGCTTCCAGCAGAAGTGGTGGAGGCAGGATCGATTTTAACATTTAAAAGTAAAGTGGATAGGTATATGGATGAGAAGGGAATGGAGGGGTATGGTCTGAGTGCAGATGGGACTAGGGGAAAATAAATGGTCGGCACGGACTGGAAGGGCCGAGAGGGCCTGTTTCCGTGCTGTAATTGTTATATGGTTATATGGTTATATGAATGCCAGTGCTGGCTCAAAGGACTGAATGGCATACTCCTGCACCTATTTTCTATGTTTCTATCCCTTTTTAATGAATACAATCTTGTTGATATTGGTTCATTCTATGACATACTAGCTGTGATGCCTTGTCAGCCAATTTTTTTTTTGATTTACCTTTTCTATATGAATTAATTTTAGTTTTTAGTTTCCGGGATACAGTGCAGAAACAGGCACTTCGGCCCAACAAGCCTGCGCCGGTCAGCGATCCCCGCACACTAAAGCTATCCCACACACACTAGGGAGAATTTACACTTATACCAAAAACCTGTACGTCTTTGGAGTGTGGGAGGAAACCGAAGATCGTGGCGAAAATCCACCTGGTTCAGAGGGAGAAAGAACTAACTCAGTACAGACCGCACCCGTGTTGGGATCAAACCCAGGTCTTTGTCGTGGCAAGTGCTGTAAGGCAGTAACTCTACCACTGACACCTCATTGTAGTGCCTACATTTTCAAGCCTTTCTCCATCATTGTTTACACCTCAATGGCCAGGATTCAAGTCGCAAGGTGCCAACTGGACAAAACACTGAGCAGGTCAATCATTTACACCAATACCTATACTCCACTCATAGAACTCAATTAATCAGCTTATGGGAATGGTCACTCATATTCTTATAATGCTACCCATCAGAGTGAAACTCAATTTTAATGTTAATTTTAAATAATTAAGTCCACACATGAAAAAAAGTGATCTTTCTTTCGATAATTTTTACAATTTTCTGTAAATATTTTTTCATGTACTACATTAGAAATGTAACATTAATGACTAATAACAATAACCCGTTGCTTAGAAGAAGGGATGCATGAAATAAACCCAAGATTTTATGCATTATGTGATTCCATTTCAATAATAAAATTAAAATAATTGCAAAGGAAAATTGTTGACATACTACATGTGCTGCAAAGTTACAAGACTTCTCCGTGTTTCAGATCTGTTAGTGCATGCAACACTCTAGTTTCGCTCAGTAATGTACCTTTGCATGCACCACACACCTAGATGCCACATCCCAGAGTTTGGATCATGTATATATCATCTCACTATCCAGCTAACCTAACATCCTGATTCCTTTGCACCAGTCTCCCCTCGTTAAACAAAATCATGCACAGGCATCCTCCATGAAGATAGTCATACTCATTTTGAGTGAACACCGATGATGATGCAGCCACTAATTCACCTCCATACTCCTTCATGCCGCATAGTTCTGTCTCCTGATCAACACCATCAATCAGTTCTTCTTCCCTTATTCCTTGGTCTTGCAACCAATCTGTCCGGCCCAACTAGTCACTGCGACTGCACCTGCCATACCATCGCTCTTCCTCATAAACCTACACAGGCAGTTCTGTAACATGATGGTTGTGTTCCTAAGAAACCTCAGAGGATAGTCGCCTACCAATAATTTATCCAATTCCACCCTCTGTGAGCGCAAACAAAGGCAAAAACAACTGCTCAGAACTGATTAAATCCACATTGATCAGTGGAAGATTCTTACAAAGATCTATTAACCCAGGGCGAAGGTGGGAAATCACTGGAGCCTGCACAGAACTGATTCACGTGCGATGAGGACCTGGTGAAGGTCAGAAAAGATGTGCCTTTGAGAACTTCAAATCCTCTTGAGGCTAATCATCTTCAAACAATGCCTCATGGCCCAGAGGAAGTAGCTGCTCCTCCTCCAGGCAAACTGTTGATTCCTCTGCCAGAAATATTTATTCTCCGGCACACAACTTCTACAAGACTCTCCCAAGACCTGGCAGGAGGTCTGTCATCTGGATTTCACTCAACTCAACTAATACTCTCTGCTTAATGTTTAAGAAGGAACTGCAGATGCTGGAAAATCGAAGGTAGCCAAAAATGCTGGAGAAACTCAGCGGGTGAGGCAGCAACCATGGATACTCCCTGCTAATGATTTCCCTGCTCTTCTCTGTCCAAACTCTGATTGGGGCTCATGGTGTCTTTTAGGAAAATTGGAATACATAGATTGATTGTAATAACTCAAGTACAAGTAACAATAACCAGAAAGGAACATAACTGAAACGTAGTAAGAGATGTCATTATTTTACTGGAAGGTGGAGAAATAAAGGTATGTCATACTTGGAAATTACCATTTCTGCATTTTCTCTGGAAAGCATTTTGAGCTTATCTTCCATGCGTTGCAAAGACATAGTCAAATCATCGTTTCTCTTAGACAGGCACTTGTTCTTCTCCAAGAGAGGTTTATATTGTTTTTCGGCTTCACGAATTCGCTTCAGCTGGAAAGACAAGGTCAAAATTAATTTTGTTTGACCTTCTGCCTTCTTACCGTCACGTCGCTTAACTGTTTGATGTCCTCGGGCATTGCACAGTTCCGATTGTTGAATGGTGTGAACTAGTCACACCCTTGGGTCCAGTCAGTCAACAGTAATACGCTATTGAGATTGACAAAATTCAATCAATTTAAAATCTATCCTTCCGTGTGTAGCGCAAAACACCAAGCACAGCATTACAAGTAAGTACATAATGTTCAGATGTACTAAAACATAGAAATTAACGGGTGTTATTTATAGTCATAATAATCTCACTGGCAGGTCAATACTTTGCAGAATGCTTGTCTTACTATGAGAGACAAGGAGTCAAACATCATTATGATGGATAGAGCTTGGATAGAGTGGATATACGTCCTGGATAGAGTGGATGTGGAGAAGATGTTTCCACTGGTGGGAGAGTCTGGAACTAGAGGTCATAGCCTCAGAATTAAAGCTTGTTCTTTTAGAAAGAAGATGAGAAGAAATTTATCTAGTCAGAGGGTGGTGAACCTGTGAAATTCTTTGCCACAGAAGGCTGTGGAGGCCAAGTCAGTGGATATTTTTAAGGCAGAGATAGATAGATTGTTGATTAGTATGGGTGTCAGAGGTTATGGGGAGAAGGCAGGAGAATGGGATTAGGAGGGAGAGGTAGGTCAGCCATGATTGAAGACTTGATGGGCTGAATGGCCTAATTCTACAATTCCTTATGACCATATTATGTTGAAGACCAATCGCTGGGCTAACAGAACCTTACTTTCCTTCACAAGATCTAATGTGGGCGTTGCTGAGTGCACTTTAGGCACTTCATCTGACACCTTTGGGTGTTATGAACTGGAACAGTGTATTCTGCATGTCTCAGATAGTGTGCGTCATGCATAGACTGGGGTTTATAGCTGAGACCACCCAATCAATGAGTCTTCAAATGGATACAAGCTGCTGGGTAACTGGCAGCATCTCTGAACAACATGGATAGGTGACGTTCTTTGCAGCGTAGGAGGCTGAGGGAATACCTTATGAGCTGTACAAGATCATGACAGGCATTGTAAAAGTGAGGGCTCAAGGTTTTTTCCCCCAGAGTAGAGCATTCTAACACTAGAGGGGATAGGATTAAGGTGAGAGGATAGAGAATTAAGAGCGTCCTAAGGTGCAACTTTCTTACACAGAGAGTAGCCCGTATCTGGAACAAGCTTCCTAGAAAGCCATCGAAGCTGATACTATTACAACTTGAATTTGACATTTTGACGGATATATTGGAGAGGCAAGGAACTCCAGATGCTAGTTTACAAAAAACATTGCTGGAGTGACATGGGCGAGGCAGCATCCCTGGAGAACATGGATAGGTGAGGTTTTGGGTCAGGACCCTTCTTCAGACTGATTTCAGGGTGGGGAGGGATAATAAAAATTTCAAATAAGGTTACTAACTGATTGATAGAAATATGTGCAGCATAGTTACATAACACTGTTAATAACTCTGTCAACCCAGTGATGGCCACACTCTGAAGCAAATCAAACTCTGGCTCACTTAGAGTTATTCCAGCAGCTGCCAGAAACTACAGGTACATCACATGGGAATTTAGGCAAGGTTATACCCAGTGGAGAGTCCACTACAATGGATCTCAGCATCCCAGTGGAACATGCCTGTCTTGCACAGATGCACAGTCTATGTTAATGGCAATGCAAACTACAACCAAATAGGTCAGCATTTGGCAAAATGCCAAAGTGGCAGGGGTCATGTCCATGGCTGGTAGCCTCGGATTACTCTAGGATTATTCCCTAGAAGTGTCCAAGGCTCAGACTGGGGTATTGGGCATAAAAATCAATAATTCCCTACCAGCAGATCTTATGCACGGAATTTCACTAAGACCAATGGAATGGGAGCCATATGTTCGCGAGACCCTGGGAACGGCTGTCTAGAGTGTAAAGGGCATGGGATCCACATGACAAACTGTATTGGAAATATATAAGTATATGCATTTATGAATTAGGCCATTCAGCCTCTCAATTATAGTCTGCCCTTCAGTACGATTAGAGGTGACCTGACTGTAAACTTCTACGTCCAGCAACCTTTGAATAGACATAGAGCAAACACATGTCATGTTATACTGCCACCGGTAGGTTGTTCTTTGTTTCATCTAAATATTTCTTGCCACCTTCTATCTTGGCAAGTCATGTTATTAGATTGCTCCTGAACCATGAACAACCTGCAATGCACTCATCATTCCCCCTAGTAAAACTCTCCATGCTTTAAGTTTACAATCGTTGTGCTACATCTGAATGGTGCAACATCTCATCCATGCTGGGCAATAGCTGAATGATCCATTGCGTCAGAAGGAACTGCAGATGCAGGTTTACACTGAAGATAGACACAACATTCTGGAGGAAGATAGAGCTCTAGGGGCTAGTGGAATCAAGGGATATGGGGAGAAGGGGACGATATTGATTGGGAACGATCAGCCATGATCACAATGAATGGCGGAGCTGGCTTGAAGTGCCGAATGGCCTCCTCCTGCACCTAATTTCTATGTAACTCAGCAGGGCAGGCAGCATCTCTGGGGAGAAGGAATGGGTGACATTTCAGGTTGAGAAATGGCACTTATCTCTGATCTCGAGAAGTGCTGCCTGTCCCGCTGAGTTACTCCAGTGTTTTTCGTCTACCTTCAGCTTAATGATGCATGATGGGCACAATGTCAAGTCTGTTTGGGGCAAGCTTACCACTTGCTCTGAGTGGGAGATTGAATCTGGGAAAACATTGAAGGAAACAGCATTCTCCCAATGACAGCCCGCTACCCATCAGAATGCACCCCAATCTTTGATAGCATGATCCTAATATTACCTACGCCTTAAATGATCCATTCTGAGACATGGATAATCCTCAGAATCAACCTCAGTGGGGTAGATTCACTGTCAGAGGAGGATGAGGGTATGAAATATATATATATATATATATATATATAATATATATTCCTGAACTTTGGACACAAATGACCTACCAGTTCATTCCTTTCATCCACCAACAATGTGTTCCTATCTTCAAGTTTCCGAATGACTGAGTTAAGGTCTGCAATCTTGCGCTGATTTCTCCGCATGTCCTGGGTGAAAGAACAAAATTAACCACATGCAATATACACTAGCTCAACCAGTGCTGATAACATCATCACTGGCCACTATTCAGCTGCTTCGTTCAGCTCTTTGAAAGCAAGAACAGCAGTGGACAAAACATAAAATGTGTGGCCAAAAAGTGAAAGCAAATGTTCATTTTCAGACCAAGCAAAGTGCTGCAGATCCTGGTAACGTAAAAGGGGGACAGAAGTTGTTGGGAACATTCAGAGCAGGTGCGAACATCTTCTCTTCTATTTTGTTAACATTATTTATAGTTTAGTGTAGAACAGAACTTGCCCTTTGGCCCACAATATGTGCGCCAAAGATGATGCCAAGTTAAACTAATTGCTTCTGTCTGTAATGATCCATAACACTCTGTGGATTTTTTTTTCCACAGAAGGCTGTGGAGGCCAAGTCAATGGATATTTTTAAGGCAGAGATAGATAGATTCTTGATTAGTAAACGTATCAGGGGTTGTGGGGAGAAGGCAGGAGAATGGGTTTAGGAGGGATAGATAGATCAGCCATGATTGAATGGCGGAGTAGACTTGATGGGCTGAATGGCCTAATTCTGCTCCTATCACTTATGACCTTATTACAATTTCCAACGTATTCATATGCCTCTCTAAAAGTTTCTTAAACATTACCATCGATTCTGTTTCTGTCATCATCTCTGGCAGCATGTTACAGGAACCCAATCTTCTCAGTGTAAAAAACTTGCCCTGCACATCTCCTTTAAATCTTCCCCTTCTAACCTTAAAGCTATGCCCTACAGAACATAAAAACTATTAATTTAATAGACAGTAGATAATAGATGCAGTAGTAGGCCATTCGGCCCTTCGAGCCAGCACCGCCATCCAATGTGATCATGGCTGATCATCCACAAGCAGTACCCCGTTCCTGCCTTCTCCCCATATCCCCTGATTCCGCTATCTTTAAGAGCCGTATCTAGCGAAGTGAAATGTTCCAAACCTGGATAAAATCAGTCAATGGGACTTTTTAAAGTGAACCTCAAGTTATACCTTGCTAAGGAGGGAAAGATAAAGAATATATTAATGGGATAATTCAGGAAATGAAAACATTGGTGCAGCAAAGATCATTTTGTTCTGTATGGAATTTATTTGCACAAAGTTCAGGGAGATCCAAAGATTATCAGTTTGAGAAAAGAGCTAATTAACCTTGAATTTTGAATTATTGTCAATTCTTTATATACTCAAGAAATCCATTGATTGGTTTTGCTCAATTTGTTACTTGAACAGGTATTTAGTGACAGATTAAGACATAACAAGTAGAAATTATTTTTTTAAACAGACAAGACATCAGAGAAATTGAAAAAAATGTAAATATTACACTTTGGTTCACATTCATCACTGATAGAACACCCGATAGGCATGAATACAATACATTTCACATCCGCAGGATATCCAAATGCACTGTCCCATTACTGACACCATCCGTAATAATACTAGTAATGATTGTTTCTGGTTCTATATATGACTATTTTACGACACATTTTCACGCAGTCATCATCTCCACAACTAATAGTAATGAGTAAGGTAACCTTTACAGTCAATTTTGGTGATGTTGTGTAAGGCTTGGGTATCAGTAAAAAATAATGAAATGAATTAAAACAATGTCTTGAAATTGAAAGGTCATCATGAAGTTTAACATTTCATCTAAACGTTATTGCACCAGATAATGCACCATTCTTTCCCTACTGCAGCAGAGCATTAGCCTGGATAGTCCATATGGACCTGATCAAACTATGCACCATGCATCTGGGCAAAGGGGTCGACGTCCTAAACTGGATCCAGACTGCACAGGAAGTCACCGAATTGTGAAAGCCCTAGGGAGAGTGGATGTGGAGAAGATGTTTCCAGTAGTAGGAGAGTCCGGGACCAGAGGGCACAGCCTCAGAATAAACGGATGCACCTTTAGAATGGAGATGAGGAGGAATTTCTTTATCCAGAAAGTGGTGAATCGGTGGAATTCAATGCAACAGATGGTGGTGTTTATTGTTAATGTGGAGATTGATAGGTTCTTAGATTAGTAAGGATGTCAAAGGTTATGGGGTGAAGGCAGGAGAATGGAGTTGAGAAGGCAAAAAATAGATCAGCCACGGTCGAATGGCAGAGCAGACTAAATGGGCTGAATTTCTTCATTCTGTCCCCATGTCTTATGGTCTATGTTGAGCTCAATGGGCAGACAGCCAACTAATACTGGGATAACATTATTAACCCTGAAGCTAAAGTGCCACGCAGCTAATGAGAAATCTGAGTAAAATATTTTCCATTGCATTCATTTAAAGCTATTTAATTGTAGACAGTCAAATTCAGAGAGCTTGTTTCCTGCTATGCTGCAAATAAGCATGGAAATCTGTCAGACATTCCAGTGCCGTAACGGGGAAATTCAGTGAGAGAGTAAACAGAAGACCTGCTTCTTTAGCCAGGTGAACATGAAAGAGTTATTTGTGAAAATTGATGACAGGAATTCTGCATTATTCAGGCCAGTTTTCCTTTCTCAGGATGTGGTGGTTAAAAATAATTTATCAGTTGCAGTTTATAACATTTTCTCAAATACAAATTACCTTTTTCAATAAGTGCACAAATGATTGCTTCACATCCCTTTACGACACTTTAAATATTTTGAAAAGACATTTCATTAAGACTACACTCCTTGATCCTGTATTCTTAGTATATTGTATTGCACTCATTTTTGTTAGGTTTATAATAATACTAAGTAATCTATTATTGACATGTTATTATTAGGTGCCTACTAATTGTATTGTTATTATTAGTGTGTGGGATATTGGTCAGTCAGTCTCATCCCACATTAATTATGGTTCCTATTGGCGATTACTGTATTAGGAACTTATTTTGTGGAAAGTCCTCTGGAGGACACGTGGAGACGGCACGTTACTTACCTGCTACTGTGATTACCTGTGATTAAAGAAAATATCACACCTATAGCCCGATTATTATTCATGGCTCAGAGTAACTGGTGTAATCAAAGCCAAAGTCTTAGGGTTACCATCTTACTCAGAATCGGTAAGTGTAAGAGCTGTTTACCGGACTGCCAGGGTGATCCATGTTATCCCGTGCACTGCCGGGCACCTCCCGTTTCGGACTGCTCATGCCCATGTTGCATTCTGCTTCCTTCACCAGGAAGAGTTGTTCATCCAGCGCCTCCTTCTGGAGTTGCAGCTTCTGTGAGTAACCGGTCTGCACCTCCATCTCTTTCTCCAGGGCAAAGATCGTTCGATCTTTAGCTTTAATCTCATCCATCTTGAAACACAAATCAAACCAAAGGTTTTAAATACCAGTGAAAGTGAATCATTACCCTCTGTCCTCCACCCTCTATTGTAATTTCTCTCAGCATGCCAACACTAAACACATTTTTTCGCAGGAATTTATTGACCATAGAATTGCAAACTCTTGTCCAACTTTCCAGTTGTTTCATCAGAAGTGTTTTGTTTCAGTGATTTCTTAATTTAATTAATTTTAATAAAGTACACAAACATATTTGTGCTGTCATTATGAAATGCTGCAGAAACCGTTCATATTTTGGGTTGTCATCATGCCTGTTCACATACAGAGGACATTATGGGCTTTGATATGGTCTATTATGTTCTATGGTAGAATGATATGCTCAGTCTCCATAGTTTGGCTGGGTAGTGGCAAATGAAGTGTTTAAAATGGTGGCTCAATGGGCAAGGACTTTTGCTGACATCTGGCACTTTCTAATCTTTCTGAGTTTTGACCCTTTGCATTTAGAAGACATCTTAGTTATGGGAGATGTTTTAGGGCAAAGTATGTCAGCGGTCTTTCAGGCAGAGTACGTATTGTAATAGTACTTGGGATGCTTAGATTCTATTCCTTGGAGTGCAAGAGGCAGAAGGGTGATCTCATGGAGATACATACAATCACAGACTTTGCACAGACTTTTCCCCAGAAGATTAGAGGAATCAAGAACTAGAAGGCATAAGTTTGAGGTGAGATTAAACAATTTACTCTGAACTATGTATAGTGAAACTTGTACTGAATTGTATACAAAAATGAATTTCACTGTCCCTCGGTAGATAAGGGTACACTCGGTACTTAAGGGGTTGGACAGGCTAGATGCAGGAAGATTGTTCCCGATGTTGGGGAAGTCCAGAACAAGGGGTCACAGTTTAAGGATAAGGGGGAAGTCTTTTAGGACCGAGATGAGAACATCATTTTTCACACAGAGAGTGGTGAATCTGTGGAATTCTCTGCCACAGAAGTTAGTTGAGGCCAGTTAATTGGCTATTTTTAAGAGGGAGTTAGATGTGGCCCTTGTGGCTAAAGGGATCAGGGGCTATGGAGAGAAGGCAGGTACAGGATACTGAGTTAGATGATCAGCCATGATCATATTGAATGGCAGTGCAGGCTCGAAGGGCCGAATGGCCTGCTCCTGCACCTATTTTCTATGTTTCTATGTGACAGTTAAAGTACCATACCATAGGCAGATACATTTTTCACACACACAGTGGGTTTCTAGAAAGAACTGCCAGAGGAAGTATCTCAGGCAGGTAAAACTATTAGATTTAAAAGACTTTTGAAAAGGTTCCTGGCTAGGAAAGGTTTGGAAGAACATGAGCCCAATGTGAGAAAATGGGACAGAATCAGGCATCTTGGTTGGCATGGAGAGTTGGGCCAAGGAGCCTGGTTCTGTTTTGATCATCATCTTCCAAAATGGTAGAAATTCAGCAGATTGGAAGGCAACAAATATGTAGAAAACAAATCAGTAGAATGGAAAATACTGTAGACTATAATGAAGGATGTAATTACAAAACAACTTAAAAGAAATAATAAAATTGAGCAAAGTTAGCATGGATTTTGGAAAGAAAAATCACTGTTCACTTATTTATTGTAGTCTTTTGAGAAAGTGACGAGTAGAAAAGTTAAGCAGGAGGAGTGGGACGATTAGTGAATGTGGTGTATTTATAATTTCAGAAGATTTTCAGAAATGTCAACAAGATTAGAGCAAATGAAATTGGGAGTATTATGCTGGCATGGAAAAAGGAATGCAGAACAGAAAGTAAAGAGTGGGAAGAAACTGTTCCATTTTACGTTGAGCAGGGGCCCATGTTTGGGCAAGCTTAGGCTAAGGGAACAAATGTCAGGTTTCTATGTTTGTTGCGGTATCATAACTGGATGGAACTGCGGGTAGGATTGTCAGTAGTGAAGAGGATTCAAGGCAAACGGGACAAGCTGAGTGTGTGGGCAAGACATGGCAGATGGAAGGTAAAGTAGGATAAGAAATGATCCACTTCTGGGCACACAGTCAAAATAAATTGTTTAAATGGAGAAATCTTTAATAAGAAAACTTGCTTAAAGTGTCCTAGGTGTTCTTGCACGCTAAACCTGTGGCACAGCAAACAATTAGTAAGAAGCTTGAAATGTTGCCTTTCATTATGGGAGGACTCGAGTACAGGAAAGATGTTTTACTGCAAATATACAAGAACTGACAAGATCACCAAGATGTGAACAGGATTAACCTCCATCACTGAAAACAGATACACTTGCCATAGGAGGAGAGCAACACAAAGTGGGCAGACTCCGGCATGGGAGGTTTGCCTTTGCCACAACAGGACATGCTCAGTAGAGAAGGTGTGTGCTGCCTGGTGTTTAGAAGAATGAGAGGTGATCCTGATGAAACTTACAAAATCCTTGCAGAGAGATCCATGGAGGACGTCCCCCTGAGTTTGAGAAAGCTAGAACCATGGGGCCCAGTGTCAGGATATGGGGTAGACTATCTGGGACTGAGATGAGAACAATGTCGTTCCTCAGACACTCCCACAGAATTCATTCCACACAGAGACTGATTACTATCCAAAGAGTAAGGGAATCAAGGGATATGGGGATGATGCAGGAAAATGGAGATGAGATAGTTAATGTGCCACAATCTTGAATGCATGGTGGAGTAGGCCCAAAGAACTGGATGAATCATTCCTGCAGCTAATACTTATGTACATATCAATTCTGAAATAATTTGTTCTGAATTATTCGTGACATAATCCTTGCTGTGTATATTAATAGATAAAAATGGAACTTGCTTATATTGTAACATTAAAAACAGCTTTCCATTTGAAGAATAAGTACAGTTTGGTCTCAGACATAGTTCTTTCATTAGAATCAAAACCAACTGAATGGAATTCAACTCCACGCTATCCCTCACATGCCATTTCAGCTCTCCTTTCCATTCCCACATCGACCTGTCTGGCCTTGCCCTTCACTGCTAAGGTGAGTCCCGAAGCTAACAAAAAGATCAACACTTCATATTCCACCTGGAAAGTCGACAAGTGTGAACACTGAAATCTCTAATTTATGTTCACCTTTACCACTTGTGTTTTTGTACATATTCTCTCTCTTTCACACACACACAATACAGGCTCTCATAAACACAGTCTCTCTCACACTCTCTCTTTCACAGTCTTTTTTGTCACACACAATTTCTATCATCCATTCAGTCTCGCTCTCAAATGTACAGCCTCACTCTTACACACGCGGTCTCTCTCACACATGCACAAACTCTCTCACACACATGCATGGTCTCTCCCTCTCTCACATGTACAGCCTCTCTTGTACCCAGCCTCACTCCTTCATGCAGTCTCTCTGTTACACACGCACTCTCTCTCTCACAATCGCTCTCACACAGCTTCTCACATACTTGCAATCACTCTCACACACTCTCTCTCAGTCTCTCTCTCTCTCTCTCTCTCTCTCACAAACACACACATAGTCTCTGACTCTCACACACACTTTCTCACTCACTCTCTCACTCACTCTTTCAGTCTCTCTCTCACACACACAGTCTCTCTCTGACTCACACACTCTTTCTCACACAGTCTCTCACTCACTCTCACACAGAATCTTTTTTCTCTCTCTCTCACACAGTCTCTCACACACACACACACACACACACACACTCTCTCTCTCTGACACAGTCTCTCTCTTTGACACACACACTCTCTGTCTCTCTCATGCACACTCTCTGTCTCTCACGCACACAAAGTATTTTTCTCTCTCTCACACACACACACAATCTCTCTCTCTGACACTCCCTCTCTCTCTCTCTGTCTCTCTCTCTCTCTCTGTCTCTCTCCCCCCTCCCTCCCCACCACCCCCGGCTCTATCCACCACTTTGGACAGACACACAGACAGACACACCTAGTTCTATCTTACCCTTCATCTCTCTCTCAATGTTCCCACTATCCCCTTCCTTCCTTGTCAGAACCTTTGTGTTTCTGCTCATCACTCTCCAGCAGCCTTCTCCACCTTCATCCTCCCCTCCCCCCACCAGGCTCCATCTGCCTTCTTTATCCTTGTCAGCTTCCACCGATCACCCACCTGCCTCTCTCTGTCTCCCAACTCCACCCCTCCCCCCCCCCCACACACCCCCTCCCCCCACCCCCAAATCCACCTATCCATCATTCCTCACCCCTCAACGGTTCAACTATCGCCTCCCTTCATTAAACTAGCAATCTCCTCTCTCCATTCTCATTCCTGATACAGACCTTGAACCTAAACACAGACAATTCCTCCACCCCTCCCCCCCACTGCCCAAATGCTGCTCAACCCATTGATTTTATTTGCCTTCTTTGTGTATGAGCATTTTTATCAAATTGTAATGCTTGATCATTTCCAACACACGGTGGGCAGTGTTAGGAGACTCCCAACCCTATACTACTACCACATCAGATAATAAACATACTGATCAAATTAACATGGCATTGACAAGTTGATATTATGAAAGGATTATTTTCTGATGAGTCTTCTTTTTCCCTTATAATAAAAGTTCAAGACCAGGCTTGCAAAATAGAATTTATGCTTCTAAATGCATGCCATATGGTATACCCTTTGAAATTAATACATTTCATGAAAGATTAATGCCCATTCAATATAAACCTTTTGTGAAGGTTTTACTGTGTTACTCTTTTGTAGTTGGTCACCATCTTGCCCTTCAGTGATGGGAAATTTTCTGTTTTTTAAGAACCAATACATTAAAACTAAAATAACTCAGATTTAGCTTCTCGGTCATTGTGAGATAGTAGCCGGCATAAGGAATGAAAGAACAAAAATGTTATCTCACCATCCATTACTTTGTCCTGAAAATAAAGAAAATTAGAATGTGCGATTACACATGGCATGTTCAAATAATGGCTACTTTGCTGTGTTTTATCATTCAACTATGTCCAATCCTAGTAACCTGTACAAATCCTAATACAAATCCTAGCTCCAGTAACTATTTAAAAGTCATTTTTGAAGATGATTAATTATGCTTGATATGCCTTCCTATTTCTGGTTAATATAATATGACCTTCTGATATGTTTAGAGAAATGGCTCACTATTCAATTTACTTCCCTAGTCAATCCTTTCATATCAACTGAATGAAATTTTCCAAGCAGCAAATGTTTCTTCTGCATAAATCTATTTCATCTAGTGAAGAATTCATTGAACTCAAAATCAACAGATGTACACATTGATACATAAAGCAATGGCAAAGGTTAAAACGTTCTCCATTTTGCCCATAATTATTCATCTAATGAACCCGCTTTGAATGTGGCATACTGCCAAAGGTCATCAAATGTAATACTTATTTTCGCACCAAAATGAGCCAGATTCAGTTTCATTAAGCCTCATAAATGCAACTCTGTTAATTTAGCTATTTTAATGACTCAACGGCATATTGAGAAATCTAAGAGGAACTTGGCTGGTGGAGGATCAGTCTAGTTCTGCCATGGTTTGGAGTTTTAGTTTAGAGATATAGTATGGAAACAGGCCCTTTGGCTCATTGAGTGCACACCGACCATCGGTCACCTATTCACACTAGTTCTCTGTTATCTCACTTTCACATCCTCTCCCTATACACTATGGACAATCCACAGAAGCCAAGTAACGTTCAAACCCGCATGTTTTCAGGATGTAGGAGGAAATCAGAGCACCTGAATGAGCTGCATGCAGTCACAGGTAGAATGTGCAAACTCCACTCAGACAACACCGGAGGTCAGGATCCAACCCAGGTCAGGCTCTGTGAGGCAGCAGCTCGATCAGCTGCATCACTGTGTTATCTTTAATATGCTACATAATCCTTCCTCACAAACTACAAGAATGTAGATAAAGGAACAGCACCTCATATTCCGCTTGGGGAGTCTGCATCCACTGGGTTTAAACATTGAATTTTCTCAATTCTGTTAACCCAGACTGCCCCCACCCCTCCCCACCTCTCCCTCAGCCCTCGGGCCCTGACATTCCTTCTCCATCTCCCCCCCCCCTCCCCAGTCGCACTAGCTTCTCATTTTCACACCACAAACAGCTTACAATGGCCTGTTTCCCTTATCATCAATACTTTTTTGCATATCTTTCATTCATTGTTCTTTATCTCTCCACATCACTGTTTATATCTCTCGTTTCCCTGATCCCTAACCAGTCTGAAGAAGGGTCTCGACCCGAAACGTCGCCTATCTCCTTCGCCCCTTAGATGCTGCTGCACCCGCTGAGTTTCTCCAGCTTTTTGTGTAACCCTCGATTCTCCAGCATCTGCAGTTCCTTCTTTAACACACAGATAATGTCCTTGCCTCTTTGTCTTTGCACATTGCATAAGCTTGTTTAATTTAATTCATGTTATTTAGTTAAAAGTGAATGTGTCACCAATCTCTGCCATTATGTTTCAAAGGAAATAATCACAAGAGAGTTACCATGCTTACAACCACGAATGCCCAATATCACATTATCATATATCATTGTATCATAATTTACTTATGCATTTGAAGGTCAAGCTGACAGAATGAAATATTGCACATTTTTAAATATATTTTGTTCAGCTAATTCCAATAGTAAGGAACCAAAACCATAACTAAAGAAAAAATCTTATGATCATCTAAACTACAATTACCAGAACTACCCATTGAGCAACTGAACATAGGTCATCCCCAAACTTCCACATAAATATGCTGCAGAATTTAAAAGAAAAATGCAAAGCACAGTCCAAATTCTGCCCCGGATATTTCAAACAGCTTTAGGTTGAGTCTAATCAGCATTTCTCAGATATGTTGCATTCCACCCACAAAATCTCCAAAATTGTGCTCAATTTGCAAATCTTGTAACTTCTAATAAAACAAATAACCACTTTCACTAAGCTTTCCGCCACTTTTAACCAGTAAAATCATGTCACTTTCAATATTTGTCAAGGTTCCAACAACTTGGATTGATAATGGAAAACAAACACATTTGCTAGTTAATGAGACATTGGTGGCCGTCATACTCCCGAATTCAACGCTGCTCACCAGTCTACGGATATCCTTCTCAGACTCCCATTTGATTTTGGTAATTGCCTCTTGGTGGGAATGATGCTCACTCCTCAGGTTCCCAGCTTTTATCTTGTCCGCCTGAATCATGTTACCCAGTGATTCCTCCACCTGCTTCTTGGTTGATTTCAGTTCACTTATCTCCTGCAGCAGTTTGAGGCGCTCAGAGTCAAATGCTTTCCGAGCCTCATCCCGGGCCTCATTAGACAGCGCTGTTCTTACTTTGTCACTGCTTCCATCGCGCAATGAATTCAAATGTGACTTTAGTCGTTGCATCTCTTGGTCTTTGATTTTGATCGTGCGTGCGAGTTCCTGATCATGTTGTTTTATCAATGTCTCTCGAACAGACTGGAGTTCTTTCATTTTGTCCTCGTGGAGCTTGCTTTTCAATTCCGTGACTGTCGCTGTGTGCTTGTGCTGCTCTTGTTCTCGTATCCGCTTTACCTCTTGTACCTTCTCCCGTTCAAGTTTACTAACCTGGAAGCAGAATAATGCAGAAAATTAAAATACTTAAACAAATAGTGGCTCCAACATGTCAGATTCCAAAGAGTCAGGCAGATTATTCCCAAGAAAACTGATGGTAATCCAAAATCCTAATGTCCGCATGAAAGAAAGAATCAATGATTATCAATGATATAATGATGATTGTCTGAAGAAGGTTTTGACCTGAAACATTGCCCATTTCCTTCGCTCCATAGATGCTGCCTCACCCGTTGAGTTTCTCCAGCATTTTTGTCTACCTTCAATGATTATCAGTCACTTTTCATTTGAGTGTGAAATCGAAACAGTGATCAATATTCAATATGGACATGTTAGGTGGGATGTGAGGCGATTTTAATTTGATCAAAAAATATAACTAAAACAAGTTATTCGGCCGACCAATTCAACATTCACACTAGTTTGATGTTATACCACTTCCTCAACCATTGCCTGCACTCTAAGGGCAATTTACACAGGGGCTATTAACCTACAAACCTACACAACTTTGGGACGTGGGAGGAAACCCATGTGGTCACAGGGAGAGAACATGCACTGTCTTCCTTCAGCAGCTTACATCATGAAGTTCTTGGCAGGCTTAATACCGAGAGAAAGTGATTCTGTTTAGTAACTTTTACAATCATTCTAAATTTACCGCAGAAACTGGGGAAGGTGCTCAGCAAAATCACCTAGAATCATGGTACAACAGGAGGGAGGAAAGACCCCCAGATAAGTGGGATAAATAGGATGGCTTGTTTGTGAAGACAATGGTCTCGTTGGCCTGCATTGTTGTCTTTTCAGATTCTTGGTCTTCCTCACTACAAACAATGCTGTAGCAAGACTTAAAATTTGACTTTTGCAGCACCAGAAAGACCAGAAAATATGGTCCAGGTTAATCAAAAGAAACTTTACTGGCGGACTTAAAATTTGATGTTTAGCTTTATCGTGTAAAACTACATGCAGGTGTGTTTCACCAATATCACAAGTTGTTATGACAGAAACCCAATTCTGTCAATTAACCTGTTTTGAGATGTTTATCCTCTTCTCTAAATATATCTTGTTTCATGCCTTCGTTGGGTAGCAGGTAAAGCTGCAACCACACAGTCGCAATGAGCTGGATTCAATCCTGGCTCCTGGTGCTATCTATGTGCAGTATGTATCTTCTCCTGTGACTCTGTAGGCTTCCTACACATGCTTTGGTTTCCTAACACTTCCAAAAGCCATGAGTTGGTAGGTAAATTGATCAGTCTAAACTGCCATCACTGGAGTTAGGAGGGCTTAGGAAGTTCAGCATGTCCCCAACAACTCTAACAAACCTCTACAGTTGTGCCACAGAAAGCATTTTATCAGAAACAGCTCCATCTAAGACCTCAAGAAATCGCAGAGAATTGTGGATGCAGTCTAGGCCATCATACAAAGCAACCTCCCTTCCATTGACGTAAAGCTACCAGCATATTCAAGGATGAGTCTCCCTATTCTCCCTGCTCCCATCAGGCAAGAGGTACATAAGAGTGAAAACCCACATCTCCAGATTCAGTGACAGTTTCTGCCCAGCTATTATCAGACAGCTGAACCATCCTATCAACAACTAGAGAATGTTCCTGAGCTACAATCTACTTCAGACTATCTTTAATTGGACTACTGGACTTTATCCTGCACTAAACGTTATTCCCTTGATCATGTATCTTCACAATGTGGGTGGCTCGATTGGAATCCCGTATAGTCTTTCTACTGACTGGTTACCACGCAACAAAAGCTTTTCACTGTACATCAGTACATGTGACAATAAACTAAACTAATTAAGTTAGGTGGTAGATGAATTAGGGATGGGAAGGTATATCGTTGATCAGTGCCTTAGACAGAACAGGTAACAGAGAAGCTAGTGGCACAAAAAGACCGATGTAAATTCTCTCAGTGTCAGCATGGATTCTGTGGTCCAATGGCCTCTTTCTATCTCATAAGGAAATATGGCAGTACACCAGATTTCCTATTATTTTTTTCACATTCAAAACTCATCCAAAATCAACAAGACACTTTCAGAGAAACAACTGGAAGTTAAACTCCATTAGTCCAAAGACCATTAGTCTTTCCAGGTGAGGCAGAGGTTCACCTGCACCTCCTTCAACCTTATCCATTGCATCCGCTGTTCTAGGTGTCAACTGCTCTGCAGCGGGGAGACCAAGCGCAGGCTTGGTATTCGCTTTGCCCAACACCTCCACACAGTTTGCATTAACCAACCTGATCTCCCGGTGGCTCAGCACTGCAAATCCCCCTACCAATCCGAATCCGACCTTTCTGTCCTGGGCCTCCTCCACCGCAAATTGGAGGAGCAACACCTCATATTTTGCTTGGGTAGTTTACACCCCAGTGGTATGGACATTGACATCTCCAATTTCAGGTAGTCCTTGCTTTCTCCCTCCTTCCCCTCCCCAGCTCTCCCACAGCCTGCTGCCTCCACCTCTTCCTTTCTTCTTCCCGCCCCCCCCCCCCCACCCCCACATCAGTCTGAAGAAGGGTCTTGACGCGAAACATCACCTATTCGCTCCATAGATGCTGCCTCACCCGCTGAGTTTCTCCAGCATTTTTGTCCACCTTCGATTTTTCCAGCATCTGCAGTTCTTTCTTAAACAAGCTTGAGGGGTTCCATTATGTCCCACACCTCCATTGAACAAGATGAACAATCTTTCACCACACCTTCTCTTATTATCCTTTGATTTCCAAAGAATCCAAACATCTATCAATATCTGCCCTTAATATATTCAATGACTCGGCATCCAGAGCCTTCTAGGATCTTTGGAACTCCAAAGATTCATAAACTTTAAACAGAAGAATTATTGGCAAATAATACTGTGTCAAGAACTTCTGATTTCCATCTCCTATTGACCTATGTTAATTAAGCAAAAAACTCTAAACAGCCAACTTCCCCAAATAGTCTCTAACTTCTGGAATTATTATAGAAAACCAAGGGCATCAGCAAAGGAAGGGAAAACAATGCAACCAAATGATCAAAAGCAAAAGAAGTGTGATCAGGCTATGCAAACACCCACACACCCTACGTAATAATTTGACACGCTTGGTGTTTTACAGCAGATTCTCATCACTAACTCGGACAAAACTTCCGCGTCCTAGAAAAAGCAAAAATAAAAATAAAATTTGAAACCTGACCGCTAATGAAGTCCTTAATCTCTTCAGTGATTGATCTGTAAAGAGGGATTTATGAGAATTTTAATTGACTATTATATTTACAGTAGTTATTGATTTTACTTCGAAGTCACGTGAGTGACTATTTGAAGAACCCCGTTCAGCCGTTGGTGCGTCATTACGTCAGACGCATTGGTGCAGTCGGCCGGTTGGAGCAGCAGAGCTCCTCCAAGCAGTAAGTTTAAAACACAAGGTAAGTTTCAAACTTTTCTTGCGTTCATTTTCTGTTTCAGCGGTAGAGGATACACTGTTAAAATGTTACAGAAAGTGAAGAAGGTGTCGGCGAGGCGATCCGCAGGGAAAAGGGTCGAGGACCGCGATAGTATTGTTAGCGGATGCCCGCCTAGGACACCAAGTCCGACGCCAGCAATGGAGCTAGCGGCACCAGACCCGCTGCCTGTGAGCAGCGTAGCCATGCCGGTAGGGCGTAAGGCTGCTGCAAAATCAAATAGGCCCGTTGACCCAGAGTCGGGCCTGGAGGTTTTATCCTCAAAAGGAGAGACCGTTTGCTCACGGCTCTCCCAGGTCGAGGTCTCATTACAAAAGATGCTCGACAGGGACGAACTCCGTGATGCCCACGTGGTGCCCACGCCAGGCAAGTGGAGAGCCTGTGCCAGCAGCGCCTATAATAGAGCTGCAAGAATACCCAACTTTTGAGGAGGAGTGCAGCAGTTTACCGACGCCGAATCAGTGGCTGGGGAGAGCCACAAGGAAGTGGAACTTGAAGTGATTCCGAATATAACGGAGACATTTGCTGTCCTGAGAGAGGCAGGGGAGCCGTTAGGGGAAGAATTAGCATCAGCCATCCAATATGTGCTCTCTCAACAGCTGCAAGAATTGGACATGGATGAGGTGGCTAACAAGGAAGAAGCCCCTATCAATTGCGGTTTACTAAAAGTACCTATGGTAAACCATCTCATATGGACACAGTCGGGGGTGTCAGCAAGATCCCAAAATCTAAAATTTTGAAAGGTTTTGAAGTTACTTTCCGCAGGGTTTACGGCATTTGCTATTAAAGTAGACAAGAGGTATATGTCGGAAACTCACCAAGATGCACTGTGACTTCTGTGTAGTGCCTATTTTGAAATTAACAATATAAGACAAAGTGCTATTTGGCCAATTATTAATCCTAAGGCGGCATCATTGTGTAAGCCGCCCAGCGTACAACCGCCTAATCTTTTGTTTGGCGGAGATCTCGCCAAGCGAGTTAAAGAACTCCATGAGGATGCTAAAACCATGGGCCTCATCAGGTCGGGTGGCAAACTAAGGAAAAAGGTTTTTCCTTACTGGCGGGGTACCATTACGGACGCCGGGGAAGGGACCAGCCACTCAGCTTCGCAATCTCGGAGCTGGCAGCCTGCCGAGGGGAAGGATGACTCTCCCTACAATGGACCGGGGGCAACAAGGGCAGCCAGGACGTATGCAGATGAGAAATTTTCCTCCCAAAGAAAATGAATCAAGTGAAATTGATGTTCAAATTGGGGGCAGATTACACTTGTTTCTCAAACAATGGCAGGAGATAACATCAGATTAATTTAGACTGAGCAGTTATAGAGGGGGTTAAAATTGAATTTTACTCTACTGTTGGTCCACCTAATCAGCATTATCCAAGTCGGAAACTGATATTTTCAGAAGAAGAGAATGTGCACATACAAGCAGAACTTAACACATTACACAAAAAATGGGTTATTGAGGTCAGTACGTCAAAACCGTCAGTTTTTGTCAAGTATTTTCCCTATGTCTAAAAAGACTGGGGGATGTAGAATCATTCTGGACCTGACCAGCTTGAACTCCTTTGTTTGCTCTAGGCATTTCAAAATGGAAACTTTTTCTACGGCTAAACATCTGGTTTCCAAAGGGTGTTATATGGTCAGCATTGATTAAAAGGATGCATATTACTCAGTGTCTAATCTTTGTGATGATAGGAGGTATTTAAAATTTATCTGTATGAGTCAACTGTGGCAATTCAAAGCATTGCCTAATGAACTTCAGCTCCTAGATCATTTAACAAATTGTTAAAACCTATTCTAGGATTACTCCAAGCTCAGGGGCATGTTGTAATGGCCTATTTAGATGATATTTTAATTGTCGGAAAGACTCGGGCTGCAGCTGAATCATCTGTTTCAATTGTTAAACTCACTTTTGAACAATTAGGGATTGTCATTCATCCAGATAAATCCAAATTATCACCAGTTCAAATCATTGATTATTTGGGCTTTACCATTAATTCAAATCACATGTTAGTGACTTTGCCTAGGGACAAATGGCAGCAGTTAATTAAGGATTGTGTTAATCTCCTTAGGGAACAAAGACCTTCAATTAGACAAGTAGCCAGTTTAATTGGTAAATTGGTGGCTGCTTTTCCAGCTGTGCCGTTTGAACCTCTGCATTATCAACAATTACAATGAGTAAAAGAATATGCACTGAGGACACATGCGGGTCATTTGATAGACTTAATAAAGTACTTATCTATCTATCTATGCAATTGTCAGCTGGGGCAATTTCAGACTTTCAATCGTGGATCATAAATGTCTCAAAAAGCTCCAGGGAGGTTTTGGTTGAACCACCTTCCATAATATTACAGACGGATGTCAGTGCACTGGGTTGGGGGTGCTACAGATATGTCTTCCAGTTGCGGAGGCAGATGGAATACTGATGAGATATCCCTTCTTCAATTAAGAGGGATCAATTATTTAGAGCTTTTGGGAACCTAGTATGGGCTTAAAGCTTATTGCTCTGCCAGGAGTGACTTGCATGTGAAGGTTCAGATTGACAACACTACAGTAGTGGCATATGTAAACCACATGGGTGGAGTCAAGTCACAGTCTTGTGATAGACTGGCTAATCAGATCTGGGGCTGGTGCATTGACCAAAATATCTGGCTTTCAGCAATATATTTACCAGGGCGATTCAACACTGTAGCTGACATTAGGTCACGCCAATTCAATGATAACGTAGAATGGATGTTAAATCAGGATGTACTTAATCAAGTGATTGCTCAGTATGGAATGCCAGATATTGACTTGTTTGCGTCTAGACTAAACCATCAGTTGCCCAGATATGCTTCATGGAAACCAGATGCTGGTGCAGCAGCGGTGGATGCATTCTCGCTGCATTGGGGTGTTTGTATATGAATTTCTTCCATTCTGTCTCATCAGTCGATGCTTGCAAAAAAATCAAGCAGGACTCCGCTTCAGGAGTATTGGAAGTGCCAGATTGGCCTATACAACCATGGTTCCCTCTCATATTGCAAATCGATAGTCAGCCTCACATTATTATGCCCCAATAATGAAACATAAAAATCTACTGTTAAATCCAGTAACTGGCGATCAACATCCTTTGTGATCGTATTGATCTGTTAATTTGTAGATTTTAAGGAGGCCATACCTGGGGAGAGGACTGTCTGATCGTACCGTGGATGTTCTCACGTCCGCCTGCAGGGATAGTACTCAGAAGCAGTACATCACCTCAATAAGGAAGTGGGAGGTATTCTTTCTACAGCAGAATATCTCATATCAGACTGCAGGCATCCCAGACGTACTGGAGTTTTTGTCCACTCTTTACTTTGTCAAAAATTAAGCTCTAGTGCGATTAATACAGCCAGAAGTGATCTGTCTTCTTATTTACCGATGAGTTCAGAGTTACATTCAGTAGGGACACATCTGTTAGTTTCTCAATTTATGCAGGGAGTTTTCAATTCTAATCCTCCTAAACCCAGGTATGCCGGTATTTGGAATGTGAGCGAAGTTCTTATGCTTCTTCGCCAGTGGATTCCTGTTGCAAGCCTATCTCTACCCAAACTAACCATGAAGGTGGTCATGCTTATGGCGTTGATATCAGCCCAACATGTGCAAACATTGCAAAAGCTACGGCTAGACAGAATGCAGGTATCGGCAGATGCCATTATTTTTATGTTTATGATCTGTTCAAACATAGTAGAATAGGCATGACAGGATGTAAGATTTTTCTTCAGCATACCTCACAAATGCTCGCCTGTGTGTAGTATTACATTGAGGCTACCAGAGTCCTATGAGGAACAGAGTCTGCATTATTTATTAGCCACAAAAAACACACACAGTAAGGTGTCGGTGCAAACAATTTCAAGGTGGCTAAAGCAGGTTCTGGGAAGTGCTAGGATTGATACTGATAAATTCAAATCTCATTCCACCAGGGCGGCATCAACATCCACAGCAAGGGCGATGGATGTGCGTATAGACCATATCCTCGCGGCCGCAGGATGGTCCAGTGAGCTGACCTTCCAAAAATGTTATCATAATCCGATAACAAGGCTGGGGGTGTTTGCTGATTCTGTTTTGAGTTCTGTTATAGTTTCCCCCTGAGTTAGAGCGGTTATTATTGTTTCGGTTGTAAATAAACCGTTATTCATTTGACAATGTTATGATTGACGCATTATTGATTATTTAACGACTTCTGAGTCAATCAATGCAGTGTGAACGCCGGATTTGGGTCTGCAGCATGAAATCACAGAGCTTTGAAATCTTCACATAGTCACTCACGTGACTCTGAAGTAAAATAGTAAGATTAAACGAGAACTTACCAGTTTGCAGTTTGATCTTTATTTTATGAGGCGTTACGATGAGAGATTACGGGCCCTCTGCTCCCAACCCTCATAAATATTCTCTGGTAATTCTAGTATCTGTTATCTTACTATTATACTTCAGTCATTATTACCTGTGATTGCACTCCGCTGCTTTGAAGATTGACGCACCAACGGCTGTATGGGATTCTTCAAGTAATCCCTCATTGTAACTCCTCATAAAATAAAGATCAAACTTCAAACTGGTAAGTTCTCATTTAATCTTACTATTATAAAGCATTCACTGTCGCCATTAAGTATTATTCTATAAACATATTATTTAAACTGTATCAAATAATACAACATTCCCTTCAGGATGTATGCTCCAATGGGGAAACAACAATGAATGAAGGTTTATGATTCTATAAAGAAACATTCCAACCAAAAGGACTAGTGGTAGTAGTTTGTATTTGTAGAATCCCTTGTTTTAATGGACGTGTTTTGATTAAAGCAGACACACCTACCGACGGCTGCCCACTCCACCCCAGCTTTTATTGCTTCAAGGCTGGACCTTCTGCCACCTCTGCTGGCACACACAGCTTCCTCAGCCACTTCCAGGATGGGCCTGCCATCGCCACCACCACTGCCACCTGCACTCCAGCCACCCGCGGGCTATGACCATTGACTCCACCGATCCTCGCCTCTCCCCCGGCCACCAGCAGGCCAGGCCTTTCAACACCTGGATTCCAGGCGCCTTTCCAGACCAACAGTCTGAAGAAGAGTCTCAACCCAAATCCATGTTCTCCCGAGATACTGCCTCACCTGCCTCACCTGTTGAGTAACTGCCTCACCTGTTGAGTTACTCCAGTACTCTGTGTCCTTTTGTGTATCAACTGCAACTGTTTGTATCTACTATTTATACAATGATAATACCTTACTTGATTAGAGCAGACAATCGGCAATAATGAACACCATATCTCCTCCCCGTCCCATGTCTATTATAACAAGGGTTTATTGTATGTTATAAGATTTTCTTACAATATAGATTCTTTGCCTGTTTGGACCTTTGCTGTCTCTCAGAATATTTTCATCAGTCCATTGATTTCCATGCAACCTGTCATTTATTATATGCCTGTCGGGTTCCATGCCAACCCTGACTCTCCTCCCATTCATCTATACCAGGGGACGTTAACGGTGCCAAATTACCCCAACAGCTCGCACATCTTTCACATGAGAGTGGAAACTGACACACACAGGGGGAAAACACACGATAATAGAAATAATGTGCAGGATTGCACATTTGTTCTGAAGGTCAGGATGGAAGCTGGGTTGTTGGACCTGGCAGTGGAATAAATGGTCATAGACACTGAGTGGAGAGTCAATAAACTACAGTTTTGGTCTATTATTCCTCAAGAATATTTCTAATATAAATGCTGATCAATTAGGTGCAAGGATCAGTTTATACATTGTGCACTATTTTTAATTCACACTCGTCCATCTTTGAATCAGTTGAAGAAGATCCACTCACCTTACATTTCTCCTGATGAAGTTCTATTTGTATGTCAGTCAGTTTAGTCCTGAGATCTTCATTAGCAGCCTGCAAGGCAGCTATTAGGGCTTCAGGCTTTTCAGCCTTCCCACGCCCCTTCTTGGACATCTTCGGATCTGCCCTGTTTCACTTTTTAATTCAAGAATAAATTGCCATTTTGTTTTAGTGCAAATCCACTAGTACATTCTGTATCACATTCCCTGGCTCCCTCCTGCCACCAGATGTGCCGTGCAAAAGCCTGGATCATAGACACCAAAGGAAGAAATTATCCAGTTAAGGAGACATCAATAGAAGACACTTCATTTTTGAACATGTAAAACAAAATTGATTTGTCAACATAGTTTGTAAAATGCATAGGTAGGGTAGACATGTGGGGGTTAGAAAAACAAACATTCTTTAACTATTTCTTAAAACATTTCCACCATTTCCTTTAGCGTCTTATGAATCAACCCTCTTGAATTTATTTTAGAAATCTGCCAGATTGTTACACTAAGTAACTCCTCAACAATGAAAAAATGGGAAATTATTATTTTTTACATGGAAAGCCTTTTTCTTGCCTGTCACTTCAATACTTGTTTTTGAGATAATTAACCTTCTGAGTCAATAGAGAAAAATTCTGAAATAAATCAACCATTTCAAAACTGTGGCCAATACATCATGAGCAGCTAATCTGGAAAAGCAAAGATGTACCCATTCAGTGTGAACAGTTAACTTTCCTGAAGAGCTACGTTGTTCTCTTGGAATTGAGGAGAGTGTAACAAATCTACCCAGAGACCGGAAGATCCCAGTTGTGACTCCAATTCATAAATCTAATTTTAGGTCTTTACATCACAAACTACAAACTACGTACCTTGTTCGCACTCCTGAATGTGATACAATGATCATCCATATTTGAATGTGTGGCTGTAGTTGAACAGTCCACAACCTAATACCATAAGACATAGGAGCAGAATTAGGGCATTTGGTCCGAATCTTCTCCACCATTTGATCATGGCTGATCTCTCAACCCCATCCTTTGATGCCCTTAATATTCAAGAACCTATCAATCACCGCGTTAAAAGTCAGCCTCCACAGCCATCTGTGGCAATGAACTCCACAGATTCACCAAACGCTGGCTAACGAAATTCCTCCTCATCCCCATTTTAAAGGTATGCCATGTTCTGAGGCTACACCCTCTGGTTCTAGTCATGGGTGAAAATGAATGACTGCAAAGACTTCACAAGAACCTTTAAATGCCCTTGATATCTAATTCTTCTCCATGGTAATAATTGAATGAACAGAGGACAATTCATTATTAATATAATTCTTGAAGTGCAGGTTGGGGGAGAGAAGGGGGAGGTGGTGGGGAGGGGAGGGGGGCATGGTGAGGACATGATTCTTCGGAACCCTGAAGGCTAGATAGGGACCAGACAAATATGTGCTAAATGTGTGGAGGGGTTTGGATGGGTGATATTTTGGTCAAGACCTTACTTCAGTTTGGGGAGAGTTCCAAATCTGAGAGGTTGTCTGTCCATTTCCTTTTATTGATGCTGTCTGACTGACTGGGTTCATCTGGCAGTTTGTTTTGTGGTTTATAAGACTTTGGTTAGGCCACAGATAGACACAAAATGCTGGAATAACTCAACGGGTCAGACAGCATTTCTGGAGAAAAGGAATGGCTGACGTTTGAGACCCTTCTTCAGACTGATCAGGCCACATTTGGAGTATTGTGTACAGATTTGGTTACTCTATGATTTTATATACATGGTTTGGAGAAGGTGCAGTATTCTAGGATGCTGCCTGGATCAGAGAGCATTAGCTATGAGAAGAGGTTGGACAAACTTGGATAGCTTTGTTAGGAGTGCTGGAGGCTGAGGGAGGAGACCCTACAAGTCAATATAATTATGAGAGGCATAGTTAGGCTAGACAATTGGAATCTTTCTCCCAGGTTATGAACAGCTTAGCTTTAATGTTAAATTGAGAAAGTTTGAAGATTTGCAGGATATGTTTTGTTTTACATAGTGGTTGATAGGTACTTGGAACATACTGCTCACTGGAGGCAAACACGACAGTGCTATTTAAGATGCTTTAAGAGAAGCACATGAATATGCATGGAATGGAGATATATTTATCATGTGCAGGTAGAAGGGATTAATTAACCTGGCATCATGATCGATGCAGACATCATGGGCAAAAGTGTCTGTTCCTAAGATGTGCTATTTTATGTTCTATGTTCATAGCAGTATCTAATAGTAGCCAAAAAAGCCGAGACAAAACCTTTTCACCAAGAGAATGGTTGGAGTTTGGAAAACCGTGCCTGAGTAGCTCGGAGAGACAGAGACTCTCATAATACTTCAGTGTCTAAACATTTACTTGAAATTCCAAGGGATAGGAGATAATGGAGCAAGTGCAGGTAAATGAGATGGGTAAGTGGTGATCATTATGGACGTTCTACACTAAAGAGCCTATTTCTGTCCAACATGTTACGCCTCCATCAAATAATGTGAGTGAGTGGGATTGAAGGGTGTACTCTGAAATTCCGCAGGGATTCAATTGGGCCAAATGACTACTTCCATGTGAAATATGGTGAGACTTCATACAATTAACTCTGCTGCTAAATCAATGTGAGTGTTATTTGTATGCGATCAATATATAGATGTATGGTGGTGAATCTGTGGAATTCATTGCCACAGGTGGCTGTGAAGGACAAGTCATTCTGTATTTTTAAAGTGAAGATTGATAGGTTCCTGTTTAGGAAGAGCATCAAAGGTTATGGGGAGTAGGCGGGAGGAATGGGGTTGAGAAGGAAAAATAGATCAGCCATGATCGAATTGTGTAGTAGACTCGATGGGCTGAATGGCCTAATTCTGCTCCCATGTTTTATGACATTATTCTCATGTTTCTACCTCCTATGGAATAAGAAGACATCACTAGCTAGTGTCAAGAAACAGTCATCAGCGGACTACTATCTACCTCTTTGGTGACCCTCGGACTATCCTTGATCAGACTTTGCTGGCTTTACCTTGCACTTAATGTTATCATGTATCTGTAACGGTAAGTAGATCGATTGTAATCAAGTATGGTCTTTCTGCTGACTGGATAGCACGCAACAAAAGCTCTTCACTGTACCTTGGTACGCGTGACAATAAACTAAACTGAGCTGACTGATTGACGCAAATTTGCTATCTCCAAGTTCCTGTTCCGGTCATGAGAAAGATAGGAACAAAAATGATCCAGGGTCCTTTAGAAATCTAACAGAATCACTGGCGATCCACTGGCCAAGGTGATGGAAGTTTGGAATTCAGTGACTAGAAGGACAGTGGAGGTAGCAACATGCTTGAACACGTGTAAAACATGCCTGCATGAGCATCTGATGTTATGAAACCCACAGATCACAATACGTGAGGTGGAGTTTGGTGGAATAACATAAAAACAATGGTCTGAAAGGTCTCCTCTGCAGTAAATCTCTGCAAATCTATGAGAAGGTATGATCTAACAGTGTTCTCTCATTCATGATTGCCTCGTGCATACCCCCTTGTAAGGATATCCTTGCTTTAGGCGTGAAAGATAATCTGAGTGTGCACGCAATGAAGTAATATTGCCCAATTATTCATCCTTTATTCTGTAATTGGCTGATTTGGAGCTTTTATGCATTCTACGTTGCCTTCATCCTATCAAAGGTGGACATGCCTTGAACATCATCTCAGTATTGCCTTTGCAAATTTGTTCACTTCTCTCTCCGCCTTTAAGAAGTTAATTGAAATCTGTTCAAGGCTTCTCTGAATGTCTATTGTACCTCTCACCTCAGCCACCTGGAAGGACAATACGCATTAGACTCTACTACTAGCAGTTCTAGTGCAGCCAGTACTAGCAGCTGGTAATGCAACTGTACTTCCAGTTCCCTTCCAATGTCCACATTATCATAATGTGGACATAATGAATTTCATTCATTGTCACCATACCCAAGTCTAGAATTCCTTATGTACCAAAAGTGCTTTTAGTGCAATAGGTAGTGGTAATGTCATGGTAAAGTTGCTTTAAGGACAATTAGGGACAAGTATTAAATTGAATAGCAAAGGTTGATTTCAAATGTGTAAGGGATCATTAATACAACTGAACATACAGGTGCAATGTTCTCATCTGATAACTGGAAACACTGGAAATAAATATCTGGCAAGAGGAAGGGCAATCCTAAAAATGGTGTAAAATTAATGCTTTTAAAATGAAAAACAAAAAGTAAAGGTATTTCAAACAATGTAGGACGTCTTTGATGGGGCCAAAATGTGTACATGATGCTAGTTTATTTGAATCTACACATCTTGCAAATTAGCAGCATCTCGTTATATGGAATAACCATATAACCATATAACAATTACAGCACGGAAACAGGCCTTCTCGGCCCTTCCAGTCCGTGCCGACCATTTATTTTCCCCTAGTCCCATCTACCTGCACTCAGACCATACCCCTCCATTCCCTTCCCGTCCATATACCTATCTACTTTACTTTTAAATGTTAAAATCGATCCTGCCTCCACCACTTCTGCTGGAAGCTCATTCCACACAGCCACCACTCTCTGAGTAAAGAAGTTCCCCCTCATGTTACCCCTAAACTTCTGTCCCTTAATTCTCATGTCACGCCCTCTTGTTTGAATCTTCCCTACCCTCAATGGGAAAAGCTTATCCACGTCAACTCTGTCTATCCCTTTCATCATTTTAAAGACCTCAATCAAGTCCCCCCTTAACCTTCTGCACTCCAAAGAATAAAGACCTAACTTGTTCAACCTTTCTCTGTAACTTAGTTGCTGGAACCCAGGCAACATTCTAGTAAATCTCCTCTGTACTCTCTCTATTTTGTTGACATCCTTCCTATAATTAGGCGACCAAAATTGTACACCATACTCCAGAATTGGTCTTACCAATGCCTTGTACAATTTTAACATTACTTCCCTACTCCTATATTCAATGCTCTGATTTATAAAGGCCAGCACAGCAAAAGCTTTCTTTACCACCCTATCTACATGCGATTCCACCTTCAGGGAACTATGCACAGTTATTCCTAGATCCCACTGTTCCACAGCATTCCTCAATTCCCTACCATTTACCATGTACGTCCTATTTTGATTTGGCCTGCCAAGATTTAGCACCTCACACTTATCAGCATTAAACTCCATCTGCCATCTTTCAGCCCACTCAACCAAATGGCCCAAATCTCTCTGTAGACTTTGAAAATCTACTTCATTATCCACAGCACCCCCTATCTTAGTATCATCTGCATACTTACTTATCCAATTTTCCACCCCATCATCTAGATCATTGATGTACATGACAAACAACAGTGGACCCAACACAGATCCCTGAGGCACCCCACTGGACACCGGCTTCCAACCTGACAAACAGCCATCCACCATTACTCTCTGGCATCTCCCATTCAGCCACTGTTGAATTCATCTTGCTACTCCGCCATTAACACCCAATGATTGAACCTTCTTAACCAACCATCCATGGGGAATAGCCAATAGTGTTACTGCAAAGTCAATCTTAGTTCATTGTACCTTCATCCATCCATGTCCATCCATTTATCAAACGAAGCAGCAGTCATCTGTGAAAATGAATGAGTAAAATGAAATGTTAAGGTTGATTTTCAACTCCAGTTGAACAATTGATTGTCTATCAGTTTTGAGAAATGTAACACAATATTTATCTCAAGATTTCAATTTTCCAAATTGTAAATCAAATTTCTTGTTCTGTATTAAGTCATAGGGTCGTACAGTGTAGCAACAGGCCCTTCAGCACAACTTGCCCACTCCGGCCAACATGTCCTATCTACACAGGTCTCACCTGCCTGCGTTTGGCCCATATCCCTTCAAACTTATCCTATTCACCATCTCCCAGCCACCTTGAAAGATTTACAGATGCAAATATTAAGGTCTCTCTGTTCCAATGTCACCTTTAAAATTATACCCAATAATCCCACCACTTTACTCTTGATAAAATGCATGTCCAAAGTTCAATGATTCAGTGATAAATTGTTGTTTGGCATGCTATCCAGATAAAAAAAACATCCATATGCGATAACAATCAAACCATACACCAGTACAGCATAGTGCGAAGAACACGAAAAGAGGGTGCAAGATTTAGTTACCACAACAGAGAAGGTCAAGATAACTAAAGGGTGGAAGCTCAGCAACTGGATACATTGGGGCATTGCTGGGAATGGTTGTGTTGAGAATGCATTCCTTAACTTGTCAGAGTTCAGAAGCTGCCACAGCCAGAATTAAAAACAGCTTTTTTCCACAAGTAGTAGCTCTACTCAATAACCAAAAATCTGTAGCCTCCTTTTGCTCTTGTATTTTATTTAATTCACATGTTTCATCAATAATGTTTTATTATTAATGTTTAATGTTTTATGTGACATTCCTAACTGTCACTGTATGTCATGTTGTCACTTGCGGGCGGAGCACCAAAACGAATTCCTTGTTTGTGAATACTTGGCCAATAAACTTATTCATTATTATTATTATGTCTGATAACAGTGGGGAAGAAGCTGCCATTGAGTTGTTCGACAGATGAGTTCAGATGCACAGATAACTTCACAGATATTCTGATATTCTGAGATATTCCAGCATTTTGTGTCCATAGCTCCTTACTATTTTTATGCCTGTAAAAGTTTGTTTTTGTTTTTGTTGTGTTGTATTGGCTGCTGGTCTGTTCTCATATTAATTCTAGTGATACATTAAAAGCAATTGGCAGCAGTGAGGTGTAGCAGTTAGTCCTGCTGCCTCACAACTCCAGGAAAGTGAGTTTGACACAGTCCTCTGTAATTAATTGTGTTGAGTTACCATGTTCTCCCTGAGACCATGTGAGCTTTTGCCGGATATGCAAGTTTCCGCTCACAAGCCAAAGATGCTGGTAGGTTCAATGGCCACTCTAAATTACCCGTTACAGTAGATTTGTAGCAAAACAACATCATAGGAGTTGATCGGCATGTAATGGAGAGAAGGGTGCAGAGATAAAGGTGGCCAGGACTGACGGTACTGTGAACTGAGAGCATGCATGCATCTGATGGGCTGAATGGCCTCCTTCTTTGAGTAATGAATAAGAATTCTCGACTGAAAATTGTAAGAGATTTGGTAAATTAACTGCAACTGCAAGTCTAGATAAAATAGTGTCTCTAAAGTCTAACGTCAGTTTCGCATTACATTCTCAGAAGCTTATAGACATGTAATAGCAAAATATTGCAAGCTGCTGATTCACTCACAAGTAACTTTAAAAGTGCCTTGATAGCTGGTGCTCAGAATCCAAGCAAACCAGATTTCATCATGCAGAAGCAGAGTTGCACTGAGCTCATGGGACTTTTCAGCTACAATAACAGGTTATAATTGTGCAGGGATATCCAGTCGGAATAGTCAACGGAGACACAAAACCCTGTAAAGTTCAAGGTTCAACATGTATTTCACAGTACTTACACAACATTACTTAAGTGAGCAGAGAATAACCTGACAAATGCTTGTACAACAGTTTGATATCTGATTCAATTATTCTCTACAAAACATAAGTATGCTCTGTTTTTTATCTAGTAATCACTGAATAAATCACTCCTAAACATTGACATTGAAATAACTGCCAGGAACTTTGATTTATTAAAGATGCCGCATTTTACAGTAAATAAGCTGAATCCTCTGAGAAACAGACAAAACCATGGAAATTCATGATCAATGGAATTTACAAACTCTCATCAGCTTGCACTTACAAGATTCTTAAGGGTTTGGACAGGCTAGATGCAGGAAGATTGTTCCCGATGTTGGGGAGGTTCAGGACAAGGGGTCACAGCTTAAGGATAAGGGGGAAATCCTTTAGGACCGAGATGAGAAGGACTTTTTTTCACACAGAGAGTGGTGAGTCTCTGGAACTCTCTGTCACAGAGGGTAGTTGAGGCCAGTTCATTGGCTATTTAAGAGGGAGTTAGATGTGGCCCTTGTGGCTAAGGGGATCAGAGGGTATCGAGAGAAGGCAGGTACAGGATACTGAGTTGGATGATCAGCCATGATCATGTTGAATGGCGGTGCAGGCTCGAAGGGCTGAATGGCCTACTCCTGCACCTAATTTCTATGTTTCTATTACAGTTTGTAGCTGTTCCATCTAAGGAACAATGGCCTGGATCTTCCTGAGAAATGCCCGATGATTTGCGATAAAATGTCATTATTTACTTTCAAAACACAAACATTGGGAAGTCCATCAGGGGGTGTAAGTTTTGAGCTTCCTGGTAAATTCTCAGCATCTCCTGATGGGATCTCCAATTTTCTGGTCTGTGCTCTGATATTAGATTCCTCATGGAATCCAGCTGTCAAGGGGCAAGTTGCACGTTCCTCAGCTGCAGCATGAGACTTGCTTCAATTTTTAGTTTGGAGATACAGCATGGACATAGGCTCTTCGGCCCATGACAGCCATCGATCACCCGTTCACATTCGTTTTATGCGATCCCACTTTCACATCCACTCCCTATACACTAGGGACAATTTTACAGAGGCCAGTTAACCTACAAACCCACACATCTTCAGAATGTAGGAGGAAATCAGAGCACTCATAGGAAACCCATGTTTTCACTGGGAGAATATACACATTCCACACACCACTCTTTAATAAATTAAATAACCAAGCAATTTAATTATTAAACAAATCTTCTTGTGTTTTTTTTTAATAACTTTCAGCATTTGTTTGTAATGTATTTAAATAGCATGGACATACAAGGGTTAATTTGTAAGTTTGCAAATGACACAAGGATTGGTGTGGTTGTGGACTGAAGGCGGCTATAGATCAGCTACAGAAATGGGCAGAGAAGTGGCAGGAGGAGTCTTATCTGAGCAAGTGTGAGCTGCTGCACTTCAGGAGGTCAAATAGGAAGGAAAATTGTGCAATTAAAGACATGACATTTAACAGTATTCATGTACAGGGGGATCTTGGGGTCCATGTACATAACTTCCCAAATAGGGCAACACAAGTGGATGTCATAGCGGTTGAGTTGCTGCCTTACAGCGCTGGAGACCCGGGTTTGACCCTGACTTGTCTTAACAGAGTTTGTACCTCCTCCCTCTGACTTGCGTGGGTCTTCTCCGAGATCTCAATTTCCTCCCACACTCCAAAGACGTACAGGTTAATTGGCTTGGTATAAATGTAAAATTGTCCCTAGTGTGTGTAGGGTAGTGTTAGACACAAAATGCTGGAGTAACTCAGCGGGACAAGCAGCATCTCCAAAGAGAAGGAATGGGTGACATATCGGGTCGAGACTCTTCTTCAGACAGTGTTAATGCGTTAATGTGATAGGGTAGTGTTAATGTGTGGGGATCGCTGGTCGGTGCAGACTTGGTGGGCTGAAAGGCCAGTTTCTGCGCTTCATCTCGAAATGTAACTAAACTAAACAAGTAGATAAAATAGTAATGAAGGCGTATAGTATGCTTCATTGCTCAGGGCATTGCATACAGGAGTCGGAATGTAATGATGCAGCTTTATTGGACTTGGGTTAAGTATAAATTGGAGTATTGCAATGCAGATCTCGTCAAGAGGGTCAATGTTTAAAGGAGACGTACGGGCAAGTTTCTTTTCACATAGAGTGGTGAGTACCTGGAATGCACTGACAGGTGAGGTGATAGTAGCATTTCACGGACTTTTGGATAGGCGCATGCATAGGCAGGGAATGGAGAGGTAAGGATTATTAGCAGGCATGCAAGGTTTGGTCTAGGAACCATATTTGGCACAGAAATTGTAGGCCGAAGGGCCTGTTCCTATGCTGTACTCTTCTATGTTCGACATTCATTTTTAAAACGGTGTCATTACAGTAGCTGAGAAGAGGCCTTTTTAAGACCACTCAATATAAGTGTAAGACTAGCACATATTAGAGCATCAAAAATCAATGATGGGCAATTTGATATTCACAGCAATGTCACATTCTGCAGCACAGTGTGAAATTTTATTTGCACTGCTCACGTTATATCAACTTTTACTATCCTTGCTTTCATGAACTGTACATTCCTATCTTAGATGTTTAAAATCTTTCATCATCTTTAAAAACTTGCTGAAAATAGATTTATTTTTCTTTGAGTTTGCAGCTATTTCTTCGCCCTAGCCCTCCTAAAGTTTGATCACCTGAGTGAAACTCGTGTGACACTTGCCTGGGTTAAAGTTTCTATATAAATATGGAGAGTTATTGTTGTGCTGCACATGTTTAACTCAAACCTAATGGAACTGCACTGTTACACTTTGATTTCTGCAGTACTTAGGTTCATATTATCTGCTAAGACCACAACAATTGACTATCCTTGTACCAATTCCACTCCAGAAATTCAGTACATGTTCATTTAAAGCTGAGATACATGGTTTTCTAATTAATATAGGAATCAGGGGCTTTGGCGACGAGCAGGAATATGAACCCAACGAAGTCAAATATTTAAAGTATGTACCACCAGATTGTTGAAAAACAAGAAAACATTAAATAATAGTTATCCAGGGCTAAAGGCAGGAGAAACTTACTTGTGCAGAGTGTGGTGATTTAAAAAAAAAATCCTTATGCTAGAGGTTTGTGGACGTTTAGAAATTGAGATTGATAGATTTTCACATTTTAGTGGAATTGTGGAATATCATGAGATTGTATGGAGCACATCAGCCAAGATCTTGAAGAATGGTAGATGGACATGAAATGCAAGAGTAACTGAGGGGAACAAGCAGCATCTCAGGATAGAAGGAATGGATGACAATTCAGGTCGAGATCCTTCTTCAGACTTCAGACTTAAGAATGGTAGACCAGGTCCGAGGTGTTGAATAACCTACTCCAGCTCACATTTCTTATACATGTAGTTGTTAATTCTCTAGTTAATTATCTAGTTTCTTTATTTTTGACCTTTTGATCAACATTAAATTGAATGGCTCTACTCCTTGTGTCCATGTTTTTAGCGATAAAGCCTGTAAGCTCTGAAATTCTCAAACCAAGCCTCTCCGCCGCTCCTCCTTCCTCAAAGAAATTCCCTCAATCTTACCACTTTAAATTAACTTCTGTACAAATAACTCCTTAAGTCTCCGAGTGCCAAGTTTTATTTGATAACCCTGTTCCCTGTTTATGGCACCATATAAATAAGTACTAAAGAGAAATGATGAGGATTTACTTAACTGAATTGTGGGACTTGTGATCATGAGATCACAATACAGGCTTTTCAAAACCAGCCAGGCTCTAATCAAACCTGCAAAAGAAATTGCAATGCTGAATTTGCTAGTCCATCAAGATGATGGATGGTGTTCCTGGTTAAGGAACACTTTGTATTTTAGGTAATACGCACTCTTCACCAGCCATGATCTTTGGTCACTATTCAAAACTACACCAATGGGAATTTTTTTCTCAATTTCCTACATTGTGTGGCTTTTCAAAATTGAAAATGTTAGTTTTTAAGCGGTGCAGACTTGAACCCACAAGAAGCTTGATTAAAGTAAAATTCATTCAGCACCAAAACATTACCGCAGGCCAAAGAAACCCTTCATTTCATTAGTGCAAATGGGATTCAAACTTAATTAAAGGTTTCATGTCCAATACATCAGATCAATTAAATATGCAACAAAATATTTATGGCACTGGTGCACGAACAAATGCTATTTTATACATGTGAATAGTTTATTCTTTTGAGTTTTATTTCTCTCCTGTCTCCATCATTTGTTTCTAAGCATCAAGCACCAGGCCAAGAGACCTGTTTTATTTATGCTGTTGACGTCAAGAGTTCTGGTGTGAATGCCTGTTGTATCAAAGTTATCAGTCCCCAGTTCACTTATAATCCAGGATGAGTCTCCTGTAAAATGATAATAACATTTTTGCTGTACATCGTGTGCATACTTTTCAGTTGCTTAGAAATTCTCTCAATGAAAATTAAAATGATTAAGTTGTGCTACTCAATATAGAGTCATAGAGTCTTACAGTTTGCAAACAAGCCTTTTGGCCCAACTTGCCCACACCAACAAATATGTCCCAGCCACATTAGTCCCACCTGCCTGCAAGTGTCCGATATTTCTTCAAACCCGTGCTATCCATATACCCGTCTAACTGTGTCTTAAACATTGCAATAGTACCTGCCTCAACGGCTTCCTCCAGCAACTCGTTCCATACACCCATTTGTGTGAAAAAGTTACCCCTCAGGTTCCTATTTAAGCTTTCCCCCTCACTTTAAACCTATATCCTCTTGTTCTTGATTCCCCTACTCTGGGCAAGAAACTCTGTGTATCTACGCGATCTATTCCTCTCATGATCTTGTACACCTCTATAAGATCACCTCTCATCCTCCTGCATTCAAGGAATAGAGTCCTTGCCTGCTCAACCTCCCTATACCTCAGGCACTCAAGTCCTGGCAACATCCTCGTAAATGATTTAAAAGTTAATAAAAGTTGTAACTATGACTTACATTTTTAATTCCTTAATTTGACAATCAAGTATAATTAACCTGACTCTAAGCCTCACTCCAAAATATTTACAATGATGTTGTAAACTCAAGGGCCTGAGCAACAGAGAAATATTGGGCAAATTAGGACCCTATTCCTTGGAGGGTAGGAGCCTAAAGGATGATATTTTCGAGGTGTATAAAATCACGAGGGGAATTGATAGGATAAATGCACAGATTCATTTCCCAGGGTAGGGGAATGAATCTAAAGACCAGAGGATAAAAGTTTAAGGTAAGAGGGGAAAGGTTTATTGGGATCCTGAGGGACAACCTTTTCACTCAGAGCCTGGTAAGTATATGGAATGAGCTGTCAGATGATGTAGTTGAGACCGGTACGATAATAATATTTAAAAGACACTTTGACAGATGTATGCATAGGAAATCTATAGAGGGATATGGACCAAATGTGGATAAATGGTTTAATTTAGTCTAGTTTATTGCCTTGCACACCGAGGTACAGTGAAAAGCATTTTGTTTGCTATCCAGTCAATAGAAAAACTACATGATCACAATCAAGGCTACCATTCTTGATTATATTCTATCATTCTCCAAACTGTGACCATTAACTGCAAAATGAACACAACACAAAATGTTCTTGCAATTAGCTGCTAATTTGCGTGTACAAAATATGATGTACAATTTATAATACAGAAACAGGCCCTTTGGCCCAATAGGTACTTATGAACATTTATGAGCCTCTCAACTTTACTCAGCAACATTTTCTGGTATACTTAATCCAGACAAAACAAATATTTAACTGAAGAATAGTCTGAATAAGATGGTTAAACAGAAGTGAGAGAAGAATTGCAGAATGGGTAAACCTCTTGCAGTGAAATTATATTCCTCTTTCAATTTATTCCCTTCCCTCCCGATGTATGGAGAAGAGGTTCTGTCACACCAATGAAATGTACTACACAAATGTGTCATGAAACGCATTTAGAAAAGAAAATTGATAATTTACCTCCCGACTTGCAATGCTGATTGTAATCCACAGAAAAGTAACTTTGGCAGCAGTGTGTAAACATATTTAGAAAGAGCCTTCAGAAAGTTGGAAACAGATTTAGATTCTCATTTCACTTTTTATTGCCTTGAGACCATCCAAAAAGGAGCTGCTCAGCCACTAACTCACACCATAATAGTTAACTGCGTGATCACAAACGTATGTGTGCTTCATTTAGCCATTCCTCAATTTAGATGTACGCAATCTTGGAAAAGAATTTGTAAATCAAAAAGACACAATAAAATGCATTGGATTTTTTTTCACTACAGCGAGTGGAGAGAGACAACCACGTGTGTTGTCAGACTTAGCTTTATGAATTGAAAAATTCATAAGTTCTAGGAGCAGAATGAGGGTATTCAGCCCATCAGGTCTACTCCACCATTCAATTGTGGCTGATCTTTCCCCCCCTCTCAACCCCATTAACCTGTGTTCTCCCCATAGACATCACAGACACCAGTACTAATCAAGAATCTGGGGAAAACCCATGTGGTTACAGAGAGAATGTACAAAACTCCGTACATAAAACACCCATAGTCTGGATGGAACCCTCTGTGCTGCCCTTAATTCATAAGAGGCAGTGCCCTTAAATTTGATATATTTACATTTTTCGGTACTTTGACCTTATTTGCTGTTATTTTTGCTTCCGTTGTCCAATTATTTTATTTACTACATTTCTAATATTTACTCCCATTTGTGTTGTCTGCTTCCCAACTATCTTCATATTCCCTCCACACTACTAATCTAATTTAAACCCTTTCAAAACTCCCTTATGAGGAATTAGTCCTGGTCCTGTTGAGGGACAATGCCATTAATTGTTTTAAGGTCCTCCCTCTCCAAGTAACAATCCCACAGTTTCCAAAATCTAAGCCTGCCCCTCCTTCCTGCACCATCTCTCCAGCTATGTATTCATCTCCCATCCCCTGGGGGATTTGTCCTGAGATTCCTGCCTGTGTGCTTTTCAGTACCTTTCCTTGCTCCATAGAATCTGTTTGCAGGACCTCGTCCCTCCTTTCTTTGTCTTTGACATAGATGTGGACCAGGACCTCTGGCTATTACCCATCCAACTTCAGGGCGTGCTGTATCCATTCAGTAACATCCTGGATCCTGGCAGCAAACTACCTTGAAGCATAACTATGGCCACGGAACAACCTGTCTGACACCTTAAGTAATCACTCCATGCCCATTACCACTATCTCAACACATTTACTCATGGGTGGATGAGCTTCTTGCTTGACATGCTCTGGTTCTGGCCACCCTCTCACCATCATCCTCAGCTGTATCCTCAGCTGGTCTAAATGGACTCTGGGGACTCCTGGACTATTTGCCTGCTTCTCCTAGTCCACCTGACAGACTCCCATTCTTAACCCACACTGATACATTGACCACCTCTCTAAATGTGTCATCTGCAAAGTTTCCAGCCTTCCGGATGCACCTCCAAGCATTTTGCCAGCTCTAAAGTCCAGAGTATGAGCTGTTACCATGGGAGACACCTCCTGCTCTTGTGATTGCCTTGGTCTCTAGATCCATTCACAATAACTCACCTGAAACATGTGCACTTTTACTGATAAGACTTTATTAAACTGTACTGCAGAAAACATTGTTTAAAAAAAAAATCTTATTCATGGCAAAACGACATGAAAGAAATATATCAACAAAACAATAGCGATGCCAACAGGTCAGGCTGGGTCTGTAGAGATGAGTTGGGTATTGTTAGCTGGAAAGGACTTTCCCAACCACATTTACATTTAACAAAAATCACAAGAACACCTAGAGGTGCTGTGATTCCAAAATAGAAACAGAAAATGCTGGAAATACCCACCCGGTCAGACAGTGTCTGTGGAGAGAGAAATAGCGTTAACAGTTCAGGTGCCAATCTTTTCTTCAGAACTCTGATGAAGGTTCTCAGACCTAAAACATTAACTCTGTTTCTCCTTCTGCGGATGCTGCCTGGGTTGCTGAGTGCTCACATGTAATATCTTGGTCACTGCAGATTGTTTATGAAGAGGTCAAATCTATACACGTAAACCACAACCAAAGGTTTATTCAAATTTGAACAATAACAGCATGGTGGTGCAACCGTAGAGTTGCTGCCTTACAGCGCCAGAGACCCGGGTTCGATCCTGACCATGGGTGCTGTCTGTACGGAGTTTGTACATTTTCCCTGTGTCCGGGTGTTTTTTCCCCGGGCGCTCCAGTTTCCTCCCACACTCCAAAGACGTTCACGCTTATAGATTAATTAGCATTGATAAAATGGATCCTAGTGAGAAGATTAGTGCTAGAATAAGGAGATCGCTGGTCGGTGCAGACTCGGTAGGCCGAAGGGCCTGTGACCGTGCTGTATCTCAAAACTAAAATACTTCTCTAATGTCAAGCTGGGAACTGCAGGAATATGCAAACTGGCCCACGGTCGAGCACATAACCAGCACTTTGTGGCACCATTGTCAGATTCTTGAAATGAAGCAAGTGCTCAGTATATTCCTGCAGACAGAGAATCTGGTGACAGATGTGCTTTACAGTCAGTAAATTAGTAAAAACACAGCGTTGTGCAAATCTACGTACTGTAAACTCCCTCTTCCCCATAATTCAGTCACTGCTGATGCAAAACATTATTTTTAAATTCCCAGTTTGGTCTGATGGGCAAGCACAGTTATTATTTTTTCCCCATGGATGCCGGACAGCTTAATTCCTGTTGACTGCTATCATCAATTACCAGTAATATATTATTTTGCTGCTTCACCAACTCCAGATAATAGCTTATTGAAAGGTCTGAAATGAGAAAGACTCCTAGAGACTATAGAGTATTCCCCCTCTAATAGCACACACAAATCATTCATCAAAGTTCAAATTTAGTAGCAAAATGTCACATGAGCTTTCAAAATTGTCTAATTTCTGAGGGTGGAGGAAAGAAATGCAGAGGGTTACACAAAAAGTTGGAGAAACTCAGCAGGTGCAGAAGCATCTAAGGAGCGAAGGAGATAGGCGACGTTTCGGGTCGAGACCCTTCTTCAGGCTGCAGATGCTGGTTTAAATCGAAGGTAGACACAAAATGCTGGAGTAACTCAGAGGGACAGGCAGCATCTCTGGAGAGAAGGAATGGGTGGTGTTTCGAGTCGAGACCCTTCGTAGGCCTGTCCCACTAGGTTACTCCAGCAATTTGTGTCTACCTTTAATTTCTGAGGAAATGATTCAGAGCATTCAGTCCCGCTACAGTATTCTTTCTTTGCAGTACACTATGGAAGTGCTGCCCTTGAACAAAGCTAACAAAATATCTGTTGAGTACCATAACCATGAGCATCTTGAACAACAGAGAGAACAACTTTAGAGAGATTTATTTTAAAGTCATTGTTTCATTTTCATTGATGTGTCTCAGTGGAATGTGAAAATGCCCAACATTTTAATGGAATTATCAAATCCCTCAAATTAAACCACATAATCATCGCAGCATTACAAAATTAATTCATTTGAATTAAGAGGGCATTGCATTCCTTTCAACCAATTTAACCAGCTCACAGCACTAAATTATGGTTGGTCAATCAAATTTTATTCTATGGTTTCCACCCGGTTTTGTGTTTTACTGACAGCAAGCATTCATTTATCTTAAATGGTTAAGGCTTACTTTTAAAATATTTTGAACCTGCATTTTGTCTTTGTCATTTGTACTTCAGTGTTATTTCCTTCTTGCCGTACACAATTTAATATTGTTTGCAGAAAAAATTCCCTCCAGCATACAAAATCCTCTTAACTTTATTAAACACAATTACATTTAATGAAAAATATGTTGAGCATCATGCCACACTCTGAGCATTTGTGTTGTCTGTAATAATTTGATCATCGAGCACTCATTAAAGTCTTCTAGATGACGAATATAATTTTAATATTCAGCTTGTGTTAACTGATTTTCCTACCTTAATTTAAGTTTCAATGATACTTAGAGCCATGATGGTACTGTGCAGTATTCCAGTGTGTCACCTGTAATATGGATGCCCCATCTACTGGCAAAATGAGCGCAGGTTAGCAAGGAAATCTATTCATGTCACGTTGTGTTAAGAGCAGGCAGCACAGTGATTTTCCTCTTTCCTTATTGTCAACCAGTTTTCAGCCTTGGGGAGATTAGAAGTCGACCAACATATGGTTAAACCCTTGGCAATGACATGCCTCAATATATTGATGACAGGCAACACATGCTCTTACAAACCCTTGAGTTTCAGGCAGCAATAAGACCACAATAAAAGATTCAACTGCAGAGCCAGCTTCAATCAAGTACCTTAGAAAACAGATCAAACATCTCTGCCTGTCACCCAGTGGATTAACTCTAGCAATTAAGTATAAAATAGCCTACATGCACAAAACTACTTGAGCTAATCTCTTGATTGGCAGGTGGAATGGTTGATCTGTCGTGTGGGGATTTCTCCAAACTAGTTGGCAGCTAAATATAGCTGTAGCTGACGAACAGTGAAGGGACTAAAAATAATTACACTTCCTACGGCATCCTAAGACAAAGAAAGGCTATATATTCATGTGCTAGGAAACGAACCGATAGCAAAATGCCCTGCTTGCCAGAACTAAATTAATGGACGTACATTATAATATTTAATCAAAGTTCTAATAATAAAGGTTTCACCCAGCTCCAGCCCCTTGCAGAGATATAATTATCAACACTCTAGGGTCTCACTGATATCTGCTTTGAGCAAAGCATTTACGTTCCAGCGTACATCCAGCTGGACATTTGCTCAAATATGTCATTGCAGTTCATTCCCACCTTCACTCGCACAACATCCACAAATGGGTGGGTGCTACCGGAGAACAACCAGGAATCTGGAAGCATTTGTTAAATCATTCGGTACTGTTTGGCAGGAGAGGTGAAATCACTTGTTCCCCATTGATAACCTAGTCGAGGTCATTCAGCAAGTCTGTGACCTTGGTGTACCAAGTCCAAGTCACACAGATCAAAGTTGTGCCTACTGTACACTCACTAAATTATCAAAAGGTACCACCTCAAAATGCACTTTGGCCCATGCACTCAAATGTATTTTAACTAATTTTGTGGAAAATAATTATAGCAGCGTATGTATTGTAAGGCACAGTCGTTTTCTCCATCAGAATATCAAACATACTCTTATCATATCAGATAAATAAAGCGTGTAAGCAGATTAGCCGGGTTTTAAATGAAACAATGAGATTTCAACTCCCATCTCATTTGGCATATTATCCTTCTATCACCTTGAGAGAGCAGGAGCTGCTGCTTCAAAGTGCGGCAGCTGAATTTTACACTATACATGCTAATTTATCCACGGGTATGCCGCAAGTATTGTCACAAAAGTCAACACAGACAAACCATCCAAGAATAAAACAAATAGGATTTATTTAAAGCTTTCGCATGCAAGTAATCTAAAATGGAATTCCCATAATCAATCATGTTTTAAACTCCAATATAATAAATATATTCTGAGTGGCAACACCATCAATTAAAATTGCATCAAATCACATGACAACTTTTTCTATTATTTGTTATGGGAATTTGGGATTTTTTCTTCTTTGTCTTGTTGTTTATGCATAATGGTGGGACGAGGGTTTGTGAAATTAAAAAAAGCATAACTTCACTGCCACCAATTCTGAAACAATAGGTATTGCAGAAAAAGACAAGTGCATTCCTCACTGAAATATAATGGCAGTGCTGAAATATTGTGGAATACTTAACAAAAGGCATTTCAAATCCAGAAACAAATCCATATTTATTCATTGCTGAGAAAAGAAAAATGCCAAAGGGGTAATTATTGAGCACACATAAGGCAAGATTCAGTCACTGCAGAACATTTAAGTCTAAGTACTCAACCTTATTCAAGATTTTGGAAGTGTATATATACCTTGATGCTGCATAGCTGCAGTCTCCCTTTACAAAGGAATATATTCTCTTTCCCCTTCATTTCACCCCTGTGACTGATCCAATGCAGAAGGGAAAATGAAGACAGCTGATCCTTTTACGACTTGTCAGGAACAGTTTATTCTTCTTTGCATGAAATGGATAGCAAATTAACTCCCTTCTTTATTGAAGAATTCATTTCAACAGTGTAATTGAAGCCTGATATTAGTGTTTTCATTGCAATAGCATTGGTTTCATGCGAGTTCATGGTAAGTATAATGGAAGAATTGTCTTTAACCTGTTCACTGCCAGAATGTTTACATCTCAGTGCCACCCCCAGGTATACTTGTTTTGGCTTGGTATCATTTTATGGCCGTGTGATGAGTTGTTCTTGACCTAAAGAAAAAACTGGCACCGGGTGGCCAATCGTGAAAAAAAACCTTGGCAGTGAACAAGTTAATTACCTCCTTCATTAAAATTGATTACATATTCCTGCTTACTTGCCTGCAGTTTACCACGATATCTTTTAAAATCCTGAGACGTGATTATAGGTGATGTTGAGGAAAGCAGGTAAACACAAGGCTTATTTTATGTTGAACAATAACTAAGTCTTCAGATTACTTGCATCAGAAGCAGCAGCAAGCACAAACAATAAACAGAAAATTGATGAGGGAGTCTCGCTGCGATCGTAGGAGTTCATTCCAACGGGATTAAAAGGGAGTATTTGCTGGAGTGCTGAGCTCCAAAATAACACCAAATGAGCTTTGTACTCTAAATTACTTTGGGCGGCACGGTGGCGCAGCGGTAGAGTTGCTGCTTTACAGCGCTTACAGCACCAGAGACCCGGGCTCAATCCCAACTACGGGTGCTGTTTGCACGGAGTTTGTACATTCTTCCCCGTGACCTGCGTGGGTTTTCTCTGGGATCTTTGGTTTCCTACCACACTCCAAAGATGTACAGGTTTGTAGGTTAATTGGCTTGGTATAAATGTGAAAATTGGCCCTGGTGTGTGTAGGATAGTGTTAATGTGCGGGGTCGCTGGTCAGTGTGGACTTGGTGGGCCTAAGAAAACTAAAACTAAAAACTAAAGCTGCCTGCTCTGTATATCACCAAGGGGCTTGAAGACTCTTCAAATATAACCATACTTCTGTTAGCTAATTTTTCCCAAAGTAATTAGGATTTTGATTTTATTTATTCATTTTGCATAACCATTGTATTTCCCCTCTGTGAAGGTTGTTGGGTACAGACTGTTGATCCTTGCATTTTAGTAGGTGTGTCAGCTGTAGTTTTTAGTTCAAAAAGGCATCCAATATGCAAACACACATCAGCGGACTGAGCCATGATGGATCTGATGAGGGCATTAGAGCACACACGTGAAGTTGAGAGAGCAAGCAGATCTTGATGTCGAATACAAAAGTAATTGGAACAAACACCTCCAGTAGCAGGAAGGTGATCTCATCAGTGCCATTTAAAGGAATCATCAACAATTGCCTTGGAAAGAACTGCAGATGCTGGTTTACACCGAAGATAGACACATAACGTTGGATCGTGTTAGTGTGTGAGGATCGCTGGTCAGCACGGACTTGGTGGGCCGAAGGGTCTAAACCAAACTATGTAATCGCTGGTAGACACAAAAAGCTGGAGTAACTCAGCGGGACAGGCAGCATCTCTGAAGAGAAAGGATGGTTGACATTTAGGCCGAGACTCTTCTTCAGACTGAACAAGGTCTGAAGAAGGGTCTTGACTCGAAACGTCACCCATTCATTCTATCCAGAGATGCAGCCTGTCCTGCTGAGTTACTCTAGCATTTTGTGTCTATCTTCAGTATTAACAATTGCCTAAATGTTTGATGAGTTTTAGGATTCAGCAGTCCATGCCTTCTCCTGATAACTTGTATGGTTTTGTCCAGCTTCCCATACGTGTGCTGCTGGTGTATTAAATGGCCAATATACATTGCCCCAGTGAAGCTGGGCAGTCGAAGAAATAAGGGGAGTTAGTGGGTTACACAAAAAGCTGGAGAAACTCAGCGGGTGCAGCAGCATCTAAGGAGCGAAGAAGATAGGCGACGTGTCGGGTCGAGACCCTTCTTCAGGTAACAGAGAAGCTAGTGGCACAAAAGGACTGATGTAAATTCTCTCAGTCTCAGCATGGATTCTGTGGTCCAATGGCCTCTTTCTATCTCATAAGGAAATATGGCAGAACACCAGATTTCCTATTATTTTTTTCACATTCAAAACTCATCGAAAATCATTGTCTATATCTCTCGTTTCCCTGATCCCCGACCGGTCTGAAGAAGGGTCTCGACCCGAAAATTCGCCCATCTCCTTCGCTCCTTAGATGCTGCTGCACCCGCTGAGTTTCTCCAGCTTTTTGTGCAACCCTCGATTCTCCAGCATCTGCAGTTCCTTCTTTAACACGAGGGGAGTTAGTGGATGTGCAAGGAAGAATAGGTTCCAGGGAAAGAAGTGCAGGAATGAGATTCATGGGAATACTCAAAGGATTCGGTGTGGTGGCGCCTTGTGACAGCAGCTCGATTGCAGTCCGTCCGTCTTTTCTTTCTTTGTGTCCCGTTAGTCCACGGGGAGCTATGGAGAGCTGCGGAGAGCTGTGGTGGCGCGCGGCTGCGACCCAACTTCGGAGCTTCCAAGGCGCCGGCTGCAGGCCCGGTGGACGGTAACACCGGGAACTTGCAGGTGGGAGACTGCTTTTCAGAGCTCCCGCAACGGCAAATTCTCCCGCCTGAATCGTGGGATCGAAACGACCCGGAGCAGGATCTACTGGGCCCGCAACGGCAAATTCTCCCGCCCTGAAATGACCCGGAGCAGGGCCTTACATCGCCCCGTGCGGTCTTAATGGCCGCGGGACTTACCATCGCCCGTCGGGTGCTTTAACATCAGGAGCACCGGTCACTCGGGAGAAGAATAAAGAACAGGGAAGAGACGAGAGACAAGACTTCTGCCTTCCATCACAGTGAGGAGGTGTTTGGAGACTCACTGCAATAGATGTTTATGTAAGTTGTGTTAATCGTATGTCTTGGTTTTTTTTTAATGTTATGACTGCAGGAACGAAATTTCATATGAACCATGTCTGTTTGTATGACAATAAATGGTATCTATTCAAAGGATTCAAAGGACTTTTATTTTCACATGTACCAATTAAGGCACAGTGATATGTGAATTACCATACAACCATACGCAAAAAAGTAACTAGACACACAATTACATAAAAGTTAACATAAACATCCACCACAGTGGATTCCCCACATCCCTCACTGTAAGTAAAAAAAGTCAACTTTTTTTCATCTTTATTCTCTCGAGATTGGGGCAGTCGAACCATCCGTTGGGGCGATCGAAGCTCCCATCGCCGGCAGTCAAAGCCCGCTTCGGGGTGTTCGAAACTCCCGCGTTGGGGCGATCGAAACTCCCATGTCAGAACCAGTGCATTTCTTCTGATTCTGTGTGGCAGTAATGACATACCAGTACCTCGAAAATGTAAAAACTAGATAGATATGTAGCAGTTATAGCATCACAATGGCACCTTTTTGTCTATGATTTAATGTGCTGGGTTGAACAGTGCAAGAAATGGATGATTGAATGTGAGCCGTGCTGAACTACTATCAACCTGATTGGTGTCCTTCGGGCTATGCGTGATCAGTCTTTGCTGGCTGACATTGCACTAAATGTTATTCCCTTATCATGTATCAAAATACTGTAAATGGCTCGATTGTAAGCATGTATTGTCTTTCCGCTGCCTGGATAGCACGCAACGAAAGCTTTTCCCTGTATCTCGGTACACGTGACAATGAACTAAACAGTAAAACTGTAAATCAAGAAGGGAAAATGGTACGGAAGAAAACTAATTAGCTGCAGATGGAGTCTTTTATTCCTGTGATAAATACACACTTGGCACTCATTCACAGATGACAGCAGACAATCTGTTTACATGAACTACAGTTTTGGGTCTGAAGGATAACGTATCCAGGGCGGTAAGGTTGAAATCATTCCATTACTTGAGCTTTCTCTCTCATGAGAAATCCTAATTTCTCACTTATACCCATTTAAACATACACAGATGTGTAAAATATCTGTTCCATGACATTTATTACTGAGAGTGCTGAAGATTCTGCCTGAAAAATAATGTTAAATATTTTGGTATTATATCACAAAGAATTGGGTAAATGACCAAAGTTCCCTCAAATTATAAAGCAGATAAATTGAAAATAGCTCTGTTCAGGGAAGCTCCGATCTGAAGTAGTTGGAACCTTGCAGAATTCCAGTTCTCCACAGCTGGATCTACGAAGCAAAGGTTTACCAGCATATCCCCAGGGGAACCTTGTACATATTTAACCAACATTTGGAAGTTTTCAGATAATTTCACCTATAGAGTTGCACCAGAGACACAGGTTTGATCCTGACTATGGACAATGGCTGTACGGAGTTTGTAGGTTCTCCCTGTGACCGCATGGGTTTTTTCCTGGTGCACCGGTTTCCTCCCACACTCCAAAGATATGCAGGTTTGTAGGTTAATTGGCTTTGGTAAAAAATGTAAATTGTCCCTGTTGTGTGTAGGATAGTGCTAGTATACGGGGATTGCTGGTTGGCATGGACTCGGTGGTCAAAGATGCCTGTTTCCGCACTGTATCTCTAAACTAAACTAAAGGAAACACTGAGGGGGTGGGGGGTAGGGGGGATGATGGTGGCCAGTCTATTCCAACTATTACGGGCATGTTTTGGAGGTATGTCCGCACCAATTCTGGGCTGGTTCATTTCCCAACAACTTCTATAATGCCATCTTCCTCCTTGGGCCAGAATTATAAATTTCTTACACACACACACACAAACTTCTCCTCTTTGGAGAGGCTGGGACAGAGCAGGTTGAAGAGGACAAGGTTGAGGTATAAAACATAATGAGAGATATAGATAGGGTAGATTTCAGGAAACATTTCCTCATTTTAGAATTCTGATTCCCAGAACATTGATTGATGTGGGAAGACTTGACAATGGTAATGCCATGGAACTTCAGGGGTAGATGGTTAGACTCTGTATTGTTGATGTATAATGGATTGTGCATGTGTAACACATATTACCCTTCACTTACTAGCCCATTCTTGAAGTTTGTCTCGGTCTTAAATCATGGAGGTGTAGACTGCTTCATTTGTTGAGGAATTATCAATCAAATTGAACAAAGTGCAATCATCAGCCTATTTCCATGCTTTATCTCAAAACAAAAAAACCAGAAAAGAACACACAGTATTGCATCACTATGAAGCATAGGTAAGATTTGAATGGGAACTTTAAAAGGTATCTAATCATCAGGATTGCTCATAATGCAGATATCAAACTACATGTGCAGGCTAGTTGATGAATTGAGTTCATCTACATCTTTTGGGTGCCCAGTGCATGGAGAGATTGTTTGGCAACTGTTAGCTGAAAGTGAAAAGATTACTTGACCTACTGGAGCCCAACTGCAGCATTCCATTTAATGCCACGGTTGAGTTCAATCAGCTCAGCATGGAGGTTTGAAGCCAAGGCATTTTAATTCATGTACATTGTACCAGGCATAAGGTCCAGGCATAATAACCATGCAATTATTAGCAATGCAGTTGTGCTGAATTATTATAGTTCAAGCTGTGCTCCAAGTGTGATAGTGACACAAGGTGACCTGCGCATCATTCAGGAGCACTCACTCGGAGAGTTAAGACCAGAACTGCCGTGAACTGGCGCACAGTTAAAGACTGTCTCCTTATTGCCAATTACTCATATGTGATTCCCGACATCAACAGACAAACCTAGTTTTGATATTATATAAAATAAGCTGTTACTATAATTAAGCAGGTTAAATATTCCGACTACTGTTATTTCCGAGATCACAATTCTAGCAATGGAAATTTTACCAATTAACTCTTAGACAGCATAGTAGTGCAGCTGGTAGAGTCATTGCTTCACAGCACCTCGGGTGCTGTCTGTGTAGAGTTTGCACGTTCTCCCAGTGACCGCATTGGTTTCCTTTGGGTGCTCTGGTTTCTCACACTAAAGGTGTGCAGGTTTGCAGGTTAATTGGGCACTGTAAAATTATGTGTAGGGCGCGGATGAGAAAGTGGGATAGCATAGAACTAGTGTAAACTGTGATCGATAGTCAGTGCTGACTCGGTGGGCTGAAGGGCCTGTTTCCATGTATCTCTACACTAAACTAAGAGAAGATGCATATTTATTTCAAGTTTCTAATGCTCATCTGTTATGAAAGACTAATCTGGAAAAGTTAATGTAGCTCAGGCATCTTGTTGAGGTTTCCAGGCAGAGGCCATGGTAAGCTTTCCAGTGCTTATTGATCCAAGCATGTCCTGTCTGTTTTGGGATCTGGCTTGAAGGGTTATTTAGTGCTAAGTGGTAACGTTTTTTGTTCACATGCTAAGATTAAGCAGATCCAAGTGGTCAAACAACCAATGGTGCTTTGAAACACTGCAGTGTAAACTGGATCAGATATCGGATTACTGAGGTCAATTCATCACTTTAAAATATCCCACTTCATACGTCTAAAAGTAACACAGTTTACTGCTGATTATTGCATCAACAAGTCTTTGAGACCTTGCAAAGCGAATAGCAACAAGCTCGAAAACATTGTGGTCTTAAGCAACATGAAGTGGCTGATGTCCTATAATAGACCAGGATAGAATAGAACAGGATAAATAACAAAGCTGCTGATTTATTTCACAGTTAATAAAATGAAAAAAATCAAATTTTATTACCTGAGATAGTAACTGGACATGAACAGGCAAGCTTCAGGACGATCAGCTGAAAGTCTCTGTTCTGAATTCCACAGAATCAAAATATCCGAGCAATTCTCAGTATCAATTGTTAGCTTATAAACACACTCAGGCAACCTGTCACTCCTTTAATTAAATTAAAGGGGGAGAGCGAGGTTCTCCTTTATCCCTAACAATATGGTATAGGCAGGAGATTTTAATTTGTTTGTCTGCATCAGCATAAAGTAAATTAGTGCAGAAAAAGATTGCCTTTCCAGTTCATTGGCAGCATCAATCACTCACAGATCAGACACATATAGGAACTCCTTCATACGTCTTGATAAAGCAGGGCGCTGATTTGAAACAGCGCAACGTGTCCAAGATTCGTATTGAGAGCTAGATCATCTATTTAGCAAATTTTCCAAAATATGCACACTCGAATTACTGCAAAATTAATTTGCTAGCTTTGCAGACAATGCATGGAAATTGTGAGATTTTTTATCTCAGAGCCTGCAAAGTAAGATGCTTCAGTCTGTCCCAATTCACTGCATATAAGGCACCGTTGCTTGTCAAAGGGTGAAGCAATCTCCCTATTATTTCACATTGACGCATTTAAATAAACACAATGAATATTGACACTTTATAAAACATAATTAAACACTTTGCATGCAATTCAAAAACCTGAGGACTATGGATGTTTAAAATAAGAGAAAATTACTCCCAGCAAACTCCCTGCCACCTAGCTATGTATCTGGATTTCAATTTTTTTTAAATATATAGCACACTATATTCATAATTGATACAATAAATGTAATCTTTCTCTACATTATTTTTATATAAAGTACTCTTTATTCATAGTATGCACAGTAAATACAATCAGCACCCTTTGTTCAATGTATCAGCAATTCAATTCATTATCTTCCAATACATCAACACTACAACTTTCCTCTCTTCAACAATGCATCCGGGAAGGGTTGGAGCGGATGTAACTCAGCGCCTTGCCCCGCACTGTCCAGAGAAAGTGAAAGCCCAGACTGCGGTTCTTCCCCACGGACCCTTATCGGTGGCAGCAGCAAGCTTCAATGCATCCCTCAGTATTTACTGATTGCTTAACTTGATTGGAACGGATTACGAGGTGGGGGTGGGGAGTGGGGGATGGAGGTCAAGCAATTTAATTCCAGCACAAACTTGTGAATATCAGATTTATGTAATTTTGAAAAACACCAGTCAAAGGCCTTTGTCCCAAAATATCTTCAAAGAAATCTGGAAATACATTTTGATATATCGCAGCCACGTGGGAGTTAGTTACTCCAAGGCGATCAGAGAAAAAAAGATAGATAAGATGCTGCTGTACATAGAGCCACATAATTACATGCAATGCATATCTCAAGATCAGCTATTCAAAATTGCTTCTTTAATATTCCCTGTCCTGGCTAATAAGGAAAGCAAAGATGTTTATTTTTAAACCATCACATTCACTTCTCTGGCTATGTTTAAGGATGTATGGACGTATGCTTCAAGCTCCATGTGATTTATCCACACATCAGAACTCCCACTTATTGCACCTTCCCTTGCCTCTTCCAAACAGAGAAAATTCTATTTGACACTTTTATGCTCAAACACCATCCATAACCTCTTGATGTCCTGACTGTTTTGTATCATGTGCAGACTTCCTAAACTTCCCTAATGGAGATAACCTGGCTTCCCAGCTCATCTGTGCATCTCAGCCTTATTTTCTGTCGATGATCAAAACACAAGGTGTTAGAGTAATTAATAGGGTCAGGAAGCATCTCTGGAGGGAACGGATTGGCGACATTTCCGGTCAGGGTCTCAACTCAAATCCTTACTGGAAGAAGTGTCTCGACCCAAAAAGTCGCCTGTCTATTCTCTCCAGAGGTGCTGTCTGACCTAACCTGATGAGTTAGGTCAGACAGCAACTTTGTGTTTTGTTCAAAATTCCAGCATCTGCAGTTCTTGGTGTCTCTATGCTGATGTGATCAGTTAGTCTGCAGGATTGCTGGATTTGAGACTTTGCATGAATTTGTTGCTGACTCAGAGATTAGGCCTTTTGCTGTTTTACTGAGCCGCTCGTATTGACCATATGACAAAATGTTTTATCTTCGTTGGCCAAATGAACGGAGCCTATTGGAGAAAGTTTGTACACCAAGTTCTTCCCCCACACAACTACCAGGCCACATGAAATGACAGATGTTCTTTTAATCTGCCAAGATATGAGACTTAATAAAGCTATTCAAGTTGTCGAGTACAAAAGAGTCATAAAGCAGGCCCTTCGGCCCACCACATCCATGCTGACCGTAAATCCTATCTGTACCAGTCCCATTAACAGCATTTGGTTTGTAGTCTACATTGCCTTGGCAATTTAAGCATTCGTTCTGATGCTTCTCAAATGTTGTGAACGTATTAAAAATGTTGCAAGAGTGAAAGGTCAGTTTCATGTTGGGAGTTGAAGCTTTACTGCTGGAGAGGTTGTTACAGTTTGCAATAATTGCAAATACGCTACTTAACAGTTTACTGTTCATTTACTGGTTTAATGTTTAATAAATTTGATATGCTGTCTTGGTTGCTTATGTCAGGGAACCAGTGTTGTAGGTTTGCTGCCGTGCAGCTGTTATTGCAATGGCTTTATTGAAAGTGAGACATCTTGAATATTTAAAAAACCCTTGAACCTTAATGAAGTGAACTCACCCTAAGCCCGAACAAATTCTTCTAGCCGTCTTGTGCTCTCATCTAAGCAATGCTTCAAGAGTCTGGCTGCTGGTTATATAGATTCAGACCATCAGATTGTTTTAACCCAAGCTACATAAATACATGCAAACATCATATCATACTTTGAGCTCTCAAACAGATCAGATTCTGTCTTGTATGCACAGTGGCTAGACTGACAAAATGATTCCTCAGCAGCTCCAAGCCTTTGAGTTGATTAAACTTAATTAATGAGCACCACTTCACTCTCCCGCTGAGCTGCTTGTTCAACCCTCCTGATTACTGTAAATAGTTGATGCCCAGACTACGAGCTCTGGCAGTGTACAACTCAGCAGTGCATGTTCTCTTGCATGGCAGCATGACCAAGTACTAAGTACGACTCCTCTTTGGTATAGTTGATAGCTTAGACTGTCAAGCAATTTCAGTTGGCGAGCAACTAGGAGAGTAATCAATAATCTCAGCACCTTTAAAACAAAAAAAAATGTAATACAGGGTTGGGGGAAGATCATACTGGTAACACAGCCCAGTCCATCATGGGTTTTGACCTCCACACCATGGAAAGGATCTGCAGGAGACGCTGCCTCAAAAAGGCCTCCAACATCTTCAGAGACCCACACCACCTTGGCCATGCTCTTATTTCACTCATGCTATTGAGAAGAAGGTACAGGAGCCTAAAAACAGTAACATCCAGGTTCAGGATGCAGCTTCTTCCCAACATCAGGCTATGAAACACACAACCTTCAACTAAGCTTTGAATGAAGATAGACACAAAATGCAGTGGTAACTCAGCAGAACAGGCAGCATTGGTGGAGAGAAGGAATGGGTGACATTTCAGATCAAGACCCTTCTTCAGACTGAGAGTCAGGGGAGAGGGAGGTCAAAGGGGACAATGCTCAAGGAAAATGTAGAATGGTTGACTCTCAGTCTGAAGAAGTGTCTTGGCCTGAAACATCATTCATTCCTTCTCGCCAGAGATGCTGCCTGTCCCACTGAGTTACTCCAGCATTTTATGTCTATCTTCGGTGTAAACCAGCATCTGCAGTTCCTTCCTACAAGCTTTGAATGACATCGACTTAAGGCAATGGCTCGCCTGCTCTATTATTGTTTGTTTTTTTAATATACTGACTTCTCTTTGTTGTTTATCATGGTGTTTACAGAGTACCAGGTTTACATATCTGCTGTGCTGCTGCAAGCAAGAATGTAATTGTTCCGTTGTGGGACACATGACAATAAAACTCTTGACCCTAGTTTGCAAGCTCTCAAGACTCCTCGCGTGACTTGGACAATGTACCTGCAAGGCTGTGGGTTGCTGTAAAATTGAACACAATGCAATCAGTTGTCTATAGGAAACCATTGAGCAAAGCCATCCTCGCACACACCAAAGACACACAGGTTTGTAGGTCAATTGGATTTGGTAAAATTGTAAACTGTCCACAGTGCGTAGGATAGTGCTAGTGTACGGGGTGATCGCCGGTTGGCGCGGACGGTGGGCTGAAGGGCATGTTTCCGCGTTGTATCTCTAAAGTCTACAATTTAGTTGAGGAAACAACTTTTTCTCTACCCTTTACCCAAGAAAACCAGGCCGTCTCCTCTGGGCTCAGTGGACATGTTCATTGCCTCGCTCTTGGTTTATATTACACACAACTCCCACTCCATTAGAAACTTGGCTGGCAGTTCATTACAATACCAAGAGGATAACGCACTGTCAGACATATCACCTCTCAGAACAAACATTAAACCAAGGCTCAATCTGTCTTCTCAGGTTTGATGACTGTGTTCCCCACTGTCCCAACAAAATTTATTCCACAATGATTATCAGCAAAAAGAGACCTTTGAAAAAAAATCATTTTGCCCTTTGAGAGAACTTGCTATACGTGAACCAGACTTGATGTTCCCTACATTACAATCATTCAAAAGTACGTATAGCTGTAATGAGATTGTTAAAATAAAAACAGGATATAAATTCAGAAAATAGTCTGCATTTTCTGGGGGGGTTTTCAGGGTTTTTCTGCCATTAATGTCACCCAGGACTTCAAAATTAATGTAGAAAAATAATCCTACATTGTTTCTTATCTTCTCCTGGGGTAGAGCTATGCTTATAAAAAATGTATCATGGAGCCTGCATAAAAATAAGAGAAACTCAAGGGCAAAAATAGAGGGTAATATAGTTAGCTCAATATCCAGTGTGGTACTGGAGACACGAGAGCCTGCAGATGCCTGGCAGAAGATGAGTAAAAATACAAACTACAAGGAAATGGACAGATAACATTTCAGGTCCAGACCCTTCTTCAAACATTTCCCTCCACAGATACTGCCTGACTTGTTGAATTCCTCCCACAGTTTGTTGTCTTTTCACTCCCAATAAGGTATGATTTTATATTTTCAATTCTGGAAATCAGTAAAATTGATCAGTCTACAGTGGGTGATACTAAAGAAGCAAAGGTTTATCAATATCTTTCAGAGGTGAAAACCTACAAACCTGAGCTTTAGTTTTAGTTTAGAGATACTGTGCAGAAACAGGCCCTTTGGCCCACCGGGTCCACACTGAACAGTGATCCCATATACTAGCAGTATCCTACACACACTAGGGGCAATTTACTAATTTATGAAGGCAATTAGCCTACAAAACCTGTACATCTTTGTAGTGTGGGAGGAAACCAGAGCACCTGGAGTAAACCTATGTAGGTCTTGGGAAGAACATACCTAATAGCTAACAGGCCTAATTCTACTCCTATAACATGTGAACTTGTGAACATACAAACTCCACACAGACAGCACCCATAGTCAGGAAGGAACCCGGGTCTCTGGCGCTGTAAGGCAGCAACTTTACCGCTGCACCCTTGGCTGTTCTGGCCTATATTTGACTCCAAACTCATGACAAAAATAGCCAATTCTAAACTGTTTCCGGAGAATAGACAATAGACAATAGGTGCAGGAGTAGAGCATTCGGCCATTCGAGCCAGCACCGCCATTCAATGTGATCATGGCTGATCATCCCCAATCAGTAGCCCACTTCTGCCTTCTCCCCATATCCCCTGACTCCACTATTTTTAAGAGCCCTATCGCGCTCTCTCTTGAAAGCATCCAGAGAACCTTGCTCCACCGCCCTCTGAGACAGAGAATTCCACAGACTCACCACTCTGTGAGAAAAGGTATTTCCTCGTACATGGAATACATTTTGTTGGGACAGTGGGGAACACTGTCATTAAACCCGAGAATGCTCTCGGAAAACACTAATTTATATAAACATCCCAGCAAAGAGCACCACAGGGAGGTGGCTGAACGAGAGATGCTGGTTATGATAAGGTGAGCCAAGGTAGAGTTGATGGGCATGTGGGAGAGAATAAGTTACAGGGAAATGGGTGGGGAATGGGATTAATAGGACTGATCAATGTGCCAAATGGCCTCTGTCCATGACACAACAACATAAAATAATATATATATAATCTATAAGAGAAACCCAGGCCTCTAGTTTCTTGGGTCCATCTGGGAATGGAAGCAAAGTTTGGCAGTGCAGAAACAGATTTTCCGAGACTAGGTACATGGAACATCACTGGACAAGACTTTCACCCTTCTCTGCTGGGAGTACATTTTCTTTCACTGACTCAAGCAATTTCAAGCTGAAAATGGTTTGCTTAATTTGATTGTTTAAATGAGTTATGAAGCAGGAGTAAGCTTATTATACTGGCAAAGCAGGAATCTATTCTGATTGAAAGCATTAATCAATAAATAGCATTAAAAGGGTAGGAAAAAAATGACTGAATTTATTGGAATGGTATTCCATTTTTAATATGACAAATGAAAGTGCAGATGCAGCTCCTCGAAAATGCTTAGAAACCAATTTCCCCCAGAAATGATTTCCATAATTCACGTAAAACGATTTTCTCCGTGATTTAGGGACAAAAAGAGTAAAAGTACATGGAGCCTGACATTGCAGAGTGATGTTTGACACTGGTTGAACCAGTTCTTCTAGCATAACACAGGGAAAGCATTATAGTACAGCTAGTGTAGATGCTGGCTTACAGCACCAGAGATCCAGAATCAATCCAGGAGGGGGGGGGGGAATTTGATGGAAATGTGTGGTGAGAATAAAATGGCATTAATGTAGGATGGATGTAAATCGGTGATTAATGGTTAGCTTGGATTTGGTGGGCTGTAGGTCCCGTTTCTATGCTGTATTTCCCTAATGATTCTATTGCAAAGTTTCACACTGTATTTTATTTTACTTTGGTGTGATTGGCTTTCTAGTTAAAAAAATTCTGTGTACCTCAAAGTTAATTAAAAATTTCAAAGCGACCATATAACTATTAATTCTCTTATAAGGTCTCCAGTGACATTTCAGGGCCAGTATAGGCTTTAAGAGCTGAGTATTTAATTGTCATATGTACTGGCAATAGAACAAGTAAATTCTTACTTGTTTCAGTTCTACAGATTCATTAACACAAATCGCACAAATATAAATGCTCTAATCAATATTATATTGAATTAATAATCAGTAATACTAGGCAACCAAAATAATCCAAAAACTAATGTCCACAATGCAAACAAAACAATGTCAACAGTAGGTCGTAGTTACAGAGGTAGTGGTTAGTATTGTTACAGCGTTCAAGTCTGACAGTCGCTGGGAAGAAGCTGTTCTTGAACCTGGAGTTACATTTTTCTAGCCCCTGTACCTTCCTTCTGAAAGTAGTTGCAAGATGAAAGTATGGCCACAGTATCTTTGATGATATAGGATACCTTTTTGAGGAAGTGCTCCTTTAGATCTCTTCAGTGGTGGGGAGGTCAGTACTCGTGATGGACTCGGCTAACACTTTTGATTATTCATATCTTTGGAAATATGGACTAACAGGAACTTAAAGTTGTTGACGCTTTGTGTCATCATCCTGCCAGTGAAGACAGGTTCATACATCCCCGTTTTTTCCTCAGGACGTCAGCAATCACTTCTTTGATCTTTCCTAGACTGAGAGCAAAAGTTTCAGTTGTGAATGGAACCCCCACCTGTGTCTCCTCTGTATGCTGCAGTTCTGTTCTCGCTCCCCCACTCCCCAGATGGAAAAAAGGGTATAACCATATAACAATAACCATATAACAATTACAGCACGGAAACACGCCCTCTCGGCCCTTCCAGTCCGTGCCGACCATTTAATTTTCCCTAGTCCCATCTACCTGCACTCAGACTATATCGCTCCATTCCCTTCCCATCCATATATCTATCCACTTTACCTTTAAATGTTAAAATCAATCCTGACTCCACCACTTCTGCTGGAAGCTCATTCCACACAGCCACCACTCTCCGAGTAAAGAAGTTCCCCCTCATGTTACCCCTAAACTTCTGTCCCTTAATTCTCATGTCATGCCCTCTTGTTTGAATCTTCCCTCCTCTCAATGGGAAAAGCTTATCCACGTCAACTCTGTCTATCCCTTTCATCATTTTAAAGACCTCAATCAAGTCCCCCTTTAAACCTTCTGCGCTCCAAAGAATAAAGACCTAACTTGTTCAACCTTTCTCTGTAACTTAGTTGCTGGAACCCAGGCAAGGGGTAGAGCTCCCCTTGTCGTTACCTTTCACCCCACCAGACTTGGCATCCAACAAATCATTCTCTGACATTTGCACCAGCTGCACCGCGATCCTATCACTGGCCACATCTTCCCAACCCCACCCCTTTCCGCTTTCCGTAGAGATTACTCCCTCTGCATTGTTCATTCATCCCTTCCCACCAAATCACCCCCTCTCCAGATACTTCTCCATGCAACTGCAGAAGAAGTAACACCTGTCCCTCTACTTCATCCTCCTTCACCTCCTTTTAGTGATCCCATCAACCCTTCCACAAGAGACAGGGGTTCACATTCACCTCCTTCCATCACAGTGAGGAGGTGCTTGGAGGAGAGTCACTGTGATGGATGTATGTGTTAAATTATGTTAATTGTGTGTTATGTTGCTTGTTTTTTTACTGTCATGACTGCATGGTAACAAAATGTTGTTCAAACTTGTTTGAATGACAATAAATGAAATTCAATTCAAATCAATTCAATTCAATAAAACATAATCTAGTGAATCTGGTATTTGCGATTTGGTCTCCTTTTCATCGGCGAGATCTGTAGACCAAGCGTCTGTTTCACCAAACACTTACACAGTCGCTAGTTCCCTTTCCCATTCCCATACTGGCCTATCCGTCCTAGTCTCCTCCATTGCATGAGTGAGGCCACATACAAATTGGAATAACAGCACCTCATATTCCACTTGGCTAGCTTACGACCCAAAGGTAAGAACATTGAATTCTCCAACTTTAAGCAACAACCTCTCTTTTTCCACACCCCTCTGTTTCATGTGCCACTGCACTGACTGGTATGCACCCATCACTTGCCAGGGTTTGTCCCACCACCACCATTTTTCACGCTTTCTCTTCCCACTACAATCAGCTGAAAAGGGGTCTTAACATGAAGCATCGCCTATCCGTGTCTTCTGGAGATGCTGCTTGACCCCTTGAGTTACTCCAGTACTTTCTACACAAGATTCCAGTATTTTCAGTACCTTGTATTGCCATTTGAGAGCAAGATTGTTGTTCTTTCACCATGAAATTAGATTATCCATCTCCCTCATGTACACGGTTTCGTCTTTATCCGTTACTCAGTGGTATTGTCGGAGGATAGAAAGACGGAGTTAAAGCTGTGTCTCGCTACAATGTCAGAGGTACAGAGAGAGTAGAACAAGGGTAGACAAAAGTGCTGGAGAAACTCAGCGGGTGCAGCAGCATTGAATTGAATTGAATTGAATTGAATTCCTTTATTGTCATTCAGACCTTTCGGTCTGAACGAAATTACGTGCCTGCAGTCATACATATATAAAAATAACAATACCGTACAATAAACACAAAATTAACATCCACCACAGTGAGTTCACCAAACCTCCTCACTGTGGTGGAAGGCAAAAGTCTTAGGGTCACTGTCTTTCTCCCCTCCTTATTCTCCCTGTGCGCTGAGGAGACCCAGGCCTCCGCCACCGCTGACGCCGGAACACCGCCACAGGCCCGCCGCTGGAACACCGCCACAGGGCCCGCCGCTGGAACACCGTCACAGGGCCCGCCGCTGGAACACCGCCACAGGGCCCGCCGCTGGAACACCGCCACAGGGCCCGCCGCTGGAACACTGCCACAGGGCCCGCCGCTGGAACACCGCCCCAGGGCCCGCCGCTGGAACACCGCCACAGGGCCCGCCGCCAGAACATCGCTGGAGCACCGCAGCTCCCGAGACCCAGGTCGCCGCTGGAGCACCGCAGCTCAGAGGAAACCAGGCCGCCGCTGGAGCACCGCAGCTCTCGAATCCCAGGCCGCCGCTGGAGCACCGCAGCTCTCGAATCCCAGGCCGCCGCTGGAGCACCGCAGCTCAGAGGGAACCAGGCCGCCGCTGGAGCACCGCAGCTCAGAGGGAACCAGGCCGCCGCCGGAGCACCGCAGCTCCCGAATCCCATGTCGCCGCTGGAGCACCGCAGCTCAGAGGGAACCAGGCCGCCGCTGGAGCACCGCAGCTCAGAGGGAACCAGGCCGCCGCCGGAGCACCGCAGCTCCCGAATCCCATGTCGCCGCTGGAGCACCGCAGCTCAGAGGGAACCAGGCCGCCGCTGGAGCACCGCAGCTCAGAGGGAACCAGGCCGCCGCTGGAGCACCGCAGCTCCAGAAACCCAGGTCGCCGCCGGAAGCAGGTTGCCGCTGAAGCTCTGAAGGCCGTGCCGCCGCCGCTGGAAGCTGGAAGGCCGTCACCAGGGCCTCAGCACAGACGGAGACGGTGTCGGGGGACACGACAGGTAAAGTCGCATCCCCCCGAAGGGAGAGACTACAACCCCGTTTCTCCCACCCTCCCCCCCCCCACACACATACACAACCCAACAAACCAAAAATAAACACCAAAAACAGGGACGAGGACAAAAATAAAATAAAAGACAGACGGACTGCAGGCGAGCCGCAGCTGACAAGCAGCGCCGCCACTTCCGCATCTATGGAGCGAAGGAAATAGGCAACGTTTCGGGCCAAAACCCTTCTTCAGACTGATGGAGGGTGGGGGGGAGAGAAGAAAGGAAAAAGGAGGAGCCCGAGGGCTGAGGGAGAGGTAGGAAGGGGAGGAGACAGTAAGGGCTGACGGAATTGGGAGAATTCAATGATTAAGCCACTAGGGTGCTGACTGCCCAAGCGGAATATGAGGTGCTGTTCCTCCAATTTCCGGTGGTCCTCACTCTGGCCATGGAGGAGGCCCAGGACAGAGAGGTCGGATATGGAATGGGAGGGGGAGTTGAAGTGCTGAGCCACCGGGAGGTCAGGTTGGTTAATGCGGACCGAGCGGAGGTGTTCGGCGAAGCGATCGCCAAGCCTCCGCTTAGTCTCGCCGAAGTAGATCAGCTGACATCTAGAGCAGCGGATGCAATAGATGAGATTGGAGGAGATGCAGGTGAACCTTTGTCGCACCTGAAACAAGGGACTGAGCACACAGCCTTGAGCTACATCTGTGTTGATGGTTTAGTTTAGTTTAGTTTAGAAATACAATGCGGAAACAGGCCCTTCGGCCCACCGAGTCCGCACCGACCAGCGATCCCCGTACACTAGCACTATCCTACACACTAGGGACAATTTACAATTCCACCGAAGCCAATTAACCTACAAACCTGTAGATTTTTGGAGTGTGGGAGGAAATCGGAGATTCTGAAGAAGACCCACGCAGGTCACTGGGGGAATGAACAAACTCCATACAGACAGCACCCGTGGTCAGGATCAAAGCCAATCGCTGGCGCTGTCAGACAGCAACTCTACCGCTACGCTACCCAAGCTTATCGAGGAAGAAGTGTTGTTGTCAATATTATTCTGATTGAGGTCTCCTTATGAGGAAGTGGAGGATCCAATTGAAAATAGACGAGCAGAGACACAATTCTCCAAGTTAGATGATTTTTTATGACATTGTTGTTTGAATAATTGAGCGTTAATAGTTATTAATTCCCTAGTACCAAAAAATATATATTTTGGGTGATTTATATGTTAAGGAACGAACTCATATCAAAAAAGCATCAATAAATGTTCAAACATGACTAATTCGCAGCTAACCTGCCCACAGGAGGATGCATCAAAAACAACATTACAAAAAACGAATTAATCTGTAGTGTGATGTGCCTCTTGATGGTGGATGTTGGTCAAGACTCCTTGTTCTTCATTCATACGGTGAGATCCTTTGTGTTCATTGGGACAGATATGTAGGGCTTCCTTCTCATGAGTCGCGCAAGGTAGTCAAGCAACAACAGAGTGATGTATAGGCTCAAGTCCTGGTTTCCACATCAAATACATTATCTTCCAAATAAAAGATAACTGTGTAAGAAGGAACTGCAGACCCTGGTTTAAACTGATGATAGACACAAAAAGCTGGTGTAACTCAGCGGGACAGACAGCATCTCTGGAGAGAAGAAACGGGTGATGTTTCGGGTCAAGACCCTTCTTCAGACTGTGTTGCACTTCAATTTTACTCAAGTCTTGGATGGCTTATATTAATTCCAATTTATTGAAAGACACTGTTGAGTCCATGCCAACCATTAATCACCCATTCACACTAGTTCTATGTTATCCCACTTTTGCATCCACTACCTACACAATGGGAGGAATTACAAAAGCCATTTAGTTTGCAAACCCACATGATTTTGGGACCTAGGAGAATACTAGAGCTCCCATGCAGCCACAGGGAGAACATGCAAACTCCACACAGGCAGCAACCAAGGTCAGGGTCAAACCCTTGTCTTCAATACTGTGAGGCAACAGCTCTACCAGCTATGCCGATGAAATATACTGTACACTGCAGGATTATTTTTTAACAAATTAGTGTTACATTGCACATTTGTTTTTTTTAAATCCTGAACTTTTCAAATAAAGTAGTTCGAACAATCAACCAAGCAAAAACTGAAAATTTGCAAATGCTTCAAAAAGTAACACTCAGAAAGCACATCTCCTATTCCCTTTTGTGTCAGAATTGGTTTTGATGGCATCTACAATTTGACTAGCATCCAGATCTATCACTGACATGATCAACTTTAATGTAGAAGTCCAACCATGGTGTTATGCAGCACAGAAGCCGGTCTTTCAGCCACTGGGCCCACATATGTACATGAACACTATCCCTACAATAATGCCATTTTATTCCCCCCACATTCCCATTATCTCCCTCCAGTTTCACCTGCACACTCAGGGCAATTTATAATCCTACTAAACCCATATCTTTAGGCTGCGGGATGAAACCAAAGCACCCAAAGGAAACCGAGACAAGAATGTGAGAGTGCCACAAATCAGAATTGAACCTGGGTCACAGATATGTGATACAGTGGCAGTAAATGTGCCACTGAAAATGAAAGGACTTTTCGATTACAAAGGACTCTTATGAGCCCGGTCCCAAATAATATACTTCCCTGCTGGGGTCGTTGTGTGTCAAACTGAACTGATTTTCATTTTCCTAACCCTGGGACATTGAAGCAAATTCAGTGTCCCTCTGTAGCTATCCTGTTTCAATCAGGTACTGGAATGCAGTCTGGGAAATATAGATAGGGATCTTCTGTTTTGTGCGGCTTAGTTTTACACTTCATTTACCATCCAAGCCATCAGCTTGCCTGTGAATCTAATGATTAATTTTACCAATGTGGGAAAATAACACAGCACTTGAAAATAACAAGACAAGTATTAACACCTGTGTGAGCAGTGAAGTAAACAGACAAGGTTAAAATTGTCTTTCGTTTGTCAATCTAAATACAGTCCATGCTGACTAAGCAATAACATATTCGGTCTTCCACTAGATAAAGCAATAAGTGGTGCATCAATTATTAATTTTTCCCCATGCCACATGACCATAGTAATATTAATGCAGATTTTATTCATTCAACAAAAATAAACACATCAGGTTTATTTAACTGAAACGTTGCCTATCTCCTTCGCTCCTTAGATGCTGCTGAACCCGCTGAGTTTCTCCAGCCTTTTGTGTACCCTCGATTTTCCAGCATCTGCAGTTCCTTCTTTAACAGGTTTATTTAACTAACTTGCAAATAATAGTGTGTGGGAAGGAACTGCAGATGCTGGTTTTACCGAAGATAGACACAAAAAGCTGGAGTAACTCAGCGGGTCAGACCGCATCTCTGGAGAAAAGGAATAGGTGATGTTTTGGGTCGAGCTCTTCTTCAGACTGAGTGTCTGGGAAGGGAATCAAGAGATTATAGATGATGAAATAGAGAGATATAGAACAAATGAATGAAAGATATGCCAAAAAGTTACGATAATAAAGGAAATCGTTAGCTGTGGGCTAGGTGAAAACGAGTTACAGACAATGAGACTCAACAAGATGACTTTGAAACTAGTAAGGAATTGGGTGGGGGAGTGACGGAGAGAGAGGGGATGCAAGGGTTACTTGAAGTTGGAGAAATCAATACTCTCACCACTGGGTTGTGAGCTGCCCAAGCGAAATATGATGTGCTGTTCCTCCAATTTGTGTTTGCCCTCACCCTGACAATGGAGGAGGCCCAGGACAGAAAGGCCAGTGTGACAATGGAAAGGGTAATTAAAGTTTTTGGCAACCGGGAGATCAGTTTGATCCAGACGGACTGAGCAAATGTTTTCAACGAAATGATCACCCAGTCTACGGTTAGTCTCGCCAATGTATAAGAGTACACATCTTTGACAATGGATACAGTAGCAGAGGTTGGAGGAGGTGCAAGTGAACCCAACCCACAGCTAAAAATGTCTTGTTTGCTTTATCATCATTACGTTTTTACATATCATTCATTTGTTCTATATCTATGCAAATAATACTGATAGTCCTGAACCTTATTTATCACTCCTGTCACTTTTAGAACCGTAGGCTGTTTACTTTAAATTGCACATTCATCTGAAGATGTTGGATTAACATGAGCATATCAAGATGTCTCCCACTAGATCTTTTCCAATAAACGAGTCAACCCACTGGAATAGTTAAAGAGAGACAAGCCACATTGGTCAGTTATTGTTCAATGGTAGGTAGACAAAAATGCTGGAGAAACTCAGCGGGTGAGACAGCATCTATGGAGCGAAGGAATAGGTGATGTTTTGGGGCGAGACCCTTCTTCAGACTGTTGTGGGCGTTGGGGGTGGGGGGGTGGGGGGGTGATACCAGTAAGAAGAAAGGAAGAGGCAGAGGCAGTAGCCTGTGGGAGATCTGGGGAGGGGAGGGGAAGGAGGGAGAAAGGAAGGACTACCTGAAATTGGAGAAGTCAATGTTCATACCGCTGGGGTGTAAACTTCCCAAGCGAAATATGAGGTGCTGCTCCTCCAATTTGTGGTGGGACTCACTCTGGCCATGGAGGAGGCCCAGGACAGAAAGGTCAGATTTGGAATGGGAGGGGGAGTTGAAGTGCTGAGCCACCGTGACATCAGGTTGGTTAATGTGAACTGAGCTGAGGTGTTGGGCGAAGCGATCACCAAACCTTCTCTTGGACACCGATGTAGAGCAGTTGACACCTAGAACAGCGGATACAACAGATGAGATGCAAGTGAACCTCGACCTCACCTGGAAAAACTAAAGGTAGGTGATAGATTGGATGGACGGAACCTTTATCCCAGGATGGAAATATCAAATACTGTAGGTATTATCTATAAGGTGAAAGTATCAAAGTTCAAAAGGAGATATGTAGCTTTACTTTAGCCTTTAGAGATACAATGTGAAAACAGGTCCTTTGGTCCACTGAGTCTGGCCGACCAGCGATTACCCCATACACTAGCACTATCCTAGACACTAGGGACAATTTACAATTTTACTGAAGCCAATTAACCTACAATTTTGATACATTTTTGGAGTGCGGGTAGAAATAGGAGCACCCGGAAAACACCCACAAGATCATAGGGAGAACATTCAAACTCCGTGCAGACAGCACCCATAAGTCAGGATCGAACCTGGGTCGCTGGCACTGTAAGGCAGCAACTCTGCCACTGCGCCACCCCAATGTGATGGATGACTGGAATATGCTGCCGGGGCAGTGGTGGAGGTTCATTTGATCGTGGCATTTAAGAACGTTTTGGAAAAGGCACATGGATATGCAGGAAAAGGATGTTATGGATCATATGCAGGCAGATAGGAGTTTGGCTTGGTATCATGTTTGGCACAGACATTGAAGGCTGAATGGCCTGTTCCAGTGCTGTACTGTTTTGTGTTCTATGTTTAATGTGATGTTCATTGAAAAGCATCTGAATAAATATTCCTAGAAGTTCAAAACAGCACAGCGGAGAATGAAACAATGTAAATATGCATGATTGAAATGCTGCTGATTTATGCAGTTGTGACTTTGCAGAACTTAGAGAGCATATATTTTTTAAATCGTTAAAATGAACACCTTTGGGATGAAACAATTTTTGAGCTTACTATTCTGTGTCATTTACAAGGAAATACACGTCTGTGTTTCGAAATAGCCATTTTGTAACTGGCATTTGGTAAATCATTGAAGATTGGACTTCTGAATTGAACCTTTGGATTGCTGCTGTTTTAACTCTGTGCAATTTTCATTGAGATATGAACACTTTTCTGAAAGATCTATAAGGGTGCTTTTCCCTTGTCTACAATTAGCTAGACAGTTACAGAATAGTACAAAAATAGATGGGATCCAAATCACAATATCTCTGGAAAAGAAATGCTCAGCAAAAATAGGAAATTTACATTCCATAAAATAAATTCATTGAATCGACAAATAAATCTGGAATATAAAGCCATTCAAATGCAGAATAACCGATCTTTCGGGCAGAATAGACTACACATCAAAATAACATGATTCCTATCCACATCGTAATGTCCATTACAGATTTAAAGCACTTTTGTCTTTCACTCTGGGGACATCACAAGGATATCTAGCAGTGTAGTCTATCTTTAGTATTATCAACACTATTTTATTGAATTCAATTCAACAAGAAAGCCCCCTAAAGATTCCCTACATCTAAAGTTCCAAAACAGCAAAAACATATAGATCATTGCTGACAAAAATAAATACTGGAAAGTTTGGTGAAATTTCAGAAACAATAAAAAGCAAAACAGATCCTGAACTTGTGCTCTTAGACAAGTCATTATGCAAGCTTAGTGATAAAATCTACATGGGAACAAACTGATGCTTCAGAGGGAAAGGCATTCATGGCAATGACTATAAAACAGGACTGGTGAAGTGTTTATCTATTTTAATAATTAACAATGCAATTGATGACCCTGAGCCAGCAGATCTTAGTGAAAAGGTGAAGATCTACTGTTAAAAAAAAATCATAGCAAATAACAGCATTAGCAATAAGGATCAAATTAAACCTTAAAAAAGAAAAAACATCACTTACAAAGAGACATTTTGATTTGTAACCACTAACCATTAAAGAAGCTCACATTTGAATTTAAGATAGCTGTAGTTTCCTGCATTACTGTTTTCAGTTACTTGATTAAACACATGCTTTTTAAAATCAAAACTCAACATGCCTTTTTCCAAAGGAAATAGCTTAATAATTCATCTTTGGCATCAAAAGAATAATTTCTGAACAGCATAGGTCAAAGAAAATGTCTTTGGGACAGCATTGTATTCCAGTATTAAACTCATGGAAATGTTTTCAATGGGAGCTTTGCAATGCTGCGTCCCACAGCAACCAAGTGAGCACTTTTAGCCATTTACGTGGAGGTTTTATTGATGAGGATGTGTGGTATAACTTAGATTCAGATCCAGGGCTCAATAGACAATAGGTGCAGAAGTAGGCCATTTGGCCCTTCGAGCCAGCACCGCCATTCAATGTGATCATGGCTGATCATCCCCAATCAGTACCCAGTTCCTGTCTTCTCCCCCATCCTCTGACTCCGCTATTTTTAAGAGCCCTATCTAGCTCTCTCTTGAAAGCATCCAGAGAACCTGCCTCCACCGCCCTCTGAGGCAGAGAATTCCACAGACTCAATGTTCAAAGATCAGGGCATTGAGCAAAATAAGTGAGATCATTTTAAAACCCCTCTCAATTTTAAATAAGAGATGTCATGGATTTGATAAGAAATCACTTAATCAGGCAAATTACATGGGGAAAAAAATAATTATTGAAGATAGACACAAAATGCTGGAGTAACTCAGCGGGACAGGCATAATTTCTTCAGACTGAAGAAGGGTCTTGACCCAAAATGTTTCCTATTCCTTCTCTCCAGAGATGCTGCATGTCCCGCTGAGTTACTCCAGCATTTTGTGTCTATCTTCGGTGTAAACTGCCATCTGCAGTTCCTTCCTACACAATATAATTATTGAGCTGTTTAATAGGTCCCCTATATGCAATCTAAATATCAGCTCTAGTTGTTCATTATTCTACCCTGCAAAATATTAGTAGCGACCAGATCTGCTACTTTAAAAGTCTCACGTAATAAATTCGAACGAAAGGATAGAATCAACATCAATAAGAGATTCAAAGTTATTCCAAAACTGAATGTAGGTTTTATAATATTTGTAACAATATCAGTAAAAATAAATATTGCATAGATATCACACAACAGAAGAGGTCATCCAGCTTACGCTAATAATATGAGAGCCATTCAATGTTCTCCTTATACCTGCTTTTTTTTTTTAATTAGGCATTCACACAATATGGACCATCATAGTTCAGGCCACCACTCATGGACCGAATGGCGTATTCAGCCATTTCAGAAAATAGTTAAGAGTTGTGTTATAAGGAACTGCAGATGCAGGTTTAAACCAAAGTTAGACACAATAAGTTGATGTGTGTGGAGTTACTTCCAGGAAGGATTGTGAAAGATGGTAAATTTTCTTCTCAAATGACATGGTGATACAGTCTGGTTTCTACTGCACTAATGAATTTTCATTGGCTTGAGTATCATTGGATTGAGTGGATGGGTATATGGACGGGAAGGGAATGGAGGGGTATGGTCTGAGTGCAGGTAGATGGGACTAGGGGAAAATAAATGGTTGGCACGGACTGGAAGGGCCGAGAAGGCCTGTTTCCGTGCTGTGATTGTTATATGGTTATTATATGGTTATCTCTACTAGCACCTTATTCCAGGTTAATTCTAGTCTTTGAATTTAAGTCCATAGTAACCAGGAAAGGATTCAAACTCGTGTCGCTTAGTCAAAAAGCTACTGCTTTGTAAACACCTATGAAATACTCAGTACTCGGAAAGTACTTGCAGCGCCAGGGACCCGGGTTCAAATCCTGACTACGGGTCTTGTCTGTACGGAGTTTGTTCGTTCCCTCTATGACTGCGTAGGTTTTCTCCGAGATCTTCGGTTCCCCCCCCCACACTCCAAAGACGCACAGGGTGGTAGATTAATTGACTTAGTATAAATGTACAAAATTGTCCCTACTGTGTTTAGGATAGTATTAAAGTGTGGGGATCGCTGGTCGGTGTGCGGACTAGGTGGGTCAAAGGCCCTGATTCCACTCTGTATTTCTAGACTAAACAAAAAAATCTAGAAAGTTTTGAAGTAACTATGGGTCAGGCAGCATCTCTGGAATAACATGGACATCCATACCTTATTTCTCCAGAGATGCTGCCTGACCTATTGTTTTACTCCAGCACTTTTGAGCTTTTTTGTATACCAGCATCTGCAGTTCCTTGTTTCTACATTCTCCCTTAATCAATGTGCCTTTATTTTATTTATTGCAGCGCAATTCAAAAGATCCTATGGTATCTGACGTCCACTCTTCTTTCAAATTTGAATATTAATTAACCCCACTATTTTACCAAAACCACATCATTTTAAATAACACAAGAAACTGCAGATGCTAAAATCTAAAGAAAATCACAGAGTGTTGGAGGAACTCAATGGATCAGACAGCATTTGAGGGAAGAATAACCTTTCAAGGTGACTTTTCAAGTTGAGACCCTTCTTCAGTCCATTTCCTTCACAGATGCTGCCTGACCCTCCAGCTTCTTCCAGCACTGTGTTTTTTTCTCGTCGTTTTAAATAATTAGAAGCTCCTCCATTGACCTTCTTAGTCTAAGGGAAATAACTTCAGATTTTCCATTGTGTCTGCAGACTCAAACTCCCACATATTTTGAACACATCCTATGTTCATTGTTTCAGTTCCCAAACGGTGATAACTAGAATTGTACAAAATATACTATTTTAGGCTTCGCTTGGAATGGGAACCATTTCACTGTTGCAAAGCCAAGCATTTCACATTACCTCATGAACAGCCTTATCAACTTGTTCAATTACAAAAGGTCGGTGAATATGAAGCTCTTTGGCCTTCTACCCAACTCAGAATAACTTGCAGATTCTCCACGACAGTTCCCTTTAAATGCACCATTTCCTTATTTACATTAAATGGCATATCTTTATCGTGAACACGGATAGGTGATGCATTGGGTCGGGACCCTACTGAAGAAGGGTCCCAACTCGGAAAAGTTGAACAAGTCCCAACAAGAAATGTCTGAAAAGGGGTCCCAACACAAAATGTCTGAACAAGGGTCACGACCCAAAACGTCATGTCTGAGGAAAGGTTCTGACCCAGAATATTACCTATCCATGTTCTCCAGGGATGCTGCCTGACCCGCTGAGTTACTCCAGCACATTGGGTCTTTTTTTATGTGAACCAGTATCTGCACTTTCATCAACACCTCTACTTCCTGAGAAGATTGCGGAGATTCAGTATGTCATAGAAACATAGAAATTAGGTGCAGGAGTAGGCCATTTGGCCCTTCGAGCCTGCACCACCATTCAATATGATTATGGCTGATCATCCAACTCAGTATCCCGTACCTGCCTTCTCTCCATATCCTCTGATCCCCTTAGCCACAAGGGCCACATCTAACTCTTAAATATAGCCAATGAACTGGCCTCAACTACCCTCTGTGGCAGAGAGTTCCAGAGACTCACCACTCTCTGTGCGAAAAAAGTCCTTCTCATCTCAGTCCTAAAGGATTTCCCCCTTATCCTGAAGCTGTGACCCCTTGTCCCCAACCTCCCCAACATCGGGAACAATCTTCCTGCATCTAGCCTGTCCAACCCCTTAAGAATTTTGTAAGTTTGTATACGATCCCCTCTCAATCTCCTAAATGCTAGATAGTATAAACCGAGTCTACCCAGTCTTTCTTCATAAGACAGTCCTGACATCCCAGGAATCAGTCTGGTGAACCTTCTCTGCATTCCCTCTATGGCAATAATGTCCTTCCTCAGATTTGGAGACCAGAACTGTACGCAATACTCCAGGTGTGGTCTCACCAAGACCCTGGACAACTGAAGTAGAACCTCCCTGCTCCTATACTCAAATCCTTTTTGCTATGAAAGCTATGTCAAAGAGGATTCTCTTGATCTTCTACAGGTGAACAGTAGAGAGCATATTGACTGGTTGCATCAAGGCCTGGTTTGGCAACTTGAATGCCCTAGAGTGAAGAAGACAGCAAAAAATTGTGAACACTGCCCAGTCCATCGAGGGCTCTGACCTCCCCACCTTCAAAGCGATTTACAAGAGTCATTGCCTCAAAAAGGCAGCCAGCATCATCAGGGACCCACACCACCCTGGCCACACACTCATTTCACCTCTGCCATCAGGAAGAAGGTACAGGAGCCTGAAAACTGTAACGTCCAGGTTCAGGAACAGCTTCTTCCCTGCAGCCATCAGGCTATTAGACACTACAACCCAAAATAAGCTCTGGTCTACATAGACTTGAGGGCATTGGTTTTGTCTTTTTGCACTGTTCTTGTTAGTTTAATTTTTCATGCGTGTGTGCATCCATGTATATAAATATGTGTGTATATGTAAGTATGTATGAATCTGTGTGTATATGTATATACACCCACAAATACATCTGGGACATATGACAATAAAACACTCTTGACTCCCATACCTTTGCCTATTTCACCATTCTGTCTTTGACTTGAACCTCACGGCTTTTGTGCGAACAATTGTATCAACTACAAATTTTAGGTTATTCACAACGTGTATTTTTTTGCCATCTGAGCAATGACCCACGAGACAGAGTACGAGAACAAGAGGCAGAGAAACCGTAAAAAAAAATTAATCCATCTATTATTTACCAAAATAATGTAATCACCAGACCATTTTTAAAAGTCTGATTAAAAATACCATTATCGCAGTATAATGGCTATAAGAGTCACATAAAAAGGTTCAAAATGGAAATTAGGGTCAAATAGTGCATTAAGACCCAAAGGTATGGGTGGAGCCATTTATTACCTAAAGCTATTCTGCATATTTTCACACCAAGGTCATCAGTATTTTGGGGGTCTGTGAAGATTGTGCATGGTACTGATTTTGAAATTTAAATTAAATTCTTAGAGGGCAGCTTCACACTTGAGATTAAAGTTCACCAATCGCTTTAACTTTAATAAACTATTTATTACTGCTGCTTGTGTTAGTGTTGGAAACCCGGGGAGATGCGTGGAAATTCAGCTGGGCTTTCTTTATGCTTGTGGGCTGTGTGAGAAAGGTCATTCTTCTGAATGTGGGTCTGAAATAATTCACTTCTAACAGAGTGGACTGGGAAAACAATATTTTAATTGAGTCAAAATATAAGTAATGTATTTTAACTTGGGGGAAAAAATGTGCAGAGAAGATTTACGAGGATGTTGCCAGAATTTGACAGCCTGAGAAACAGGGAGAAGTTGAACAGGCTAAGACTTTATTTCTTGGAGTGCAGGAGGATGAGGAGTGATCTTATAGAGGTGTATAAGATCACGAGGGGCATAGAGAGGATAGGTGTACATCGTCTTTTACCCAGAGTAGGGAAATTAAGAACCAGAGGACATAGGTTTAAGGTGACAGGGGAAAGATTTACCAGGAACCCGAGGGGCAATTATTTCACACTGAGGGTGGTGGGTGCATAGAATGAGCTGCCAGAGGGGGTAGTTGAGGAAGGTATTGGTATAACATTTGGACAGGTACATGGATAGGAGAGGGTTAGAATGATATGGGCTGAACACGAGCTGGTGGGACAAGTGTAGATGGAGCATCTTGTTCGCCATGGGCGAGTCTGAAGGATCTGTTTCCAAGCTGTAAGATTATTTGACTCTATTAAAAGCAAAGTAATATACATTTGCTTATGAAAGAACTGCAGATGCTGGAAAATCGAAGGTAGACAAAAGTGCTGGAGAAACTCAGTGGGCGCGGCAGCATCTATGGAGCGAAGGAAATAGGCAACTTTTCGGGCCTGAAGACGTTCTGAAGAAGGGCTTCGGCCCAAAACGTTGCCTAATATACATCTGCAACAATTTCATTCCAGGAGTGTAAATGCTTGTAGACCTTTAAATTTTCCATTATTGCCTTTAAAGACCATTATTATGTCCTACACTTGGATCTTTCATTGTGATGTACCTATCCTCCGGTGTGTTAACTACTACCTTCTCCTGACCTCAAACTTCGACAAGGCAGAGATAATTTGCAAATACCATCGCATTGCACCCTTCTGCATTTTTACTTCTAAATACCAGCTCCTTCAAGAAATACATTACTAATTCTGCAGAAAGTTATTTTTTTAATCCCAAATTTGGGCCTGGAACTCTCTCCACAACTCATCTTTCCCTGCCAAGAATTGATCCAGTGAACATTTGCTGCACTCTCTCTACATCTAGTTTCTTTAGGTATGGAGACAGGCATGCACGTTTATTCCAAGTGTGGTCTCACCAAAACACCACACAATTAGAACAAGACTTTCCTAGTTGTTTTGAATAGTATTTCATTATTCAGTTTCCACTTTGAACTGAAGATAGACACACAATGCTGGAGTAACTGAAGAAGGGTTTCGGCCCGAAACATTGCCTATTTCCTTCGCTCCATAGATGCTGCCGTACCTGCTGAGTTTCTCCAACAATTTTGCCTGCCTCTGCTGGAGTAACTCAGCGGGTCAGGCAGCATCTCTGGAGTGAAGGAGTGGGTGACGTTTCAGGTCGAGACCCTTCTTCAGACTTCTTGGACTCCCCCGGATGGCCTTCTACCCTCTTTAGACCTTTTTATTTCTAACTGCTGCCGTGGTGTCAACTGTCACAACTTTTCCACGTCCCCGTTATCCTTCCACTCTCAACCCTTTTACATTCTGCTGAACACACAATCTGTTGCAGTACCTGTGCCTTTGTTTTGTAATATGCTTGCTGTAAAAATATTCTTCAACAGCATACTTTAGTGGAACAATTTTATGCAGTTTGGTTAATATATTTTGGTCTGTTTCTAGTCTTTTAGATTATAAATTACTAACATGTTTAGGATTATTTAATGCATATTTGTTATTTTCTTGAAACTTAATTTTTAAATAATATCTTTCAGCGTACCTGTGCATCCAAAAAGCATCAAAACTTTAACAGGCTCCATCCACTACAGCCTAGCAAGTAGGTAAATGAAGAGAAGATAGTCAAGGTGATCCAGTTCATAGAGGGTACAATCAGGTTCATGGATGATCTTAAAATCCCTCAATTTCAATTTGAGCTGCATTAATTTTGTATTAGGAATTCCCTACTTTTTCCACTGTTTTTGCCAGCGCCAGAGTCAGAATATTAGCACAGAGCAAGTGAACGGCCCAGAATGTGACCTCAGTGACCCCGGCATTTTCATTTGATAGAGTTTGTGAGAGAGAAATAAATGAATGCCTTTGATGGGGATGACTGTATTCTGACTCATCATAAGATCATAAGTGATAGGAGTAGAATTAGGCCATTCGGCCCATCAAGTCTACTCCGCCATTTGGTCCGGCTGATCTATCTTTCCTTCCTAACCCTATTTTACTGCCTTCGCCCCATAACCTCCGACATGTTGGGATTTCGGAATTAGCTATTTGAAATAATCTAAGTATTTATATTCTATGAAGATTACTGCTTCATTCTGGAGCCACCAAAAGAGAACTGCTCCAAGAGCAACTAAGGAACACCTGATTATAATATCATGAGCTACAGTGACACCAGCTCTCTGCTGCAATCACTTGCACAGAAGGCACCAGTTTGCTTCACTTAACTGCAGGGGAAAAAAAAAACTCAGGAGCCAAGGGAATGAGAGGCCTCAGCTGTTGTTCTCTGTGACCGGGCAACCCTCCTGCACGATACAAGCATTAGTGCTGAGCTCAAGTTGTGCGATAATGCTAGCAGCACAATGACAATGCCTGGCCCACACCAGCTGAAATCACCAGCATTCACCAACGGTGTGATATTAAAGCCTCATCTTTAGCTTATGTTGAAAGGAAGCTATTTTCCTCCCGTATATGGACAATGCGAGTATGGTACACAAGGATTACTTCTGCCTATCATGGACCAAAATGTATTACACGGTCTACCAGCTAAAAATAATTACCACCCACAGTGCCCCGGGCAGGCATATGAATGAATTGTGTTGACATTTTATACCCATTTCACTTCCCTGTGGATTACATCTGCCCATCTGTTCTGGCTAATCATTACTCTTTCTGCTTACAGAACAAAACAGGCTTGTAATATTTATAATATTTATTAAAATCTTGCAGGAAATTTGAATCATGCCATATCCCCGTGGTGTTCAACAAGACACAACGTTCAAGGACATTTATCCCCAGAGGCCAATATCAGACCAGTCTTACGCATCTGTTTGCCTGTAATTACAGCTCAGCCTCCTGCCTCTCATTATTACTCAAATTCATTATTATACATCTTGAGACATTAAAGACACATTTGGGTAGGACACATTTCTCACAGTGTATCAGAGAAAGCAACGACAAATCACTTCAGCATTAAGCTCATCTCAGCCACATACCTGTTCGACTCCAGACAGATAATGGGCCGGGGCTTTTAAAGAAAAACACAGCTCAAAAATGTCACGTCACGTCACAATGCAATTCCTTCCACTCCCAATGCTCCACCGCACCCTCCAGCCCCACTCTCCAACACGCACCAACCCACAACACACCATCCACCCTCCCCCCCCGAACACTTGCAACATCTTTCCTAGTGGTCACAGATGTGGCAAATTGAAAGCAATTCATATGGTAATGAGGCGAAGCTGAGAGTCGAGGTATCCTTTGTGCTTCTGCACAACTCCACTCCCAAGGACTGAATGAAATTCTGCAACCGGCTGACTGAATTGGAAGCTACGTCTTACCTTCTGTAATAAATGTTTCCCAATCCTCTGGTAGAAATGCAGAATAAATCTCCCGACCTTTCCCAATTCCTTCTCCACCCTCTGCATAGAAAAGGGTGTCGTTGCTTTGGACATTTCATTTCTTTATGCCAGTTTATGAATCTGTAAACAACTATTTCTCCCGTGGAAACATCACAGGCAATCCCAAATTTGCAAAATACATAACAGCCAGCAAGGATCGCGGAATATTCCTCAAGAGTGTGAATTTGGACGAGTCTATTACAGCTAACTCAGCATGTCAGGGATTAACCATTGGATCTTCCTCGTATGCAAAGGCTAACTTCACCACAGGATGTGAAAAAGACATAATGATGCATTTTACATCAGTGCATTTTAAGAATAAAGTTCAGTGAATGCATTATGATATATATTGTTGCTTAATACATTGAAGTATATATGAAACTGCAAGTTTGATGTGGAAGAAACTGCAATGGTGCAGTGTGATAAAAAAAATAAGCCAATTTCTGTTTGAGATTATAATCAAAGCATTGGATAGGCGCCAGGCACATCCTCGACAATGTGATAAATAGAACAGCATATTACCCCATTCTGCTGAGATCCTGTCTCAAATCAAGGCACACAAATGGCACTAACATCAACATTGTTAATGCAATCTACCTCTGTGCAGACGAAATGCAACACATACACTTTTTAAAAAATCAAGTTAAAATATATGGGAAGATCTCTACTTCGAGGTAAATTTTCGTCATCCATTGATAAATTGCAGACAAAACTCTCCAACAACGATGTCACCGAGGTTATTATAAATAATAAAAGCAAGGTCATATAACGACCTCATCTGGGAACACGAATACCACCTTTTCCCCCCAAGTTGGAGCATGCGGGCACAGAGGTGTGGGGAAGGGGAATACATTTGGTGGAACAACCCATTAATCACCGTCATTGGAATCATTTCCAGCTATCACACAAGGAGCAAAGTTGAATCCAAGACGTTACAAATTTGAAAATCCCTGGTTCTGGATCGAAATTTGGCTCAGGCTCCTGGACATGGGGGTGAACTGTTTAAAGCTGTGTTTCTTGTACAGATTCAATATAAGGTCAACCACAACATCCCACTTTATATCTAAGTGTGGGATCAAGGATTCCAACAGCAAACTGCATTTTTCTTAACACTTGCAGTTCAAATTGTTCAAACTATCTTTAAATATCCGTAATGCTAAACATAATGGGAAATATCTTATAGTGGGGATGCCTGCCATATGATGAGGTCAGTTCCATAGAAACATAGAAAATAGGTGCAGGTGTCGGCCATTCGGCCCGTCAAACCAGCACCGCCATTCAATATGACCATGGCTGATCATCCAAAATCAGTACCCCGTTCCTACTTTCTCTCCGTATCCCTTGATTCCATTAGCCCTTAGAGCTACTGTATATCTAACTCTCTCTTGAATACATCCAGTGAATTGGCCTCCACTGGCATCTGTGGCAGAGAATTCCATAGATTTACAACACTCTGGGTGAAAAAGTTTTTCCTCATCTTAATCCTAAATGGCGTACCCCTTATTCTTAAACTATGACCCCTGGTTCTGGACTCCTCCAACATCATGAACATTTTTCCTGCATCTAGCGTTTCCAATCCCTTAAGAATTTAATATTTAATATTTGATATATACCAATAGGGAGGTTGCACGCAGTCGAGGTCACGACCTGTGCCCCATACTGTTGCCACGCAACGCCAACTGGTGTACTGCAGGTAAGCACGTACTATGGCTGCCAGCACAGCGGGCCCTTCTTCTGGCCCAGCATCTGGACTGGATGCACACTCACGGACCCCGGGCCATCTATCCCCAAGGCCGAGGGTGGAGGAGTGGGTGGGGGGGGGGTGGTGGAGGAGGGGGTCGGGGGAGAGGAAGAGGTCGGGGTGTCAGTGCAGAGTGGTCAGTGACTCTGGGTGGATGGAGGGAGCAGACCGTCCCCAACTTTGCTGCAGCTGACGTTGCCCAGAGCTGCGGCCCCACTTCACCCGGTCCCACTTCACCCGGCCCAGCCCCACCTGGCCCGGCCCCACCCGGTTACACCCAGCCCCGTGGGTGAGCGCTGCCAATCCACAGCCCGTGACAGTGCGGCCCACAGGGGGAGATGGTGCAGAGGGTGGCGGTGGCCGGAAAGCGCTGACCCTGGTGGGGGGGGGGGGAAAGAGTGGGGGCTGTCCTGAGGGATGTGCTCCTTCGGCCGTTTACACCTAGGTGCTTGGGTTCAGAGCAAAGATACTAGAGCATTTGGTTCTGAGCGCTCAGTCACCCGAAAAAATAACCCCACAATATGGCAATCAAATTGCTCTGACTTTGAGTTCACTTTATATAATGAAGGCTTATCGAGATGGCACTGTCTCTTTGGACACGACAATGAATGGGGCTATTAGGCGCGGATTGTAAAAGACGCTACACCATGAGATAACACCAGATTAAACATGATACCTTCCCGCTTTCAATGACAACACCCACAATTATTTACAGCGCAAAAAGTGATCATTTCGGTGGTTTTTAACAGGAAACAAACTACGCGTTTCGTGTGTTAACAGTGTATACCGAGGCCGCCATGTCCTCCACATGGATTGAGCTGCTCTGTGCATCACGCCCTTTGACCCGATGACCTTATGTGCAACCCCCCCTATACCACAATGTGTTGTACTTTTGTTAGTACAACAGGAACAAGTACATGGAGCTCTCAGAGCTTTTCTGCAGCACAATTAGATTAGAACTGAAATATGGAAACCTCATGGTAAACCAAACATTTGGGAGGTGGTTCGAAAGAGTTAAGTTTTCCTGCACATTGCAATCCAGTTCATGAATTGCTCAAGACTCCGAAACTGGTGCCATGACAACAAATTAGCCATCCTTTGTAAAAGAAAAAGGTCCCATTCGCTCTGGTTTCAATGTCAATCTGTCCTTGGCTGTGTGACATTAATCTGTTTTCCAAAAAAAACACAGCATTGTTACCATGAGACTGCTTGATAAAAAAAAATAGTAAGGAAACAGCACATTTCTGCCTGGTTACCAATCATCAGACAGAATTACAATTTCATCGTCTTATCCTGGAATTGGTTAAATGAGAAATGAAAGATCAAGAGAATGTGTTGTTTTACAGCACTCAAAGAGCTCTAATAAAAAAAGCAAATATCGCTGGATTCAGAGCTATATTGCTGCTTCAGGAATCATCAAATTTCAAATCCTGGGCGTTACAATCTCAGATTACCTGTCTTGGGCTCAGCAAATAGATGTAATCAAGTTTAAGGGGTGCCAGTACCTCTACCGTATTAAAAGTTTAAAGAGATTTGGTAGGTCTCCAAATACTCTTACAAACCTTTCCAGATGTAGCCTAGAAAGTATCATGACTGGTTACATCACAGCCTGGTTGGACAGTTGGACAATTCCAACATATAGGAATGGAAGATGCTGTAGTAATTGGTGAATGAGCCCATTTTGGGAATATTGTAGCCTTTCTCACCATCAAAAGCATCTACATGTGCCGATACCTCAAGGAGGTAGCATCTATTATCAAGGATCCCCACTATCCAGCTGTACCCCACTACTTAATAGCTACTTCCCCACAGCCATCAGGCTATTAAACTTGGCTCGGACAAAACTCTGAACATTAATATCCCTCCATCTGTTGTTTGCACTTTATTAATTTATTAATTCATGTGTGTATTTACGTATATAATTGTAGTCAATGCCTACTATGTTCTGTTGTGCTATGCAAAGAAATAATTTCGTTGTCCTGTCAGGGACACATGACAATAAACTCTTTTGACCTTTTGTACCCTCGTCCCACTGCTACCATTAAGCAGGAAGTACAGAACCTACCAACTAGCAGCTTCTTCTACCAACCTGCACAACTCTAATCCTATCGCAGCAACAGAACATTATAGTCCACCTCTTGTACTACTATGAACTTATTTTTTAAAATTATATTTACATTAATATATTGGAGTCTTCTTTCTCTTTGGAAATTTCAAGAGCAATTTATGTGTCATTTATGTTTTTGGGTGCTTTGTCAAGTCTGTGTGCCTGTGCTGCTGCTGCAAGCAAGATTTTTCATTATACATGTTCCGCACTATACATCTGACAATAAACTTGACTTTGTTTAGTTCAGTTTAGAGATACAACATGGAAACAGGCCCTTTGGCCAATCCAGTCCATGCCGACCAATGATTAGTTCAGTTTAGTTTATTGTCACGTGTACCGTGGTACAATGAAAAACTTTTGTTGCATGCCAACACATCAGCAGAAAAGTCCTGAAAGGGCCACACAACAACCAATGCATGTTCAGTAAGTGGCAGTATTAGCAAGGAATGAATGCATGTTATAAGAACAGAAGTCTTCAAAGGGAGCAGAGGAAACTTAAAAATAACTTTGCAAAGAGTTTAGTAAAGTCAGGAAGTTGCCATAGTGGGCTGAAGGGCCCATTTCCATGTTGTATGACTATGACTTTAAGAAACAAGCCATTGCTGATGGGAGTTGTATTTTTGATGGGTGATACTTAAAATCAAATTGATTCACATGCTTCAGAACATATGTTCAGAATAAAATACAAAGATGGGAATGCTCCATTTGATCCAATAAATCTGTTCTTTCTCAAACTGTGTGCGATCAGTTAATTTTTGTTAACTCTTGAGTTTGTCCAAGTGAATCTCAAAAAGAATCAGGTGAAACCCTTACCGGTAGCTATTTGACTATCCTAGTTTCCATCCGCAGAGAAACTGTTTGTGTTTCATGAAGCACTTACACTTCCTGAAATTTCTAATGAAATAGTTAGCTGGGAAGTGATCAATCAGCAGAAAGTTAAACTACTTTTAACTGTTAAGCTTGTTCCACATGCTGAAAATCAAAGGCCTGGATGAGAAGAGTTAACTTTACTTTCATCCTCTCATCAAATCTATTTCTCTGTTTCTAGTTCTATCTTATGTGCAGTATTTTAAAGATCTGTGCGAGGACTCCCTCCGATGTTCTAGTCCGACCACTAATCCATTCTGTAACACTATATATTTCAATTCCGAACACATCATCCTGGAATCAATCTCATAAGACCATCTTTATAAATCTTTGTGACACATTAATATTCCTTTTTTTTAAGTTTGGTTTTCTTTTAAGGTATTTCTCTGGGATCAGCAATGACACCTGAATTTGGATTTTGAGGTGGCTGATACACCAATGTGTAAAACAAGTTGCTGAGGAAATTCACAACAAGGACAAAGTCCCCCTAGTCCTCACCTTCCACCCCATCAGCTGCCGCATACAGCATATAAACCTCAAACACTTTTGCCACTTCCTCATACGGGATCACACTACTGGCCACATCTTCCCATCTCCGCCCCTCTCTGTTTTCCGCAGAGACCGTTCCCTCCATAACTCCCTAGTCAACTCGTCCCTTCCCACCCAAACCACCCCCCCCAGGTGCTTTCCCCTGCAACCGCAGGAGACGCAACACCTGTCCCTTTACCTCCCCCCTCGACTCCATCCAAGGACCCCGACAATCTTTCCAGGTGCGGCAGAGGTTCACTTGCACCTCCTGCAACCTTATCTACTGCATCCGCTGTTCCAGGTGTCAACTTCAGTACTTCGAAGAGACCAAGCGCAGGCTCGGCGATCGTTTCGCTGAACACCTCTGCTCAGTCCGCCTTAACCTACCTGATCTCCCGGTTGCTCAGCACTTTAACTCCCCCTCCCATTACCAATCTGACCTTCTGTCCTGGACCTCGTCCAGTGTCAGAGTGAGGCCCAGCGCAAATTGGAGGAACAGCACCTCATATTTCGCTTGGGTGGCTTACACCCCAGCGGTATGAACATTGACTACTTCAAATAGCCCTTGCTGTTCCTCTCTCCATCCCCAGTTCTCCCACCAGTCTTACTGTCTCCAACTACATTCTATCTCTGTTCCGCCCACTCCCCTGACATCAGTCTGAAGAAAGGCCTCGATCCGAAACGTCGCCCATTCCTTCTCTCCAGAGATGGCCTCTGTCCCGCTGAGATACTCCAGCATTTTGTGTCTACCTATAAGTTTCTGAGGGTAGTTTTGCTATCTGGTTTACTTCAACAATGATCTTTACAAAATAGCAATTTGCAAAATCAAACGCAGCGTTCAGAAACATGAAGTCCACAGCTGTTATTTCCAGCTTTATGTTTAAAATGACAACCAGCTTCAACTCTACCATGTCAGAACCTGATAGAAGTGCGTAAAATTATGAGCCACAGATGGGGTGGAGAATCAGAACCTATTCCCCAGGGTACAATTTTTGAAAACTGGAGGGCAGAGCTTCTAGGTGAGAATGACAATGTTTAAATGAGAATTACAGGACAATGTTTTTTAACATGCACATGCCTAGAACACGCTGCCAGGTGTGGCAATGGAGGTAGATATGACAGTGGCGTTTAAGGTTTTTGGATCAGCACATGCATTTGGAGGGAATGGAGGAATATGGATCTCATGCAGGTAGTGGAGATTAATTTAACATGGTGTTATGTTTCGCATGAATATTGTGGGCGGAGCTGGTTCCTATACTAAACTGTTATGTGTTCATGTACGATGGTTTTCTCCTCCGCAAAGAGTGCAGCCTGGATTGAACAGATATGAACCATCTTTAACTGGTGCAACCACTCATGTTACCAGGCTCCAGCTAATGCATCGTGAAATTAGACCTAGCTGAAACTGGTGATCATAACCCATACACACACATGCGCACACGCACACAACTGGTGCTTTATTTGTTTTGCTGATTCACACCCCCAACTTCAGTCAAAGACAGTGGGAGAAATGGAAGGAAGAAAGGTATTTAGTGTCTGAAGAAGGGTCTTGACCCGAAACGTCATTCATTCCTTCTCTCCAGAGATGCTGCCTGTCCGGCTGTTACTCCAGCCTTTATGCGTCTATCTTAGCTGATCTGAAAGGTCCTTTCAACTAATGATGCACAGGCGTACATGTAAGGCCGAATCAACTTTTAATTGGCTTTCAACTTCACAAGAAAAATAAAAGAGAATATTTTATCACTTGTATCATCGGCGCGTGCGAAATACAGCGATTGTTCCCTGCAGCAAATTAATTTTCTGAATCATTTCGCTCCAGTTCGGCAAAACATTTTGCTTGTTTCTGTGAGATGCTTTGTTGACATCAAACAAGAAAACTTAATAACTCGAACATGTCAGAAGAAAGAATACAACACTACCTGATACTACAGTATATTGGTTACATGTATTCATGTCAGTAAAGCATTTACAATGTGATTGTACCAAACACATGCATATCATAGCCTTCTCATTTTTGCTAATTACGATACAACATCTGTGCTTTAATGAAAGTAAGTGTTGCCTTTCAAGGATTTTTTTTAATGACATTGTAGGATAAACAAAATGACTGCAGCAGATTTTTTAAACATGAAATACAGGATATATTTCCCTGGCTATAAAATGTGGGTAATAAAACTTGTAGCTTATCTTTAATGAAAATAACATTGCCTGCAAATGAACAGAATAATCATTTTATTACACATGGCAAAATTGTGAAAATTTTGATTGCACAAGAAAGTTGGTGCTGGGATCACAACTTGCTGTTAATCTGCCTGTGACTTGTTACAGCATTCAACCAGGGATAACGCTGAATACATGGGTAGTTAGCACCAAATAGATGATCATATGCAGCTCTCAGTGAGAACACCTGCTATTGCAGGTAGAGCTACCATTCATGTAAATTGTTTCCATTCAGAATAGATCAATAATTTCACTGTAAGTGACGAGCAGAGTTAGGCCATTCGGCCCATCAAGTCCACTTTGCCATTTAATCATGGCTGATCTATCTCTCCCTCTTAACCCCATTCTCCTGCCTTCTTTCCATAGCCCCTGACACCCATGCTTATCAAGAATCTATCTATCTCTGCCATAATAATATCAATAGACTTGGCCTCCACAGAGTTATGTAGTAAAGGTAATGCTGGTCGCCAAAGTCAGCCTTAAAGAACATACGCAATAGCAAATGGAGTTGGTCACACAGTCCCTCCAGCCTGCTTCCATTGCGAATCTGATCTCTAACATCTCCATTTTTCTGGTCGACTCTCGCAATCTTCAATTTCCACAGAATAAAAAATATCTCGGCCTCAACCTGGAATATAGCAATAACCCATCATTCAGAGCTCCAAAGTAGTGAATTCCAAAAACTCAGAATCTTCTCCGAGTATGATCAGGCAAATTGTGGTCCAACATAGAACAGTACTGCACAGGAATAGGCCCTTCAGCCCACAATGTCTTTGCCAAACACAATGTCAAGTTGAACTAATCCATTCTGCCTGCATTTGATCCATGTTCCTCCATTCGCTAGATTTTCATCTGCCTACCTAGAAGCCTCTTCAATGCCACTGCTTTCACCCCCACCCCTGGTTGCATGTTCCAGGCATTCGGCACTCTGTTTTAAATAATTGTCCTTTAAACATTCCCCTCTGATCCCTAGCTATGCCCTCTAGTTTTTGACATTTTCACTCTGGGTGAAAAAAATATTCTGAATGACTCCCTTATCTATGCCTCTCATTATTTTACATTCAATTTCCTTCATTCTCTGAAGTTACAAAGAAAAAACTTCCAGATTTGGCCAACCTCTCCTTATTGCTAATACCCTCAAATCCAGGCACCATTCTGGTAATTCTCTTTTACACCCTCTCCAAAGTCTCCACATACTTCTTGTAATGTGGTAGCCGGAACTTGAGACAGTACTCCAAATGTTTCCTAAGCAAAGTTTTAATTAGCTGCAACATGACTTCCTGATCATTGCCCTGACCAATGAAAACAAACATAACGTGCTCATTAGGTGCACAAAAAGCTGGAGAAACTCAGCGGGTGCAGCAGCATCTAAGGAGCGAAGGAGATAGGCAACTTTTCGGGACGAAACACTTCTTCAGACTGGGAGGCGGGGGGCGGGGGGGGGGGGGGGGGGGAGAAGAAATGAAAAAGGAGGAGCCCAAGGGCTGAGGGAGAGGTGTGAAGGGGAGGAGACAGCAAGGGTTAACAGAATTGAGAAAATTCAATGTTCAAACCAAGAGGATGCAGACTCCCCAAGCGGAAAATGAGGTGCTGTTCATTTACCACTATCTATTTATGTGGACACTTTCCAGCAGCAATGGAATTAGACACCAAGATTCCACTACACATCAATACTGCTAAAGGTCCTGCCCTTAACTCCCAGCAGTGCTTTCCTAGCTTGTCATCCTCACCCGAGAGAATGAAGATGTCTCTTTCATAAGTTCGTAAAGGGCCTGTCCCACCAGCACGCAACTGTATGCGATGAACGCGATCAAACCGGCAGCGGGGGCCGCGCGGAGGTCGGGTGATCCCCTGTACAGGGCCGGTCCCACCAGCATGCGCCTGCATGCGGCAAGCGCAACTAAACCGGCAGTAGGGGCCGCGCGGAGGTTGGGTGAGTGGCGCAACGCGGCGCAAAGCGAGGCGAACTTGAAGCAAGTCCAAGGTAAGTTCGCCAGGACTTAGAGGGGCACACAGAGAGGGGCACCGAGACACACACACATACAGGGCCACGGAGCCACACACATAGAGGGTCACGGAGGCACTTACAAATAGTTTCACGGAGGCACGATGTCCGGGCGGTGTGTAAATGTCGCGGCGACTGCGAGCCGACAAACCGTTGCCGCGCGGGATTTTTGGACATTGTCGGTTTTTCGGAGCCCCGCGCGGCGTCGGGACGAACTCCGCACGGCTCCGGCGATCGAAGTGGGACCAGCCCCGCGACGCCGGACGGCTCAAGCGACCACGTTAGGTCGCGCTAATCGCATCGAGTTGCATGCTGGTGGGACAGGCCCTTAAGTGAGAGGAGCAGAAGTAAGCCATTCAGCCCAACAAATCTATTTCGCTATTCAATCATGGCTGCCGTGAAAGAGGCAAATTAAAGGAGATGTGTGGGACAAGTTTTTTGTAATTTAAAACACAGTGGTGGGTGCTGGGAACCCACTGCCAGGAATGGTGGTTGAGGAAGATAAATAGTTTAGGAGACTTTTAGCACGTGGATATGTACAGAATGGAGGGGTATGGATCATGTGCAGACAAAATTTATTTAGCTTAGAATCGTGCTTGGCACAGACTGTGGATCGAAGGGCCTTTTCGCATACTGTACTTTGCTATAGAGAAGTGTAGAAACAGGGAACTACAGATGTTGGTTTATTTAAAAAAAAATCAAATTGATGGACTAACTCAGCAGTCAAACAGCATCTCAAAAAAAATCATCGGGACTTCTTTTCCTTCAATCCGAGACATTGTGTCCAAACATTTCTTGTCCAAGGCCAACAACATTATAAAAGACCCCACACATCTCCATCATGGACTGTTCACTCAGCTGCCCTCGGGCAAAAGGTATCGCAGTAGAAGGAGCAGAACGGCCAGGTTCTGCAACAGCTTCTTCCCCCGAGCCATCAGACTCTTGAATTCCATATAATGTGCCGCAACTATTATCTATGTTATGTTTTTATCTTTATCTTTTTATCTGTTTTATCCTTTTGTTATTTTTATGTTGCACGGTGAGCAAGACGCAACAGAATTTCGTTCAGACTTGCATTTGTTGGTGTATTTTTCAATGACAATAAAGTCTTTGATTGATTGATTGATTTCAGAAGATCATGGATAGGTGATGTTTTGGGTTGGGACCCTTCTTTCGACTGTACTTTTCTATGTTCTACATTATTGTTGAATGCTGACCGACACTGTTGTCTATCTGTGCTGCAGACATTGCTGGGCATTTATCGAGACATACCAATATACTCTCAACATGCCACCTGACTTGACTGGTTCCACATGCACTACATGCATCCTTAACCCAATTCCAACTAGGAACATTGACCCAAAATAAATACTTAGAGAGTTCCATCAGTAACCAAGAATGTCTGGCAAATTTCAAGCATCTTTAATACTCCAAAAGGACTGGATCTGATCAAACTATGTGCTAAAAAGGGAACCCACATTTATAAAGTTCTTTTCATAATTTCTGCTTCTTTTAAAGGACTTCACTGGCCAAAACAAAAGTATCCTTGAGCCATTATAATATGGGTAGTGTGGTAGCCAATTTGTAAGCAGGAAATCTCGTAAATAGCAATAAGCTGGTGAGTTTTTCTCTGCTGATCAGGATATATATTGTGGCCAGGATATTAGGGAATTACTCCTCTGGTCCTCAGAATAATGCCACAAGGTCGTTTAACCCCTGTTAAAACTGAGAAAGCCTCAAGTTAAAATAACATCCAAAAAGTGGTATATTTAGTAGGTAAGGAGGAAATGCAGATGCTGGTTTACACTAGAGATAGACACAAAATGCTGGAGCAAGTCAGCGGGTCAGGCAGCATCTCTGAAGAAAAGGAATGGGTGACATTTTGGGTTTGAGCTTCAGAATATCTTCAGTACTCTCTCAGCATAAGAGTAAATATTTATCCTCGGGCACATTAAATCAATCTTGGACCTACAATCCAGCTTGCAAGAATGGTAATAGCCAAGCCCTGAATGACACACAAGCTTAGGTTTAGGTTTAGGCTGTGTCAGGTACATGCACTGGCATCCCGGAGCAGCATCTGATCTAATGGAGCCCCAGGCTGCTGCAGGGCCTCCAGCGGCCAACATCACCGATGCCTCAATTTGGACACGTTGACCTGCAAACATGCCGGCCCTCACCTCACACAGCAACTGCTCAGCTCCTGTGCCCCGGGACACCTCCTGCAGCCGACCTCACAACCCCCAGACCATCTCCAAGAGTGTGGGTAGTGAACCGCTAGGCTGCTTACTACCGCCGCTCCTTTCCTCCATCAAGATCTGAGTTTGATAAGTTTGCTGGGGATGATGGCATTGAACCGAGCTGTAATCGGTGAACAACAGCCTGATATATGTTCTTATTGTCCAAGTGCGGCACGGTGGCGTAACGGTAAAGCTGCTGCCTTACAGAGCCAGAGACCCGGGTTCAATCCCGACTACGGGTGCTGTCTGCACAGAGTTTGTATGCTCTCCCCGTGACCTAGGTGGATTTTCTCAGAAATCTTCAGTTTCCCCCCACACTCCAAATGTCATGCAGGTTTGTAGGTTAATTGGCTTGGTATAAATGTATACTTGTCCCTAATGTATATAGGGTAGTATAAGTGCAGACTCGGTGGGCCGATGGGCCTGTTTCCGCAGTGTATCTTTAAACTAAAGTAGCCCAGCACAAAGTGGAAAGCCAGGGTGATTACATCCTCCGTTGATCTATTGTGGTGGTAGGCAAATTGTAGTTGGTCTAAGTCCTGACCAAGGCAGGAATTGATGTCCATCCTCACCAACGTCTCGAAGCACTTCATCGCCATGTATGTTAGTGCCCTCGGTGAGTAGTCATTAAGGCATATCAGCTCACTCTTCTTGGACATGGGTATTATTGGTTTTAAAGCAGATGAGAACCTAGGACCAGGGTAATGTGAAATTGAAGATGTCTGCAAAAAATTCCAGCCCGTTGATCTGCGCAAGTGTTAACAACACTACCAGGTACACTATCAGGATCAGACATTTTTCAAGGGTTTACTCACATGAAGGCTCTTCTGACATCAGCCTCGATGACTGAGATCACTGTCGCCATGGTTTATGGGGGCCTGAGAAGGAACGTCAATATTCCCAGTTTTGAGTCAAGCATGGAACGCACAGAGCTTGTCCAGGACTGATGTCTCCTTGCAGTCACTTGAGATAGTTATTGCTTAGAGGAACCAATGGTGTACGTCGCGCCACAACTGATGAACATCTAGCTCATTCTCCAGTTTCAAATGAAAATGTCTCTTTTGCTTTACTGATCGTTCGCTCATATGACAGACAATGTTTTCTGATGGCTCTATATGAACGAGCATTGCCAGATTTGAGTCTTCCAGAACTGTGCCTCAGTAGATTACGCACCTCCTGGTTCATCCAAGGCTCCAGGTCACAGAATGCACAGATGGTTTTGATAGGAACACACTGTTCCACACATTGCCTTTTGAAGTTGGTAAAAACCACTTGAAAAGGGCCATCAGCAAGTCCTTGAACATCACCCAGTCTACCAACACAGAGTTGTTCCTCTGCTCAGCTCTGTGCATTTTTCATCACTAGAACAGGCTCTTCCATTTACAGCCTAAATGGGGGAAGGAGATCAGTCAGGGGCTCCAAAGTGAGAGGAAGTGATGGAGTGACAGGCATATTCGATGGTGGAGTAGCAACCGTATCCAGGTGCTGCAGGAAACCTGCTAGTGGTGGCAGTATGTGATTTCCAACCTTGAGAAAATCCCAAACTATGATAGGAAAAGGTATCGGGGTATTCAGTTTGATGAGTATCCACTCTAATGCTGGCCATGTATCTGCCTGGGGCTAGGTGTAGATTACAATCATAATGACAGAGGCGAATTCCCTTGGGAGATAGAAGGGATGGCACTTCACTGCAAGATTCTCCAGGAATTGGAGTAGGAATTGTGAAGCAGGAATTGGAGAATAACACAATAACTGAGCACCACAAGGACAGATCTCAAGAGGATATCTGTCTATATTTGAACTCTCCAATTTTCTCTGAGCAACACTACAGGATGCACAGACACATGTGGAAATGGCAATACAGGTTAAGAAATCACGAGTGTACAGGAATGGAGCTAAACCCACACCAGGAAATACGTCAAATAAATACAGCTCACTTTAATAATTATCACAGCATGACTCACTGATGCCTGGAACAATTGAAGAGCTTCATTTTTGATGCTGGGAATGAGAGCGACAGAAGGGAGGGAATGGAAATTTAATTTTCAAGGGGTGGGGGTGTTATTGGGAGTGGAAAAAAATCCCATCAACCAAGCACTACCTAAAATCTATTATCAAACGATGCTCAGTGCCACCTCTGTGGGGTTGTAAAACATTTCTGCCTTTCATTACTGCCTCTATACGCGAGTATGGAGACCAGTGAACGTAGTGAGCCAATTTATAAAGCTAGAGAGCCCAGTAAATTCTATGGTCCACTGCACACACAAAATGAAGTGGAGTCAAGACCGTGAAAACATGTTACGGAGCATACCTTTGGAACATACAGAGCCAGCAGATGGTTACAACAATCAAATGCTCAGAAATAAGAGCAGAAAACTGCAAAGAGGATTGTTTCTCTCTGCATTAAACATTTATGGCTTCCCAGTAGAGCCTTGAGTGCATGGAACTGAATGCATGGACTCTCCCAGAGCAGCCTGGTAATTCCACCAAACGTGGCCACTTGAGCTGAGGGTGGATTGTTCTCGTCCAAGTTCCCTGCCCCATTCAAGTTGGAATCAGTTTTGGTCAGATTTACAGTACTGACTGAAAAACCGTCCAATAGAATTGATGATATTTGCGGGAGGGTTAGGAAAAGATACAAGGATAAGGACCTTAACCAGGATGAAGAATAGTTTCTCTGTATTTTTTCCATCTCAGTCATAAGAACACAAAACACTAGGAGCAGGGGTCAGCACTCAGGCCCCTCAAGTCTACTGCATTACTCAATATGATTATGGGTGACAATAGGTCTGAAGAAGGTTTCCGACCCAAAACATCACAAATTCCTTTTCTCCACAGATACTGCCTGAACCACTGAGTTACTCCGACATTTTGTGTCTATCTTTGGTATAAACCAGCATCTGCAGTTCCTTCCCACATGTGATAATGGTGATTCCATTCCCCCTTGTGCTCATCTTCCATTCCGCCCTAAAAGTGACAAGGCTTGTGGTGAAATGGAGACCCCCGTTTCCCTTTTACCCCTCCTCTTTCTTCTCCACACATCCCCTTCTATCCCCCTCCCTCTGTCTGGTTTTATTTTTCACTCCTTCTCTTTGCTTATCTGTCATCCATTTGTCTCCTTTCTACCTCAAGCCCTGTCACTATCTCCACCCATTTGCCAATAACCACACACCTGTATCCACACACCTGTATCCACACACCTGTATCCACACATTAGGTGCAGGCTTTTCCATGCCCCACCACTCTTTTCCAGCATTCTCCCCCGACTCAATCAATCTGAAGAAGGGTCCTGATCTGAAACATTGCCAGTCCGTGCTCTCCACAGATGCTGCCTGACTCATTGAGTTTGTTGGTTGCTCAAGATTCCAGCATCTACAGGCTTGTGTCTCCATTACTGGTCCATGCTGCCCTCAACACCTCTTTTGAGCCATGTCCCCATAAGCCACAAATTCCAAGATATGCCAAATAAGCATCTGTCTCCACCTTAAATGGCTACAATTGTCTGGTCTCCACCACCTGGTCTCCACCACCGTGGAGACAGAGGATTACAGTCATTAACTCATCATTTTGAACCAACAAAATTATGCAAGAAAAGTGATGCACCTTTGAATCCAGTGCTAGACAAAATTCAGTACAACTGACTGCGAGGGAGTGCAGCGTAGGTTTACAAGGTTAATTCCCGGGATGGCGGGACTGTCATATGCGGAGAGAATGAAGCAGCTGGGCTTGTACACTCTGGAGTTTAGAAGGATGAGAGGGGATCTCATTGAAACATATAAGATTGTTAAGGGCTTGGACACGCTAGAGGCAGGAAACATGTTCCCGATGTTGGGGGAATTCAGAACCAGGGGCCACAGTTTAAGAAAAAGGAGTAAGCCATTTAGAACGGAGACGAGGAAACACTTTTTCTCACAGAGAGTGATGAGTCTGTGGGATTCTCTGCCACAGTGGAGGGCAGTGGAGACAGGTTCTCTGGATGCTTTCAAGAGAGCTAGATAGGGCTCTTAAAAATAGCCCTAGGTGATATGGGGAGAAGGCAGGAAAGATGTACTGATGGAGGATGATCAGCCATGATCACATTGAATGGCGGTGCTGGCTTGACGGGCCAAATGGCCTACTCCTGCACCTATTGTCTATTGTCACACTTTTCGGGTCTACTGCTTGCATGTAGCCAAACAACAAGGCTTGGATGGAGACATCAGATGGGGTTGGATTGGGAGTTGGATCAGGGGCCGGGAGGAGAGTGGGGAAATGATTTGGGAATCAAGTATGATCTTAGTAGACCTCGACTAGGTTCAGCAGTGTGGCTGGAGGGAATAGAGAAAGGACACCAGGCAAGTAAAAATGAAGCGACTGGAGTGGAGCACTCCACACTGACTGTGTCACAATCAGGGGGCAAAGAGGAGATCTGGAGGTTCCCAACAAATGGTCGACTCAGAATTTTGTGATTCCCCAGGCCATGCACCAAAATAATATAATTCCCCTTGTGTCTGCATCATCGTCACAATTGCATGGGTAGAGATGAGATTCTGGAACAAAACCATTTGATCACAGAAAAAAAAAAATCACAATCACGTTCTGCTGCTGAGATTTGTGACTTCCATATTCATAGCAGAAAGTACATATCTAAAGATCAAACCATAGTTTCAAAAAGGATTAAAAAATGTCATACAGCGTGGACATAGGTCCTTCGGCCCAACTTGCCCATGCCAACGAACATATCCCACCTACATTAGTCCCACCTGCTTTTGGTCCATATCCCTCTAAAGCTATCCTATCCATGTGCCCGTCTCAATGTTTTCTAAGCATAGTCTCTCAGCTCTGTTGGGTCAATTCTTTCTGAGTATAGTTTGCAGTTTGAGAGCCAAGGATTACTGGTTTTAATGACTACAGATCTGTCGCACTGACCTCTGTAATCATGAAGACCCTTGAAAGACTTGTGCTGGCCCACCTGAAAATAGATCAGTGGATGACGCAGTCAACCTAGGTCTGCATTTCATCCTCCAGACCTCCAGGGGACACATGCAAGGATTTTGATTGGAGATTTTAGCTCTGCATTCAACACCATTGTGCCAGAGCTACTACACTCCAAACTCTCCCAGTTGACTGTGCCTGAACCCCTCTGTCAGTGGATCACCAACTTCCTGACAGACAGGGAAATGTGAGGCTGGGAAAGGATATCCCAGACCCGCTGTCTCTCAGCATAGGAGCACTGCAAGGCTGTGTACTCTCCCCTCTCCTCTACTCTCTCTGCACCAACAACTGCACCTCCACAGACTCCTCTGTCAAGCTTCTCAAGTTTGCGGACGACACAATTTTGATTGGACTGATCCAGGATGTGGAGGAATCTGCCTACAGACAGGAAGTGATACAGCTGGCTCCCTGGTGCCATCGCAACAACCTGGAGCTCAATGCTCTTAAGACAGTGGAATTGATTGTAGACATTAGGAGAGCTCCATCTCCCCTCCCCACCCCCCCACTCACCATCAACAACACCACAGTCACATCTGTGGAGTCATTAAGTTCCTGGAACCATCATCTCTAGGGACATTTAAATGGGAGGCCAAAATCGACTACACAGTCAAAAAGGCCCAACAGAGGATGTACTTCCTGCAGCAGCTGAGAAAACACAATCTGCCACAGGCAATGATGGTCCAGTTTTATACTGCCATCATAGAGTCTGTACTCACATTGTCCATCATGCCTGGTTTGGCTCAGCCACCAAGCACGAATCGTTCGATCAGCCAAGAAGGTTGTTGGCTGCAACCTTCACCCCATCAACAAACTGAAAACTGCAAAGGCCAGGAAGCAAGCGGATAAGATCTCTCTGACCTCTCTCAACCTGGCCACAAACTCTTTGAATCACTTCTCACTGGAAGGTAACGCCAGACTGTCAAAGCTGCCACAGCCAGACATAAAAACAGTTTTTTTTTTCCCACAAGCAGCTCTACTCAACAACCACAATTCTCCAGCCTCTTTTTGCTCTGGTATTTTATTTCATTCTTCACCTGTTTAAATTATGTTATATTTTTAATTGTCCACTGTATGTCATGTTGTTACTTGTGAGCAAAGCACCAAGGCAAATTCCTTGTATGTATACATACTTGGCTAATAAAATTTATTCAATTGAAGTCTGAAGTTCTGGAATTATGGACCCAAACATTTGCAGATTGATAGATGCTGCCAGACATTGACTTTGCTCTAGTAACTGCAAGGGATTCGGTAGCAGAATCCAGCTGAAAAACAAAATTGCACACGAACTGCAAATCAGAAATAAAAAAATATTAATTGCTGGGAACACTCAGCATGTCAGACCACATCAGAATAGAAAGGAACAGAGTTAATGTTTCAGGTCAATAAAAATTCATTAGAACTGGCCAGCATTATGCTTGGAAATTACTTATTTGATCCTGTGCCAGGTTAGATCTCCTGAGATCCTCACTATCACAGAAGCCAGCCTCGCACCAATTTGAATTAGGACTCGGAAGGAATAAGCTGAAAGCAGTGCATTCAATAAAGCCTTTGGGACCAGGCAACATCCCAGTTGAACTGAAGGCTTACAAACCAGTATAACAGCGACACAGGGCACTACAGATAATGGTTTACCAAAAATAATACACAAAATGCTGCAGTAACTCAATGGGTCCTCTGGAGAAGAAGAGCAGGTGATGTTTCAGGTCGAGTCTGATTGTGATGGGATGGGAGAAAGTTGAATGTGAAGATGGGCAAGGACAAAGTCTGACAAGTGATAGGTGGATATAGGTGAGGGAGAGGGTCGGTTGGGAGATGGTTGGTCAAAGGCCAGAGATTAAAAAGCAAAAAGTGCAAGATAAGAATAGAGAATTGTAACGCGATTTGTTTCCCTCATCCTTGCCCCTCACCCACCAGCCTTCACATCCGACATGTAATTCTCTGACATTTCTGCAATGTTCAACACCTCACATCTTCTCATCCGCACCCCTTTTAGCCTTCTCCCCCCACAACTCCTTTGTTCACTCATCCATTTCCACCAAACCTCCTCCATCCATGGTACTTTCGCCTGCGAGTGCAGGAGGTGTAACTTATCCCTATACCTCCTCCCTCACATCCATCCAGGGACCCCAGCAGTCTTTCCAGGTGCATCAAATATTTGCATGCATCTCCTCTAACCTTATCTAGTGCATTCAATGTTCCCGATGTGGCCTCCCTTACATCCAAGAGACCAAACATAGACTACGCGACCATTTGGCCAAACACTTACACACTGTCTGCTAAGGCAAGCTAGATTTCCCAGCTGCTAACCATGTTAGCTCCCCCTCCCATCCCCATACTGACCTTTCTGCCCTGGTCTCTTCCTTTGTCAGATTGAGGCCATATGTAAACTGGAGGAAGAGCACCTCAAACTCCACTTAGGTAGACAAAAGTGCTGGAGAAACTCAGCGGGTGATCAGGTTGGTTAATGCGGACCGAGCAGAGGTGTTTGGCAAAATGATCGCCAAGCCTACGCTTGGTCTCTGTGATTTCCCTGTGGCCCAGCACTTCAACTCGACCTCCCATACCAAATCCGACCTTTCCGTCCTGGGCCTCCTCCATGGCCAGAGTGAGCACCACCGATAATTGGAGGAGCAGCACCTCATATTCCGCTTGGGCAGTCTGCACCACAGCGGCTTGAACATTGACTTCTCCAATTTCCGATAGCCCTTGCTGTCTCCTCCTTCCCAGCTCTCCCTCAGCCCTCTGGCTTCTCCTCTTCCTTTCTTCTTCGCCGCCTCCACCCCCCTCCCCCCTCCACCCTGCATCAGTCTGAAGAAGGGTTTCGGCCCAAAACGTTGTCTATTTCCTTCGCTTCATAGATGTTGCATCAACCGCTGAGTTCCTCTAGCATTTTTGTCTACCTTCGATTTTCCAGCATCTGCAGTTCCTTCTTGATCATACTCTACTTAGATAGGTTACAACTTAATGGTATGAACATTGAATTCTCCAATTTTAGGTAACCAATAAACAACTCATCCCTTTCTTCCCCCCCCCCCCCCCCCCCCCCCCCTCCCTCCCCCTCCCTCCCCTCCCATGTGCACCACCTAGATTCACACCCATTTCTCCCCTGCCTCATCCAGCAATGTTGATGCCTCTGGCTTCACTATCCTCTTCACACAGTCTTCTTAATCTCTGGCTTTTATTCAAGCAGTGAATTACATATTAACCTAAGACAGTCACTTTCTTTCTTTCCCCATAGATGCTTCTCAACCTGCTGATTATTTTCAGGATTACCTGCAGAAGTCCAGCATCAGCAATGGTTTGCTTTTGGGCTTTTGGCAGCTGACCTCTTCATTCATCCACAAATGATAAACCACTACAAACTAAAAGCGAAAGGCTGACCAGCTGTGAACGGCCCATTGCCTAATGGATGGGTACTAATTGAAAGAACTGTTACGCAAAGTATTCCCTTTGGATTGTTTGGAAGCATTGACTGAAACAGGGCAATAGCAAAAAGAAACATCACCTAAGCAGCTGACAATAGCAGAGGTAATCACAATGGCATATTCAATTTCAGTTTGCGTTGAGAAAGGGAGGAATACTCTCAAACCAAACACGTCTCTGTGCGGAAGCTGGAATAAAAACAGCTTAAAAAAAAAACTGGTAGACAAAAATGCTGGAGAAACTCAACGGGTGAGGCAGCATCTATGGAGCGAGGGAATAGATGACGTTTTGGGTCAAGACCCTTCTCCAGAGAATGGAATGAATACTTTATTGTCAAATGTGACAATGCACAGTGAAATTCTTTGCTTGCATACCTAATGTATACAAATAGCAGCCAATAACGGCGCTGACAAAATTACAAAGCGCGCCGGCTCCTCCTTTGTCTCCCCCGCCCCCCCAGCGGATCACCACGCAGGGTCCAATTGTCGTATGCTACCACCCCCCCCTCCCTCACGGTGGTCCCCCACACCGGGTCCTCCATTATTCTTCCCCCTCCCTCACGGCGGCATTACCCATCGAACAGAAGTATTATTTATCCCGAAAACCCTGTATCCCTGTCACTCTCTTGATGTATCATCTGATTGCTACATTTTTCCATTATTTTAGATAACAGTTTATTTCATTTTAGGGGGACTGACAGGAATCTCCAGGGATGTAACCAGGACTGGGGGAGAGTGTGGAGGAGGACTGGAGGAGAGTGTGTTGCCTCCCTGGTGACAGGGGCAGGATGACTCGGAGCATCTGCACAACATTCTCAAGGGGAAGGTTTAGCAGCTAGAGGTTATCATGCACATCGGTACCAACGACAGAGGTACACAAAGGGATGATGAGGTCCTGTGGAATCAATTGAATTAGGGAAGAGTTCAAAAACCAGGAATTTAAGTGTGGATTATTCCTTGTGCCACGTGCAAGAATAGAAGGACATGCCAGATGAGAAGCTGGTGCAAGGGACACAGAATTAGGTTTTTAGATAATTGGGATCTCTTCCAGTGCAGTGGTGAGCTGTACAAGAGGGACAGATTGCATCTGAAATGAACAGGAAGGGTTTCAAACTAAATTGGCAAGGGGTTTTAAAGCACATTACATTGAAAAAATTCCCAGGGTGTGACACACAGACAGCTTGCTAGTTATTAGTTTTTTCACCTTGAGCTCGTAATTCCATTTAACACTTTTTAGATTTGAAGATCTCACATTTCTAAAAATTCAACACTCTATTCATGTACAAATTATTGGGTTCCAATCTGATTTGTTGAGGCTAACAATGTACTTTGAAGCTGAGGCCTTCAGTGAATCAACTGGCCTTGTAATAAACTGCCAGCCATCCTTTACTGCCTCTTGTGTTACTGCCACTCACTCATGCAGTGTATTAATTGTTTTTAAATCCAATTATTTATTAACAGTCATTCCAGTTTTTGTTTGACATCCAAATCGATACCAGAATGCTGTTCTTTCAACACAAATCTGAAATTTCTATTCAGTTTTTAGACACCTCCTGGCTCCTTTATAATGCATAGCTGACAGGTTCAATACAGCTCGGCATGTTTACCTTGAGCTTGTGAATTGCTTGATTATAAAATTCAGCTGATCAACTATAATGCATCAGCTTAGAGGGAACAAGTGGACAATAGACAGGACTGCAATAATATTCATCAGCTATAATTATAACTGTGATCCTAGATGGGGAAGTAACTAACTAACTTTCAGAATATGGGTTTCTATGTGTCTTTTCGTGTGTGTACAAATGATATTTATCCTCAAACGTGTGCATTAAATGTGCAATAAACTAACTTATGCAAATTATATCAGTCTGAAGAAGGGTTCCAACCCAAAATGTTACATATTCAAGTTCTCCAGGGATGCTGCCTGACTTGCTGAGTTACTACATCTTTTTGTGTCTATCTTTTGTATAAACCAGCATCTGCAGTTCCTTGTTACTACGTGCACATTGCGGTTGCTTACCAAACTCGGTTCCATTGCAGTTGATAGAACCATGTTTCAGAACTAGGGTACAAAACAAATGGGCCACCATATTCAGCATTAGCTCCTGGAATTAACGATGAATTTCAACTGAAAACCATTGAGACGTAAGAAATAGATGACAGGGTCTGCACATTAAACCCACTCGCAGCGCACATTGGCGAGAATTTGCCCTTTCACAGGCTCCATGCAATTTGTCCAGTCCAGAGGGATTCAAAGAGTCACCATTAGAGGTTCAGTAAAAAATTGCTCTGTGGAATTACCCTCCAGCCCTAGAGCAATAATGAACTTGCAAGTCACTCAGAGACATGGTCAGTTACATTTCACATATGGCCCATTCAATTCATATTGTGTTCAACAGATCATTTCATCATCTATTCCATTTTAATGAAAAATGTATCCAGGTCTTTTTGAAAGCAATAAAATCACCACAAAATGTTGCAGTGTGCAAATACAACTTAAAATTGTTGTGAACAGGGGCTCTGTTATATTCCAAGGGCCAATTCATTCAAGGATTTGGACCTCACTAAACCCGAATGAAAATCACTCTCAAGTCTCCAAAAAATCTTTTAAACTACATCCTTGCAGTTTTCATTATGATAGGATGCATCTCATACAATGGAGCTTTATGGTGTTGTGGCCACATGCAATATCATTCCCTCTCTCTCTCAAACCCTCTGTCAGGCTATACCCAGAGCTCTTGATTCCCAACCTCTTGTCTACAGATTCCCAACTCTCAAATTCAGGGAACTACACTTTTCATCAGCTGCTTTGGCTACTTTGAGATCTAGGAGCTTTGTAGACCTCTTTGCCTGGTTTTGGAAAACTCTTACCAGAATGGAGACCATGAGAAATGGAAACTCAGGAGATTTAATGTATTCTGTGTGCTGAACAACTATGTGGGTCATGAACAAGGGCCTGAAGGGACAGGTTCAAAAATTATATCACCAACGAGATATGTAATCTGATGGCAATTAGGCTTGCATATCTACCCTTCAGCTCATAATAAAAATTGACTTCAAGAAATTGAGAAAGTTACACACACCAACCTCATGTCAAGAGTGAGCGCGTCGAGCTTAGGGCAATAAGCGACAGGAAATAATAGTCACTGAAATCTGCTCCATTAATATGTATTAACAACATAAAGCTTGGAAAAAGGTCCTTCCGTTCTCCGAGTCCACGACAAACCATGAAGCATCTACCTGTGTGTAGGAAGCAACTGCGGAGGCTGGTTTAAACCGAAGGTAGACACAAAATGCTGGAGTAACTCAGCAGGACAGGCAGCATCTCTGGATAGAAGGAATGGGTGACGTTTCGGGTCGAGATCTTCTCTCCAGAGATGCTGCCTGTCCTGCTGAGTGTCTCCAGCATTAAGCGTCTACTTATTCTCATCTAATTCTATTGTCCCCTCATTTCTGTTGATTCTACCATCAGCATCAGCGATAACTCGGTAGAGTATGATTACTCGCCTGACGGGTCCTTTCTGTGAATCTTGAGATGGCTAAAGAGGCCAATCCTGAAACTACAGACTTTATTACAGTGCAGGCCTGGGATGCACAGACGTTGTTATATGGAGGAATAAAAGAAGCACGACTGAGGACTCTGGATAAAAAGCAGAAGGTCAAGCTGTGATAAAACACAGTCCCTGACGGAAACGAGATATTGTCCACCTTCTGACCGACATCTCTGGGTTTCATGTGCACAGGTTATGATGCAAGCAGTGCAAAATCATCAAATTGATATTGAAATTGTGTATGTCCCTCCCACATAGGCACCACTATGTGACATATCTGAAAGTGGGGAGATAGGTGCACATACTGCCAGTACATGGTCCTTTGCGGAGAGACAGACCTGGGTCCAATGACATGCACAACATGCCAGTTGGGAATCTTTCCGTGTTGCCACCTTCTCAGCTGTCATTGTGCCCCACTTACTGACCACCTCATTTCATGTCGAGATCTTCATCTCCAGATCTACCCATTCACCCACACACTAGGAGCAATTAATAATAAACCAGAATGTCTTGGGGGATGAAATAAGAAATCAGAGCATCCATAGGAAACATAGTCATGGAAAACATGCAAACTCCACACGGACAGCAGCTGAGGCAGGATTGAATCGGGGTCATTAGACACGCGAGGCGGCAACTATACCAGTTGTGCCACTGTGCTACTCCAATGCATCCCAGTTAGCATACAGTGGGCACATTATCAACCAGCATCCTGCAAGAGGGAAATGAGAGGCAACAACGGAATGCCAGTCATTTCATTTATCGCTATTGAAGAAACCATTGACCAAAAAAATAAAGAGATACATATGCTCCACTAACAACTGCTGCCTGCTCTGAAATATGTTGTTAAATAGAGGAATAAAAGATTTTTTTAAATATACTGTTATGACAAGCATAGTATTATTATTTTTTTGTTTTACGCTACCTATCGCACAAGCAGCAGAAAGCAGAACAATCTCATGTTTTAATACCAGTTAAAACAGTCCAGAGTTAAAAGAAAACACATTTAAGCTTCATGCAGTTTGATAATTCGTCCACTATTTCCTCCCTCCCCACCCCACCCCGTGTTTCAATGTATATTTGGAAAACTCTAACCAGTCACCATGGTAACTGGGATTGAAGCACGTTTTGTAGAAATAGTTCAAGATATTCTGCAGTGTCATTGCGAGAATGCAACACTCCAGGATTATTTTGGTTTGCATATTTAATGCAGCTTCTAAAACCGCCACACAAGCAAAGAATTGTCTCGGCCCCCAGAGAGGCACACAGCTCATTCGTGAGTAAAAGCGTCAGAAAAAAAATCAATAGCATCAACACCCTGAAGAAAAATACTTGTGAATCAATCATTTCTATATAAGGGCTGTGTTATCCAACACAACGTCAAACCAAATCCATTTAATAAACTGACACCAATCTTACTTGAGAGAACAATATACGTGGTGATATAAATCTTGGTGTAATAACGGTATCCCTTCACGGTGCTCTCATAGTTGTAATTAGAAATGGAGGCAGCGTCTGAGAATGCTTCATTGAAATTCAGCTGTGGGAACAGCCAGCTTCACGGAGATTCAGCTAGTGAAACCACGTTAAGATATATACGCTCTCACATCAGTTTTTTACCTTGATATCTATTTTGGTTGTGGCCTCATCACCCTAACTAGGTTACTGCACTGCAGTGGAAAAGTCAACGAGACCTGGTCTCTCACAGGCGGTTATACAGCAGATTGTATAATTGGAAATCCCTATCATTGGAGATGATTGGATAGACCCTAATCACAGAAAACATATGACTTGGAATGAGGCCATTTAGCCCATCGTGTCTGTACTGGGTAAAGAACAACCCAATTCCACTTTACAACCCATGTTTTCAGACACATAAAAGCATTGTTCAAATGTAACGAGGGTCATTTTGTTTTCCTTGGACTATAGGGCTCCAGTTTGTGAATTGGTCAACAATAAAACTTGCCATCTACAATTAATTAACACGGCCCATGATTCCACTGCCAACAAAAATATGCGTTTTCCAACTACAAGGAAAACAGAGAAAATAGTTTGATGATTTCTGGTTCTGAATCTCTTGACTTTTCGGATCATAACTTCCACTACATTAGAATATCTTTATTGCTGCATAAAACAAACTGCTAGAGGAACTCCGCAGGCCAGGCAGCATCTATGGAGGGAAATGGACAGACAATGTTTCAGGTCAGGATCTTTCCTCAGGCTGATGAATAGAGGGGAAAAAGCTGGTAAAGAAAGGTAAGGGAAATGGCGAGAGTCGAAACTGGCAAGTGATATTGGGTAATTGGCACATGGCTGGAGATAGTAATCAAGACAGGAGGTGAAATGAAGCCAAAAGAATCACAATTATAATCTGAGAAGGAAGGGTGAGAGAGAGATTAGAGGGCGGCACAATAGCTTGATCCTGACTACGGATGCTGTAGGGGTTTGTAGGTTCTCTCCGTGACTGCCTGGCCTTTCACTAGGTGCTCTGGTTTCCTCCCACATTCCAAAGATGTGCAGGTTTGTAGGTTAATTGGCCTCAGTAAAATTGTAAATTGTCCCCAGTGTGTAGGTGCGGACTCGGTGGGTCAAAGGGCCCGTTTCCGTGCTGCATCTCTAAATTAAACTTAATATGTAAAACAAGTAGGAGGTACTACAGTGGATGGAACAGAATGGGGTTGAATGAAGTGGAGTGGGAGAAATGGTAGTAGAAAAATAGGGGACACAGAGTCGGGGAGGTGTATGAGGGAGAGAGGGGGAATTGGATGGATGAGGAGGCGGCGAGGGCTTATCTACTATTGGAGATTATATTGTACATACACAATATGTATATAGTATATATATTGTAAGCTACCCAAGTAAAATACGGTGCGTTCTTCCAGTTTGCATGTGGCCTCTCGCTAACAATGGAGAAAGCTAAGGACAGAAGGATTAGCAAAGGAATGAAAATATGAAAATGAACAACAAGCATGAGCTCCAGCAGGTCCTGGTGGACAGAACACGTTGCAAAATGGTCACCTGGTCTATTCTATGTCTTGCCAATGTAGAGGAGGCCATATTGAGATTGCTGAATGCAATAGATAAGGGTGACACTGTTTGGAGGCAATGGAGGCTCATGTAGGGTCCGAGGTTGCAGGAAGTGCCTGAATATGAACACAAGGAGTCAAGGAGAGAGATGTCCCGGCAAAAAACAGAAAGGGCGGGGATGATGAAATCTGATTTGTGGTGGGGTCACGATGCAGGTGGTAGGAATGTTGGAGAATGGTGTTTGGAATGCAGAGGTAGGAGGGGTGAGAGGTGAGCACCAAGGAAACTAACCCAGTTCTAGAGAAACAAGGAATGGCAGATGCTGTTTCACAAAAAAAGACAAAGTGTTGGAGAAACTCAGCAGATCTGACAATATCCCTGGAGAACATGGAGAGGTAATGTTACAGGTCGGGTTTGAGTGTAGTGTTATTGTCATGTGTACCAAGGTATAGTGAGAATATTTTGTTGTGTGCGAACCAGTCAGCGGAAAGGCAATACATGATGACAATCGAGCCATCTAGAGTGTACAGATACATGAGAAAGGGAAAGTAAGAAATGTTGCAGTCAGAGTAGAGATTTAAAAGAGTGATTGGTTGGACAGGTGGGCTGAGGAATGTGAGGTGTTGCATTTTGGGGCATTAACATGGGCAGAACCTACACAGCAGTGCTCTGGGGAGTGGAGGGATTTAGGAGTACAGGTACATTGTTTATTGAAAGTGGCATCACAGGTAGATAGGGTGGTCAAAAAGGCTTTTGGCATTCATCAGTCAGAGCATTGAGTAGAGAAGTTGGAAGGTCATGTTGCAGTTGTATAAGATGTTGGTGGAGCCGCATTTAGAATAATGTGTTCAGTTTTGGGCACCATGTTATAGGAAAGATGTTGTCAAGCTGGAAAAGGTGGAAGAGGATGTTGCCTGGACTTGAGGGCCTAAACTAAAGGGAGAGGTGGAGCAGGTGAGGACTCTATTCCTCGGAGCACAGGAGGATGAGAGGTAATCTTATAGAGGTGTATAAAATAATGAGAAGAATAGATCGGGGAGAAGCAGATAATCTCTTGCCCAGAATGGGAAATCAAGAACCAGAGGACATAGGTTTAAGGTGACGGGGAAAACATTTAATAAGAACCTGAGGGGTAACCTTCTCCACACAAAGGGTGGCATGCATGGAATGAACTGCCAGAGGAGGTAGTTGAGGCAGGCATTATTGCAATGATTAAGAAAAATATAGATTTGGGCCAAGTGCAGGCTGATGGGACTAGTTTAGCTGGGACATGTTGGCTGGTGCGGGCAAGTTGTGTTGAGGGGTCTCTATGACTCAAAGATAACAGAATCTCTGCCACAGAAGGTAGTTGAGGCCAGTTCATTGGCTATATTTAAGAGGGTTTAGATGTGGCACTTGTGGCTAAAGGGATCAGGGGGTATGGATAGAAGGCAGGTACAGGATACTGAGTTGGATGATCAGCCATGATCACATTGAATGGCGGTGCAGGCTCGAAGGGCCGAATGGCCTACTCCTGCACCTATTTTTCTATGTTTCTATGTATGAATATTTAATTCTCTAATTTTAGGTGACACAATTGCAACCCCTCCACCCCCACTCCCCCCCCTCCCCAGACCCCCAACACACACCTCCTTCCTTCCCCGTGCCTTGCCTGGGCTTCCAACCATTTATCTCCTCCCCCTCCACCTATATTTGTTTCTCCAGCTTCACAATTCTCACCTCTTCTATCGTTATCTCATAACTATTGTCTATTCATCTCCAGCCTTTGGTCCAACCATCTGCCTCCAACCACTCGCCCCCCTAATATGCATGCATGTCACCTATCCACTATCGCCAGGCCTTGTTCTGCCTCTCCTCCAGTTTTCGTTCTCCTCCCCCCGCTCCCCTCAATAATCAGTCTTACCTATCCATGTTCTCCAGCGATGCTGCCTGACCCACTGAGTTGCTCCAGTACTTTGTGTCATTTTTCTATCCCTGTTCCACCTGGGGAAAGTGGAGGGGTGAAAGCAGAACTGCAGGGAATGGAGGAGAAATGGGCCAGGGTTTTACCCACAACTATAAGTGTGGCAAATGGATAGTCTGTCCCCTGAAATGGAGGCAGCGAGACCAAGAGTTGTCAGTGTATGAGGTGTCCAACTAAATGAGAGCAGGAAGGAAGTTGTTGAATTTGTGTTCTTGTGGATGGAGGTCTCACTCGAATCTCCTCCAGTTCCGATCTTGCTAAACACTTGCTTTCTGGAATAACAGCGCCACATTCTGCAGAATGGTGAGCCAGTGATATCACATCTGCTGTCGATCTGTTGTGGTAGTAGACAAATTGAAGTATGTACAGATCGTTACGAATACAGATTATTTTATCAATTACTATCTGTGTTGTATGGGTTGAATTGGTTACTATGGAATTTTGATTGGGAACTGAAGAACCAATCAAAAGCTACTTTGGAAAGTTAAAAACAGAAAAAAAAGCTGTCTTGGAAAAATAACTGTTTCCGTGTAACCTCCTTGCGGTAATCAGGCACCAGTGTCACTCAAAAAAAAACAGCTGCTACTTTCACGAGATTGTGATTGACAAGCAGCCACTTCTATTGACAATTATGCAATGATACCCCATTAATGTAACGTACAACCTTTAATATACTTAGCTTACGGTTAAAAAGATGAACATATAGCTTTTAAAGATACCTTTACTTTTGAAAATCCTACAAAGATACAAATGTTAATATTGCAAATCTGAAACTCTCGCCTCTAATGCCCCTCTCCCCATTAACACTATTGTTCTTATTACAAGATTTTTTTAATTATTGATTTCTAAGGAATGCAACTATCGATTCGCAGTAGATCTACCAGTGGTTTTACCTATTGAAACCAATAGAGATCACACATACATGGTCAATAATTATCAAGGCTATGGTCAACAAATGAGTCTGAATCTATGGACTCATTTGTTGACCCATTGCTATCACAAGGACACAAACACCAATTATATTGTCCCAGGCAAGTCCCCACAAACAGACAATTAGACCACGAGCACAAGCGCTCTGGTATAAACAAGGTTAAACAACATGTACATACACCCTTCAGCTCACCGAAGCAGCTGTATTTCAGTGAGAGTGAAGAAATGATGGAACAGTTAGAGCAGTGCTTCTTAAACTATTTCAGTGTCGATAGACAATAGGTGCAGGAGTGGGCCATACGGCCCTTCAAGCCAACACCGACATTCAACGTGATCAAGGCTGATCATCCACAATCAGTAACCCGTTCCTGCCTTCTCCCCATATCCCCCGACTCCACTATCTTCAAGTCCTATCTAGCACTCTCTTTAAAGTTTTCAGAGAACTGGCCTCTACCGACCTCTGAGGCAGAGAATTCCACAGACTCACTGCTCTCTGTGTGAAAAAGTGTTTCATCATCTCTGTTCTAAATGGCTTACCATTATTCTTAAACTGTGGCCCCTGGTTCTTGACTCTCCCAACATCGGGAACATGTTTCATGCCTCTAGAGTGTTGAAACCCTTAATAATCCTGTATGTTTCAATAAGATCCCCTCTCATCCTTCTAAATTCCAGAGTGTACAAGCCCAGCCGCTCCATTCTCTCAGCATATGACAGTCCCGCCATCCCGGGAACTAACCTTGTGAACCTACGCTGCACTCCCTCAATAGCAAGAATGTCCTTCCTCAAATTTGGAGAACAAAACTGCACACAATACTCCAGGTGTGGTCTCACTAGTACCCTCTACAATTGCAGAAGGACCACTCTTTTCCGATACTCAACTCCTCTTGTTATAAAGGCCAACATGCCATTTGCTTTCTTCACTGCCTGCTGCCCCTGCATGCTTACTTTCATTGACTGATGAACAAGGATCCCCAGATGCCGTTGTACCTCCCCATTTCCCAACTTAACACCATTTAAATAACCTTCCTTCCTGTTTTTGCTACCAAAGTGGATAATCTCACATTTATCCACATTAAACTGCATCTGCCAGGCATCTGCCCACTGACCCAACCTGTCCAAGTCACCCTGCATTCTCATAGCATCCTCCTCACAGTTCACACTGCCACCCAGCTTTGTGTCATCTGCAAATTTGCTAATGTTACTTGCAATCCTTTCATCTAATCTTGTCTTTATCACAAAATTTAATTCACCCTCGACTCCATTTTCTTATGTTTTTTTGTAATCTGTCTTATTCTCCCTTGTGTATAATTTAATATATCATTTAGTCACACAAGCAAAAATTATAAATTAACTAATTTCTGTTTATTTTATTCATTTTTTTGAACATCCTAAAAATGTAAAGAAAACTAGGAGAGAAAAAAAAAGTTTAATTACCACTGGAGTTGGAAAATCATTCTATTTGAATGATTAAAAAAATGCCAACGTATAACACTGGGCTTCAGCCCCATCCTACCCTTTCGGGATTTGATTACTGCAGGTTTTTTTTAATTGGAATATACTTAATGTTTTAGCAACCAGCTAATATAAATTTCTATAACTCTCCCCGACAAAAGCTCACAATACCACCAAATATCAACTTTGTAGCGAAATTGCTACACAAAGTAAAATTACTGTTCAACAGTTGCCTACAGTGATCCTCCAGTGTTATCATTTATAAATTTATGATCCCACTAGCTCGTCTGGTCTTCCCTAAAAGGTTATATTACGTAAATTTGGGAAATATCCTGCTACTTTGAAATTTGAAAATCATAGGTAGAGAGAAAATATAACCTTTATTCGTATCAAATTTCCAGTTCCACTGCCATTAAAACCTATAAGAGCTTATGCACCACTTTAATGGCAATGCCTTTTTTAAGAATAGAAAAATATATATATAAATATCTGAATAAATTAAGTCATTCACCCTTCATTCACCCCTCTAATTTCATTCACCCCAAAATAATTTCATTCGCCCTTGGGTAAACCATTCCAGGAATGAGTGGGTTAGCATAAGATGAGCGTTTGACAACACTGGGCCTCTAATCGCTGGAGTTTAGAAGGTTGAGGGGGGGACATTGAAACTTACAGAATAATGAAAGGCATAGATAGAGTGAATGTGGAAAGAATATTTTCCACTGGTGGGAGTGTCTAGGACCAGAGGTCATAGTCTCAGAATTAAATGGTGCTCTTTTAGAAAGGAGGCGAGGAGGAACTTCTTTAGTCAGAGGGTAGTTAATCTATGGAACTCATTGCACAGAGGGAGGCCAAGTCAGTGGATATTTTTAAGGCAGAGATAGACAAAGGTTATGGGGAGAAGCCAGGAACATGGGATTAGGAGGCAGAGATCAGTAATTATTGAATGGCAGAGTAGACCCGATGGGCCAAATGGCCTAATTCTACTCCTATAACTTGCTCAATGCTTTGCACCAGTTGATTTTCATGGCATGCAAAATCTTACCTCTCCACTAAAGACTTGCTAGATATAATAAAAAATTGTATCACCTGTAACAAAGCTAGTCACAAGCTCAAATCGTCCAGCAATATGGGGAAGATCCTTTTCCAAAAAGAGTTGCCAAACATCTTATTTTTTGGGGAATTGCAATAATATTTTTGCCAGTCTGTGCCTGGAAAAGGATTTTAATGATTTAATTAAATTCTCAACATTGTTACTAGCTTCTCCTCCGCCAATGACTATATCCTCCCAACCCCCCTCCCTCTCTCCACTCATGAATATATCACACACATTCCTCATTTTGGGACAATGCTCAAGGAAAAATAAATAACACACAGCAGAAATGGTACATGGTTTCCTCATACATATCAGGGCTCTCTAGAAACCTACTAATTAATAAGAACAATTTCATCTCTTAAAGATATGTAGGGGAGGAAACAAGACAGCAGGTGGGGTTTGTAAAGCAGAGAGTAGGTACTGAACTACCCAAGTGAGACATTATCACTTCAAAGCCAACAGCTGGCTGAGAATTCTCAAACCGGATGTGGGATTAAAGTCTGAAGTGCATAAATTTAAATGCAAATTGAAAATTTTAGGAAGTGCATTTATTCTATTTCATTTTATGTTCAAAAACACAATTTAAATTAGCTAATCAAATTTCCAATGCACAAACCTTCCAATAATAAAATAATCATTTTAAATGACTTTAGCTGCACAATTTAAATACACAAAAAAAAAAAGTGAGGCAGACCTCTAATTGACTTGCGGATCCAACCAAGGAGCAATTAGTTTTTAATTGATCCACAAAGGCAGAGCAACTGCTTCACGCAGCCTTTACAGTCATCAATCTATTTAGACTGCCGTTTCCTTCATTCCATCTCTTCCAAAAATTCTTCACCTTTATTTCATACTCCATATTGAAATGGTTTAATGTAATCCTTTGTCTTGCCTGTTTTTCTCCATCTCACTTTGTTCACAATGTCCATCGGCTAGCTCACAACAATTCCTATTCTCTTCATCTCCAATTTAAAATATTCATCCTGGAGATAATATCATGTTGAAACCAAATCCTTTCTTATCTTTATAACCTCCTCCAGCCCTGCAGCCTTGTCAGAATTCTGTGCCCTTACAGCTCCAACCTCTGATACTTGCCATTCCATAAGACAATTTAGTTTTGGATCTCAAAGTAACACAAACACAAAAGCTGTTTTTTTTATTATTTAAGCGAAATGAGGAATGGCAGATGCTAGAATCCACAAAGCGCTGGAATAACTCAGCGCGTCAAGCAACACATCTGGAGAACATGGATAGCCATGTGAAGAAAGGTTTCCATCCAAAATGCCACCTATTCATACCTTCCTAAAATACTGTCCGACGTGCTGAGTTACTTCAACACTTAAAAAAAAAAATTGTATTTAAATGCAATTGTAAATTAGGCCCTTTTAAATTTGCTACAATACTGTATACAGATTAATGGCTTATCTTCGCTCAAAATACTGTTTTGTTTAGAGGAATGAGTCAAATCACCCACTTCATACCAATGTCCTCTGGGCTGATGGGATAATGGGCAACCAGTCCAAATTGGCCCTCGTCAAAAGGTAGGAATTGCTATCTCAGTGTTACAAGCACCAAGTGACTTTGTTAAATATACATAATAGGTCCACCAAAGGGAATATGGAATTACATCGCCACACCAGCCAAACACCCTGTACGTGGAGCATCATGCAATATTGTTTACTTAAATTGAATTGATTGTGGACTTCAGGAGAGTTCCCCCTTCACTCACCATCAACAACGCCACAGTCACATCTGTGGAGTCTTTTAAGTTCCCGGAAACCATCATCTCCAAGGACCTTAAATGGGCGGCTACCATCGACTCCACAGTCAAAAAGGCACAGCAGAGGATGTACTTCCTACGGCAGCTGAGGAAGCACAATCTGCCACAGGCAATGATGGTCCAATTCTACACGGCCATCGTAGAGTCTGTTCTCACCTTCTCCATCATGGTCTGGTTTGGCTCAGCCACTAAGCACTACACCTGGAGGCTGTAGCGAATCGTCTGATCAGCAGAGAAGGTTATTGGCTGCAACCTTCCCTCCATTGATGAACTGTACACTGCAAGGGCCAGGAAGCGAGCGGGCAAGATCATCTCTGACCCCTTTCACCCGGGCCACAAGCTCTTTTAATCACTTCTCTCTGGAAGGCGACTCCGGATTGTCAAAACTGCCACAGCCAGACATAAAAACAGTTTTTATCCACAAGTAGTTGCTCTACTAAACAGCCAAATGAATTGGTAACTATTAATGATGTTGTTTATAAACTAAATTGCAGCTACCTGCTATCTCCCTTTACAGCTGCTCCTCCGATTCACACTATTGGTGGTCATAAGTATGTTACAGTCCAGTACAAGAGATAATTCCCTTCCTATTTTTAATTTCTATTTTATGTTCCACCCATATAACCTCACTGGATGATCTCCCCAGAATATCCTCTCTGAGCACTGTAGTTATGTCTGCCTGATGGAAAAAGCAAACCCCTCCCCCCTCCTCTTACCTGCATCCCTATCATGCCTGTAGCTTTTATACCCTGGAATATTGAACTGCCAGTTCTACCCTTCTGTTTCTCAGCCACATATCCGTTATGGTCACAATATCCCAGTCCCCTGTCCCAATCCACACCCCAAGTTAGCTGCCTTACCTGTTAAGCCACTATCATTAAAATAAGCACAGTTTAAACCATCAGTCTATTATCTTTCTTTACCAAGCAACTGCCTGTTCTGTCCACTAATCTTGCTCTCTTTGACTACAATATTTCACTCCAACTTTACATCTGCCTCCTTTCTGACTGGGACATTCCCCTCTACAAATCTCCCAGCATATTGGACCCCTTCCAATTCAGGTGAAACATGTTGCTTCTGCCCCAGGAGAGATCCCAAAGATCCAAAATCCTGAATCCCTGCACCTGTTCCTCAACCATGCTTTCATCTGTTCCATTTTCCTTTTCCTCCCCTTATTAACGCATGGCAATGGGAGTAATTGAAATAATACCACTCTTACATTTCTTTTTTTTAACCTTGTTCCGAACTCTATATTTTCATTTTACAGCATCTCATCCCTTTTCTTACCTACTGTACATCATTGGTCCCAATGTGCACAATGACTTCTGACTGCTCATGCTCTCCGTTAAGAATGTTTTGCAGCCGTACCAAGACATCTTGGACTCTGGCACAAGCAAGCCAACACACAATCCTGGAGTTCTCTTTGCTGCCACAGAATATCCCCCCCCCCCCTCCCCTCCCCTCTCACATATCCAAACGGGCATGTGTTTTTGAGGTAGAATGATCACAGGAGATTCATGCACTATCTGCCTACTCCCATTAGCCTTCCTGGTTGCAACCCATCTACTTTCTGCCTGCAGCTGAGCAGTGACCACTTCACTACATCTATCTATGACTCCTGTCTCAGTTTCCCAGATGATCCCGAGGATATCCAGCTGCAGTTCCAGTTCCAACACTCGCTGAGTTACTCCCGCATTCTGTGTCTATACTCAGTCAATCAGGACCTGGAGTTGGATGCCCTTCTCACACATGAACGTTCCCTACCTTCCCACATCCTGCAGGAGGAGCACAATCAATCCCCTAACTACCATCCCAACTGCACTTAGACCAAACAGGAAAGTTGCACAAAGAACACCTTAACGTCACCTTCCATTCAGCTTTCTCGGCAAAGACCATAAGACATAGGAGCAGAATTAGGCCATTCAGCCCAGTCTACAGGCACCATACAATCATGTTTTTCCCTCTCAAGCTCATTTTCCCTGGAGACTTCGACACCCTTACTAATCATGAACATATCGCTCTCCGCTTTTAAAATATGCAATGTCTTGGCCTCTGCAGACGTCTGTGGCAATAAATTCTGGCAGAAGAAATTCCTCCTCAAATCAAAGCTGGAACATACAGCCACACCCTGTGGGCAATTCTGCTCTAACTTCACTTCTCATTAGTTACTATGCTTCTTAATGAGCCAAAGAGTGCTATTTTAACCCTTCCCTCTGCTGCTCTGCTCCACCTCCTGACTACAACTCCCTAGATTTGCCAAGCGTCGATTTTCTCAACAAGTTTCACAAGGTCTTTTCACAGTCTTGAAAGTAGACAGTCTTAAAAGGAGAATATGACAGTCTTGAAAGGAGAATAGTCTTGACATTTGACAGAGTTGAAAGGAGAATAGAATAAGTATGTGTATGGAATCCAGAAGCAGTAAGGGGTGAGACAGGCACAGAAAATTCAACAAAATCATAAATTGTACTTCCAAACACAATCAGAACCAAAAATGCTCTGTGTATCTGACAGTAAATCAGAGTTGTGTAGATTTATTCTGCGAAATTGCTACTCAATACTGACCAAAGCCAAACAGACTCGAGAAGTAGAAACATAGGACTGCAGATGCTTGTTTATACCAAAGATAGATGCAAAGTGCTGGAGTAACTCAGCGGGTATGAGGAAGGGCTCCGACCCGAAACGTCACCGATCCTGCTCCTTCAGAGATGCTGCCTGACCCATCAAGTTACTTCTGCACTTTGTGTCTTATCTCTGGCTCGAGAAGTGTTGCAGGTATGCCCCAGTGCTTGGTGATTAATATGGCAAAGGGGAAATCCATCTAAATCACAGAGTAGTGAGGCTGCAATGTAATCAACTCTGGGTGAGCTGTTAATGAGGCTTGCATATATCAGCAGGCAGAACAGATATGTGAACTCGCAGCACGGGGTGGTTAGAAAATTTCAGCGTACCATGCAGTACAATGACAGTAAATGTTCAGTACTCATCCAGATCCTATAGTTGCACACTTGCTCATTTCCGACACAGAGAAACAGAAATCCTGCAGCTGTGCTGAACCATATATGATATGTTTTGTAAGAATATGTAACTGCAGAAATGTTTAGGTATTGCTCAATATAACTAAGTGCTTAACATTGATAAATCTCACTCACTCACCTCTGGCAATTCAAGGACTTTGGACAAGTTAATTTTCAACCATACTCGAGAAATCAAATACCACCAAGAACAAAATAATCTACTTGATAAGCAGTTTGTCTGTTTTCCTAAACACCCATCCACTTGACCACTAACATACCAGGACTCCAGCATTCAATGTATGAAGGTTTCATTGACTTCTTCAGTAGTATCGCCCAATGCAAGGATAGGCAACATCCCATAGACAATAGATAATAGACAATAGGTGCAGGAGTAGGCCATTTGGCCCTTCGAGCCAGCACCGCCATTCAATGTGATCATGGCTGATCCTCCGTCACAATTCTCAATACCAGTGCCCCGCAAGGCTGTGCCCTCACCCAGTTACGGCACTGTCTATAAACTCACAACCACACAGCAAAATGCTGCTTCAACTCCATTGACAAGTTGTTTCAGAAGGAACTGCAGATGCTAATTTATACCGAAGATAGACACAAATTGCCAGAAACCAACATTTTGGGTCAGAACTCTTTTTCAGAATAAAGAAGGGTTTCAACCAAAAATACCACCCACCCTTTTTCTCCAGAGATGTTGCCTCACTTGCTGTGTTATTCCAGTACTTTGTGTCTATCTCCCATTTACAATTTGCAGATGACATCACTGTAGTGGGCTGGATCTCGAATAATGACGAAACAGGGAACAGGAAGGAGATAGAGAGCTTAGAAACATGGTGTGACGTTAATAACCTCTCCCTCAATGTCACAAAAATGAAAGAGCTGGTCATCATCTTCAGGAAGTGGGGATAGTGCACAACAGTGCTGAACGGGAGATGGTCGAAGTTCCATTGCATAAATAAAACTGACATTGTGTCCTGGTCCAACCATGTTGACTCTACAGCAAAGAAAGCACAATAATGCCCTTACTTCGCCAGAAGGCTAACAAAATCCAGCACGCTCCAATGACTCATCCCAATTTCCACAAAATGCACCAGAGAAAATAAAGCTTCCTATCGGGACGCATCACAACTTGATCTGGTAACTGGTCTGCCCAAGACCAAAATAAATTGCAGAGTTGTGGATGTTGCCCTGTCCATCATGCTGACCAGTCCCGCCACACACATCGAATCTGCACCATGCTGCTTTGGGAAGACAGCCAATATTATCAAGGACTGCATCCCAGTCATTCCCACGTCCCCAACTCCTGTCAGGCAGAAGACGCAAAAGCTTAAAATCACAAACCACCAGCTTCAGGAACAGCTTCTTTCCTGCTGTTCTCAGACTATTGAATAGACCTCTTAGAAGCTAGGAGTGCAGTCTCGATCTCTCAATCTACCTTGTGGTGGCCCTTGCACTTTTTATTGCTGCACTTCCCCTGTAGTTGTAGCACTGTGTTCTGCACTGTTTATGTTCTCTTTGCACCTGTGCCTGTTTATGGTTTGATTGTACTCGTGTCGCGCACGGTGCCTTTTGCCTGGACAGCACGTAAAACAAAGGTTTCACACTATCTAGGTATACATGACAATATTAAATCAATACCAATAGCAAATATATACCACTCGCACCACATGTGAGAACTAGGGCAACTGGGGACAATGTCATTGTGAAATTCAATGCCATTGTGCCTTGCCCGTATGCCAGTAACAACTTTGATGCATATTACACTTTTTCCATGGCAGCATTCCAAGGCTCGTCCACAAAGAAAGGAAAATTTGGCAACAAGCCAAGCTATATATCAATTTCAGTGATAACTCTTTGGTCATAGTGCGTAGCTACAAAAGCACCAGCAACATACATAATTCACCAACTAAACATTGCACTGTCCACATTTACCTCTGCTGAGCAAATTGCTCCATACGTCACAAAATGCTCAAAAATACATTAACAGGTTCATCGGCACAATCAAGGTTTCTCTATTGAGCTTTAATTTTACTTTAATTTTTTTATTTTTCATATTAATGTTCTTTATTAAAGGGATATTAACATGAAAACAAAATATAGAAAAGTAGATGAGGGCTCCCTTTCATGGAGTTTCTCCCAAGAGAGATTGCCACCTGTGTCAAAACGAGAGCAGAGAAACAACAAATTAATAATTGCAATGACTGTGCAATGACTCGCATGCTTGGAGATGGAGTTCAATCCTTCTGAAGTTGAATTTGGATTGATCTAATAAATGTGACAGAGTTCAAAATATGTCAACAATTCCAATGAGAAAATGTGTAATTGTTCTTTCCTGGAGATAGTAAAAGAAGATTGTCACTTCACATTGTTCCTCAGCTGGAAATATTAGAAATGCAATTCTATTGCCATCAAGGAATCAGTTCTTAGCTGACTATTGATCTCCTACAACCTATCACAAACAAAGTGCAAAACCCACTGAATAAGTTACTACTGTAGTGGTTAACATATCTGCTGCATTGAAACGGACTTATATAACCATATAACAATTACAGCACGGAAACAGGCCATCTCGGCCCTTCTAGTCCGTGCCGAACACATATTCTCACCTAGTCCCATCTATCTACACTCAGACCATAACCCTCTATTCCTTTCCCATCCATATACTTATCCAATTTATTTTTAAATGATAAAATCGAACCTGCCTCCACCACTTCCACTGGAAGTTCATTCCACACAGCTACCACTCTCTGAGCAAAGAAGTTCCCCCTCATGTTACCCCTAAACTTCTGTCCTTAATTCTCAAATCATGGCAAAAATGCTGGAGATACTCAGCGGGTGCGTCAGCGTCTATGGAGCGAAGGAAATAGGTAACGTTTCGGGCCGAAATCCTTCTTCAGACTTACATATAGAGTGGAGGGTGGATTGCTGCTGGAAGTACAGGCAGGTTTTGGCGGTATTGTTAGCTTGGGATGAGGGTTTCATTGGAGAGAAGCTCAGATGGAGATGGGCGTCATAGCACCAGTGGAATTAAGCAGCCTTTGAGAAAGCAAACTTATGTTGGACTCGAATCGGCGATTTGCATTAAAATACATTGAAGCAGGGTAAAAAACCTACTCAAAAATAATATGGGAAAGGCTGGAAATATGAATTACAAGGAGCAACTCTGAATAGAACCAACCTCTGATAATGAAGAGATAAGAAGGTTCTGTTTTGGACTGATCTCACGAACAGGCATGAGTTCAGACAGAGTATGTCTTATGTCTCCAAATCTACTTTACAACCAACGTCGGAAAGGTACACAGATCCACCATGAGTGAATTTATCCATTGGCCAAATACACACGTTCCACTGATCAACTTAAATGAGATTAATTGTAATAATAAAAACAGCAGAAAGTGAGTTACTTACCATGTATTTTGATATAACCCTTTAACACAGATTATTGCTGGATTCAATTAGAACAGTATGTATCCACAAACAGTCTAATGTATAGAAAGGAATATACTGGAAACGGAGAAGGAACCTGTTTGTGGATATATACTTTTCCTTTGCTGCAAATTAAACCATTCGACACTCACAAAAATATTGCTGTTTCTTAGATGTTATGATGAAGGGTCATATCTTCTTTTCCGATGTTGAATGGTTAGCCAGATACTTTGAATATTTTTGTACTTTTTTTGATTTCTGTCATTCTGAAATTTTCCACTGTTCCTTTAGATTTTTAAGAAAATTTCTCATTTGTTGGCCCTTTCTGTCTTTATCTCCTTCTACCACCATAACTCAATATCTACAACACTCTCCTTCAAACTACTTGAGCATATCCAAGTAACAACTCCACTATTAACTCTTTACCTTCCTCCCCAAACCACTCCACCACTCCTACATTCCTTATGGCAACTATCAAAATCAATTCCTTTGACTTACGATACGATACGATAGAAGTTCATTTATCCCAGGAGGGAAGTTGATCTGCCAATAGTCATAAAACACAAAATACATGAAACGCGAAATTAAAGTGATGAGTGGAAAGGATTGGGGATGTGCAAAGATTGGGGGGCAGGGGAGTCAGCCTACCCCACGACAGAAGGGAGAGGAGTTGTACAGTTTGATAACCACAGGGAAGATGGATCTCCTGTGGCGTTCTGTCCTGCATCTTGGGCTCATCTGTACCAATGCGCCCTTAACTTACCGTTACAAACACTTTTTAATAATACTTGCAGTATTATCAAGTATTAATAATAATTAAAGCAGGCGGCTTTTTAACTACATTAAAGATACTGGATCAGAAATTGCTTTACTATACATTGCTTTTGTTGACAAGCTCTATGGGATCTCTGAATGCCATTTAAAACAGTCCTGTGAAGATCATTGTCTTTCATTGTGAGGTCTACAGAATACAGAGACACTGAGGAATAGATAAAATACCATTGCTTTAAAACGTTCATTTTTAATTGCACCGCACTGATATTTTGAAGTCATGGAAAGGGTTTAAGGTTATTATATATAAATTCTATTTACATAGAGCTTATCAATTACTGTATTTGTTCATTTTTGGGTTGCGGTTTTGCTATTAGAGTCAGCATTTATTGTGCTTGGGAAGGTGGAGGTGAGCCATCTAGAGAGCCTACAGCCCCTATTGAGCTGGAGAACATAGACATCTAGGGTTCAGATCCAATGACAATAAAGGGACAGTGATATATTTCCTGCTTAGGGTACCTGGATGATTCATCGTGTATGTGCTGTCTTTGACATTCGTGGTGCTCGAGGTCCTATGTTTGGGAGCTACTAGGTGAGTAATTGCAGCTCAACTTATTGGTGAAACACATACGGATGCTACACACTTTAATTCTCCTTCCCATTCCTACACAGACCTTTTTGTCCTAGGTCTACTCCTGGTAAGCACGTAGAATGTACGTAGCGGGTACGTTGGAGCTCGGGACGTCACTTAGCGGCCCGTAACGCTAACGGCAGGTACTCAGGAAACGCGGTAAGCTCGAGAAGATTTTTCAACGTATTGAAAAATGTCCACGAGAGCCCCGAGTACCTACAAGCGGCTATTACCGTAATTCTCCAAGTTCAAATCAGGGGAAACACTTGAATTAGCACGTACAGTGGGACAGCCCCTTAAGGCCAAATGCAAATTGGAGGAACAGCATCTCATATTTCATTTGGGAAGCTAATAGCCCAGTGGTACGGATAAGGATTCTCTAACTTCAGATAGTATTGGCATTCCCTCTCTCGCTAGCCTTCCCCCACCCAAGTCACACTAGCTTCTCGTTTTCACCCAACAAATAGCTAACAATGGCCTGTTTCCTTTATCATCATTACTTTTTTGCATATCTTTCATTCATTGTTCTTTATCTCTCCTTATCATCGTCCATATCTATTGTTTTCCTAATCCCTAACCAGTCTGAAGAAGGGTCTTAACCCGAAACATTACCCATTCCATCTCTCCAGAGATGCTCCCTTCCCCGCTGAGTTACTCCAGGTTTTTGTGTCTGTCTTTGATGTAACTTACATTGATTTGTTACTTTAAAAAAAAAATCTAATTCCCAATAAAATAGAGACTGCTGAGATGGTGGACGGTGTTAAGGAGAGAAAATTAATATTTAAATACCTATCTTCCATCTACTATGCATCTTTTGCTTGCCATTTATAATTTCGTCTCTAATTAAATGGTGTGCCCTTTCTTTGATATAGGGATGGTTAAACAAGTTCATTATCAGTGCTATTTAAAGTCATTACAAATGATGCAGAGGAAATGGCTGGAACAGAATATATTTAAATTACTGAGGTTAATTCCTTATACTGGCTACGGGAGGGGTAATCAATTATAGTATCAATCTGCACGTTAAATTTCACTTTCCTCACATTATCTATTCACATATAATGCCTGCTCATTTCTTCAGCTAATGAGGCTCCAAAACACATCCATAGAACTTATTTTCATTGAGCCTATAAATTTGGGGCTAACTTTCCTAATATTCACAAATAGCATGCATTTTCCTCAATGCATTTTCTTTTAAGTTGAAACCAGTTTCTGCTGCCATTCCATTATCTATCTTATGCTCATGAGCTATCGGAAATCTTTGTCCATGCCTTTGGCTTCTCCAGGTAATTATCTGTCTTTTCCTCCATCATTTTAATCTTAAATCAACAGCGCATATCCTATTATCTCTTCTTTATTTATTGACTTCCTCTGGCTCCTGCTTCTAAAATGACAGACATTTAAATCACCCTTATGGGTTTATCAGTTCATCATCGTAGCCTTATTCACCCCACTGATGCATATATGTGCATGTGCAATCATTCCTCCCTTTTCAGATGGGACGATACAGAAGTATATAAACGCACACCTCGAGATTTCTTCCCAGATGTTATCAAGTAACTCAATTATCCTACCACAATTAGTGAGCTGTACTGAACTACTATCTACGTCTTTGGTGACCCTTGGACTATCCTTGATCGGACATTGCTGGCTTATCTTGCATGAAACGTTATTCCCTTATCATGTACATACACACTATAAAGATCTCGATTGTAATCCAGTGTTTCTACCGACTGGATAGCACGCGACAAAAGCTTTTCACTGTACCTCGGCACACATGACATTAAACTAAACTGATTTTCAGTTGTGCATTCAACTGCTTGGCCCCATGACCTAGAAATTCTCTTTGAACCATTTTGCCTCTCAATTTTCCTAAAATTGTTAACATCAATTTTTTGGCCAAGCTTTGCTATTTCTCAACAGCCTGGGATCGTCCAAGTTAGCAAGCCCGCGTCCAAGGTTAAAGAATTTGCAGATCACATTGGCCATCCCGCGATTCTCACAAGGTAATGGAAAATTCCCCAACAACGCATCACTTACCATGTCAACTCATTTTTATTCTTCACCTACATGCATATGCACAAATGCACACAATGTTGCATGGAAATCAACACTGACCAACCCATAACAGCATAAGATAAACATAAAAACAAAGAAATTAGGTGCAGGAATAGGCCATTCGGCCCTTCGAGCCTGCACCGCCATTCAATATGATCATGGCTGATCATCCAACTCAGTATCCCGTACCTGCCTTCTCTCCATACCCTCTGATCCCCTTAGCCACAAGGACCACATCTAACTCCCTCTTAAATATATCCAATGAACTGGCCTCAACTACCCTCTGTGGCAGAGAATTCCAGAGACCCACCACTCTCTGTGTGAAAAAATTCCTTCTCATCTCGGTCCTAAAGGATTTCCCCCTTATCCTTAAGCTGTGACCCCTTGTCCTGGACGTCCCCAACATCGGGAACAATCTTCCTGCATCTAGCCTGTCCAACCCCTTAAGAATCTTGTAAGTTTCTATAAGATCCCCTCTCAAACTCCTAAATTCTAGAGAGTATAAACCGAGTCTATGCAGTCTTTGTTCATAAGACAGTCCTGACATCCCAGGAATCAGTCTGGTGAACCTTCGCTGCACTCCCTCTATGGCAATAATGTCCTTCCTCAGATTTGGAGACCAGAACTGTACGCAATACTCCAGGTGTGGCCTCACCAAGACCCTATACAACTGAAGTAGAACCTCCCTGCTCCTATACTCAAATCCTTTTGCTATGAAAGCTAACATACCATTGGCTTTCTTCACTGCCTGTTGTACCTGCATGCCTACTTTCAATGACTGGTGTACCATGACACCCAGGTCACGCTGCATCTCCCCTTTTCCTAATCGGCCACCATTTAGATAGTAGTCGGTTTTCCTATTTTTGCCAACAAAGTGGATAACCTCACATTTATCCACATTATACAGCATCTGCCAAACATTTGCCCACTCACCCAGCCTATCCAAGTCACCTTGCATTCTCCTAGCATCCTCCTCACAGCTAACACTGCCCCCCAGCTTAGTGTCATCCGCAAACTTGGAGATATTGCCTTCAATTCCCTCATCCAGATCATTTATGTATATTGTAAATAGCTGGGGTCCCAGCACTGAACCTTGCGGTACCCCACTAGTCACTGCCTGCCATTGTGAAAACGACCCGTTAACTCCTACTCTTTGCTTCCTGTTTGCCAGCCAGTTCTCTATCCACATCAATACTGAACCCCCAATGCCATATGCTTTAAGTTTATATACTAATCGCTTATGTGGGACCTTGTCGAAAGCCTTCTGGAAGTCCAGATACACCACATCCACTGGTTCTCCCCCATCCACGCTACTAGTTACATCCTCGAAAAATTCCACAAGATTCGTCAGACATGATTTACCTTTCGTAAATCCATGCTGACTTTGTCCAATGATTTCACCACTTTCCAAATGTGCTGCTATCCCATCTTTAATAACTGACTCTAGCAGTTTCCCCACTACCTATGTTAGACTAACTGGTCTGTAATTCCCCGTTTTCTCTCTCCCCCCCTTCTTAAAAAGAGGGGTTACGTTTGCTACCCGCCAATCCTCAGGAACTACTCCAGAATCTAAAGAGTTTTGAAAGATTATCACTAATGCATCCACTATTTCCGGAGCTACTTCCTTAAGTACTCTGGGATGCAGCCTATCTGGCCCTGGGGATTTATCGGCCTTTAATCCATTCAATTTACCCAACACCACTTCCCGACTAACCTGGATTTCACTCAAGTACTCCTTTGACCTGCGGTCCCCTGCTATTTCCGGCAGATTATTTATGTCTTCCTTAGTGAAGACGGAACCAAAGTAGTTATTCAATTGGTCCGCCATATCCTTGTTCCCCATGATCAACTCACCTGTTTCTGACTGCAAGGGACCTACATTTGTTTTAACTAATCTCTTTCTCTTCACATATCTATAAAAACTTTTGCAGTCAGTTTTTATGTTCCCTGCCAGTTTTCTTTCATAATCTATTTTTCCTTTCCTAATCAAGCCCTTTGTCCTTCTCTGCTGGTCTCTGAATTTCTCCCAGTCCTCTGGTATGCTGCTTTTTCTGGCTACTTTGTACGCATCATCCTTTGCTTTGATACTATCCCTGATTTCCCTTGTTATCCACGGATGCACTACCTTCCCTGATCTATTCTTTTGCCAAATTGGGATGAACAATTTTTGTAGTTCATCCATGCAGTCTTTAAATGTCTTCCATTGCGTATCCGCCGTCAACCCTTTTAGAATTGATTGCCAGTCAATCTTGGCCAATTCACGTCTCATACCCTCAAAGTTACCTTTCCTTAAGTTCAGAACCATTGTTTCTGAATTAACAATGTCACTCTCCATCCTAATGAAGAACTTGACCATATTATGGTCACTCTTGCCCAAGGGGGCACGCACAATAAGACTGCTAACTAACCCTTCCTCATTACTCAATACCCAGTCTAAAATAGCCTGCTCTCTCGTTGGTTCCTCTACATGTTGATTTAGATAACTATCCCTCATACTTTCCAAAAAATCCTCTTCCTCAGCGCCCCTGCCAATTTGATTAACCCAATCTATATGTAGATTGAAGTCACCCATTATAACTGTTTTGCCTTTGTCGCACGCATTTCTAATTTCCTGTTTGATACCATCCCCAACTTCACTACTACTGTTAGGTGGCCTGTACACAACTCCCACTAGCGTTTTCTGCCCCTTAGTGTTTCGCAGCTCTACCCATACCGATTCCACATGCTCCAAGCTAATGTCCTTCCTTTCCATTGCGTTAATCTCCTCTCTAACCAGCAACGCTACCACACCTCCTTTTCCTTTCTCTCTATCCCTCCTGAATATTGAATACCCCTGGATGTTCAGCTCCCAGCCTTGGTCACCCTGGAGCCATGTCTCCGTGAGCCCAACTATATCATACTCATTAATAGCTATCTGCACGTTCAACTCATCCACCTTATTACGAATACTCCTTGCATTGAGACACAAGGCCTTCAGGCTTGTTTTTACAACGCTCTTACCCCTTTTACTTTTCACCTTGCTCCCTATTGCTTCCACCCTCGTTTTACACCCACCTGCCTCTCTGCTCTTGTACCCATCCCCCTGCCACATTAGTTTAAATCCTCCCCGACAGCACTAGCAAACACTCCCCCAAGGACATTGGTTCCATTCCAGCCCAGGTGCAGACCGTCCTGTTTGTACTGGTCCCACCTCCCCCAGAAATGGTCCCAGTGCCCTAAAAATTTTTAGGGCACTGGGACCCTAGACCCTAAATAAAGAAGCAGAATAAGGCCATTCACCCTAACGAGTCTGTCTGCCATTCAATTATGGCTGATCTATTTCTCCTTCTCCTAGACACAAAATGCTGAAGTAACTCAGCAGGATAGGCAGCATCACTCGAGAGAAGGAATGGACATGTTGCCTGTCCCGCTCAGTTACTCCAGCATTTTGTGTCTATCTTCGGTTTAAACCAACATCTGCAGTTCCTCCATCATATTTCTCCTGCCTTATCAGCGTAACCTTTAACACACTTACTAACCTCCATGGTATTGGGGGTAGGGTGTTGACATGGATAGAAAATTAGTTCGCAGACCGGAAGCAAACAGTAGGAGGGAATGGGTCCTTTTCAGAATGGCAGGCAGTGGCGAGTGGAGTGCCGCAAGGCTCGGTGTTGGGGCCACAACTGTTTACCATATATATTAATGATTTGGAAGAGGGAATTAGGAGCAACACTAGCAAGTTTGCGGATGACATGAAGCTGTGTGGCAGTGTGAACTGTGAAGAGGATGTTAAGAGGTTGCAGGGGGACCTGGACAGGTCGAGTGAGTGGGCAGATGCGTGGCAGATGCAGTATAATATAGATAAATGTGAGGTTATCCACTTTGGCGGCAAAAACAAGGCGGAAGATTATTATCTCAATGGGGTTAGGTTAGGTAAGGGGGAGGTACAGTGAGACCTGGATGTCCTTGTACACCGGTCACTGAAAGTTGGCGTGCAGGTACAGCAGGCAGTGAAGAAAGCTAATGGAATGTTGGCCTTCATAACAAGAGGATTTCAGTATAGGAGTAAAGAGGTTCTTCTGCAGTTGTATAGGGCTCTGGTGAGACCACGTCTGGAGTATTGTGTACAGTTTTGGTCTCCTAATTTGAGGAAGAACATCCTTGTGATTGAGGCAGTGCAGCGTAGGTTCACGAGATTGATCCCTGGGATGGCGGGACTGTCATTTGAGAAAAGATTGAAAATACTAGGCTTGTATTCACTGGAGTTTAGAAGGATGAGGGGATATCTTATAGAAACATATACAATTATAAAAGGACTGGACAAGCTAGATGCAGGAAACATGTTCCCAATGTTGGGTGAGTCCAGAACCAGGGGCCACAGTCTTAGAATAAAGGGGAGGTCATTTAAGACTGAGGTGAGAAAAACTTTTTTACCCAGAGATTTGTGAATTTATGGAATTCCCTGCCACAGAGGGCAGTGGCGGCCAAATCACTGGATGGATTTAAGAGAGAGTTGGATAGAGCTCTAGGGGCTAGTGGGGTCAAGGGATATGGGGAGAAGGCAGGCACAGGTTATTGTTAGCGGACGATCAGCCATAATCACAATGAATGGCGGTGCTGGCTCGAAGGGCCGAATGGCCTCCTCCTGCACCTATTTTCTATGTTTCTATGTAACCAATAAACTTCAAATGACAAACACATCTTGTTCCACTCCAGTTGTACTTCCAGTCCAAAATACATATGGGTGTTCCTTGATTATAGCCGTGTTAATATCTTGATTGGCAAACAGAAATGTTTGCTCTTTCAGAGCATCGCGTCACAGATGGCAACAGAATATTAAAGTGGCTCCATGTGACATTTTGGAGTGAGTACCTGTGACACCCACATCTGACAAGAAACTGCACCCTTCGTATCTCTACTTTCCCTCTCCTATCTCTCAGTCTGAAGAAGGGTCTCGACCCGAAAGGTCATCTATTCCTTCTCTCCAGAGATGGTGCCTTTCCTGCTGAGTTATACCAGCATTGTATGTCTATCTTTTAAAGAAAACCTGTTTGGACACCAGGTTTTTAAAACCTGGTTAGTGCAATGCTTCGAAAAAATCTTCTACTCTGTGCTAAAGAAAGGTTCCTTCATGGTCCCAATGCTCCCAGAATTTCTCTTATGCCAAGTAAAATATAAAATGAATTAGACCATTGTTTGATAGAATTTTGCATACAAACAAAATGTTAGCATGAAGACTGCACCAAGGACACCCTAATGTCTCAAAGGCCTACTATTTGTAGATGCCAAGAAAGGAATGTTATCCCCATATCAGAATTTGTGAATGAACACTGCCAGCACATTTCCTATTAAAATAACTCTCAAGACTTGCTACTAGCAATCAGAAAAGATGAGCATCTTGGACACCAAGACCATGACAATGGGACTGAAAATGATTACTGGGACTAGGTGCATTGTGCCCCAACAGGTTCAAGTGTCTTAGGAAGATAAGATGCATAATGTTCACAGCCCAATTGCCGGTTCACTTTCTTCACTGATTATGGCTTTAACTGTGCAGTAGATCTAATGAGGCCTTCATAATATCCACAGAATCCCAAATGGCAGATGATCAGATATTTTTACATTCAGAGTCTGAAGGGTCTCAACCTGAAACATCACCCATTCTTTCTCTCCAGAGATGTTGCCTGTCCTGCTGAGTTACTCCAGCTTTTTGTGTCTATCTTATATAACGCCAATGGCCAACGAATTTTGATTCTGTAAGCGAGACAGACATTGCATCCAAAACCTTTCCTTGGGAGTGGAGGGGGATGGAGGGAGGGGGGTGGGGGGAGATAGTCTTTTAAAACTCATAATTGTATGTGCTACTTTAAGCTTCCTCTGGAAGATCATTCCAGATGTGGAATGCATCTCTGAGAGTTGTACCCTGAGGTGTCTCCTAAATCTCTCCCTCTCTCTCTCAAGTCTATGCCCACTGGTTTTAGATTACTCTAGCATGTTAAACAGACTGAGTCTCTTCACTTTATCCATGCCCATTCTGAACTTGTACATCTCAATATTGTCACACGTCAACCTCCTAAGCTCCAAAGAGAAACCTCCCAGCCTATTCAGCCTGGAACCCTAGATAATATCCTGGTGAATCTCTTCTGCACTCATTCCGACTTAACATCCTACCTACAGTAGGACAACCAGAAATGTATATATTCTGCATTCTATACCTTCCCCTTTGCTCTATCTATTGTACATTACTTTGATTTGATTATAGTTTTGTATAGTATTATCTGATCTGTTAATATATAAAATGAAGCTTTTCGCTGTAACAAAAATCCTAAACCTAAAATATGTCAAGCGTTGTCAACTCAAATAATTATCTAGTACCTGGTGCAGTTTCTCTTACAGTATTGCCATGAAATTGTTTTCCCATTCAAAGTCTCAAAAAAGTTGTAATCTATGTTGAAGATAGACACACAAAGCTGGAGTAAGTCAATGGGCCAGGCAGCATCTCTGGAGAAAAGGAATAGGTGATGTTTCGGTCGAGACCCTTCTTCAAAAATTTGTATTGGTTTTTAAAGACATTGGGTTCGTTCTCAGGCCAAGGATTCTGTTGGGTCTTCCCAGCAGTTTTGGAAGAAAGAGCTGGGATTTCTCCCCTTAAATGGTGGTAAGTCCCAATCTTACTGACCATGCTCTGCTGGCCGTGGACTATAAAGGGGCTGTCCCACTTGTCGACATAATCCGCGAGTTCTGGTGAGTTTGCCCTCGACTCATACTCGCAGTATGGTCAACACGAGGTCTTTGTAACTCTCCTTCATGCTTGAGAGTAGTCCTCGTATATTCGAGGCCTCAGCTAGGTCGCGGCGTATTTTTCAACATGTTGAAAAATGCCCGCAAGTAATAAACGGTCGCCATGGAAAAAATCGATGCTTTTTTCCTCATAGGTTTAGTTGTAATAGGTCAGCATGTTAGTGATAGGTAGTCGAAGGTAGTCATAGATAGTCTTCATCATAGTCGACGGGAGGTCGAAGGAGGTTGTCTTCACTCTCCACTATTTGGTGTCCAATTTTCCGAAGTTAGTCGTAGCTAGTCGAAGCTAGTCTTCAACGTAGTCGAAGGAGGTCTTCTACATAGTCGAAGGAGGTCTTCAACATGACATTTATTCAAACTCTCCTAAACTCTTCTAATTAGGTCGCCGCAGTGGGACAGTCCCTTAAGGGTAGGCAGGATCTGGTTGTAATCCTCCAATATAACACGGGGCAGATTTGCTTTCTAATTCTGCATCAGTTTAGACCAGATTAATAAATGAAGACAACAGTGCCGCAAGGCTTGAATGAAGCCACCAGTGCCGCATTGAAGAAAGGGTAAGATACAATATGAGTATCTTATCAGTTAGAGACTGCAGATGCAGGAATATTGACCAAATATCAAAGTACTGGAGGAACTCAAGGAGTCAAGCAACATCTAATGAGGTGACAGACAGACGATGTTTCAGGTCAGGGCCCATTTTCAAAGAACTTAATTAGTCGTGCTTTGTTGGTCTTAAATATTTCAAAGTATATTGTGTTTATGATGGTTCTGTTGATTTTGTATTTAATAATGTAAGCCTTATATTTAATTTATTTGAGTTGGTAACGGTTTCTGAAGGTCAATGCTATTTCTGGCAAGTATGACAGCCAGCTAAACTGGAGTTAGAATTAATTACTCCACTGTTGTTCAAGACTCCGATACAACTTAAGACCATGCAACCTGGCCCCAGGATAATCAAGGTAAACAATATTGTCCTCTTGGATGAGTTGCTCAGGTCAATGGCTAGCATGAAGGGGGCCAATGTTGGGTTGTGCCCAAAAAAGCACAAAGTGGATTTTTTTCAAAAATCCTTGAATACTTAACTCAAATTTGGACAATAGGAACATTTCAAGGCTGACATCACCATTTCCCAACATCAGAAAGTTAGGGGGAAAAAAAGAGGCAGAGCTCTAATAGCTTTGATCTTCACTCCTCTTACATTGTGATAGGATTTCCCCCCAGAAATTGGGAACTGGACCCATGCCTGTTCCTCATCTTGCTGGAGTAATGATGTAATGAATTCAATTCACTTTTCCTGCAGCAATGTTAAAGGATGTTCTCATGAAAGAGGAGATCCCTGAAGAAAGTGTATCTGTGCATGTTTGGACGACAGAGATCAGCAAGATGGTTTGGTGCCACATAACAGCTCTCTACTCAATTTTACTTCCTGACTGTGTGTTTCCAGGCTTCGTCAGGAAGTGGGACGAGGCCACCTTAATGGCCATGACAAGAAATAACCTCCAGTTGCTTGGAGCAGATACAATACTCTGTTAGTCAGATCAGAGACAGGACAACCTTGGCCTGGAAACACACCTACATAATACTGTTTTGTTCAGCATTATGAGATTGAAAATCTATTTACTCCCAGGTGAATATGCAACAACCATTGCTTTACATCAGTCTAAAAATTAGGCCAGGCAGCCACACATCAGCAATACATGAGATGACAATTTCCGCAGGCATTTCTCTTTTTTGAGTATTACCTGGAAACTCAAGACTAAGTTATCCCAATAATGCAATGAGAGATTGGGATCTCTGCAGTTATTATTTCCTTTTCTCCCTTCATTAGCCATAAATTGTCAGGGCTTTGAGTATAAGAGTCTTGATGTCATGTTGCAGCTTTGTAAACTTTGGTTAGCCTACATTAGTTCTGCTCACCCCATTTCAGGAAGGATAGGTTTTGGAGAGGGCGAAGAAGATGTTTACCAGAATGCTGCCTGGATTAGAACGTATTAGCTATAAAACGAGGTTGGACAAACTTGGATTATACGCTCTGGAAAATTGGAAGATGAGGGGAGACCTGATAGAACTATACAAGTGGCATAGATAAGATACAGTCAGAACCTTTGTTCCTGAGGATAGAAACATCATAGACTGGAGAGATTAACTTTGAGGTGAGGAGGGTAAAATTTAAAGGAGATGCAGGACACAATTATTTTTACTTCACACAGAGGGTCGTGGATCCCGAAACACGCTGCCAGGGGTGTTAGTGGAAGCAAATATGATAGTGGTATTTGAGAGGCTTCTAGATAGCCAAACAAATTTACAGGAAAGGGAGGAATATAGATTACATGTGGGCAAAATAAATTGGTTTAACTTGAAATCATGTTTAGCATGGACATTGGGAACTGAGGAACTTGTTCCTGTGCTATACTATTCTATGGTAAACCACTGAACACCAAACCCAGCCATTGTTGGACCATCCCACTCACTCCTCCTTCAACAACCAATTTATAAATCATCCTGCCACAATCAGAAAGCACCGCTGAACTACTATCTATCTCTTTGATGACTCTCAGACTATCCTTGATCGGACTTTGCTGGCTTTACATTGCACTAAACATAATTTCCTTATCATGTATCTATACACTGTGAATGGTTCAATTGTAATCATGTATTGTCTTTCTGCTGGCTGCTTAGCACGCAACACAAGCTTTTCACAGTTCCTCGGTGCACACGACAATAAACTAAACTGAAACTGATAAATATACCTGATTCTCACCTAAGGCCACCAAAAGCAGCAATGCCTCTGATGGAGATCCTAATCTCTATCCGCAGCCATCGGTCACTATCCCCATGATCAATGCCCATCCAGCAATCCTCAACCCTTGATGATGATCCCCTTAAACTCCTGAGCCAGTTTAGTGTTCCAGGCTGCACATCCCCTTGCTACAAGTGTTAAAGAAGGAACTGCAGATACTGGAGAATCGAGGGTTACACAAAAAGCTGGAGAAACTCAGCGGGTGCAGCAGCATCTAAGGAGCGAAGGAGATAGGCGACGTTTTGGGTCGAGACCCTTCTTCAGACTGGTCAGAGATCCTAGTCTGAAGAAGGGTCTCGACCCGAAACGTTGCCCATCTCCTTCGCTCCTTAGATGCTGCTGCACCCGCTGAGTTTCTCCAGCTTTTTGTGTAACCCTTGCTACAAGTATCAGGTATTATCTCAGGACAATGCACAAGGTCCATCATGCATGCATGAGAATTTCTAGGCCTCTGAGCTTATTCAAATTCCGAGACACACTTGACCTTCAATATATGTGTCTGTGGGACACCAAAATATCATAACAATTCTACATTGCTTGTGGAGTTAGTTTTAGAATTTAGTTTCTACTTCCAGTCAATTTCTAAACAGTTTAGAAACCAGATCGTCGTTAGACTACTATCAAAATGAAAATGCAATGAAAACTATCATATACCCATTCCCAGGTCGTTAGCCAAGACTACAAAACAATATTTTATTTAATATGTACATTAATAACACTATAAGGCTACACCTAAGTAGAAATACTTTGATTTTTTTTAGGGAAAGCTGAGAAGGGGAGGAGAAAGTAAGGACTACCTGAAATTAGAGAAGGCAATGTTCACACCGCCGGGGTGCAAACTGCCAAAGCGAAACTCACTGGTTCCACCTCTTCCTTTCTTCTCCCCCCCCCCCCCCCCCCCCCCCACCACCCCACCCTCATATCAGTTTGAAGAAGGGTTTCGGCCCGAAACGTTGCCTATTTCCTTCACTCCGTAGATGCTGCCTCACCCAGTTTCTCCAGCACTTTTGTCTACTATCTAAGTAGAAATGTTCTGTTAAATCACAACCCATTGTAAATTTGATCATTTAAAATTTATGTAATCACAAACCATGATTTCAACACTTGTGAAATCTTTCAACTACACACGTGTTCTCCCAAAAGTTAGTATCCGAGCAACATGACAAAGAGAAAATGTCAGCAGCAAGAATATCCTGTTTCAGCTGTAGGGCAGTGAATGTACCCACCAGCTAGCTCCTGAGGTCAAGGAAAGAGCGTTCACATCGTGGCCCTGTTTCCACCAATCTTTCCACTAATACACACAAGAAGCGCAAGACGCCATTGTATGCAGGTACCGAGAAGTGTGTTCAGCTCTGGCTGAACAATTTCTAATCTTCAAGTCAAGAGAGCTCTATTGTCATGTGTCCCAGATAGGACAATTAAATTCTTGAATGAAAGAAAATGCTTCTTCTTATCGACTCCACATCACAAGGTTAGAAATTGTTCACAGACGTGGTGCCGTGACGTGAATGCTCTTTCCTTGACCCCAAGAAGAAGCTAGCTCCTATGGTTTCCCTATTTGTGCCCACAGCCCCTTTCCCTTCAGGCTAATAAGATCTAGGGTCACAGACTCGAGATAAAAAGACCTTGACTAAACTTTACCCTTAGCACAAGTGTATGACATCCACAAAGCTGATGTATTCTTCTTCCAGTGCCATGTACACAAACCATGTGCAAAATTCATAGCTGAAATTTGGAAAGAAAAGTGGGGTTTCACCCTTAGCCTAAGGTACATTTAATTGTCTTCACAGTAGTACAAAATTGAGTTATCACTGTCCTGGTAATGAGATATGGAACGGAATACTTTATTGTCATGTGACAAGGCACAGTGAAATTCTTTGCTTGCAAATAGTCACCACATACGGCGCTGACAAAGTTACAAAGTATCCGCGCCAGGTCCCCCTTTGTTTCCACCCCCCCCCCCCCCCCCCCCCCCCCCCCCCCCCCACCCCCCGCCTCACAGCGATTCCCCCACACCGGGTGCTCCATTGCTCTTCGCCAACCCCCCAATCACGGTGTTTCACCCGCGCCCTCATCTACGCCGACCGCGGGTTCATCGGCCGCAAGGCTCCACCACCGCCGCCGAGGCTCACCGCCGCCATTAGATATCATTGGTGTCTATCACCATTTGCCAAATTCCCACCATTCTTCTGTGATCCAAGGAGATTTTGATTGACTTCAGGAAGCAAAGCGGTACACACACCCAAGTCAACATTGATGATGCCAAAATGGAGATGATCAAAAGCTTCAAGGTCCTAAGGATAAATATCACCAAGTCGTTCTGGACCTGCCACATTGAAGCTATGGCCAAAAAAGCACATGAATGCCTCCACTTCCTTAGAAACATTAGGAAGTTCCGCATGTCCCCAACAACCCTCACAAACTTCTATAGATGTGCTGTAGAAAGTATCTTATCGGGATGCATCACAGCCTGGCTTCCAGACCATCACACAAACCAACCTCCCTTCCATTGACTCCATCTACACTTCATGCCACCTCGGCAAGGTCACCACTGCTTAATCAAGGATGAGTCGCTCACCACTCCCTCTTCTCCCCTCTCCCATGAGGCAAGAGATACAGAAGTTTGAAAACGCACAGGTCCAGACTCAGGAACAGTTTCTTCTCAGCTGTTATCTGGCAACTGAATGGTCCTCTCATCAGCTAGAGGGCAGTTCTGACCTCCCATCTACCTCATTGGAGACCTTTGAACCATTTTTAATTGGATTGTGTCAGACTTCAGTGTTACATCTTGCACTGAATGGTGTACCCGCTATCTGTGCACTATGGGCAGGCTTGATCATATTCATGTGTGTTTTTTTTTTCTCTGACAGGACAGCACGCAAACAAAAGCTTCTCACTGGACCTCAAGCCAAAAGTTTTTCACTGTACCACGTGACAATAATAAACATCAACTAAACTATTTGACTGAGAGGATTCAACAAATGAACATGGCTAAACCGAGCTAAAAATCCACTAAAGCAGGCATTTGAGTAATGTTGATTATGTTTCAGACAGAACAAGTACCAAGAAAGCAGAGATGTTGGAGACGTTGAATTTGGAAAGAATTAGATTTGTCCTTTTGGACAGGTATAATTCTTTTGAATCGATATGGTCTCCATATATACAGTATTTAGAAAAGTAGCTATTCTTGGAATCACGGCTCGACGGACACCCTATGGATCCGATGCGAATAACTTACTTATAATTGATATTATTGTGCATTTATTAGAGATATTTCTGAATGAAATAGTATTTCGTATAATGACTTTAGTTTTTGTTTATATATATGTAATATTTTTGTTTTTCAAATTTTCCCTTTTTATTTTCTTTTTATTTACGATTGAAGTATGTGGGAAGAATTTTTTATTCTTTTTTATTTACTCTTTTTTCTTTTCTCTTTTATATATCTTTTTCTTTATTTCCAAAAAATAGAAGATATTAAGTATTGATATGTTATTTGTAGTAATATTGAATTAAGGTGTTAGTTTATAAAGTAAGCTTTACATTGTAAACGGTTTACTTCAAATAAAAAAATATTACAAAAAAAAAACAAGTACCAAGACTCAGGATCTTCGTTATTGGATTATCAGGATAATCTCTGCAGTATCTTTACTTTCATTTTGTGACGGTGAGAAATCAGCATATGTTCTATGTACTTCCTCCTCTCCATCTGGCCAGGTGCCACTAGAGTGCACGTTGCTCTCCAGGCAAATCCCCTGACCTTTGGTAATACTGTTGCCATAATATTTCAAGTCAAGCAGCTGCCACTCCCACAGCTGAATAATAAAGGACCAAGGCAACGCCAAGCTGCCATTAATCCCATTGCTGCAAACATTGCTCCCTGCAAAGTGGCCTCCATATTAACGTTACATAACATATTTAGCACTCCCCAGCTCCCACCCAGAAGGATTTAGCTGTCAAACTGAAAGAAAAAAACACAAGCACAATGCTGGAAAACTGAGCAAAAACAGTCAATATGGGAATAATGCAGCTGGACAGACAGTGTCCGGGGAAAGAGAAACAGCCAATGTTTAGGGTCTGGAAGATTTGAATCTCCCCCCTCCCCCCCCTCCCCCCCCTCCCCCCCCTCCCCCAACATTTTCTGTTTTGGTGCCAAATTGTCTTTCCACTGGTGGTGAATGAACCAACAAAGGGGGCAGAAATACATCTGCTCGACCACTTCCTCACTAATTTTCTTGTTAAAACGCCCATAGTGTGTTGGTAAATGTGATCATCACACGTCCCTGTAGCGAGATACTCCTACCTTTACACTGAGCACATCCCTCATCATGTTGCCTACTTCTACAATCATACTAAATGGATGGGATCACAAAACACATTAGAATTTCCTCCCACTTTCCAAAGACGTACAGATTTGTCAGTTGAATGGCTTTGGTGAAAGTGTAAATTGTCCGTATTATGTGTGGGAGCTAGTGCATTGGGGATCGTTAGTTGGCACGGACTCAGTGGGCCTGTCGACGCGCTGCATCTCTAAACTAAATGAAAGGTGAGTTCCAAAGGCTGAAAGATTTGCAAACATATTCAGCTAAAGATGTTGGGTGGGAAGATACATCTCGGCTCCCTCGCAAAAAGCCCAGGATGGTCAAAGCTGGTCTTCAGCCTTTACAATTCAATCCACATCACACACTGAGAGTAGTGGAGACAGCAGAAGACTGCGGTACTGGACAATGACTAAATCGCACAATGCCTGCTCTCCCAAACCCGTCTTACCATTGGCCAAGCACTTCTGGTACAGTTGCTACACTGGCATTTATTTTTATTTACTCAGTTTCGTGGGGTTCTGGTCACTGATGGCAAGGCCGGTGTACATTGCCCATCCACAATTATTCTTGAGCATGTGAAGGTGAGCCACCAATTTGAACTTCTGCTGCCTTTCAGGTGCTATTGAGTAGGAAGTTCACAAATACCTCACATGTTATCAACTATTTATAATGATAGAATTTAAAGTGATGCAAACCTATCATTAATCTCACACTTCCAAATATTTATTCTCTTAAGAGTGGCCCCTCATGTATAATGTTATATACTATATGCTGCCTTTAATTTCCATGTGACCATCTTTGTGACTACAATCATCAAATGATATCAAACTTATCTTTTTAGATTATCTGAATAGGTGGGCGTACTGTCAGTGGTGCAAGTCACACACTGTCCCAATTGAGAGGTATACCACTGATCTTTCAACATTACCAGGCCTAAATCCTTAACCCCCCCCCCCCAACCAGCATTGAGAGAACATTCACCAGAAGGATAGCAACATCGCCAAGAGTAATCAATGGTGGGGCAGCACAGTGGGACAGCTGATAGAGATGCTGTCGCACAACGCCAGAGACCCGGTTCAATCCTGACCTCAGATATAGTCTATACAGCATTTGTACATTATTCTCCCTGTGACCTTGTACGTTTCCACCCACATCCCAAAGACGTGCGGGATTGTTGGTTAATTGGCTTATATAAATTGCCGAGTGTGTGGGGAGTGGATGCATAAGTGAGATAACTTAAAACTAGTGTGAATGGGTGATCAATAGTCAGCATGGAGGCTTGTTTTTGGGCTGAAGGGCTCGTTTTTGTGCTGTGTTTTCAAAACAATTTAAATACTGACCTTTTCATTAATACCTAGACCCTTTAAAACCAAGTGTGTCTCACAGACTAGCATTTATGTTGGGACATTAATACAGTTTTTTTTAAATCCCAAAATGGTTTACAGCCAATCCATTATTTCTGAAATATAGTCCATGATGTAATATATAAAATGTTACATTAGAACAAGCAAACTTCCAGCAAACAAGAATAAGTGGATAATCTGTTCTGGTGCTTTCAGTTGAAGGTTAAGTATTGGCTACGACACTGGGGAGATTCTTCCTCTGTGGCCAATATGTGAGAAAACGGAGGCTCTTCAGTTTAAGGGCCTATCTGCAAGACCGCACCTACAACTGTATGATGCTCCTTTAAGGGCCTGTCCCACGTAGGCGATTTTTTTGACAACTGCCGGCGACAGTCACAGTCGTAGCAGGTCGCTTAAAAAACGGTGACTGGACTCCCCCTGCGACAATGTCTGCGATAACCTATCGCCTAGTCGACGTCAAGCTATGGCAAGCTACCGACAACCGGCGACCCATTAGGACGTCCACCTATGACCACACCTACGACAACCTACAACCACACAGGCGACAACCTACGACAACCGAAGTCAACCTACATCCGCCCGCGACAGGCGACAACTGAAGACAATTCAATCGCCGGTACCTGTCGCAGGTTGACCTAGGTAGTCGCGAATGGAATTCACCGAAGTCCTCACCCGACAGGCGACAACCTACATCACTTGGTGACAACCTGCGTCATCCTGGCGACAACCTACGACAGCACCTACGACAGAAGACAAGCTACGTCAAGCCCACAGTCGCCAAAAGATTTTGAACATTCCAAAATCCAGCGGTGACAAGAAAAAAATGTACGACTGTTTAGGCGACTTGAGGAGACAACTCGTGACCATTCAGGCTTCACCCCACGACCATGTGGTAACAACGTAGTCACTTGTAGTCGCCGAGAAAATTGCCGAAGTGGGACTGGATCTTTAGTAATGCACTAAAATGTCAGCCTCGTTTTCTGGGCTTCAATTTGTGGAGTGACATTCTCAACTGAAAGCCAAGAGTGCTACAGTTCTTTTGGCCACTGCAATTGTAGACTCTTGCCAATAAAGATACAGGGAGTTCCTTAATATTAGCCTAAAACATTAATTTTGATTCTGGTTTCGAAGCTACCAGAACATCACTGTTTTTTTGATCAACTAACAGTTTTTACCCCACTCCCCTTTGCCAAGGCCATTCACCTTTTGCTGCTGCTATTTCTTTCTAAAAATGTTTGATAATTTAGTTTGAGAATACAGCATGGAAACAGACCCTTTGGCCGAACAAGTGCATTCCAACCATCGATCACCCATTCACACTAGTTTTATGTTATTCCACCTTTATATCCTACACACTAAGGACAATCTGCAGAAGCCCATTAACCTACAAACCTGCACATCTTTGGAATATGGGAGGAAACTGGAGCGCCCGGAGAAAACCCACGCGATCACAGGGAGAATATAAAAGCTCCACACAGATAGTATCCGAGGTTAGGATTGAATTTGGGTTTCTGCTGCAGTGAAGCAGCAGCTCTACCACTGTGCCATCCTTTAAAGCTTAATGCTGATAATCCAACCATGTTCTCAACCTAGACGATAATGAAAGTAGACTTTTGAGGAGATGGTAAATCCTGGGTGGTCTTTGTGTCTGGAGGTATGAGTATTGGAGGTAAGAGTATTGATAATATAGTCCAGAATGAAGAACCATAGTTCTTTGCGAGTTTCCACTTAAGCAGATCCTGGCTGATTAGTGCTTGGATGGGTGACCACCTACTGGGAATCTTTGCAGCAGCAGGCATCTTGCCTGGGGAAAGAGACAATCTAACTAGCAGACCATATTCATGCCTGACACAAACCTCAGCTACACTGCATTCAATAGAGGAAACACAAGTTCAGATCACACCAGGAGAGTTTACAAAGCTCTGTAATTAAAAGAAAGCCAGTTCCAGAACATGATACTTTTGAATCGTCAAAAAAAAATGGCAACCAGCTTACCAATATCATATAGAGAATTCATCTTTTTTTTTCTCAATAAAGCCCATTGAACAATCTTAGATTCCAAAAACAATTTTTAATTGGTCTCTGAGATGACACAAGGCATTCACAACCACCACTTTAAGGGCAACAGGAGAGAGCAATCAGTGCCAGTCTTGCCACTTTATGCATATAGAATGAACTGAGAACAGTACCACAAACAGAAGTGATTGAAGGTCATAAGTGATAGGAGCAGAATTAGGCCATTCAGCCCATCAAGTCTACTCCACCATTTAATCATGGTTGATCTATCTCTCCATCCTAAACCCATTCTCCTGCCTTCTCCCCACAACCTCTGACACCCGTACTGATCAAGAACATTTCTATCTCTGCCTTAAAATTTTCCATGGAGATGCAGGCAAAGAACTCCACAGATTCACCACCTTTTGATGAAAGAAATTCCCCTTCATCTCCTTCCTAAAGGAACGTCCTTTAATTATGACGCTATGACCTCCAGTCCTAGACTATCCAACTAGTGGAAACATCCTCTCCACATCCACTCCATCCAAGCCTTTCAGTAAGATTCAATTAGGTCCCCTTCATCCTTCCAAGCTCCAGCGATTACATGCCGAGTGCCTGTTGGGAACCATTCAAAGCTTCAGCTGATAGTAGTGAGCACAGCACAAGTTGTAGATGGAACAAGGAATTACCCCATCTCATTTAACCTGCATTGGCAATTGTCTTGTAACTTAGTTGTACAATGTTATAGATCCTCAGATTGCAAAATGTTTATAAAGACCTTACGACCCATATTACTACACGCATCCAAAATGAGCCATATTGTCTTTGCCACGGAAATATTTCGTTGTTTCTACCATCATTCTATTAGTGAAGTTCATACCAGACGTTGATAATATCAGTTCCAAATTTACCAATTAATGCTTTGATTTGTTCCCCGCTTATCCAGACCCAATCTTCCAGATTTATCCCTTCCATACTGGTTCTGATCCAATGGACTTTGAATAAGATCATCTCTCACATGATTCCTTTAGAAAATCCCGTAATCTCAGGAGGCTTCTCATAATTTAGAGGCCCAACTAGGTCTCAGTGACTGGAACATAACTGCTCTGGCGAGATCACGACTGGACTCTGATCAGGACTTCATTTAATGGATAGGAGCCATGGCCATGAATACATGCTAACAGGTGTGAGCAGTTTGTAACAATCTCAGTGGAGAATACATCTGGAAAGAGAGACCAAAACAGAACAAGGCCTCATCAAATCCTGTAAAACCAGAATTTGCTCTAGAGAAAATACAGAATCAAATTCTACAGGAGACCATTCTGCCCACTATTCCCATGCTGTCCTTTTGAAATACATAATGAGCTCTATGCTCTTTCTCCCACAGTCAATTCCCCACGTCCCACATATTATTTCTTGACAGCTATTTTTCCAATAATTTATGAAATATACCAACACATTTGTTCTCACCACCCACGCACACAATGACAGCTACAGAAGAAGGGAAATAAGTTTATTGTCTATTACTAAGTTGATAGGGTCTGAAGAAGGGTCTCGACCCAAAACGTCACTCATTCCTTCTCTCCAGAGATACTGCCTGTCCCGCTGAGTTAATCAAGCATTTTGTGTCTATCTTTGATTTAAGCCAGCATTTGCAGTTCCTTCTTACACACTAAGTTTAATGTCAAATTTACAAAAATAAAACTGCTAAAGAACTCCAAATACCCATTGAAAGATCTGAAACAAAGATTGCACCACTCACTAATCATCCCTGTGTGTGGGCTTTACTTTAAAAATCAATGTAGCTTCACGGTGCAGTGAAAACAAAAATTAGTTGACATTCACCCATTTTAGGTCCTTGTGAAAATGTCTCATAGAAGCGGGTCTCAAATCTGCCAAAACACAGCTGCTCAAGTTGAATTTACAGGATGGTTAGCATGGCAAACTGTTTGCATAAAACATTGGTACTGTAGAATGATATATTAACCACTATATGTAAAGGAATAATATGTGACAAACAAGTTAGCTACATAATCAGTACAATAAAGCAACCATTCGTTTTGAAGAATGGCTCCCTCCATATTAATGAGCAAGCTAACGAAATAGTTCTGTAAGACAAGGGAACTCCTCTGTTGCACATCTAGATAAATCACTTACTTGATCTCAGCACATCCAAGCTGGACAAATGGATACAGGCTTTATATGAGTATATGCTCTCTTCTCCATTCAGCGCTCAAAACACATTTGCTTGGGATAAACATGTGTGAATGCTGAGCAGCAGAAGATTTATGGTCAGGTTCGACCACCTCTACAGTTAGTTTGGTCTCTGAAAAACTGGGCTCAAGCACAAAGCTGCTTCCCTTTGGAATCTTTCACCAATGGGAATCACTGATCACACACTAGAAGGGAGGATGTGAAATAACACATCCACATAGAGGGCTCATAAACATTTGGTAAGGATACTTGCATTAATTCCACCAATTGAATGAATGGGTGAAAATATTGTAATTTTCTGTGCCCCCCCCCCCTTCCCCCTTCTTATTGTATGGGGTAACATTAGGGAAGGGGGAAAATAGATTTTCATTGGAATTACATCCTATATATTTATCTTGATGTTAAATTGCACAGTTATATTTGATTTTCAACACAAATAAATGTGTTTTTCAAATAATCTTTCCACACATGGGTTTATTTGATAGAAACAATGTACAGCCAGATTTGAAGCACACTGTAACCCAGTTAGTTAGAATGCATTCTGAAAATATTCACCCAATAAAACCCACACTGATTTGTGCCTTTTCCTGTCCAGTATATTTATGACTTCTCCGGGTTACATTTAGCACCGAGTGATTTAATTCTGCATAATGTCTATACTGATCTACTTCAGGCACTATTTTCAATGGGTTGTGAATCTCTCGAGACTCCCATCCACAACAATCATAAAATGGTTCTAATTTCCATATCTACAATTATAAAGCATCTTCCATGAACCTAGCCCAGATGATATGAACCATAATCTTAGCCTACAGGTCTATATGAATCATGGTTTAGGAGCAGAACAATCTGACCTTATCTTAAATGCATCGAAACCAAGGGATGCAGAAAGAATGGAGGCTGTGACTAGAAGTAATTAAACACCTTCCTCTTGCAATAAAATAGAGAGTTCAAGGTCACATGATATCCAGAACTATCTAAGCAGAGAACCATTATCAAGGAACGAGTTTAATCTGCCACCATGCTCGAGACCACATTATGCATTATAACTTAAAAATATATATTTTGTATCAGTGCAATTTAACTGGTAATTTCATCCTCAGAATAATGAATTACAGCTAATTATGAATTCCTGCAAGGGTGAATATTTAATAAATTCCAGGTGCTGACCCGACTACAAAAAAAAACTACAGTATTTACTGAGAATTATGATCATATAAAACCAGGCTACAACATTTAGAAAAATAAAATCCATTATTTATGCCAATGTCAGTCATTTATATATTGCAGGACCATATTTGTGGCCAAATTAATTCTAATATGTATGTTCTTTTTGAAAAACAATAAAGGTTATGGCTTTTATTTGCATATTTATTTTGGAGACTGCAATAAGCGACACTGGAACAGTTCTGCATTTATCTGCATGCCTTGAATTGCACTTTATAATATTTAGCTGCAGGCATTTCAGCGACTGAAGCGCTGTGGAGGCAATGAATTAGAAAAATTGCACATCCATTTTTTTTTTAAAGTGACAAATGGCTTGGCACTCAAAGAGTTACATGACCGTAAATTAATAATGAACCCCATTTGTGTGATGGTCTACAATCTTTAAATGGGAGTTCAATACAGAACTGCATTAATATCATCACTGACATTGTACCCAAGCAAAAACAAATCCAGGCCTAACTACACTGCATCATCACTTCCAAAACTAAAACACAACATCTATATTAATCTTCCAAAATTACAAATAAATACAATTCTTTCTGACACACACCATACATCCAGACCAGTCAGAATTTGACGTGTGCCGGTATCTGCAGTTCTCATCATTGCTGCTTGCAACACAGGCCCTGCCCAGATTCACTGCTGTCACAGATACACTGGCATTAGAGGACACGAAAGCAAACAGAATTACATTATTTTCTTTGTCTTTATTCTAAAGATGCCACAGTAGTTCTACATTTCAATGAAAATAGGAAAACTGATGACTGCAGCAGGAGTCAAGGTAAATTTTCTGGGCACCGTACATAACAATTCACTGTTAATTCATTGCTCCTACCTAGCCACACTGTCATCCTTCATTTTTAACCTTCAGTGAAAAAAATATAATAATTAAAACCTTGTTCCCTAAATATATAGGAAATTAGGAAAAACTACTCACCATGTGTATGTCCACTGAAGATAAAGGCCTGGAAAGCTTGGATCTAAACACATTGCCTTCTCAGATCACCAGCAGCTGGGCTGTCTGCTGATGCTAATGAACCAACCCTCTCCGGAGAGAATGAGCTCATTGATAGCCTCGAACTGCAGTTAGATTTTCCCTCCTCTCCTCACCATAGGAGTGGTCTCATCGCAGCAAAGACAAAGGAAAGAAGCAGAGGCTACGGTCAGGGGACCTACACCGATAGAGAGAGAGAGACCAAGATGCAAACATCCACATTCTTAAAGCGACAGCCGTTCTTTTTAAGAGTAAAACAAATGCTTATTATTTGGTCACGTGCTTTAAAATGTTGAACAGTTTACCATGTGACACCTACCAAGTTTGACGTATACCTTGCTGGAGGAGTTTACACGTGCCGCAAGTTATATTTGTTCAATAGTTTAAAAAAAAATGTATTTCTATAATTAATTATCATGTAATGTTTATGTAAATGGGAATGCCTGTTTTGTGGTAAAATGTGACCTCGGTTTATCTGTTTTACATGAAGTTAAATATAATGTATTACATGGAAATACAGCATTGACTCAAATATTGTAAGATGGTGCTTAAGTTCCTCAAGCCTCCTCCCACTCTATCAAATCTGATCAGCATCCTCTTCTAACCTTGATAGACACAAAAAGCTGAAGTAACTCAGCAGGTCAGACAGCATATCTGGGGAAAAGGAATAGGTGCTGTTTTGGGTCAAGACCATTCTCCTATTCTTTCCCTTCTTCTGAAAATATCTAACATCTACTGGCAGTTAGAGCTGTTGACGACTGTGAAGTAAGAACCTGGATTAAATTGGACCCACTGCACCTGCTCAATGATTGCTTTCCATCTAATCTCCAACAGTAGAGCTCAAACTTACTGGAATTTGTCAATATTTTACTGAGTAATCGCCACCAGGATCCTATAGCAATTGTTCACTTCAGTGAAAATTCTTGCCCTGTGCAATGTTGGCAAACTGAGTGATATACTTTTTTATTTAATTATTTGCAGATGATTTTCTGAAATGTTGGTATATTTTTAAAATTATTTAAATTTAATTATTTTCAAATGTTTGCGAGCATGAAGGACATTTAAAAAGTTAAATTATTTATAGCCTTGATAGAAGACTACGCCACCTAAGCCCAACTCACCGAGAACTCGCTGACTAGATGCCATCAGCATCCAGGAATCCACCAACAGGTTGCTTATGATTGTTCAAAAATCCTTTAATAAAATGGCATCTTGTTGCTGTCCCTTTAAGAGCCCTTAATTAGGCCAATGAAGAATGGGTGCGGGATGTGCTATAGCAATGATTTGGGTTGGTAAGCCCAGTTCTGAAAGATTTTCCCCATTTATTCCAGTCATTGTTGTACTAAACAGTTCACATCTGAGACCATTACTTTGAATTCACCATTGGATTGGATTTATTAATGACTATCTTCTATTTTCACCGCCTCAATCTGGATTTCTCATGAATTGGAAATATCTTTTCTACAACTTACCTTTTCACATATCTTTATAGTTTATCAGCTTAACACTAGGTCATGCCTCATTTATTTCTATTGTAGAGGAAAACGCACCAACCTTTTCATCTGTTCCTGGTAGCAATGGCCTCTCTGCTCTTATATTAGGGATCTTTTCCAATGATCACTGATCAAACCAACCTGCAGTGACAACTCCCAGCAGGCAAACAGATATTCACCATTCCTTCAATAGATGCTGTTGCATATATTTTTGATACAGAAATACGTATATGCAATCAAAGAAATCAAGGGCGAATATTTCTGATGAAGATCTATTCATTAAGTGTTATTCAGGTTGTTGAAAGGAAGTGAGAGTATAAAATAACAGATGAGTGGTCTAGAATTAAAAGAAGACAAGAAACTGCAGATACTGGATATCTTAAGCAAGTGCAAAGTGATGGAGGAACTTGGTGGGTTAAGTAGCATCTCTGGAGGGAATGGGCAGGTGATGTTTCCAGTTGATACCCTTCTTCAGACAGACGGTAGATGGCTAGGTTCAGTACTCTTTGCCAGAGTCTGAATAAGAGTCTGGTCCCAAACTTCATCTGTCCATTCCCTCCACAGATGCTGTATGACCCCCTGTGTTACTCTGGCACTTTGTGTTCTGTGCCAGAATTAAATTAAATTAGGGAGAAGGAAAAGTAGAAAGACATAGGAATTGTACAAATATAGTATGGTATGAGAAAGAAAGGAGGTGAGAAATAATTTTTCCTAGGGTAGAAATATCAAAGGTTATAGAGTATTGTGTTAAGGTGAGAGGGGCAAAATTTAAAGGAGGTTTGCGGGGAATGTTTTTTACACAGAGAGTGGATGGTGCTGGAACACACTGCTGGGACGGGGACAGAGGCGGGTCAGAAAGCGGCATTTAAAAGGCTTTGGGAGAGGCCCATAGATATGTAGGGAACGGAGAGATATGGATCAGATGCAGGCAGAGGAGTTTAGTTTATCTTGGCATCATGTTCAGCATGGGTGCTGTGGGCCAAAGGGCCTGATTCTGTACTGTTCTATGCTCTATGTTTTACATGATAAAACTCAGTTAAGGGCCTGTCCTACCAGCATCCGACTCCATGCGATGAGCGCGATCAAACTAGAAGCGGGGGCTGCGCGAAGGTCGGGTGATCCCTGTACAGGGCCGTTCCCACCAGCATGTGCCTGCATGCGGCAAGTGCGACCAAACCGGCAACGAGGGCCGCGCGGAGGTCGGGTGAGTGGCGCAACGCGGCGCAAAGTGAGATGAACTTGGAGCGAAGTCTTAAAGGTAAGTTTGCCAGGATAGTGAGGGGCACAGAGGCACACACAGAGAGGACCACAGAGCCACACACAGAGAGGGTCACGGAGGCACCTACAGAGAGGGTCACGGAGGCATGACGTCGAGGCGGTGTGTAATGCGTCGAGGCAACTGCGAGCCGACAAGCCGTTGCCGCGCGGAATTTTTGAACATGTTCAGTTTTACGGAGCCCCGCGCGATGTCGGGACGAACTCCACACAATTCCGCACGGCTCCTGCGATTGAAGTGGGACCGGTCCCGCAACGCCGGATGGCTCAAGCGACCACGTTAGGTCGCGCTCATCGCATAGAGTTGCATGCTGGTAGGACAGCCCCTTTACAGTCTAGACCAATACAAAGAGGACAAAGTGCTAATGTTAGCAATTCTGAAGACCAGAAAGAATGAGAGAAGATGAATAACCAAAGTCAAATCAACAAATTAAGGAAATGGTAAAAGGAGGTTTAAGAGAAAGAATGGAAAAAGTTATGTTGCAAAGAAGGTACAAAGAAAACACCATTAATACAAACAGACAGAAGAAGGGTCTCGACCCAAAACGTCAAGAAAATAAATTGTTGCCAATTCAAAGAGCTGAAGTTGCTGGTGTATTGTGCAAAGCATAAAGCACTGGAGGAATTCAGCAGGTCAAACAGCATCTGTGTAAGGAATGGACGGGCAATATTTTGGGTCAAGGTTCTTCTTCTGACAGACAAATCGTTTTTGGGTTGAGACTCAGATTTCAGATTTTGGAGTCTGAAGCAGGGTCCCCACCCTAAACATCATCTGCCCATTCAATCCATAGATGCTACCTGACCTGTTGGGTTCCTCTAGAACATTGTCAGTTGCCAATCTAGAGTAGATGCTGAACAATTGTAAAATCTAACACCAGTCTGCTCTGGAGAATCAACGTCAAAATTACAATCAAGTCAAGAAGTCAACTTTATTTGGCACATACACATACAAGATAAAGAGAAATGAAAGTGGCAATGCCTGTGGATTGTGCAAAAAACTACAGAACCAAATAGAACAGAATCAGTATTTACATATTGAAAAAAACCCAGCAATTTTAAAAAGACACAACACAACAGTAAATTAGTACAGTGAATTAGTCCCTGGTGAGAGTTTACAGTCCTGATGACCTGTGGGAAGAAACTTCATCTCATCCTCACTGTTTTCACAGCGTGACAGCGGAGGCGTTTGCCTGACCGTAGCAGCTAGAACAGTCCGTTGCTGGGGTGGTAGGGGTCCCCCATAATGTTGCTGGCTCTGGACTGCACCTTCTGATGTATGGGTCCTGCAGGGGGGCGAGTATAATTCCCATAGTGTGTTCGGCCGAACTGACTACTCTCTGCAGAGCCTTCTTGTCCTGGGCAGAGCAGTTCCCAAACCAGATTGTGATGTTGCCAGACAAGATGCTTTCTACAGCCTCAGAGTGGCTGAGAGTCCTCAGAGGGACTCTGAATTTCCTCAGCTGCCTGAGGTGGTAAAGACGCTGCCTTGCCTTACTCACCAGTGCAGCAGCGTGTGTTGTCCATGTCAGATCCTCTGTGATGTGGACTCCCAGGTATTTAAAGCAACTCACCCTATCCACACTAGCCCCATTTATTTCCAGTGGCGTGTACATCCTCAGATGTTGTGCCCTTCTAAAGTCCACAATCAGCTCCTTAGTTTTTATGACATTCAAGAGGAGGCTGTTGTCTTGACACCAGAGTGCCAGATCAGCCATCTCCTCCCGATAAGCCTTCTCATTGTTATTGGAGATCAGGCCCACCACCACAGTGTCATTAGCAAACTTGATTATGGAGTTGGAGCTGACCCTAGCCACACAGTCATGTGTGTACAGGGAGTACAGTAGGGGGCTGAGGACGCAACCCTGGGGGAATTCTGTGTTCAGGGTGAGGGTGTTCGATGTATGTCTTCCCATGCTGACTACCTGGGGCCTGGCGGTGAGAAAGTCCAGGACCCAGGCACATATGGGAGTGTTAAGCCCCAGTTCCAGCAGCTTCTCAGCAGGCCTGGTGCGGACTATCGTATTGAAGGCTGAACTGAAGTCAATGAACAGCATCCTCACATAGCCCCCCTTCTGGCTGTCAAGGTGAGAGAGAGCGGTGTGCAGAATCTGGGAGACTGCATCGTCCGTGGATCTGTTCGGATGGTATGCGACCTGTAGCGGGCCCATGTTGCAAGGGAGGAAGGCACAGATGTGATTCTTGATCAGTCTCTCGAAGCATTTCATGACTACCGAGGGGAGGGCCACCGGTCGGTAGTTGTTCAAACAAGCTGGAGAGGCATTCTTTGGTACAGGTGATGGATCTTTTGAAGCAGGCAGGGACCACGGATTTGGCCAGGGAGAGGTTGAATATTGTGTTGAGCACTGGAGCAAGCTGTAGCACAAGACTTTAGTCAGAGACCTAACCTGCAATTTGAACATCATGTTTTGGTTAAGAATGCTGAATTCCTATTGTGGAATCTGGCGGGAAAACGATCTTCATCAGAACTTACTCTATGTCTAACAGTTGAAAGCTACCCCCTCCCATGTAAAGGAAGAATAACAAATTAACCGAACAGACTTTTCTGTGCACCCCATTCGCAGAAATGCAAAAATAATCTTTCAAAATATAGGAGAGCAGGGGTGAAAACTGGGGCAAACCTGGGCTTTAGAGTTGACAGCTGCTGGGACTGGTTGGCAAGCAGCAGTTCATGTGAACTGTGGCCATACAGCTATGAAAATAGTTAATTTGAAATCTGAGTGTGTCGACTGATGAATTAAGGTTGCTGATAGCCATTGCGTAGGCATATAAGACACATGGAAATCATAGAACAATGGAACATAGAAAACATAGACAACTCCAGCAATCTCGGTGTCATCTGCAAACGTACTAACCAACATATGTACATTCATGCCCAAATCGCACATGGGATCGTGAATTGCATGTTGGTTACTCTTTAAGGATTCTGCCATTTCACTGTGAGTGGTGCTGGGTACTGAGTGTGATTATTTTTTGTGTTTGTGCGTTAGCTTTTATGCAGTATGCATAGGTTAACTAAATCTAATGCACAGGTAGACAAATGGCTTTAGTATTAAAGTAGGATGCCTAAGTTATATTGAGCTTTATTCAGATTCCATGTGGGGTAGCGAGTGTGAGACAGGGTCTATTCACCTGGTGGGTGGAGGTAGAGAGGGGTTTGGCAGAATGATAAATGGGCTTTACCTAATAACCTACCCCTGCTTTAAACTTCTCCACAACTTTATGCCTGACCTGTCTGGTGTGTTCCTTGGGCTTCATGATGCTGTTTGTTCACTAATGTTCTCTAACAAACCTCTGAGGCCTTCACAGAACAGCTGTATTTATACTGAGATTAGATTACACACAGGCGGACTTTATTTACTAATTAGGTAATTTCTGAAGGCAATTGGTTGCACTGGATTGTATTTAGGGGTATCAGAGTAAAGGGGGCTGAATACTTTTGTACGCCACACTTTTCAGTCTTTTATTTGTAAAAAAATTTGAAAACCATGTATCATTTTCCTTCCACTTCACAATTATGCGGCACTTTGTGCTGGTCTATCACATACAATCCCAATAAAATACATTTACGTTTGTGGTTGTAACGTGACAAAATGTGGAAAAGTTCAAGGGGTATGAATACTTTTGCAAGCCACTGTATTTGTGCTTCGAGGTCCCTCAGTTTCACAATTATTGTCAGTTAAGATTATCTTCTATGGACTGTGTCTTTGGTTGCACTACAGACTTTGGTTTTACACTATCATGGCTACCTGGATTCATGGTTAATAATAATATCATGGTTAATATATTATTGATATTATATATATTATATTATATATATATCCTCATCTTCTGGATGTACAGCCCTATGAGGCTGTAGCAAGTAAGAATTGCATTGTCACATTACTGATACATACGACAATTAAACACTCTTGACTCTTGATATCATATTTATAATTGTAGAAAATGGTAATAAGCGGTGTATAAGTGCTCCAAAAATTCAAAAGAAGCTTTCATTAGTGATTTAATTAAATATTTCACAGTCTGATCCATACCATGCCTCTACTGCCACTCAACAAAATAATTGCTTTGGTGCATTACGGGAGAGTGTGTCAATTTCTTTTGAGGTAGCTTTTTCTTTACTCTAATGAGATTAAGAAAGATGTGGCGAATATCGTTAGAAAAGAAGTGAAGAAGGATTTCTTAAAATCCAAGGGTAGGGATTGTAGGAATATTGTCATGTTCTTTCTGAGCTTAAATTTCAATGATAAATGTGGTCATCAGTCTCTCAGCGAGTGGGAGTTATGGATTTTGTACATGCTGTGACATGCTGGAATTTTTAGATTTCCTATTAACTGCTGCATTAGAATCCACACATGATTTGTGGCTCTGGATTTCCTTAGTATCAGTCAGTCACAGTCCAGTCACTGCTAGGGTAACACTGAGTTTTGTAATTGCAAGTCAATTAGACTTTGACATTGTTGGCCATCATCATCATGACAAGGCTGACATGCATGTTGAGACTGATAGATCTCCGATGGCAATGTTGATATTGAAATAGTAAACTGAGTTCACAACCTTTACAGCAACGTGAAATTGCCTTTATTAAGCTAGCTTTTCAAAGTAATTTTGTGGAGCACATACCACAAAATGTTTCACACTGTTTAAGTCAGGCTACAACTTTTGCAGCAGGTTTTTATTTAAGGATTTCATTATTGGGTCCCTGTCGAGTAACACAATGGAATCAAACTAATGTGCCTAAAGGGCCTGTCCCACCAGCATGCGACTGCATGCGGCTAGCGCAACCTAACGTGGTCACTTGAGCCATACGGCCTCGCGGGGCCGGTCTCACTTCGATCGCCGGAGGCATATGGAGTTGTGCGGGGCTGGTCCCGACATCGCGCGGGGCTCCGAAAAATTGACACTGTCCAAAAATTCCACGCTCCAACGGCCTGTTGGCCCACAGCCGCATTGAGGACGTACGCAGCGTCTTGAAGTCGTACGCAGCGTCTTGACGGCGTATGCCTAGCGCGTGGCATTGCGCGAAGACATCACCGTCCAGCGTGCCGTTGCGTGATGATGTCACCACCCAACACCGTGCGACGTCCAAATTCAGTTGGCCCGCCTCCTGCCCAGCTGATTGGTGAGTATGATATCGGGACCAGCCCCGCACAACTCCATACGCCTCCGCGGTTCGAATTGGGACCGGCACCGTGAGACCGTACGCCGCAAGCGACCACGTTTGATGCCCCCAAGTAATGTTATTAAATCTTAGCTAGTGTCATCACAAACACATTTTCCACCCTTGAAATGTAATGTAAAAGGCATATTGTTAAAGTCGATCTACTGTTGGAATTCTAAGATGTCAACAATCATTTGCCTTCAATTAATTGATTTTTCCACCTCCAACTTAACAATTGTTTAATGTGTTTTTCCCCTGTTTCCAGTAAAGGCAATTAAATAATGGCACATGCATGGCATGGAAATATCTTTAATGGTTCACATATAGTTAGTAACTCCTTAGATAGACACAAAATGCTGGAGTAACATAGCGGGACAGACAGCATCTCTGGATAAATGGACTGGGGGACATTTTAGGTCGAGACCCTTCTTCAGACCACTCCTTGTTAGATAACTCCTTGACTGTTGTGACTTAGGATGGGTCACAACTATTTGTACTGAGTATGAGTAAAGATCTGAAGAATGATAAGTTAACTTGAATTAGACAATGAAAGACTGAGATAATCTCTGCTTTTTGTTGAAAGGTTTTATTTTTTATAATTACCAGGTCAAGCAAGAGTTGCTACCGACCAACAACACTATTTAAGCCTGGTTGCTCAACCTCACAAATGCCTCCGTATCAAGCGAACTAATTTGCCTAGTGATGTTCCATAGGAGGTACGTATGTGGATTAACATCACTGGCTGCCTGTTCGAGGTGGAAAGAGTGTTTAATATGTGAACCATTAATGTAAGATGCTGATTTAGCAAAGTAACCACAGTCATAAATCTTCCAAAAGTCACTTGCATGAGGCTTTACGTTGTTCTAATAGTTGGAAGGCAGTGATCATTTTTTAACTTTCGATGATCACCCTCACCAGACCCCTGACGCCCGAACCCACTGAACTTTAGTAAACTGTGCTCAGATGCTATTATGTGCACACATACTACCACTTCCTCTCTCTCCTTCTCACCTGCAGCCAACAATAAGAAAACATCCTGCAGGCATTTGTAATAACCACAGGACTGATTGATTAATTCTGAATTATCCAAGACTTTGGATGAATTGGTTACTTTGCTAAAGATCTTCAACCATGATTCAGACAATGTTCCTATCTTTTTTAATGTGTTTTGAAAAATAATACAATTAATGCATACTCATCGATTTTTTTTAGATCATGCACTGATTGGTAGAATTAGGTATAGAAACAGTACTGTATCGTTTATGTTCAAGAAGGAACTGCAGATGCTGGAAAATCGAAGGTAGACAAAAGTGCTGGAGAAACTCAGCGGGTGCAGCAGCATCTATGGAGCGAAGGAAATAGGCAACATTCGGGCCTAAACCCACTGAAGAAGGGTTTCGGCCTGAAACATTGTCTATTTCCTTCGCTCCATAGATGCTGCTACACCCGCCGAGTTTCTCCAGCACTTTTGTCTACTGTAGAGTTTATATTAAGCTTAGTTAATTTGCCCTGCCCAAATAAATTAGTCCACTGATCAATTCCTCGACCATTACCTACTATCTATATACAAATTTATATTTAGCTCAAATTCTACCACTCTTTCTTTGTATTCAAATAATTTGGCTGTCTAGGTGGGAGTTATTTTTGTAATACTATATCAAATGACAGGTTGTGTTGTTTCTTTAAGAATAGACTTTATGTTATTTAACCTTCATGGGGGGAAGAGAAATATCAACAGGATACTCAAGCAAGGATACTACAGTTCCTGCATCTTTAGAATGTTGAGTTGCTAGTTTCATAATTTCTTAAAAGGTAGCCACTTGATCCGTCCTGCACTACAAACCACAGTAAGAGGGACTGGCAGTATTTCCAGTCTGTAACAGAAACAAAAGGCAGAGTCAGAACAGATTACCTCATTAATCTGTGCCCATCCCTATAAAGCATTGCCTGGACACAAACATTGCACCTGTCTGCTGTTGGCACTCTTTTCCAGACATCTTCCCCCAGCCTATTTATTTTCCAGTAGTCCTCCACTGTGAAACCTGACAAGCAGATGTTGCAAATCTTATCCCAATTGCTGCCAAGATTTGGATCAGATGAACTCCTTTATCCTTGTGTTACATGACACCCAATCCTATCAGTATTATGTGTATGAAGGAACCTGCAGATGCTGGTTTAAACCGAAGATAGACACAAAACGCTGGTGTAACTCAGCCGGACAGGCAGTATTTCTGGAGCAAAGGAATGGGTGACGTTTTGGGTATCAATATTATGTTATATACCTTTCCCTTCTATGATTCGATTTAATACCATGTCATGAATATCCAGTTTTCACATTTGGATACTTTTACAGAAAGATTCCCATTATTGATTTCCAATAAGAATTGTTCCTCCTCTTTGTCACGTTAGGCATTAACAACATAAATTATTTCAGTCTTTCGCATTAAATGTACATGGCATTTACGCTCTGAGCACTCCAGCTTCCTGTTGGCTGCAGTGTGATGGTAGTGGTGCAAGTGTATCATTAGCACCAGGTCAAATTTTCTCATTTTAGGGCAAGTGCTTGGCAGATGAAATGATAATGAAGAACCTATGACTGACTCTGCAAGCTTGTGCAGAGCATGCAGAAGAGGCCTAAGGCAAGTGGATCTAAGTCCTTGCACTAGCTGTGCCATCCTACGGTCCTTTTGATGACAATATGCCTTGACTGAAGTATAAATGTAATAAATTGCATATGTCATGAATTAGGCAGAAGCTGAACCAGCCATGTCATTGCAAGGAGTCAATATAGGAGTCTGAAGATGGGTCCTGGCCTGAAACATCACCTATCCATGTTCTCCTGAAATGCTGACTGACACACTGAGTTACTCCAGCACTTTGTGTCTTTTGTTGTAAACCAGTCTCTGCAGTTCCTTGTTTCTACATGTCAATACAGACTCGCAGTAGCTTTGAAGTTTAAATAATGTATTTATCTTATGGTCATTTAAAACAAAGGTTCCTTTAAATTTAAGCAATACAAGTTCACAATAATTTCAAACCAATGTTAACTATAACAAAAGTCCCGCAATAGAGTCACTAACAGATGAGCTAATATTAACGTGCAATAGTCTCTGGTGTTGTGTAAAATTCTCTATATATGCAATTTATTCAGGTTCAAAGTAGATCAAGTACAACTTGAAAAACTAATGAAGTTACCAACGGACAAAGCATTTCAAAATGAGTGTCAATGACATCTGTGACTTTTTTTCTTGAAAATAATGCACAAATGAGTAAATATAACCAACCAGGGTTGGAAACCTTCACTGCAAGTAACTGAAGACACACCCGCAAACAATACTCAGTCTGTCTGACTGACTGTTTCTTCATTATTTCCAACCCTTACACTTTGTGCTTGAAACTCTTTTGCCAAGTACACATTACATTTAATTCATTGGGTACACAAAAGGCTGGAGAAACTCAGCGGGTGCAGCAGCATCTAAGGAGCGAAGGAGATAGGTGACGTTTCGGGTCGAGACCCTTCTTCATTTAATTCATTCACTGAATTGCCACAGCGCTGAAAAGCTGAAAAACCACAGCTCTGTGTTGGTGGCAGAAGGTTGTTGGCTGGAAATGTGCCAACAGACCCCTTGAGCACAAAGGTGGCAGTCTTCCAAGTGATGCCCATTCCCATTCTAAATCGGTTTATTGTGTCCGGCTCCTTAGATGTTTAATCCATTATTGGTCCCCTTCTTCCCTCTCAGTGCCAAAAAAAAACCTCCTGTGATGGAACCTCTGCCTTTAATCTGCTTCACCATATCAGCTTCACCTCCAGAAGAGATGTTAGTTGCCAAATGAATCATCTGGACAAGGGGAAAAAGCATATCGTTTATGTTTTTTTGGCACGGTGGCATAGCGGGAAAGGTGCAGCGCCAGAGACCCGGGTTCAATCCTGACTACAGGTGCTGCCTGTACGGAGTTTGTACGCTCTCCCAGTGACTTGCGTGGGTTTTCCTCGAGATTTTCAGTTTCCTCCTACACTCCAAAGACATACAGTTTTGTAGGTTAATTGGCTTGGTTGTAAATGTAAAATTGTCCCTAGTGTGTGTAGGATAGTGGTAATGTGTGGGAATCACTGGTCGGCTAAACTATCTCTAAACCAAACTGAACTAAACTATGTTTTGAGTGGGTCATGTAAAATTTGGGCAAAATTTCAATAGAGCACCAACAGGCCAAAAGAGATTTTCTGCTCAAAACCATTGTAGCAATAAGGGTTAGTAATGGACGGAGCAAAGGGAAGAAAATAGACTACAAAAAAAGCGAGACTTTAAAGTGATTACGTTTCAATATTTCCCTTTGGTATATACAGGACGTTTGACCTTTTCTGCAGATTTGAGAATGAGTAAGAATCATATCATACAATGACACCAGATCGCAAAGACTTAATGTTGAACATGTTATGTATCATTAAATAGTTTCTACTTCCTCAAAGACCATGAGATTGCTGAATGTAGTTTCTACCACAATTTCTGAGTTTCAGATTGCATTAACCCTTCCTCCAGAATTGAATGCAAAACCTGGTATCCCGGACTTCAAGGCAACATTTGACTGTTAGTGTTATCAGAAGTCTAATGAAGACTGTCGAATCAAATTAAAATGGTCAATGTTTTTAGCTGATGAACAGAAACTTAAATGTAATTATTGAAAGCCAATCATTGCAACTGAAATAAATGTTTTCCAAAGTTACTGATGTCCCCGTGTTCTGTGTTAGCCCAAATATTATCCCAAACATTGTTCTCCCAGTTGTGTTTCCTTTCAATGGCTCCGCTGTCCTCCCACATCACAAAGATGTGCAGCTTGACAGTTTGTCAGCTGACTAAATTGTCTTTAGTGTGGAGGTGAGGAGTAAAAACTGAGGGTGAGTTGAAAGCAACACACTGATAAATCATTGCCATAGAGGCTGTGGAGGCCAAGTCAATGGATAATTTTAAGACAGAGAAAATAGATGATTGATTATATATAGGTGTCAGGGGTTATGGAGGGAAGGCAGGAGATGGGGTTAAAAGGGAAAGATACAATTGCCATGATTGAATGGCGGATAGATTTGATGGGCTGAATGACATAATTCTGCTTCTATCACAGGAATTTATGAAATGGGGTTAGTGTGAGATTATTGTAAATGGATGAATGATGGGTTGGTGACAAACCAATAGGCCAAAGGACTTGTATCCATGCTTTTTATTTATTTATTGCCTATGTGTATTGCTCAAAGGCAACAAATGCAAACCTCCTCCTGCCTAAACCATCTGCAACCTGCGGCAAAGTGGCGCAGCGGTAGAGCTACTGCCTTAGAATTAGAGCTACTGCCTTACAGGGTTCAATCCTGACTATAGGTGCTTGTCTGTATGTAGTTTGTATGTTCTCCTCGTGACTTGCATGTGTTTTCACCGAGATCTTCGGTTTCCTCCCACACACCAAAGACATACAGGTTTGTAGATGAATTGGTTTGGTATGCATGTATAAATGTAAAAATTGTCCCAAGTGTCTGTAGTGTAGTGTTAATGTGTGAAGATTGCTGGTCGGTGTGGACGCAGTGGGCCAAAGGGCCTGTTTCTGCACTGTATCTCAAAACTAAAGTAAACTAAATACTGAGACTAATGTTTCTAATTACAGAAATTCTGGATTCAAATGCTTATTTTTAAATTATTATCTTCTACATTTACACATCATACAACATAGACTGAGCCAACGATGTTTCCGATAGTGAAATAGTTCAATCCATGCTGAATGGTTCAAAAAGTCCAGCTGCATAAGTTGTGTAGAACATTTTTGTCACAGAGCCTGAAGTGCAATTATTCAGTCCTCTCTTCACAGAAAATTAAGTTTGCACCACTAGTTCAGAATCAAGAAGAGTTGAACATAATTTTCTAAAAGCAGTAATTGCCTTATGTGTTATTTATGGGATAAAAATGGTGGTGATGCACTTGTTCTGCTTGTAAGTATAATGGACAGTACAAGATACATTTATTTGTCACATGTGCCAGATGGCACAGTGAAATGTGATCAACATACAGTCAATAAAATAAAGAGCGCAACACACGATAGAGTTCGACATGGAACATCCCCACACAGCAGAATCAAATGTTTCCCACTGTGATGGAAGGCACCAAAGTCAGTCTCTTCCTCGATCTTCAGTGGCTTGGACCTCCAAAACGGCCGCTTCCCACCGGAGTCTTCTTAATGGGGTGACAGGCTCGATGCAGGAAGATTGTTCCCGATGTTGGGGAAGTCCAGGACAAGGGGTCACAGTTTAAGGATAAGGGGGAAATCTTTTAGGACCGAGATGAGAAAAACATTTTTCACACAGAGAGTGGTGAATCACTGGAATTCTCTGCCACAGAAGGTAGTTGAGGCCAGTTCATTGGCTATAATTAAGAGGGAGTTAGATGTGGCTCTTGTGGCGAAATGGATCAGGGGGTATGGAGAGAAGGTAGGTACGGGATACTGAGTTGGGTGATCAGCCATGATCATATTGAATGGCGGTGCAGGCTCGAAGGGCCGAATGGCCTACTCCTGCACCTATTTTCTATGTTTCTATGAATCTGCAGCTCCCGACGTCCCCAGGCCACGCCGGGCGGAGACTCAACACTGGCGGCCCTCGGCAAAGGGCCCCAGGACTCTGCGATGTTGGTCAGCACCGCCCGCGTTGGGAGCTCCTCGAACCACAGCTCCATGATGTCGATGCTGCAGGCCCAACGCTCTGGAGCTCCAAACGGCGATCCAGGTAGGTATCGCCCGCTCCGCGGTGAATCCAGCGCCACTCCGCCGCTGTAGTAGCTCTGGTCCCCAGTCTCCGGTAGGAAAGGCCGCTCCGATCTAGCTGGAAGGCCGCGAGGAGGGGGGGCGAGGACGCGACTAGGAGAAATAGTCGCATCCTCGCCAGGAAGTGACTAAGAAACAGTTTCCCCCTTACCCTGCCACCCTCCCCCACATAGAAAAGTGAAAGTAACCCCAAAACAAATAATTTAGACAAACTAAAATTTAACAAATGGAAAAATGCACAGGCTGTAGGCAGAGGTGCCTTCAATGCAGCGCTCCTACTGAGGAAGGATATCTAAGTTTTGGCATTGGGGATGATGCCAGGTTCAGCTGTGACCAGACTGGCATTCGCCATAGGGTGAACGCACGTAATATAATTTAGTTACAGTGGTAAGAAAGTCCAGGAATGCATGTGAGCACTGTCCCTCACCATCAGAGAGCAGGTGCAATGATGCTACCGATCTCAAGCTTGTCCCAGCAGCTTAGTACTGGTCTTCGAAGGAGGAAGCTTGGCGATCACATCCTTCGTCCTGCAGTTCACCCCTGCCTCAAGAGGAGGTGCTGATGGTACAGGTTTCATCCTGGCGGGGAGGGTGGGTTTGTGCATGCGTGTGCGAGTGCGTGTGTTTGTGAATTTGTGTGAATGCAACACCTCACATTTCTCTCCATTAAATTACATTAACCATTACTCAGCCCACCTGGCTGCATGATCAAGATCCTGCTGCAATATTTGACAACCATCTTCCTTATCTACAATACCACCTATGCTTGTCTCATCTGCAAATTTGCTAACCATGACATGTACGTTCTCATCCAAATCATTGATATAGATCATTGATATAAATGACAAACAGGGACAAGCATCAGACATGACAATAAAACACATTTGACTCTTGACTTTAATGTTATAGCTACTTTACAGACATGGAAGCTTCTGTTAAATTGAGACACCTACTGGTCACAGTGTCACAGAGTCACACAACACGTAAACAGTTCCTCTGCTCATCCATGCTTACCAAAATCCCCATTTGCCTGAACGTGGCCCATATCCCTCCAAACCCTTCATGTATAAATGTCCTTTAAATGCTGTTATTGTACCTCACCCTCAGCTGCTCATCCTCTGTCAGCACATTCCATATGCACACTCCCATCTGTATGTAAACATTGCCCATCAGGTTCTTTTAAATCTTTCCACTCTCATCTTAAATTTATGCCCTCTGGTTCTTGATTCCCCTAATCTGGAGAAAGAAAGATTCTGTGCATTCACCTTATTTATTCCATTCATGATTTTATACGCCTTGCCAAAATCACCCCTCACCTCTCCTTATAATTCAGGCCTTTCAGGCCTTTCAGTCCCGGCAGCATCCTCGTAAATCCTCTCTGCACCCTTTCCAGCTTCAAACACGTTCAGGATGAATTGAACACAATGCTCCAAGGGCAGTCTCACTGGATCAACTGCATCAAATGTTTCAGGCTTTTAACAGGAACATGGCAGGTGGATGTGGAGGAAGCGGCCTGGAACATCACACATCTCTTCCACCTGGGAGTCCACATGACACCTATCCCGTGAACTGGCAGGACTTGGAGACAAATGTTATTGCACTGCTAGGCTGCTGGTCAGGTCTGCTCAGAGTACCTTCCAACAGAGGCAGGGCACGGTTCATAAACTAACTGGCGGCCTTCATGTTGTGATCATGTTAGTTGCTTTGGTTCACCCTCTGCCTTTGTTGCCAGGATGCTGAGGATGTTGTTTCACTTCTCCTGGGACGATGGGAAACGCTGGCTCTTTGCTGTGTTACTGTATCCCCCTGATTGCAGAGGGCAACCGGTCCCTGGTGTGCATCTGCACCCAGTTGGCAGTCTCTGAATGCCGGACTCTGCCCTCTTTACATCAGGGATGTGGGCTGGAGTGTGGTGCACAGAGCCATTCCATGCAACAAATGTGTGAGGCGGTTAATGCACTCTTCATCCGCCTGCAGATTCTTCTGTCAGGATGAGTCTATGCACCACATGTACATGGGATGCGTCAGGTTGCAGCACCGCTTTGAATATTTGAAAGGGCTGCTTTTGAAATTCTGGTTACAGTCCAGCCGTACTTTGATACCCAGTGTCTGAGGGTGGGTCGATGAGGGGATCGCTTGGTCAATTTGCTGCTGGGCCTGTTCAAGCTAGCCATTCTTGGGTCATGATGGTGGCCAAGGACTTGGGTGCCCAGGCCAACTGGCTGCTCCTCTTTCGGGCTTGTGTTCATGCCCAGGCGCCCCTGGAGAGAGAGCACTCAGTGTCCACGGGCACCTTGGTCTCTTTCCAGGACCGCTGGGCACCGCACCACAGATACATAAATGTACAGTGTGCACTTTTTGTTGTAAATTGAATTATATCTCCTTAGAACACAGTTTTAATTGACCTTTTGTACCTTTATAGGAATGTGCAATAACTCAGAATCCATACATGAGTATAAGTTGTTTATATAAGAAAGCACACAGAGCTGAAATACATTAGGTGTTATAAGCTCAACCTCTGTCAAATCTAACCAGAGGCTGGACTGGCAGGCTAGATAATATGAGACACTCAACAATAGTTGTTTGAGTGTACAGTGGTATGCAGTAAAACATAACATGGATCAGGTCAACTAGTAATGACTGATATACACCTGTAAATAAAATTTTGTAATCAAAAATGCTGTGGCCTCACCACTGCCCTTCTTCTTCTTTCGTGTGGCGTGCACAGCCTAAAGTTGTTGGACAACTTGTTCTATTTGATCTTCCGTTTGTGCTCGTCGAGTTGATTGCATTAGTCGTAACAGGGCGGACCACATGAAGGTTGCAATCTTCCACCCCACCACTGCCCTGTACAACTGCAACAGAATGTCTCCACTTCTGCACTCAGATCCCTGTCAGATGAAAGCTAGCAGGACAAATTGACTGACATTTTTTTGATCAGCCGAGTATATTTCTGGGAACATTTCAATAATAAAGCAGCATTGACTCGTACTTTAATATATATAATCAGACTTTGACTGGATTACCACGTAATTGTTATGGTCTTAAAAGCAAAGTTAATCATAGTTTACAAAAAATTGCTGGAGGACAAGAACAAAGTGGAATGTTTGTACTTAATTCATTACTTTATTAATACAGAGAGCATCATATCAGATTGCTTCGAAAGTTGAACCTTCATTAAACACAAGGGTTTCCAGAACAGATTCTGAGCCACATTGATTTTATCAGCAAGTTCAAATTCAATGAACTAGCTAGAGTTCCCATATTTATTGGCATTAAAGAAATGTAGATTAGCCATTCCAGGGCAAAATTTAATTAGTCCGGGTGAATGCAGTATAGAACAGCTGTTACAATGTCTGTGGTGAATATTAAATGGTTTGATTTGCATTGAACTTATTTTTCTCCAAAAGTACATGCATAATTCTACATTACTTAATATCCTTCTATTGAGAACCACCTTTGTACTCTGTTAAAGTGAAGACTCAAAAGGCATACAGGTTCGAGGCGTTTGAGGTGTACCAGGGCCCTATCCCCAAACTCTACCTCCACTACATCGACGACTGCATTGGTGCTACCTCCTGCACCCACACACAACCAGTTCATCAGAGTCCATCCGGCACTCAAATACACCTGGACCATTTCCGACATTCCCCTACCATTTCTAGACCTCATTATCTCTATCGCAGGGGATAGACTACTGACCGACATCTACTATAAACCCACTGACTCCCATGGCTATCTGGACTACACTTCTTCCCACCCTGATTCCTATAAGGACTCCATCCCCCACTCTCAATTCCTACGTCTAGGTCACATCTGCACCCAGAATGAGGTGTTCCACACCAGGGCATCGGAGATGTCCTCTTTCTTCAGGGAACGGGGGTTCGCCTCTTTTACTATAGATGAGGCCTGCACCAGGGTCTCTTCTATACCCCATAACTCTGGTCTCACTCCCCATCCCCCCACTCATAACAAGGGCAGAGTCACCCTTGTCCTCACCTTCCACCCTACCAGCCGTCACATGCAACAAATAATGCTGCAACATTTTCGCCACCTCCAACGGGATCCCACCTCTGCCCACATCTTCCCATCTCCTCCCCCATCTGCTTTCCGCAGAGACTGCTCCCTCCGTAACTCCCTGGTCAATTTGTCCCTTCCCACCCAAACCACCCCCACTCCTGGCACTTTCCCTTGCAACCGCAGGAAAAGCTACACTTGTCGCTTTACCTCCCCCCTTGACTCCATTCAAGGACACAAGCAGTCTTTCCAGGTGTGGCAGAGGTTCACCTGCACCTCCTCCAACCTCATCTATTGCTCTGCATCGGTGAGACCAAGCATAAGCTTGGTGATCGCTTCGCCCAACACGCCCGCTCGGTTCGCAATAACCAACCCGATCTCCCAGTGGCTCAGCACTTCAACTCCCCCTCCCATTTCGAATCCGACCTTTCTGACCTGGGCCTCCTCCATGGCCAGAGTGAGGTCCACCATATATTGGAGGAACAGCACCTCATATTTCGCTTGGGCAGTTTACACCCCAGCGGTATGAACATTGACTTCTCTAATTTCAGGTAGTCCCAGCTTTCTCCTCCCCTTCCCAGCTCTCCCTCAGCCCACTGTCTCCGCCTCTTCCTTTCTTCTTCCCTCCCCCCCCCCCCCCACACCCTCACTTCAATCTGAAGAAGGGTCTCGACCCGAAACGTTGCCTATTTCCTTCGCTCCATAGATGCTGTCTCACCCACTGAGTTTTTCCAGCATTTTTGTCTACCTTCGATTTTCCAGCATCTGCCGTTGCCTCTTAAACAAAGGCATACAGGAAGTGATTTTCCTGAATTTAAATGTAAGGTACTCAAGTGCTGAGCCATGCCACAGGGGTGCTGTCTCTGCCAGCAGTTGTTCATATGATGGAGTGGTTCTGAACACATATCTTCGGACTTTTGGAGCTCACCTGCACTGAATATTCCTCAGTGTATATCACAGATTAGCCAGATGTTCCTGAGCCTTCCTGCTAATCACAGGAATGTCAGGTTTGTTCATCTTGCGGCGGTGTTGGGATGTGCATTGTGTTAAAGCCATCTCTGATTTACACACCAACAATATTTGATCTCCTCTCTGGTCATGCCAGCAAGGCAAAGATTACTTTTGCAAACCAGTAGGTTCGGAAAACGGGTTTATCTCAAGTGTACACACAGTGATCTCAGCTGGTTGTGCGAACAAAGAAATGGCTGTTCCTTATTAACAAAGTACCAGGGCTAGAAGGATGCCAACACAGCCTCCACTCATTTCCTGAATGCGATGGTGAAAGAACAATGGACACAAGCAAAATGTTGCTTATGCTTGTTGACATTCAACAAATTTCACCAGCAGAATGACCAATGATTACTGGCTATGGTGAGTAGGCAAAAAATGCTGGAGAAACTCAGCGGGTGAGGCAGCATCTATGGAGAGAAGGAGTAGGCGACGTTTCGGTTCGAGACCCTTCTTCAGACTGATGTCGGGGGGGGGTGCGGGAAAAAGAAAGGCAGAGGCGGAGACAGTAGGCTATATGGGAGAGCTGGGAAGGGGAGGGGAAGGAGGGTGAAAGCAAGGACTACCTGAAATTAGAGAATTCAATGTTCATACCGCTGGGGTGTAAACTACCCAAGCGAAATATGAGGTGTTGTTCCTCCAATTTGCACTGGGACTCACTATGGAAATGAAAGAGTCCTAGGACAGAAAGGTCAGATTCAGAATGGGAGGGAGAGTTGAAATGCTGGGCAACCGGGAGATTAGGTTGGTTAGTATGGACTGAGCGGAGGTGATCTCTTCTTGTTATATCAGTGTTCAAATAGTTTATTGAATTGAAACATTGTATGCAACCCCGCCAACCATAAACTCCCTGACCATCAATCAAGCATTAAAACATTGTGTTAGATAAGCAGTGTTTTTTAATGTTTAAAACAGAGAAAATAACTTCTGAAGGAATTCCATGGGTCTGACAGCATGTGTGGAAGGACATGGACAGATGACATTTTGGGTTGTGATTTCTTCAAGTACTTTAAATATTAATTGATGTGATAACTAATTCCTGGTTATATTATTCTGCACTGGCTAAGAAAGACATCCTCTACTTAGATAAGTAGTGGACGTTATCTAAAATTAAAGTTTCCGTGCATATCAAGGGGGATTGTGGCTACACAAGAGACTACAGATGCTGGAATCTTGAGCATAAAACTAAGTACTGGAGGAACTCAGTGAGTCAGGCAGCATCTGTGGAGGAAAATGAACAGACGACGTTTCAAGTTGGATCCCTGATTTAGAGTGATGGAGTAGGGGGCTTGTGGCCAAGCATATGTTCGGACCAGGGTGTTGGGAATAATGGGAAAGTTACCCAAGCCAATCCAGAAACCAAATCCATAAAATGAGCTGGGTCAGACATTCAGTCTGAGCTCACATAATCTATGGCAAGAGTCGCAGTTAATGACCACAGGTCCAAAGATAAGTGCTTGTTTAAGATAAGTTTATGTCCAGGGAAGAGAAACAACAGAGGCAGACCGAGGTTTCCCACCCCTACAAGCACGGCACTGTGGTAGAGTTGCTGCCTTATAGCGACCCAGGTTTGATCCTGACCTCGGGTGTTGTCTGTACAGAGTTTGTATGTTCTCCCTGTGACCGCATGAGTTGTCCCCATGTGCTGTGGTTTCCTCCCACATTCCAAAGACGTGCAGGTTGTAGGTTAATTGACTTCTGTAATTGTCTGCAAGCGATCAGCTGTGGTGAATCTTGAAAAGGACCAGCGAGGACTGTGGTCAACTAAAGTCTTCTGTGATAACTCCAACCAAGGTAGTATAGGTGGCACTGGCATCACTTGAGGCAGGAGACCAACCTTTGTGCAGAGTAAAGTGCTCTGGATTTTGGGAGCCCAGTGAAGAGGCCTGTGACTAGGTCCAAGTATGAGGGATAGTTTTTGACCTCAGACAAATAGAGCCTAAATTAAGTATTTGATTAATATGTGTATGTGCATGTCAAGAATCAAGAGAATCAAGAAACAGAAGGATAAAATGACTGACCTGTCTGTTCGGTTGTTTATCCCGTCCATCTCCCAGTCACTATTATAATTGTCCTTACTTAAATTGAGGACTCTGGTTATAAACCAGATAATATCTGTTTATTTTTAAACTGCATTTGGATTTTTATCAAACTGTGGTTCCTTGCCCTGAGGAAATTATTAACTTAATTAAGATCCTTTATTTAAAGGAGATGTGCAGTGCAGGTTTTTTTACACAGAAAGTGGTGGGTGCCTGGAATATATTGGTTGGGATGGTGGTAGAGGTTGATACTATAGTGGTGTTAAAGATAGGCACATGGATATGCATGGATCACATGTAAGCAACTGAGGTATGTTAATCTCAGCCATTGCAAAGCACAGACATTGTGGGCTGGAGGGCATGTTTCAGTGCTGTGTTTACCAATCTTCTATGTTAATCCTTCCTCATTTGTTAAAACCAAATCTAAATTAGCCCAGTTCTGGGTAGGCTCCACAATGCACTGCTCTATAACGCAATCTTTAAGCACATTATAAATTATTCTTCAACAATACCCTTGGCAGTTTGGTATATCCAATCAACATGTAGATCAAAATCCAATGATACGGCAGTTTAAACTACAACCTACGGAGAGATCGCAGTGTAGGGCTCAATAGACAACTCCCAACTCTTATCTTCATTCCTCTACTGCTCATGAATTCAGGCCCAATCGATTCCATTGCACTATCCACTGCCTTTACCTCAGGACTCAGTACAGCTCTGGTACCTTTCTTGATTCACAACAGCACCCCATCTCCTTTCCCCTTCGCTCTTATCTGTGGGAAGAGTGTATACGCTGGAATATTGAGCATACGGTACTGGTCACCCCACAACCATGTCTCTGCAATAGCTACTACACGATAGCACAGATTACATGTTATCCTGCCCTGGCCTATCACATCATGACTGTCAGTTTCCCGTTCTGTTCTTTTATTTTCCCCTAGTTTGTTAAACCTTCTGTTCCTGGGGTGCCCCCACCCCACAGCTAGTTAACACTTGAAGGATTGAATGATGCATTCCCTATACATAGCAAACTAAAATGTAATTAATGAGCAGACAAATGCTACAACTTTGGCACCTATCTTCGAAAATTTGACAGTTCCAGGTCAGATTGCACATACGTAAACCTGACCAGATTCCAACTATACCTTTACTACCCCCCTCGACTCCATTCAAGGAACCAAGCAATCGTTCCAGGTGCGACAGAGGTTCACCTGCACATCCTCCAACCTCATCTATTGCATCTGCTGCTCTAGATGTCAACTGATCTACATCAGTGAGACCAGGCTTGGCGATCGTTTCGCCGAACACCTCAGCTCGGTGTTTAACAAACCTGATCTCCCTGTGGCTCAGCACTTCAACTCCCCCTCCCATTCCGAATCCAACCTTTCTGTCCTAGGCCTCCTCCATGGCCAGAGTAAACACCACTGGAAATTGGAGAAGCAGCATCTCATATTCTGCTTGGGCAATCTGCACCCCAGCGGCTTGAACATTGACTTCTCCAATACCCGGTAGTCCTTGCTGTCTCCTCCCCTTCTCAGTTCTCCCGCAGCCCTCTGGCTCCTCCTCTTCCTTTCTTCTTCCCGCCCTCCCATCCTACATCAGTCTGAAGAAGGGTTTTGGCCCAAAACAGTGCCTATTTCCTTTACTCCGTAGATGCTGCCGCACCCACTGAGTTTCTCCAGCACTTTTGCAAAATTCAAACTATAGTTGGGTGTGAATCTGCTGAAACTTAAGTTGCAAATAGATTTAACATTTCACTACTTATATTACAGAAATGTGCATATAGTTCTGTTATAACTTGACAGTTGTGTTCCAAAGAAACCTCTTTTTAATAGAATGTTTTATTCTAAAAACAATAGTGTCAACGGTGAAAAGTGGGTTAGAGACAAGATAATTTCAGACTGCCAATACCAAAGTCTTTTTCTTGCAGAATTTTCAAAAACAAAAGTTTTATTTAAAAAATAGTCAATAGTTTTTGACAACCAATGCGTCAACAGACCTAGATTCAACAGAAATTTTTAATTTGGCATTGTGTCAATATATTTTGATCAGAGAGTTTTAAAACACACGACTCCTATTCCCAAAGTCAAACTATGGCTTCACGGGATAGACACAAAAAGCCGGAATAACAGCGGGTCAGACAGCATCTCTGGAGAAAAGGAATAGGTGACGTTTTGGTGCGAGACCGTTCTTCAGACTGAGAGTCGGGGAAAGGGAAACAAGAGATATAGAAGGTGATGTAGAGAGATATAGAACAAATGAATGAAAGATATGCAAAAATGTGTCTATCTTCAGTTTAAACCTGCATCTGCAGTTCCTTCCTACACATCTATGGCTTCACGGGGACTGATTTCAGAGCTTGGAGTTCATGGGCAATGAACCAAAAGATTTGGCAACCATTCTAAATTGAGTGCTAATCTCTGCTCATTGCAGTATTAGCCAGCTGGAGATTGTCCCAGAATGGATGCTATCCAGGTAATCCTGTGTTCTACTGAGGGACTGCAGTAACTGTCAATGAAATCACACTTTGCACTGTAATGTCAAGTTAATTTGCAGTCAGTGTGGACACATCTCTCTACTCTAAATTGCCCAAATTTGCATTAAATCAGGTATTTGCAAACCTAAACCCCATCAACTTCTAAGTTTAACACGGTACTGAATCATAACACGCTGCACATTTCCTGTTGGAAAATGATTTTTGAATTCAAAATAATATGAAGTGGAGTACTTAACTGTTGAGATGATCCTACTTGATTTAAACTTTATTAGTCTTGGCTTTGGGTGACCCCCCTAGGGACAGATGGGGTTAAAGTGACATTAGGAAGCAGTAATATATTCATAGGCTTGCACACACTCATTCATCAACCCTAAACATCACCCATTCCTTCTGTCCAGCGATGCTGCCTGTCCCACTGAGTTACTCCAGCATTTTGTGTCTACCTTCGATTAAAACCAGCATCTGCAGTTATTTCCTACTCACTCAATTTTAGATAGGTAGTTCAATATGTAGGCAAAATTGGTGCTAGCTAGTCTTTAATATTTTAAAGCACATGTATGAAATAATTTGGGGTGAATCGGTGGTGAAGTGGTAGAGTTGCTGCCTTATAGTGCCCGAGACCCAGGTTTGATCCTGTCTAAGGGTGCTGTCTGTACGGAGTTTGTACATTCTCCCCAGGACCTGCGTGGGTTTTCTCCGGAAGCTCCAACACTTCAAAGACATATAGGTTTGTAGGTTAATTGGTTTGGTATAAATGTATATTGTCCCTAGTGCGTGTAGGATAGTGTTAGTTTTCGGGGATCGCTGGTCGGCGTGGACTTGGTGGGCGAAGGGCCTGTTTCCGCACTGTATGTCTAAAAAAAAGAATCCCCGAATCATTATAATAACAGTGGAAGCAGAATTGTCACTGTGCCAGAATCCCAGATCTCCTGACCTAAATCTCTTGTGGAGCACCTTCACCAGATGGACTGTACTAGTTCAAGCAGCTCACTATCTCCTTCTCAAGGGTAACCAAGAATGGCAGTAAACGTTGGCCTTGCCAGCAGTACACACATCTTATAAATGAATTAAAACAGACATTGATCAATGGTCACTTGATGGAACGTTTTCTGTTTGATGTGTGGAAATTATGCTAAAATAAGTGGCAAATAAAAGCTGGTATTGTTCGGTATTATATCACAGTGCAGCAACGGTCCAAGTAGGAGATAACAAAGAAAATGCATGCGTTTATGTAGGGTATTTTTCCAACCACAGCTGTTCATGCCCAACAAAATACTTACTTAAAATGCAGCTACGGTTGCAATGGAAGTACCATAGTCACAACAAGCTCCTGCAAGCAGCAATGAAATAAATAACCAGATCACCATTTTTTTACAGAGACTCACAAGTCTGCAGATACGCTTAAGCAAAGAGTAAAATGCTTTAGGAATTGAGCAAGTAAGGCAGCATCTGTGGAGGGAAATTGTAACATTTCTGCTTGGGACCCTTCTTCAGAATATATAGTAACCGTAACTATATTTTAATAAGTATGGGTGGCACAGTGGGTCAGTGATCGAGTTGCAGTGCCAGAGACCCGGGTTCGATCCTGACTACGGGTGCTGTCTGTACGGAGTTTGTACGTTCTCCCCATGACTTGCATGGGTTTTCTCCAGGAGCTTCCGTTGCCTCCTACACTCCAAAGACGTGCAGGTTTGTAGGTTAATTAGCTTGGTAAAATTGTAAAATTGTCCCTAGTGTGTGAAGGATAGTGTTAATGTGCAGGGATCACTGGTTGGCACGGACTCAGTGGGCCAAAGTGCCTGTTTCCGTGCTGCATCTCTAAACTAAACTAAATTAAGTAGCGATAATTTAGTGTGACCAACTAATCTGCCATCCCTCACATCTTTGGGGTGTGGGAGGAAAATGGAGCACCTGCAGGAAACCCATGTGGTCACAGAGGGAAATTTAAAACCACAACACAGATAGCATCTGAAATCAGGATTGAACCCAGTTCTTTGGCATTGGTTGAAATGGCACTTCCAGCTGTGCCATTGTGTCATCTGAAGTATCTGAGCCTCAGGCAAACTGGCACATGGTCAATAGGACCGGACTGATGAATGTGTGGCTCAAAGATTAGCCTAACAGAAGGGGAGTTTGATTTAATGGACTCCAACCTCTGAGTTGGGGATAGAGTGGCAGCAGGCTACATTTGGAAGCAAAATCATCACAGAGCCAGGGCAGGAAATCGGGTGTTAAACTAAAAAGGGAGAGTCCCATCAGAGAGAACAGGCGGCACAGTGGTGTTGCAGTAGATTTGCTGCCTTACAGCACCAGCGACCTGGGTTCAATCCTGACTATGGGTGCTATCTGTATGGAGTTCGTACGTCCTCCCTGTGACTGCGTGGACTTTCTCCGGGTGCTCCAGTTTCCCCCCACACTACAAATTTGTACAGATTTGTTGGTTGGCTTTGGTAAGTTGTACATTTGTCCCTAGTGTGTGCAGGTTAGTGTTTGGGGTGATCGCTGTTTGGTGTGGACTCGGTGGGCCGAAGGGCCTGTTTCTGCACTGTACCTCTAAACTCTATAGTCTCAAGTCTAAAGTAAAGAAAGCAAGAATGGTGAAGGCAAACAGAATACAATGTAGCAGGTAGCAGCACATGAATATGATTATGTTATTAGTCAAATTGTGCCTCGAAGAAACAGTTCGTTAAAACAAAGTGCACAACTAAATGATAAGAAAATATGGTAACACAAAAAGGGTTAAGATAATCTGAAAACATATCAATATGCAATCTACCAATGCTTTATTTTACTGCATAAATAACATAATCTAATTAGCAGCACATTGAGAGATAGGTACATGCAATTTGACTGTCATTAAAAGGTGGCCAAGGCTGGCAGATGAATGTACAAGCTTATTCAGTACTTAGGAAGGATAAACAAAAGGGAAAAAGGTGCTGGGGCCGTTGTCAGTGAAGGATGAAAGCAGAGCTGGAGTGGGAAAGAATATTGGTTCAGAAAATCGAATCAATCAGTGTGAGGTTTAGAAATAAAACAATGAAAGGAACTATTTGTAGGCCTCAAAACAGTGGTGGTAATGTAGGGAACAGCATCAAACAGGAAGTAAGAAATGCATATAATAAGGGAGTGAGCTTAATTTATAATAAGTTTATAATGGTACTGAGGAGGATGTATTTCTGAATGAGATTAAGACTTTTCTTTGCCTTGTACATTGAGGAGCCAATTGCAGATAGGCTCGATTAGATTGGGAATTGTGCAATGAGCAAAGATTAGTTAGTCATCTTATTGCAAGAAGAGAAAAACATGATAGCATTTTTCATTAAGATGAAAAGTGAAGTTTTTCATTCTGAAACTTGGATCCTAAATTTAAAGGAAGCTACGGAAATATGAGGAGTAAATTGACCGTGGCAGGCTGGGAGCATCAGTGAAGGATATGATGGTGGATATAGACAATGGCTAGAACTTCAGGAACAAATGCAGAAAATACAAGGTATACACTTTCTTTTCTGGAGCAAAACATAAAAGAAGAAGCAACAATAACATGGTTTACAAAATAAGTTAAGGGCAGTAATTAATCCACAGACAAAGCATTTAAAGTTGCATGTAAGAGAAGTAAGCCTGAGGATTGGGAGCAGTTTGGAATTCAGCAAAATTATTTTGGTAAGTGAAGAAAAATAGAAACAGAGAATAAACTACAAGGAACATAAAAGCAGATTTTAAAAGAATGTAAAATGAAATAAAAAGATTAATGAATACAAACATGTGTCATTTACAATCAGAAAAGGGGAGATGGTGACAGGGACCATAGAAATGGCAGAACACAAGCAAATATTATGCTTCTGTCATCCCAGAACACAAATAATGTTCCTGAACTGCTAGAGTTAAATGAAAAGGAGGACTTAAAGGGAAATAGTATGAATAAGGTCTGGAGCTGGAGAAAGTGGTAGTATTGAAAACCAACAAATCTCTCGGACCTGATTATCTGCATAGAATCATACAGTATAGAAATAGGCCCATCAGCACAACTCAATTATACCAACCAAGATGCCCATCTATGCGAGTCCCACCTACTCGCATTTGGCCCACATCTCTCTTAAGCTTTCTTATCCAGATGAAACAATATTTCATGGGCTGGTTATTCAGTAAGAATTGGGGATAATAATTTAATTTCCTGTCAGTTGTGTCAACTGCACGAAGAAGTAACAGCAATGTCTTTTAGTCCACTTCCTAAATTTGGTTCCATTGATTAAAATTGAACTGAATATAGGGAGCAACGTTTCATGTGCACTCTGTTCTTTTTAATCGTTTTTGACTGGGATAGATATATAAACAATTTTGTTTTAGAACGCATGGCACTGCACTGTTCGTGATTGAAAGTGAGATTGTTTTGCATAACAGATTTGCATTCTGTTATCATCTGCGAATTAATAACCTATTAAAAATGTAACTATTAAAAGATGCAGTAACAGGGTGCAAGAAAGTCTTAAATATCTAGGTCCAATAAAATTGGTTCAAGGGACATGAAGGAAATGGAAGCATATGGTTTATTTGTAGACAGATACGTTGGCCTTGGCATCTTGTACAGTACAGACATTGTGGGCTGAAGGACCTGTTCTGCTGCTGTACTATCCTATGTTTTAAAATTGAGGTGGAGAACTCGTCAATGGCAGTGGACTCAAGGGTGGCATTGTAGCGCAGTGGTAGAGTTGCTGCCTTACAGTGCCAGAGACCCGGGTTCGATCTTAACTATGGGTGCTATCTGTACAGAGTTTGTACACTCTCCCAATGACCTGTGGGGGTTCTCCCTGAGAGCTCCAGTTTCCACCCAATTGGCTTTGGAAACAAATGATAAATTGTCCCTGGTGTATGTAGGGTAGTGCTAAGGCATGGACTCGGTGGGCCAAAGGGCCTGTATCTCGAAACTAAACTGAACTAAACTAAGCACTAATTACTAAAATGGACAAACACCTTGTTAAATCTACAATACAGCAGATTTTTCAAACAAAGTCAGCAAAATAACAAGGTACTTAACATTATTAGTTTCTGGCAATTGATTGCTCCAGCACTATAATCCAAATAGTGTATTTCCTTTCAGTTTGATGAAGTGTAAAGCTGGTTAGTCATAACACAATGCTCCCACCTAATGCATTTCATTATGCCTTCCCATCTTGGGAAAAACATCTGCCCCCTCATTAATATAGATAGAAACCAGCTCCTGTGAGAAAAGCTTGGGTGTAATCAGTCTGTCATTTGGAAATGGCATAAAATGACAATTTTATTATATATAAACCACAATGCCAGCTGTTATGCGCAAATGCTGACATCAATAGGAAACAGAACTTGTAGATAAGTCATTTAAAAAAAGTCCACTAAGCATATTTATTCATGAAATAAATTTCACTTCAGAAAATCAAAGAATACTTTTCTCGGATTGTAACATATTAATATATTAACACGATTTTATAAAATTAAATCAAAATTATCGATGACAAATACCAAAATCACATTAGTGAACATCTAACCCAGATACGCCCTCTTTTCCCCTCTCCCATCAGGCAAGAGGTACAGAAGTGTGGAAATGCACACCTCCAGATTCTGGAAGAGTTGCTTCCCAGCTGTGATCAGGCAACTTCTTCATGCGTATGGTGTGCACAGACTAAAGTTGTAGGACAACTTGTTTTATTTGATCTTATTTGATTGTGCACACCGGGTTGATTGCATTCGTCGAAACAGGGCGGACCACTTGAAGGTTGCAATCTCCCACCCCATCAGGCAACTGAACCATCCTATCACCAATTGGAGAGTGGCCCTGAGTTACCATTTACCTTACTGGAGATTTACCTCATCTGATTTTTCTGGACTTTATAGACACACAATGCTAGAGTAACTCAGCGGGACAGGCAGCACCTCTGGAGAGAAGGAATGGGTAACCTTTCGGGTCGAAAACCCTCCTTCAGTCTGAAGAAGGGTCTCGATACGAAACGATTTAAACCAGCATCTCCAGTTCCTTCCTACACATTTTCTGGACTTTATCTTGCACTAAACATTTCTTTTATACTGTATCTGTACACTGTGGGTGGCCTGATTGTAATCATGTATAGTCTATCCACTGACTGGTTAGTACACAACAAAAGCTTTTAATCGTACCTTGGTACACGTGACAATAAACTAAACTAAGCAACAATCTGGCACCCTCAGGACTTTGGCAGTGCCAGGCAGACAGAATATCAAGACTATTCAATGTTACTTCTGTTAATACCCCAACACAAATTAATTTACTATTTTAGATATAATCCAGTAGCATGATGTATTTTCCAGAGAGCTCAGTAAGTTTAAAGGAAGTGTTGGCATAGAATATGGTGAATTTAAAGGGAGAAAGGGAAATGATGCCCCGGGGATTTTAAAAGGAGTGAAGGAAAGTTGGTCCTGAGGATTTTAAAAGGAAGTCGGGAGACGGGAGATGGCACCCAATGAGCTAGGTGTCAAATATTGTGAGCACAGATTGTCGGATATTTACTGTATTTTGTTCACATTTGCCATTGAAAGTGACAAGTGCTCATGATTGTATTGGGCTTGTGTTATCAAGTTAATTAACCTACTTTTCTTCTCCCGCTGACTTGAGAAGCAGGTTTTGGAGCCCACGACCCAGATCAGTTCTTTGGAAAACTAGTTTCTATTTTAATGCGTAGGAAGGAAATGCGGATGCTGGTTTACACCGAAGACAGACACAAAATGCTGGAGTAACTCAGCGGGATGGGCAGCATCTCTGGATAGAAGGTGAAAGGAGGAGAATTTCTTCAAAGTAGGTATACCTTGAGAAGATTTCGCAGTGGACCATACAAAATGTGAAATGTCTGAAGAAGGATTTCACCCAAAACGTCATCCATTCCTTCTATCCAGAGATGCTGCCTGTCCTGTTGAGTTACTCCAGTATTTTGTGCCTAGCTTCTATTTTAATGCATTGGAAGTTGGTGCAAAATGCAGATATGGTTTGAAGGCAATACAGCACCAAGACACAACCATGCAAATATTAATCTGCAGCCTGTGTTATCCTGTGTAAATTGTTTCAAATACAGCACTGGGCTCTATTTACAGAAAGCAAGATATTGAGTATTTCTAGACACCCTCTTCGTGGGTGATTTTCTCTCCTGTCCCCTCCGGTGGTTCTTGAAGGCAGTAACTGATGTAAAGAGAGACGACATGGATGGTTGCTCTGACTTTAGACTTTAAAAACACAACGCGGAAACAGGCTCTTTGGCCCATTGAATCCACGTGGACCAGCGATCATCCCGTACACTAACACCATCCTACACACTAGGAACAATTTACAATTTTACCAAAGCCAATTAACCTACAAACCTGTACACCTTTGGCGTGTAGGAGGAAACCAACGCACCCGGAGAAAACCCACATGGTCACAGGGAAAATGTACAAACCCTGTACAGATAGCATCGTAGTCAGGATCGACCCCGGGTCTCTGGCGCTGCAAGGCAACAACTCTATCGCTGCGCCACCATGCCGCCCAATTCCTAATTAATTTCTCAAGAGGCCACGATTGCGATGCAAGGCCAGCCTCAAGCCTGTATGACCCAGGCAGCATTTCCCTTGGAGCTACCGTTTCCCATAAGGTGGGAACGGGTACAAATAGCTAACAAACCTAAAGAAAGCATCACCAATGAAAGAGAACCGATAGAATAACAACAGTATGTCAAAGACGTGGCCAATCTGTAAATAATAAGACTGTTATAGATCGGGTAACAGGCTAGTGAAATGGCAGATGCCAGGAAAGAGACACAACGGAAGGGTTGGTCTATTTAAGAAAGCAGTCCATCAACGCAGGCATATGGCAACTGTCGAGGGATGTCGAGAATCTGATAGGGACAGGAAACATGATTGATTAGTCACCCCTGATGCAATCATCCTGAGTTCAACCAATTTACCCTTGAATCTCATCCTAACCATCTTTCCATCAATCAGAGAACTAATAGGGAACCTTCTCTGAACTCTGTGGCTCAGCAACACACCATGTAGTGCAATTAGCCACCATACCACTGGATATAAATAATCAATGGACATGATTGTAACCTTAGCTGCCTGGAAGAAACCTCGGGGAATTTGGCAGTTTAAAATGACCTGGGTACTTACGGAATACGAATATAGTATTGACCATTTTAACTAGTTCTACCGTGCAAGACACAATAATTCCCACCCACAAACAACAGGCTACTTCTGTCAGATTCCAAAGCTATATTTCAACCTGGTGTAATTTGAGCTAGTCTGGAAATATGATGGAAACTAGCCTGTCTTTAACCGCCAACACACAGAGTGACTAGAGAATGGGCACTAGCGGAAGTTCAAAGAGGCCATTTTAGTCATAGAGTCATACAGCACGGAAGCAGGCCCTTCAGCCCAACTCGCTCATGCTTACCATGATGCCCCCCATATGTTCGCACCATTTGCCCGCACTTGGTCCATATCCCTCTAAACCTATCCACCCACCTGTCCAAGTGTCATTTTACATTTTAATTCCTTTTCATTGGTGGTGTGGCACCTAATAGAAAGCTAGGGCCTTAATTACCATGAACATGGAACCTGCTTGAGATGGTCCACATTGGCCACATTGCGATGGCCTAGCTTCTGAGGGCGAAATGATTTTCCACCCTTTCCTTCCTGGAACAAGGGACAAATTGGCTTATCAGCCCTTGCTGAGGGGGTAGGAGTGAAAATCGCCAAACTCACTTTCATGCCCTGCCCAGGTGAAATCAGGACCAGTAGTCTAGAATAGTAAGATTAAATGAGAACTTACCAGTTTGAAGTTTGATCCTTATTTTATGAGGCGTTGCGATGAGGGATTTTGTGAAGACCCCACCAGCACGCATGTGCAACATTCTTCAAAGCAGCAGTGTGAAATCACAGACAGTAGAGTTGACTGAAGATAGTAAGATAAGAGAACTAACATACCAGTTGACCTTAGAGGGTTGGGAGCGGAGGGCACAAAATCCCTCATCGCAACTCCTCATAAAATAAGGATCAAACTTCGAACTGGTAAGTTCTTGTTTAATCTTACTATTTTACTTCGGAGTCACGTGAATGACTTAATGAAGATTTCAAAGCTCTGTGATTTCATGCCCTGGAAATGAGTCCATGCTCACACACTGCCATAATAACCAAAGGAGGAAGTATGTGAACGTATTTCAGACTTGTATAGAGCTGAAAAACAAACAATGTATTATTTAACAATAATAATAATAACCTCTAAATTCGGGGAAATTATAATACAGAACTTAAAATAGTCAGTAGATATCCCAGGCGTGGCCACAGGTTGTCATAACTGCTGGAAGTTGTTTCATTAGACCAACCCGCCGTTACGTGGCCCATGGAACTGCCAACATCCTCGCTGCACGATGCAGCTGCAGTCCTGGTGAAATGAGATTTAAATATCGGTGTCCACCCCTGCTGCACCACCCTGAGTCATCTTGATATGGTCTGCACGGTACTCTGAGATGAGGATGTTTGAACTTATCAATAGCACTATATCCGTTCCTCTGAGACTATTGGTGACCTCCAGTTAATGTAACATAGAAACATAGTAACGTAGAAATTAGGTGCAGGAGTACGCCATTCAGCCCTTCGAGCCTGCACCGCCATTCAATATGATCATGGCTGATCATCAAACTCAGTATCCCGTACCTGCCTTCTCTCCATACTATGGAGATCACTATGCATAGGATCACTATGCATAGGCGTCTATCTACGGGATAAGCCAGGAACTCCGATTTGAGGCCAGATGACCTAGGCCTGTTTTGTGTTTTGTCTATCAAGTCTGTTGCTTTGTCCTTTGGCAAGATGTCAGACATATGAACAGAGTCAATCGTGAATCCCAAATCCATAGTCACCGGAAGGCATTTAACTTGGATTTGGCTGGATGGATAATAAACCCAGATTTTTGAAATGGGAGCTTGGTGTCTGAGACAGCCAATTTAGCCAATTCCAAGGTTATCCCCACAAAAAGATATGCCATGATAATATGTTTTTTGTTTCCGAAGAAACACCAAGCTGGTTTCAATATTTTTGGAAACAGTCTGGGCTAATGTTAATCCATTAGGCAGCGCTTTATACTGCCAGAGCTCCCATCCAGATAAATTTCTGCGGTGATCTGTGTCCATTGGTTCTGAGTCGTATGCATCTTTTAGATGTATGCAGCCATGAAGCACCCTTTGGAAACTAGTTGTTTTAGCAGTAACAACATTTTTCTCAATTTTCAAGTGGGTGTACTGCACAAAAGCATTCAGTTGTGTCAAATCAAATGATGCGGCATCCGCCATCTTTTTTGTTTTAGGTGAAGATGTTTGATACAAATTCAAGAGACTCATGTTTTGGTTTCCTCTATTGCTCCTTTTGTATATAGATTTAACAGTTCCGCATGACCTTCCACTTTCTCTTTTTTGTGAAAGCTCAAACTTTTGGCTCGGTGCATGTTGAACCAGAAAGGAGGAGTTTGTCAACAAATTCAATTTTGTATCGCTGAATACTGTACAGTATGAAGATCAGAAGTTATTCCCTGTATAAGCATAACCTTCCCTCAACCTGTGAAGACATTACGCACGCTATGTTCCGAAGGCAACCAAACCCACCTAGCTCCATGGTTACCGGTGGTGCTGTGTTGGTTTTCTCCTTCCTTGGTTCCTGGGAGGTGGAGGCGCTGTGGTGTGGGGTTGGCGCATCTTCCAGGAAGGCCGTTCTGGGACAAGGCCTGAAAAAGACCTTTGTGTAGGTAGTACGGCCTTCGAGCTTTCACCAGCTTTCCTTTCACTGTGATAACGCAGCCTGCTGGTGGATGTGTAGGGGTGCTGCCGCCAAATATGTGAGGACCTGGTAGCGGCCGGAACCTTAGTCATGCAGACGGCTATTGTCTCTTTGTCGAGGTCTTTTACCTGTTTGGGCAGGTTGTCCCTTAAACAGAGTAGGCGGCTGTGCACTGCTGGTTCTACACAACCCCGCGAACTTAGGGTTTAGTGTAGGCCGGATGGCATTCTTCCTGAAGTAGTTGATCTCAATTGACCATACTGGAGGATGCCAGAGCTTCCTGTTGCTCCTCTGACATATCTTCCATCTACTGACCTGGTAAATCTGGTAATACCCGAGGCCAGTAGTTTGAGGATTTGCCACAGGCACATTGAGGGAAATACAGATTCCTGGTGCTAGATAAGTTGTTGAGTAATTTATACTGGCTGCCTGTTGACAATGGTAGCCCCTTTTGTGAGGGCATCGCAACTTAGCTCCTTTTCTTGCACCCCTAGCATGTTGTGTTTCTTCTGCCAACACCCCTTCTTCAAAGTCAGCTCAGACCTGACTCCTTATGCTCCCCTGCGAAGAAGGTGAGCATTTGGCAGCCCTGTAAAGGGTACTGCCGTGGGTCTGCTAGGAGACCCACGGTGACCAGACTCCTGCTGGAGTGGGTCACGTTGGAGCTAGTGCTCCCCATCCACTCCATGCGGGATTATTGACTGCCGTCGCTACCCACGATCGGTGAGTCTGTGAGCCCGGACCCTGCCGGGTCAACGGGCTTGCCCGACTTCCCGGTAGCATTGCCGCCAGTTTGCGGTGTTTCTGTGGGCTGCGGCATTGAGTTGAAGCTCCTGCTCTGCCTTCGCTACCTCCGATCGGCAAGTCAACGGGCTTGCCCGGCTTCCAGGTCTGTAGAAGTTCTGCCGCCGCTGACTGCCCGCAGTCAGTCTTTCGAGGCGGCCCCTTGGTGGGGTACTCTGTCCCACAGAGTCCCTGAAAGAAAAAGACGACCTCAGGTTAGTCATTCCTTACCTGCAGGTCCGTTCCGGTGGAGGAGCGACCCTCCTCCCTGCCTGTTGCTTCGCATGCGTTCGACGATATGTTGCGCATGCGTGCTGGTGGGGTCGTCACGAAGTCACTCACGTGACTCCAAAGCAAAATTGAGTATAAGTATTTGAGTATAAGGATTTGAGTATAAGAGCAGGGAGGTTCTACTGCAGTTGTACAGGGTCTTGGTGAGGCCACACCTGGAGTATTGCGTACAGTTTTGGTCTCCTAATCTGAGGAAATACATTCTTGCCATAGAGGGAGTACAGAGAAGGTTCACCAGACTGATTCCTGGGATGGCAGGACTTTCATATGAAGAAAGACTGGATAGACTCGGCTTGTACACGCTAGAATTTAGAAGATTGAGGGGGGTCTTCGAGACTTACAAAATTCTTAAGGGGTTGGACAGGCTAGATGCAGGGAAGATTGTTCCTAATGTTGGGGAAGTCCAGAACAAGGGGTCATAGTTTAAGGATAAGGGGGAAGGACCGAGATGAGAAAATCATTTTTCACACAGAGAGTGGTGAATCTGTGGAATTCTCTGACACAGAAGGTAGGTGATGCCAGTTCATTGGCTATATTCAAGAGGGAGTTAGATGTGGCCTTTGTGGCTAAAGGGATTAGGAGGTATGGAGAGAAGGCAGGTACCGGATACTGAGTTATATGATCAGCCATGATCATATTGAATGGCGGTGCAGGCTTGAAGGGCTGAATGGCCTACTCCTGCCCCAATGTTTCTATTTTTCTATGTTTCTAGAAGTGTAAGGCAACAGTTATACTCACAACCAGAGGATCAGTTGTGGCCAGAAATTAAGTAAGATTAAAAATACCAATGGGGACGTGGTGGAAAATATCAAGTAGATTTGTCAGCACTTCACAGTGTGAATGTTGCACTTGGAAAATATTCTGCTCTTGCATAAATCAGATAATTGATAAGCAGTTGATACGATTAACTTACAGCCTATGTGTAGCTCATAGTCAACTGTGGTTGTGAGCTAATTGTATGCTGCCCAGAAAACACTCTGCAATGTATTTACTTGAGAGGAATTAGGAACTATTTAAATCAGATACCGATAATCAACTAATTCCAAGGATTTCCTCAGATCAATTTTTGTGCCTCCATTGGAACTTAATAATACCATTCAAGGATAATTTGCATGTAATAACTGGTTTCTTTCTGAAGGCCATATTTAGTCACATTCTGATATTAAATTATTAGTTACAGTCATGGAGACAATTAGCATTGAAACAGGCTCGTCAGTCCATCGAATCAATACCAGCTATCAGTGAAAACGTATTAAATATTTTATTTGCCAAGTATTTTCAGTGAGCACTTTTCCAGCACTTGGACCCTCATCTTGGATATGTTGGCAATGCAAGTGTTTGCCGAGATGTTTCATAAGGATTCTGAGAGTACCTGCCCCCACATCAACTCAGGTAATGCATTCCAGATTCTAATCACCCTCTCGGTGAGAAAAGTTTTCCTTTGATCCTCTAACCCCTTAATTCTTACCCTAAACCTATGTCCTCTAATTCTAAACACTTCTACTATCAGGAAAGCTTTCTTACTATTTAGCCTATCTATGTCACATTTTTTGTATCTTTACAACTTAGTATATAGAACAGAACAACCCAGAAACTGGTCCTTTCTGACCTTCTGAACCTTCTGAATTTTGTAGTCAATAGGGCAGTACTCTGCATATCGCCAACTTGGACAATTTAACATTTCTATCAAGCCAATTAACCTACAAACCTGTACGTCTTTGGAGTGTGTGAGGAAACCGAAGATCTTGGAGAAAACCCACGCAGATCACGGGGAGAACGTACAAACTCCATACAGACAGAACTCATAGTCGGGATCGAACCCGGGTCTCTGGCGCTGCATTTTGCTGTAAGGCAGCAGCTCTACCGCTGTGCCACCATGACTGCCCTTTGGCCCACAATGTTTGTACTGAACATTATGTCAAGCTAAGCTGCTTTCATCTGCCTCTATATAATCCACATCCCTCTATTCCCTGCACTTTCATGTGCCTATCTAAAAGTCTCTTAAATGTCCCTATCGTATCTGCCTCCACCATCCCAGGCAATGTGTTCTAAGCCACCACCACTCTCTGTGCATAAAATTCACCCTGCACATTTCCATTACATTTCCCCCTTCTTACTTTATAACTATGCCCCCTTGTGTTGGGCATTTCCACCTTGGGAAAAATGTTCTGGCTATCTACCCTATCTTTGCCACTCATAATTTTATAAACTTCTGTCAAGTTTTCACTGAATCTCCAATGTTCCAGATAAAACAATCCAAGTCTATCCAACCGCTCCCTGTAACTAACACCCTCTGCTTCTACCGCTGCCTCAAAAAGGCTGGAAGTATCATCAAGGACCCACACCATTCCTGGCCACACACTCATCTCCCCGCTACCTTCAGATAGAAGTTACAGGAGCCTGAAGACTGCAACGACCAGGTTCAGGAATAGCTACTTCCCCACAGCCATCAGGCTATTAAACTCGGCTCGGACAAAACTCTGAACATGAATAGCCCATTATCTGTTTATTTGCACTTTATCAGTTTATTTATTCATGTGTGTATATATTTATATAATGGTATATGGACACATTTATCTGTTCTGTATTCATGCCTACTATGTTCTGTTGTGCTGAAGCAAAGCAAGAATTTCATTGTCCTATCAGGGTCACATGACAATAAACTCTCTTGACTTGACTTGACTCTAATCCAAACAGCATTCAGGTAAACCTCCTCTGTACACTCTGCAAGGCCTCCACATCTTTCTTATACAGTAATTGGACAACCAGGACTGCATGCGATACTCCAAATGCGGCCTAACCAAATACCTATAGAGGTACATCATGACTTCCTGTCCCCTGTATTCAATGTCCCTAGCAATGAAGACAAGCATACCTCAAGGCAGCACAGTGATGCAGCAGTAGAGTAGCTGCCTTACAGCGCCAGAGAACAGGGTTCGATCCTGACTATGGGTGCTTGCCTGTACGGTGTTTTCTCTGGGAAGCTCTGGTTTCCGCCCACAGTCCAAAGACATACATGTTTGTAGGCTAATTGGCTTGGTATTCATGTTAATTGTCCCTGGTGTGTGTAGAATAGTGTAAGTGTGCGGAGATCGTTGGTTGGCATGGACTCGGTAGGCCGAAGGGCCTGTTTTCGTACTGTATCTTTAAACTAAACTAAACAACCATAAGCCTTCTTTACCACCCTATCTACTTGTGCTGACACCTCCAGTGAGCCATGAATTTAGACTTCAAAATCACTCAGCACATCACTGCTCTTAAGGGTCTTGCCATTAACTGTATACACTCTCATTACATTCAACCTCCCAGTGTAAAAACAACTCAAGCTTGTACTATCTTTCTGCCAGATCCCTGTCCAACCTCCCCACTCCCTTTCCAGGCAAAATCCTGGCAAATCATATCATATCATTATATATATATTAAAACTGTGTGGCCGACTGTCGACAACCATCTGCTACGTCTCCGCCCTTTGATGTCGCGCTCCGCCGAAACAGGACCCTCAGACGCCGCCGTTTTTCCCACCCGCCCAGACGTTACGCTCGCGCTTTCCCAACGGTGCTCTCCGTCACGTTTGGACGTCGTTACGTACTCCATTTTTAATAAAATCCATCGTCCCCCCCCCCCTTTTTCGAAAATCAAACTGCTCTCACCCATAGAATGATGGTAAGCATTCCATCGTGTGATGTCACAATGCCCAAGGCTCACAGATGGCCAATCGGAACGGATCTCATTTACATCTGCATCAGCCCCAGCACCCCCCCCCCCCCCGCCTGATGTTCCAGCACTCTCCATTGTGTGATGTCACAATGCCATCCCCCACAAATGGTCAATCGGAATGGATCTCATTTACATCTGCCTTTGTCCCAGCCCCAGCCCCGGTCCATCCCCCCGCAGCCTGTGTGGACATGTGACTGGGGGGACATTGCCGGCTCGCGTTGCCTTGGAAACCTTTTCAAGAACATTCTTCCCCAACGGTCATTCGGACTTCGTTTCTCAACAGCGATCGATCTAAACGCTGGATTTCTGCTGTTTTTTCATTTTTCATTTGACACGTTTGTTTTCAAAAGGTAAACGTAGACGATGTTTTCAATATTTATTTATATTTGAATAATTCTTTTTATTAAGTTCTCCGTTATTTGCTCCGCCAAATTAACACACATTTTCCCGTTTTTTAAATATTTTCTCTTTATTCAAAGGACTCCATGACTCCACTTTGAAGAGGTCATTGCTTTTTTCTTTGCCAATTTCCACAGCCGTGTTTTTCAAATGTTATCTTTATTGAACAGAAAATTCTTCCTTCTCTCCCCCGCCCCTTCCCTCTCTCCCCCACCCCCTTCCCCCTACCCCTGTCCATCTTCCACCACTCCCTCCCACCCCCTTCCCCCCCCACTCTTCCACTTCTCTGCCCCTCCCTTCCCCCTCCCTACCCTCTCTTCCATGCACCCCTTTTCCCCTACCCCTCTCTCCCACTTCCACCACTCCCCCTACCCCTTTCCCGTACTCCTCCATCCCACTTCCACCACTCCCCCTTCCCCCTCTCTCTCCCACTTCCACCACTCTCCCCTACACCTGACCCTCCCTCCCTCCCCATTTCCACTTCTCTCTCCCCCATCCCCCGCCTTTCCCCATCTCCCTCCCCCACCCCTCTCTCCCCCCTCCCTTTCCTCCCCCTCCCCACTCTTCTCCCTCTCTCCGCTTTCCCCCTCCCTCCTCACTTTTCCCCCTCCCCATACCACTCTCCCGCTCCCTCCACACACTTCTCTCTCTCTCCCCTACCCCTCTCCCTACCCCTCCCCCCTCCCTCCACACTCTTCCCCCTCTCTCCCCTTCCCCCCACCCCTCTCTCAACCCCTCCCTGAACCCTCTCACACCTTCCCCCACCCCCCTCTCCTCCTCCCTCTCCCCCTCTCCATCTCCCTCTCTCCTTACCGCTCCCACCCCCTCTTTCTCCCACCCCTCTTCATCCCCATCTCCCCCCCACCCCCTTCCCATCGGTCTTGCACCACTCCCTGCTACCCCTCTTCCCCTCACTCACCACTCTTCCCCTCTCCCTCCCCTCCCCACCTCTCCCCCTCACCTTTCCCTCTCTCTCCCCCTCCTCTCTCACCCCCTCTCTCTCCACACCTCTCTCCCTCTCTCTCCCTCCCCCTCCACTCTCTCTCCACCTCTCCCCTATCCCTCTTTCTCCCCCTCTCCTCTCCTCTCCCCTCCACCTCCATTTCCTCCCCTCTTCTCCAATAACCCCTCTCCCCTCACCCTCCCCTCCCCTCTCCCCTCCCCTTCCCCTTACCCCACCCCTCTCTAACCCCCTTACCCACCCTCAGGGACATGCTGCCCCCCCCTACACATGTGACTAGGGGCACACTGCACCACTTCCCCCACGCATGTGACTAGGGAGACACTGTACCGCTTCCCCCACACATGTGACTAGGAGGACACTGTATCTCATCCCCCACACATGTGACTAGGGAGACCTGTACCACCTAATATCCCCCATACATGTGACTAGGGAGACACTGTACCTCATCCCCCACACATGTGAATAGGGGGATACTGTACCTCATACCCCACACACGTGACTAAGGGGACACTGTACCTCATCACCCACACATGTGACTAGGGGGACACTGTACCACTTCCCCCACACATGTGACTAGGGGGACCTGTACCACCTAATATCCCCCACACATGTGACTGAGGGGACACTGTACCACTTCCCCCACACATGTGACTAGGGGACCTGTACCACTCCCCCCAACACATGTGATGAGGGGGACACTGTACCACCTAATATCCCCCACACATGTGACTAGGGAGACACTGTACCACGTAATATCCCCCACACATGTGACTAGGGGACACTGTACCACTTCCCCCACACATGTGACTAGAGCAACACTGTACAACTTCCCCCACACATGTGACTAGGGGGACACTGTACCACTTCCCCCCCACATGTGACTAGGGGGACACTGTAGCACCAAATATTCCCCACACATGTGACTAGGGGGACGCTGTACTTCATCCCCCACAAATGTGACTAGGGGGACTGTACCACTTCCCCCACACATGTGACTAGAGGGACACTGTACCACTTCCCCCACACATGTGACTAGAGGGACACTGTACCACCTAATATCCCCCCCCACATGTGACAAGAGGGACACTGTACCACTTCCCCCACACATGTGACTAGGGGGACACTGTACCAGCTAATATTCCCCACACATGTGACTAGGGGGACACTGTACCTCATCCCCCACACATGTGACTAGGGGGACACTGTACCACTTCCCCTACCCCTCTCCCCCTCCCTCCCCACTCTTCCACTTCTCTCTCCCTTCCCCCACCCCTCTCCCACCCCACCTCTCTCCCTCCCTCACCCTCTCTCCCCCACCCCTTTCCCCTACTCCTCTCTCCCACTTCCACCACTCCCCCTTCCCCCTCCCTCTCTCCCACTTCCACCACTCTCCCCTACACCTCTCACCCTCCCTCCCCACTTCCACTTCTCTCTCCCCCATTCCCCACCTTTCCCCATCTCCCTCCCCCACCCCTCTCTCCACCTCCCTTCCCTCCCCCTCCCCACTCTTCCTCCTCTCTCCGCTCTCTCTTGTCACAATGCCATCCCTCACAAATGGCCAATCGGAATGGATCTCATTTACATCTCCCTTTGCCCCAGCCCCGGCCCATCCCCCCGCAGCCTGTGTGGACATGTGACTGGGGGGACATTGCGGGCTCGGGTTGCCTTGGAAACCTTTTCAAGAACATTCTTCCCCAACGGTCATTCGGACTTCGTTTCTCGACAGCGATCGATCTAAACACTGGATTTCTGCTGTTATTTCATTTTTCATTTGACACTTTTGTTTTGAAAATCTTATTATCGATTTACACTTTTTTCAAAAGGTAAACGTAGACGATGTTTTCAATATTTATTTATATTTGAATAATTCTTTTTATTAAGTTCTCCGTTATTTGCTCTGCCAAATTAACACACATTTTCCCGGTTTTTTAATATTCTCTCTTTATTCAAAGGACTCCCTTACTCCACTTTGAAGAGATTGCTTTTTTCCTTGTTGATTTCCACAGCCGTGTTTATCAAATGTTATCTTTAGACAAGTGATAATTTTATTTCATATTCTGGTTTTCATTGCGTATCTATATTTTACACTAGACAAGTAATTAAAAAAAAACTTAAACAAACCCCATTAAAAATCCGTTTAAAAAAATTCTCTATTCTATCCCTCTTCCACCACTCCCCCTTCCCCCTCTCTCTCTCCCACTTCCACCACTCTCCCCTACACCTTTCACTCTCCCTCCCCATTTCCACTTCTCTCTTCCCCATCCTCCACCTTTCCCCATCTCCCTCCCCCACCCCTCTCTCCCCCCTCCCTTCCCTCCATTCCCTCCCCTCCCACTCTTCCCCCTCTCTCCGCTTTCCCCCTCCCTCCTCACTCTTCCCCCTCCCCCTACCACTCTCCCCATCCCTGCACACTCTTCCCTGTCTCTCCCCTACCCCTCCCTCCCTCCCTCCACACTCTTCCCCCTCTCTCCCCTTCCCCTCCCACCCCTCCCTGAACCCTCTCACATCTTCCCCCACCCCCCTCTCCTCCTCCCTCTCCCCCTCTCCATCTCCCTCTCTCCTTACCGCTCCCACCCCCTCTCTCTCCCACCCCTCTTCATCCCCAACTCCCCCCCACCCCCTTCCCATCGCTCTTGCACCACTCCCTGCTACCCCTCTTCCCCTCACTCACCACTCTTCCCCTCCTTCCCCTCCCCACCTCTCCCCCTCTCCTTTCCCTCTCTCTCCCCCTCCTCTCTCACCCCCTCTCTCTCTCCACACCTCTCTCCCTCTCCTTTCACCCTCTCTCCCTCCCCCTCCACTCTCTCTCCACCTCTCCCCTACCCCTGTTTCTCCCCCTCTCCTCTCCCCTCCACCTCCATTTCCTCCCCTCTTCTCCAATAACCCCTCTCCCCTCACCCTCCCCTCTCCTCTCCCCTCCCCTTCCCCTTACCCCACCCCTCTCTAACCCCCTCACCCACCCTCAGGGACATGCTGCCCCACCGCCCCCCTGCACATGTGACTAGGGGGACACTGCACCACTTCCCCCACACATGTGACTAGGGGGACACTGTACCACTTCCCCCACACGTGACTAGGGGGACACTGTACCTCATCCCCCACACATGTGACTATGGGGACCTGTACCACTTCCCCACACATGTGACTAGGGGGACACTGTACCTCATCCCCCACACATGTGACTAGGGGGACACTGTACCACCTAATATCCCCCACACATGTGACTAGGGGGACACTGTACCACTTCCCCTACCCCTCTCCCCCTCCCTCCCCACTCTTCCACTTCTCTCTCCCTTCCCCCACCCCTCTCCCACCCCACCTCTCTCCCTCCCCCACCTTCTCTCTCCCCTCCCTCCCTCCCTATCTCCCCCACCCCTTTCCCCTACTCCTCTCTCCGTCTTCCACCACTCCCCCTTCCCCCTCCCTCTCTCCCACTTCCACCACTCTCCCCTACACCTCTCACCCTCCCTCCCCACTTCCACTTCTCTCTCCCCCATTCCCCACCTTTCCCCTTCCCTCCCCCACCCCTCTCTCCCCCTCCCTTCCCTCCCCCTCCCCACTCTTCCCCCTCCCCCTACCACTCTACCCCTCCCTCCACTCTTCCCTCTCTCTCCCCTACCCCTCTCCCCCTCCCTCCACACTCTCCCCCCTCTCTCCCCTTCCCCTCCCACCCCTCTCTCAACACCTCCCTGAACCCTCTCACACCTTCCCCCACCCCCCTCTCCTCCTCCCTCTCCCCTTCTCCATCTCCCTCTCTCCTCACCACTCCCACCCCCTCTCTCCCCCACCCTCTTCATCCCCATCTCCCATTCTTTTAAATGTTATTACGGTGCCTGTCTCAACTACGTCCGGTGGCAGCTTGTTCCATATATGCACCACCCTCTGTGTGAGAAGTTGCCCCTCGGGTTCCTATTAAATCTTTTTGATCTCACCTGAAACCTCTGTCCTCTTGATTCCCCTACTCTGGTCAAAAGACTCTGTGCACCCTATCGAGTTTATACACCATATTACGATCACCCCCTCTGTCTCCTTCACTCCATGTAATAAAGTCTTAGCCCACCCAACCTCTTCCTATGGATCATGCCCTCAAATCTTGGCAGCATAGTCGTAAATCTTCGCTGCACTCTTTCCAGCTTAATGACATTCTTCCTATAGTAGGGTGACCAAAATTGAACACAATACTCTAAATGCAGCCTCACCAATGCGTTGTACAAATTGTACTTAACATCCCGACTTCTCCACTCAGTGCCCTGAATGATGAAGGTGTATGAACTGAAAGTCTTCTTGAGCATCCTACCTACCTGCGTTGCCACTTTCAGGGAACTATGTACCTGCACTCCTAGATCCCTCAGCTCTACAACACTCCCCTGGGCCCTACCATTCAACAGAATGGCCTGCTATGGTCTGACTTTCCAAATGCAGCACCACGCACTTATCTGCATGAAATTTAATTTATCATCTCTTAGCCCACTTGCCCAGCTGATCAAGATCCTGCTGTAATTTTTGATAACCATCTTCGCAATCTATGATACAACCACTTTTGTGTCATCTGCAAAATTACCAACCATGATTTGTACATTCCCACTCAAATCTTTGAGATAATTCACAAACACCAATGGGCCAAACACTGATCCCTGGGGCATAGCACAAGTCATAGGCCTTCAGTCTGACAGACAACAGTCTTCAAGGACTCAATCAGATTCTTAAGACATGATCTCCCATGTACAAAGCAGTGCTGACTGTCCGTGATCAGCCCAGGTCTATACAAATGTATATGCATCTTATCCCTCAGAATCCTTTCCAGTAACTTGCCTGCCGCAGATGTTAGGTTCACTGGCCTATAGTTCCCCGATTTTTCCTCGTAAATAGAGGAGGAGCATTAACCACTTTCCAGTCATCCAGCACCTCGTCCATGTCTAACAATGATTCATGTATCTCAGCCTGGGCTCTTGCAATGTCTTCTCTCATTGTATGTCGTGCAACATTTCAACACAGTCGTTCTGAATGGACCTTCTCTATCCAATATCTAGACGAGACTTTGCACCATTGCAAAGGTTCTGGGAACATGGTAAGCCTTAAAGGTGTTGTTCAACTCAACACTAATAAAAATGACCAATAAAATCTCCTTTAGAAAACATAACAAAATAATACTAATATTTGTAGGAAAGAACTGCAGATGCTGTTTAAATTGAAGGTAGACACAAAATGCTGGAGTAACTCAGCAGGAGAGGCAGCATCTCTGGAGAGAAGGAATCGGTGATGTTTAGGGTCGGGATCCTTCTTTCCAGCATTTTGTGTCTACCTAATACTAATATTTTATTGCTGTATTCAAGTTGAACCCTTCATTGCTAAATTACAGATCTGCTGAGTTCTGGGTATAATTTATCTTTACTGCTGTAATATATTTCAGAGCCACACCTCATCCCACAAAGCTTTCCTGTTTATTTCTGGTTTGAAACTTTGATAATATTCGATGTATTTTCTAATCAAACTAGTTACTTAACTTCTTAATAGTTTAATGTAAGAATCCTCTCCACTACTATATTTTATGTTTCTCACTTATTCCTTCCATTCCCATTGGAGTATAGTTCCTCAATTTGTAGAAATTTGGTTCAATCCTTGTCCTGTCATAAGTGATAGGAGAAGGTTTAGGCCATTCGGCCCATCAAGCCATTCCATCTTGGCAGATCCATCTCTTCTTCCTAACCCCATTCTCCTGCCCTCTCCCCATAACCTCTGACATCTGTACTAATCATTCACAGGTGAGAGGAATGATAAGCAATCGTTTAATTGGCTTGGTAAATGTAAACATTGCCCCAAGTGTGTGTAGGTTAGTGTTAATGTGTGGGGATCGCTGGTCATCGTGGACCCGATGGGCCGAAGAGCCTGTTTACGTGCTGTATCTCTAATCTAAAAATTGCCAATCTCCCAGTCTTCCTCAATGTGGTCCATGGATTAGATTGTTGGAAACTTGCAATGTATTCTCTGGAATGCTGAACGTTGAGGGGAGACCCGATAGAAGTTATTAAATTATGAGAGGTATAGATTGGGTCATAGTCAGTCAGTATCTTTATTCCAGGTTGTTATGTCAACAATTAGAGGGCATAGCTTTAAGTTGAGAGAGGAAACATTTAAAAGAGATGTGCGGGCAGGTTTTTTGTACAGAAGGCGGTGGGTTCCTGGAGTTCACCAACTAGGGTGGTGGATGCAGTTACGATAGTAGCATTTAAGAGGGTTTTGGATAGGCACGTGGATATGCATGAAATGGAGGGATATGGTTCACATGCAGGCAGAGGAGGCTAAGTTATCTTGGCATCGTGTATGGCATATATGTTTTGGGTTGAAGGCCTGTTCCTGGGCTTGTACTTCTCTATGTTCAGCTGGAATGGCTCCTTTGAAACATATGGCTTCCTTCTTGTTTAAATAGTTAGGAGAATTTTTGCCCCCAGTACGGGAGATTGATATTGCCCCTCAGAACATGTGTTAAACAATATGGCAAAGACTGTGTACTGATCCCTGCTCCAAAAATGTATTCCACTGAAGGCAAAAGGACCCAAATTTGGGGTAGGTGAGTTAAATATTAGTGCAAGTGACTGGGGAAAATCTCCCGCACCTTTAGGTTCATTGTATCTCATGCGATCCATTCTCAATAAATAATCTAACTGATTATTTTGGTCCACATCTGATTCATCAATAAAACATTATTAACATTTCCATATTGTTCTGTTCATCTTTAGAATGATCACTCGTGTCCAGTGTTGTTGCCAAGGCAACTCACATTGTTCTGCCTCTTCTCCCAAGTAGCCAATAAACATTCACAGATTTTATATCAACTGGTAAAGGAAGGAAGCTTTGCATTTGAACTTAGTTCTCTCCTTACCTAACTTCCATTCCTCACACTTTGCACCCAGCCCCCTTCACCACCCACACAGACACACACACACACACAGACACACAGACACACACACACACAAACACACAAACACATGCACACCCCAACACTCACACAGGCAGACACACACACACGCACAAACACATATTCTTACACAAACACAGACAGACCCACACAGACACATACGCGCACACACACACGCACACAGACATCAGCACACCCTGACAGGCAGACAGATACCCCCCCACACACACACACACACACACACACACACACACACACACACACACAAACACAAACACAGAGACACACACACACTGTCATACACTGTGGCTGCTTAGTTGGAACCAAGCACTGAATCAGTTTTGAACAATGACACGATCAATTTTCATCTTTTATGTTCAATTTAACTCTGAACCATGTTAGAATCCACAACATAACCTTTTCAAAGAGCACCTCCCTATCTCTATAATCTCCTGACCTGAAACGTCACCTATCTATTTGCTTCACAGATGTTCCTGACCCACTGAGCTCCTTCAACACGTTGTGTTTTCTTTCTAATTATGTTTTTGTATTGAAGTCTTATTTTGCTCAGTCATTTTCTTTTCACTGTTTTTTTAATTATTTTTGTATGATTTATGTTTTCATGTGCAGTCTGAGTCTATGTGCATGTGTTAATGCTGCAAGCAGGTTTTTCATTATACCTGTATCTCCCTTGCATATATGACAAAAACATCTATTTTACTTGGCTAAATGCATCAGCATCAGAATGCACTGTACATCTAACAACTGAGAAATCTCCAGATTAAAATGTGATGTCCATCATTCTCCATGTTGTATTTCAATTCATCCCATCAATGTTCAATGGCAGGAGAAAGTAATGCAAGAGAACAGTGTCCCATTTGTTCAAAGTTGGTTATGTGTGTTCATTGAAACTCCAGAAACTAACTTACTGATGTTACATAGGAAGAATCCAGAAAATGCTGAGTCGCATATATCTCCAACCCGCTTTCTCATTATATCTGAAAAACGCAAATACTCCCGGCAAAATAAAATGAAAAAAAAACATAATTGCAAAAAGGTATTGCATTTTCCTGTGATCCCATTGACTACGCTAACCAATATGTGTCTTATTGCAAATTACAAGGATACTCCATAATTGGTGCATAATCAAAACTATTAATTTTATGAAAGATTAGCTCTGGCCTGATCATATTAAAACAAGGGAACAAAAAAGAAAATTAATTTAAAAAGTCAAATTAGCTGCACTCTTTTCAATAAAAACATGAAATATTGCAAATTTTATTAAAACACCAATATTTTTTCTTTAATAAGTGGATCTGTACTTCAACCATCTTGTGTTTTCACCTCTGTGCTATTTGCTATTTTCCCTGTGAACAAAAATGCAGGGGAAGTTATTTTACCACAAAAATTGAATAAGATTTTGTTTTTAATTCTATAATAAGCTCTTGTGGTTACGTGCAGGCTAATTACTGTTACTGAAAGAAATGCAAAGATTGCAAAGTGCCTCTGAATTTCCAATTCAGGCTCAATCTTTAAATTTCCAACAATTCAAATGCATTTGTATTTGTCTCAAACCTGAAATGACAATTTCACTCAAAGTAATCTGAACGTTTATGTGGACAGATATTCAAAAATTCTCCTGAGCCCACAGTTATGAACTATAGTAGATATCTTCTGTTCTTCATTCTGCCATCAGTTACATCTTTAACCTAATGCACTATCATTTCTCTTCATAAAAAAAGCATTTTATTGCTTGTCAAAAAAGTCATATTACTTTCCCATACTTTGACACACATCATTAACTTGCATGATTGTTTTAAAAGGTTTACCAAGCAATTTTTTCCCACAAAGACCATGCTCCCTTAAGTCTGTTGATTGTAAACGGAACATTAAACTTGATTCTCCACCCAACTCCCACTCTGATAACTCACACAGTGTGTCGACAGAAGCTCAAGGAACTGAGCTTTATCTCAATATCAGAAACCATACAGTTTAAACAAGTCGGTAGGAGGGTGGGACCCAAACTAGTGTTGCAGATGACAAAGTTGAGGCAAATATAAAAATTAAAGCGAGCAGCTCCAATTGTCAGGACAGCCAGGCCCATTTTTTTAAAATGCAAGAAACTTGACAAGTAATCCAGATAATCCCAGGGTGATACATGGGATTGTGACATTATAACTATAGAGGGAAACATGGGTGTGGGACGGGTGGGAATGGCAGCTCAATATTCAGGGGTATAGATGCTACTGGCATGATAGAGAGGGTATTGGAGGGGAAATCCAATGAGACGTTATGGGTACAATTTAGAAACAATAATGGGGTTGACACTTTGATGGGATTGTACTAGAGGCACCATAACAGTCAACAAGAATTTGAGGAGCAAATAGATCACAGATACAGTAGCTGTAGTGGGAACAATCTTCCTGCATCTAGCCTGACCAACCCCTTAAGAATTTCGTAAGTTTCTAAGATCCCCCCTCAATCTTCTAAATTCTAGCATGTACAAGCCGAGTCTATCCAGTCTTTCTTGATATAAAAGTCCTGCCATCCCAGGAATCAGTCTGGTGAACCTTCTCTGTACTCCCTCTATGGCATGAATGTATTTCCTCAGATTAGGAGACCAAAACTGTACACAATACTCCAGGTGTGGCCTCACCAAGACCCTGTACAGCTGCAGTAGAACCTACCTGCTCTTATACTCAAATAACTAGACTAAGTGGGACCCGTTGGGTCCCATGTTCACATGGGAGGGATGGTCCCTAACGGAATATTCCACATCTCCACCTATTCCAATATTGGTGGCCAGTGGGGGGGCTTTCTGGAGCACTAGTATGGGTATCGTGGGCTGAAGGGACTGGATTGCAGAGGGCTAGTATTGACATTGTGGGCCAAATGGATTCTTGGAGTGACAGCGCAGTCACTCAAGCCCGATGTGCTGGCAGCTCACTCACGGCTGGTGGGCGAGCAGTTGACTCATGGCTATTCCATTTCAAGTAGGGTGTAATGCCACCAAATTCAAATGCAGTTTCCTACCATTTCAAGCAGGGTCCAAGGCCACGAAATTCAAGTGCAGTTTCATACCATTTCATGCAGGGTGCAGGCCACCACTTCAAATGCAGTTTCATACCATTTCAAGCAGGGTGAAACCACCATAAAACCACACAAAACACCACATAAACACCACACTCACAGTTCAGTAGACATTCAGTGTTGAGTTGATTCACAGCTCAGACAGAATCGTGACCTCTCCCTCTCCCATCTTGCAGAGACTGAGCCACACCCGCACTTCCAGGTTTTATATTCCCTCCCCCTCCTACTGGAAGGGGCGTGGCTTTAATAGCGTGATTGACAGGTGAGAGATTCTCAACATTTTTTTAAACACTAATAACACTTTTAATTTTCATTGATGGGAAGAATCCTCTGCACCTGATGAGCGGAGGGGGACTAAGTAAGATGGCCAAAAATCACAGCCGTAAGTGGTAGCATTTTATCTAAAATCAATATACAGTGCAAACAGGAAGTTACCACCACCAACAACCATTTGCAGTGCAGCATTTCAAAGCAGTTACCACCACCAACAACCATTTGCAGTGAAGCATTTCAAAACAGTTACCACCACCAACAACCATTTGCAGAACAGCATTTCAAAGCAGTTACCACCACCAACAACCATTTGCAGTGCAGCATTTCAAAGCAGTTACCCCCACCAACAACCATTTGCAGTGCAGCATATTAAAGCAGTTACCACCACCAACAACCATTTGCAGTGCAACATTTCAAAGCAGTTACCACCACCAACAACCATTTGCAGTGCAGCATTTCAAAGCTGTTACCACCACCAACAACCATTTGCAGGGACAGTGTGGTAGATGTTGTGTATGTGGCCTTCAGCTAGGCCTTTGACGAGGTCCAATATGGTAGGTAGGTCAAGAAAGTGAGATCTAATGGTATCCAGGGTGAGCTAGTCAAATGGATACAAAATTGGCTTGATGCAAGGTGTCAGAGGATCATAGTGGGAAGTTTTTGTTTTGATTGGAGATCAGCAACACGTGATGTGCGGTGGGGGATCAATGCTGGGCCCCTCTTGATTGTCCAATGTATTAATGATTTGGATGAAAATGTGGCGTGGTAGACTATGGAGAAAGTTATCTAAGCTCACAACATGATCTGAATAAAGTGTGAAAGTAGGCAAAAGAATGGCAATGGGAGTTAACTCAGACACGTATGCAATGATAAGCCAGGGAATTATATACACAGAGAATGGCAGGGCTTAGTGGGGTGCTGTAGTGTTGTATGTTGAGTGTTGAGATAGAATATGTTTTGAAAAGACTCACAAAAATGGTCCCAGGGCTGGAAACCTTTAGTTATAGGGGGAAACTGGATAGGCTGGAACTGCTTTGCATGGAGTGAAGGAGGCGGAGGGGTACCTTTTATAAAAATGTTTATAAAATCATGAGGAACAATAATATGGTGGATGGTCACAGACCTTTGCCCAGGGCTGGGAACTCTAGAATTGAAATGCATATTTTTTTTTAGTGAGACGGGATAGAATTAAAAGGAACCTGAGGGGCAATTTTTTCACACAGAGGATGTTGGGTAAGTGGAACTGCTGCCAGAGGAAGTGGTAAAGGCGGGTACAATTGCAACATTTAAAATACATGGATAGGAACGGTTTAGGGGGATATGGGCTAAATGCAGGGAAATGGGACTAGCTCAGAAAGACACATTGGTTAGCCAAATTGTTTGTTTCTGTGCTGTATAACCTTTCACATTCAACATTATTCCAGCAACTTCACATCAAAAGTGATGCATCCATGGTTTTAGACAGCGGGTGCTGGTGATCATTTTACAGGACAGATCTTATGTTTGTTCAATTTTCTCATTGCCAGCCCCTGTTGCTATACATTAGGGCCTATGTCATATAATATCTCCTGTAATCATGGACCTTCTCCTTTCTCCACCCCCCACCCACCACTGTTTAACACCACTGACATCTCCAACCTATTCCAGCTCTTGCAAGAGTTGCAAAGGTTCATTTACATTTTCTTTTGCCAGATTGCTTCTCACTTTTGGAGTATTTTCAGCATTTTCTCTTTAGAGCAGATTACATTTGATGATCGTATAAGTTGAAAGGTGACTTTCAAGCAGCCATAAAATCATTTAATGTGTAATTATTTTAAATTCACTCCTCCCTTAGACCTTCTGTCAAGGTGTCCTTGCTTCTATTCCAACGGTATGACTATAACACATTAAGGTATTTAAATTTAATAATGGACCTTATGTAAAATGTTCAGAAAGTCCAAAACATTCCTGCAATATCAGAGATCAGGGTACTGCCGTGCAATTTTTTAAACTCCCCGAATTGCTGCCTGATTAAGTCAGTGTACCGTGACTCTTGTACTTTTTTTCAGAACAAAAAAAGGTTTCTACTGAAACTACAGTTCTTATTTTTAAAAAGTGACTGAACATGTCTGTTCCAATGATAATGTTTTCAGGATTTCCCCGAATCAACCCACGGAGTTTACAGACAGGAAGCTTAAATATCAAATGATCAACCATTACTTCCTTTTTAGGTGCCGTGCCGTGGTTTTCTCAGAATTTACGTCTGACCTAATGCTTTTCAAATGAAATTATGACTCCCCTTTCCTCGTTCATTTTTAATAGAATTTTATTCTTCGTTTCTGAAAAAATATATAAAGTAGCTCTGTAGAACTGAGTAATCTATGTCTTAAAATGTATTATACAGGCACTTTAATCAAAGGAACGTTAACGGCATCGAGCCATGAACTTCAAGTGATCGGGATGCAAGGGGAACTTCCCAGAGCTAAAAATGTATCAAGACGTGTGAATGGAATCCACGCTTATGCAAATTTCCAGCACATTTTCCTTTATATACACAAATGTTTTTGATCTGGCCACATTTCTTGTTCATAGTAGGTGTTCAGTGAATGAAAATAAAGATGTAGTCATTTATTAATTGATATCAGCTCAAAAACTGATGTGTAATGTGTGGCTGTGTGGGAGAGGAAACTGCTCAATCATCCTGAGTGTGTTTCAGAAGTGAAGTTGGAACAGAAAACTCAAACTGTATGCGAGGCATACACTGACTGTGTGAGAATGTGTCACTGGAAGTCCTGCAGGTGGAAATACAGCAAGGTAATTGATTTTTTTTTCACACACATAAAGCTGGACCAGATCTGCCACTTTCAGTTCATTATACCATCCCAATGGTTGATGCACAGATTGAGAAGAAAGTAAAATATATAATTATAAACATTACTTTCTTCATTTGTTATCTGCTTATAATTAGGTTTGTAAATCTTTCAACTCAAATAAGAATTTACTATTGGGCATAATGTACAAGGATTCAATCTGAGGAAAATGCTGTAATGTTATAAAAATGTATGTACTGTTTATTGAACTGTTCAAGTTAATTTTGATACAGAATATTTCAAAATTATGGTGGTATAATTCTTAAATTGTTAATAGTTCCACATATGTCCAGTCATTGTAATTGAACATATACATATGAAGCACATATTACACTTTGTAACTGTTCAAGTAGATTTTGATACAAAATATTTCAGATTTAGGGTGGTATAATTCTTAACTTGGAAATAGTTCCACATATGTCCAGTTAGTTTACTTGAGCAGGTATATATGAAGCACATATTAGTCTTTGTCTCCTTCACTCTTCAAACTTATACAGTGATAAAAATGAACCAGTCAAATAATGCCTACAAATTCACTACTGACAAAATATATTAATATTTTTGGCTACAAATAATATTTGAAATTAGTAAAAAAGAAAAGAAAAGAAATTTATACCCAGAATCGTTTACCATTTCAACCTATTCCACTTTCCAGGATTAAAAATGTGATTCATTAAATAAGGTCTACTTGTAAAATTATGTTCCCCCATATTTAAATTACTACAAATGATTAGAATTAAAAATGTTCTACAGATGCACAGCACACCTTTTAGCTGATGACAATAGACAATAGGTGCAGGAGTAGGCCATTTGGCCCTTCGAGCCAGCACCGCCACTCACTGTGATCATGGCTGATCATCCACAATCAGTAGCCCGCTCCTGCCTTCTCCCCATATCCCTTAACTCCGCTATCCACAAGAAACATTAATTGGTTTGATGCTTATTTGTCTTACCCTTTTAGTCTTCAACAGCCTAATTTATGCAGAATGATTAAGCAAATACTTTAAACACATGTGCAATCCCAATGTTTAGATCTCTATTAATAAATGTAGAATCAAACGTATTTTCCTATCATGCCTCACAGTAAATATTCGTAATTTTGCACTTCTCTGTGTTTCAATATGGTCTGCCCTGTTACATCACTTGTCGCAGAATGAGTTAATTGGTGGTAAAATGTCCAACATTTTAATGCTTGTACTCTTGCCAAAACAAAATAGAGGGTTAACACCAACCAGGCAACAACAGCAGCAGCAATGAACTGGCTAAATAATAGGATTTATTTGTTTTTATGTTATTTCGAATATCTAGCCACACATAATTTATAATTGTTAGATACATGAAAATAAAAGAACACTTAACCTCATAAATATAAGTTCTTCACGTGGAATATTATGTCCACATTTTTGCAAGAATTTTGTCAAATTTCTAGTTTTTAATTATATTTAAATTGTAACTTTGTAAATTTGTACCAATCTAAATCATATAAAAATGATGTGTTTTTAATTGCCTCACACGGGAAACCCCCTATAGTTGGATACTACAATACTCTTTTATTCTCCAATGCTCCAGCCCACCTTCAACGTTTATGGGTGATTTTACACGTGCAATATTTTATGTTCAAGATTCAAGATTCAATTTAATTGTCACATGTACCAATTAAGGTACAGTGAAATTTGAGTTAGTAGCTGGCAGGAAATAAGGAAGTGCGGATTTGGGTATAGACTTATAAGATATCGGCACTGATTATTAAAAAAAATGTTAAATGTCCACAAGAAGAGAAGTGAAGTTTTTAAAAAGTGATATCAAAAATGACCTCTCCTGCATTCCTTACATAAATACCATCTGAACAATAACAGTGTTCAGAAGGAAAGCTATTATAGAGTCTCATGTCTCCTAATTTACAAACACAAAATGGTTTAAGATGGGGGTTTACACTTCACATATTAATGGAATTAATGATGATTTAAAATTCCATGTTATCCCCACCACAATTCTCACCTCAATATCTAATCTCCATAATTAATAATAAGCTAACAATATGGCATTGTGAGGGATTGCCATTTTGAAAAGATGTGTTGCATCTTTCCGTTAACTGATTATTTATTGTACAGTAAAAGAGACGCTTTCTTTAGATGACGGAGCTCTGTGACAATTTGTTTTGTAATTATGGAATTTGAATAAGGTTATGAGAACAAGCGAAACAACTTTTTTAAAATTTTACCATGGAATCAAACATTTATTGTGGTTGTGATTCCAAAAATGACTGACTATAATATAATCAAATACACATTTTCTTTAAAATAAATCGGCAGAGTTTGAATTTTCTCTAGAATCATCATTTTGAAAAACAGAATGACGATATTAAAAACAAACATATTCACAGTAAATTCACATGTAAATGTCTTTATTAATTAGGTTCAGATTAATGTTCTAATGTAATAATCACCAAATATTATCCAATTAAATTGTCACACCTTCGTCAAACAAAATAGTTCCTCACTTCAACAGTCATGGATGCAGACTGGTATTATTAAATTATTTCAGGTTCTTGCTGCTTTCAGCGTATTTATATCCTATGCTAGAAGTCGACAGAAGAAACTTTGCATTGACTACATTGGCCTTACCATGAGTTCACATCACTAAATGTTAGATAAATCTAACGTTTCTAGCATAATGAACAATATTACTCTTTGCTTGTTAGGTTATTAATCTTCAGAATACTGATAATCAGATCATTAATGCATTGGAACCAAAAGGATTAGTCATGGAGTAGATTTTCAACTTGACCGCATCACCTTACTTTCTTCTCCTGAAAATTTGTGAACCATACATTAAAGAAAATGTACCAAGCTGAAAATCTTAAACTAGATTACCTTCTCAAAGACATTTGCATTACTCAGTTTATAATATTGGTTCAAATAAAATATTCTTTAAAACGTTGATTTAACATGGCACGATCAGAAGGACCAAATGTCTACCTGCTAACCCTGAACTTGAAGAGTAAGAGTTACATTCAAAGTCACTTCCTTTAGCAATAGGTGATTGCCTATAGGTGGTGCCTATCTTATGAAAATACAACAGCATTTTGCATCTATAAAGAGTAAAGATAGGTTAGCAATTTAGAATGTAATATTTTGGGCTATAGTCCCATCTTGTCATTTTTTGGATCTTGGGTAACTTAAAACACATTTTCCAATGTACTGTCTATATTTCTGATTTCTGGCATTCCCACTTTTATTCTCTTCCTGTCGTAGATATGTTTAACTAACACAGATTCCCAAAACACAGAAAAACCCATTCTGACAGACCTTATACCCCTTGGTTACAAAATGTCTCCCACCTCATGGCAACGTGGAAGACTTTAAGAAAATGGAACTAACAAATTGTACAACCCGACACAACTTTCATTATGGTTCCCTTTTGAATGTCAGTTTTACTAAAAACAAAACAGAAACAATTGTTGCAACATTTCTGAGTAGTTATTGTTAATTACTCTGTTTCTTAGGAATTTGCTGCTAATCAAATTTTGACAAATCCAGCAATTGCTGCCCATATATCGTTGCTCTTGAGAAACAATGATTTGTGATAGAGCAGAAAGAATTGTTGACACCTCTCCGAGAGTTGTTGAAAGTCAACTATTTTGGTATTGAGCTGGAATTTTGTGTGAACTTTTCAAATTTCCAATATACAGATCTTTAATTTAGTACAGTACTCATTTTCAATATTTTTAAAAAGTTTAAAACAATGTTTAAGAAAAATAAATATATCTATATTCATCGTCTATTCTATTTTATTGGAAGACGTCAATCTCACTAACTTACTTACATTTCTGCTCCAATAAATGATGTTGCCACAGTGACCTTTCTTCAAGTATCACCTTGTCAGTTATGAGTAATCAATTTAACTATTATTTTAAGAATATATTTATATCGCATGTGTGCCATGGCAACAGAATAATTGCAAATTGCTTAGCAATATTCTTCACCCCTTCCACTTCTCTGCATTCAAAACATATTTGATTTCTATCCATTACTAAATCTGTTGAAAGCAAACTGACTTTAAACATTAACTCTTTAAGAAGGAACTTGCAGATGCTGGAAAAATCAAAGGTATACAAAAATGCTGGAGAAACTCAACGGGTGAGGCAGCATCTATGGAGCGAAGGAATAAGTGACGTTTCAGGTCGAGACCTTTCTTCAGAGTCTGAAGAAGGGTCTTGACCCGAAACGTCAACTATTCCTTCGCTCCATAGATGCTGCCTCACCCGCTGAGTTTCTCCAGCATTTGCCTACCTTCTTTTAAACATTAACTCTGTTTTTTCCGAAGATAGACATAAAATGCTGGAGTAACTCAGCAGGACAGGCAGCATCTCTGGAGAGGAGGAATGGGTGATGTTTCGGGTCGAGTGTCATTCCCAGAGATGCTGCCTGTCCCCTCCTGTTCCAGCATTTTGTGTCAATCTTCAATTTAATCCAGCATCTGCAGTTCCTTCCTACACAACTCTGTGTTTTCTCTCTAAATGTTGCCTGACCTGCTGAATGTTTCTGGCCGTTTTTATTTCTATATCTTTTGTGGATGAATATTTACTTTTAGTGTCCATGTCGCCGCTTAACCACGATGATATTTAGTTGTGATAGTACTTGCAGCCAGTAATTGTACTTTCACTGTCGCTATGTTTCATTCATAATCATTTCCCATTGACATTAGACCTGAGATCAATGCAGTCCTCATTTGAGTCCCGAGTGTTGTATCATTCCAACTAGATAAATATCATCATAGAGTTATATAGGACTGAAGAACCTCTTCAGACCAACTCATCTGTGCCAACCAAATGCTTACATGAACTATTCCCTATTGGCTGCATTTGGCCCACATTCCTCTGAATCTTTCCTATCCATCTAACTGTACAATATAGTTGCCCCTCTCATTGCCCTGTCAATTTAACCATATTCCCTCTTATATTACACTGTGATTATTCACTTTATCTATGATCCTCATCATTTTCTATGCCTCTATAAGATCACTCAGCCTCCAAAACATCAGGGAATAAATATCCCAGCCTATCTAGTCTCTCCTGATAACACATGCTCTCCAGGCCCAGCAACATCCATATGATTCTTTTCTTACACTTTTCCATCTAGTTAGGCGACGAGAACATCATGAATTACTCCGTGTGATCTAGCTAACATCTTGTACATTTGTAACATGACGACCAAACCTTGTAATCAATGTCCCGACTGATGAAGTCAAGCATATCAAACACCTTCTGCACAGTCCAGTCTGTAGGTGAGGCGATGGCCGCCCTCCAGCAGCCCGCAGCCATCGCCTCACCTACAGACTGGACTGTGCTGCGGGCCTGAAGCCTCCACGTTGCTCACTCCTCCCACCACTCTGTTTGTAATGGAACTGGGTCCTACTGCCCGTCTCCCCAGCTCCGGTGACCTCAGTGGCTATTCCACTGGGTCTTCCCCATCCCCCCCTACCAGAGACCCATTGTCTCTGCCTGTTCGTGCCCCACCGAACACATTTCCACATACCTTGACTCCATCCTATCCCCCTTTGTTAAATCCCTCCCCACCTATGTTTAAGACACCTCAGACACTCTCCATCGGCTCACCGCATTCCATTTCCCAGGTCCCTATCCTCTCATCTTCACCATGGATGTCCAGTCACTCTACACCTCCATCCCCCACCAGGATGGTCTCAAAGCCCCCTGGTACTTCCTCGACCAGAGGAGCAACCCATAACCGTCCACTGACACCCTCCTCCGCCTAGCGGAGTTGGTCCTTACCCTCAATAACTTCTCTTTTGACTCCTCCCATTTCCTCCAAACACAAGGCGTAGCTATGGGCACATGCATGGGCCCTAGCTACGCCTGCCTCTTTGCCGGGCACGTCGAACAATCTTTCTTCTCGGCGTACCAGGGCCCCACCCCCGACCTTTACTTCCGTTACGACTGCTTTGGTGCACGCACACACAACTGACTGACTTCATCCATTTCACCACCAACTTCCATCCGGCACTCAAATACACTTGGACCATTTCCGACATTTCCCTACCATTCCTTGACCTCACCATCTCTATTGCAGGTGATACACTCCGGACCGACATCCACTACAAACCAACTGACTCCCACAGCTACCTGGACTACTCTTCCTCCCACCCTGCTTCCTGTAAGGACTCCATCCCCTATTCCCAATTCCTCCGTCTACGCCGCATCTGCTCCCAGGATAAGGTGTTCCACACCAGGTCATCACAAATGTCCTCATTCTTCAGCAAACGGGGATTCCCCTCCCCCAATATAGAGGCTCGCACCAGGGTCTCCTCCATACCCCGCAACACTGCCCTCTCTCCCCATTCCCCCACTCACAACAAGGGCAGAGTCCCCCTGGTCCTCACCTTTCACCCCACCAGCCGGCACATACAACAGATAGTCCTCCGCCACTTTCGCCACCTCCAACGTGACCCCTCCACTCGCCACATCTTCTCATCTCCCCCCCTGTCTGCCTTCCGCAAAGACCGCTCCCTCCGCAACTCCCTTGTCAATTCTTCCCTTCCCTCCCGCTCCACCCCTTCCCCGGGCACTTTCCCTTGCAACCGCAAGAGATGCTACACTTGTCCCTTCACCTCCCCCATTCACTCCTTTCAGGGACCCAAGCAGTCCTTCCAAGTCCAACAGAGGTTCACCTGCACCTCCTCCAACCTCATCTACTGCATCCGTTGCTCCAGATGCCAGCTGATCTATATCGGTGAGACCAAGCGGAGGCTTGGCGATCGTTTCGCTGAACACCTCCGCTCGGTCCGCAATAAACAACCCGACCTCCCGGTGGCTCAGCACTTCAACTCCCCCTCCCATTCCGTATCCGACCTCTCTGACCTGGGCCTCCTCCACGGCCAGAGTGAGCAACACCGCAAGTTGGAGGAACAGCACCTCATATTCCACTTGGGGAGTCTGCATCCTCTGGGCTTAAACATTGAATTTTCTCAATTCTGTTAACCCTGGCTGCCCCCTCCCCTTCCCACCTCTCCCTCAGCCCTCGGGCCCTGGCATTCCTTCTCTCTCTATCTCTCCCCCACCCAAGGCGCACTAGCTTCTCATTTTCACACTACAAACAGCTTGCAATGGCCTGTTTCCTTTATCATTGATACTTTTTTGCATATCTTTCATTCATTGTTCTTTATCTCTCCACATCACTGTCTATATCTCTCTTTTCCCTGATCCCTGACCAGTCTGAAGAAGGGTCTCAACACGAAACGTCGCCTATCTCCTTCGCTCCTTAGATGCTGCAGCACCTGCTGAGTTTCTCCAGCTTTTTGTGTAACCCACAATTCTCCAGCATCTGCAGTTCCTTCTTTAACACCTTCTTCACCACTCTGTCTACCTGTGTTGCCACCTGCAGGGATTTTTGTACTTGTGTCCCTAGGTTTCTCTGCTCTACAACACTCTGCAAGTGCTTGCCATTTACAGTGCACAAGTCCTGCCCTAACGTATCAAAAGCCAACACTTCACACTTGTCTAAGTTTAATTCCATTTGCCATTCACTGGTCCACTTGCCCATGTAGTTTAGATTGTTCAAATGTGAAACAAGACTATATGATTGGGAGTGAAATCAATGATTGATAACTTCCCTAATCCTGAAGTTAATAATATCCTAATCACGGTTAACAAAGCAAAATTTAAACTTAACCTTGTGCCATTTGTCGTATGATGTCAGAACTCATTTCCAAAGGGTTAAATGTTCAGACACAAGATATAATTACTTTTATGGGATATAGTCATTGCTGGCTCATTTATTGACCTATACAGGAAGGATGTGGAAGGCAGTAAAAGATGTTTACCAGGACACTGACTGGATTAGAGGGTATTAGCTATAACGAGGGATTGGACAAACTTGGACTGTTTTCTCTGGAGTGGAAGAGGCTGAGGAGAAACCTGATAGAAGTTTCTAGCATTTCGAGTGACATAGAGCAGATGTCAGAACTGTATTTCCCAGGGCGGATAGTTTAAAGACAAGAAGCCATTGCTTTAAGTTCAACAGGAAAAAATTAATGGAGATGTGTACGGTAAGTTTATTTTACAAACATTGGTGGATTCCTAGAACATGTTGCGGGCGATACATGTGGAACCAAATACAATCGTGGTGATTAAAAGGCTTTAGGATAGACTCATGAATCGGCTGAGAATGGAGGGATATGAATCGCAAGTGGGGAGTAGAGATTGGTTTAAATTGGTATCGTGTTTGGCATAAAAATTGTCTTGTCCTATGTTCTAGTCCTAATTGTCTTTGAGAAGATGGTGTTGCAATCCTCTCATGAAACTCCGCTCATGAAAATGCACCCACAATACAATTGGGTAAGGGGTTCTCAGAATAAAGGGGCTGTCCCACTTGGGTGACCTAATCCGCGAGGTCAGTAGAATGTCTTCGACCTTCAAGCTCGAGGGCACTCGCCTGGAAAGCCTCGAGCTGAATCGACCGACCGCGTTGAAACCGCAAGCTGGATCAGCCGACTGCACACACACAAACACATCGTGAAGGTGAGGGCCAGGGAAAGTGGGGAGCGCTGACTGAAATTCACACCCGCGATGAAGAAGAAGGCAAAATGGCGAGCGCGGAGAAGGGGAGAGAAGGAGAGAGAGGGGGAAAGAAGGCGAGAGAAGGGAGAGAATGGGGGGGAGAAGGGGGGGAGAAGGAGTGGATACACTTTTAAGAAGTACTAGGCTAAGTGGGACCCATTGGGTCCCAGCATCACATGGGAGGGATGGTCCCCCAATGCAATATTCCACCTCTCCACCAATTCGAATATTGGTGGCCAGTGGGGGAGAGAGGGGGGGGGCTTTCTGGAGGCTAGTATGGGTGTTGTGGGCTGAAGGGACTGGTTTCCAGAGGGCTAGTATGGACATTGTGGGCCGAATGGATTCTTGGGCTCGCGCTCAGTCACTCAAGCCTGTTGTGCTGGCAGCTCACTCACCTCACTCACCCTCCTTGAAATTCCATTTCAAGCAGGATGCAAGGCCACCAAAATCAAGTGCAGTTTCTTACCACTTCAAACAGGGTGCAAGGCCACAAAAATTTGTGCAGTTTCATATCATTTCAAAGCAGAGTACAAGGCCACTAAAGACAGTGAGTTGTGACCTCGCCCTCTTCCATCTTGCAGAGACTGAGCCACACCCACACTTCTGGGTTTATAGTCCCTCCCCCACTCCCATCAGAAAGGGCATGGCCTTCATGGTGTGATTGACAGGAGAGAGAATCTCAACATTTTTAAAACACTAATAACTCTTTTATTTTTCATCGATGGGAAAACTCCTCGGCACCTGATGAGCGAAGGGGGACTCTGAGTAAGATGGCCAAAAATCACAGCCGAAGTGGTAGCGTGTTTTCTAAAATCAATATAAGGTGCAAACTGGAAGTGGTCAAGATTAAACTTTTAATTATATAAAGGGCAAGGCAACTGTAATTAGGCAAGGCAACATTAATTGGGCAAGGCAACTGTAATTAGGCAAGGCAACATTAATTGGGCAAGGCAACTGTAATTAGGCAAGGCAACTTTAACTAGGCAAGGCGGGGTGGGAGATTGCAACCTTCACGTGGTCCACCCTGTTTCAATGAATGCAATCAACCTGGCGTGCACAAACAGAAGATCAAACAGAACAAGTTGTCTTACAACTTTAGGCTGTGCACACCACACGCAAGAAGAAGAAGAAGAAGGCAAGGCAACTTTAATTAGGCAACACAGCTTTAGCATTCCAAACCAAAGACAATACAGCTTTAGCATTTCCAAACCAAAGGCAACACAGCTTTAGCATTTCCCAACCAAAGGCAACACAGGTTTAGCATTTCCAAACCAAAGGCAACACAGCTTTTGCATTTCCAAACCAAAGGCAATACACCTTTAGCATTTTCAAACCAAAGGCAACACAGCTTTAGCATTTCCAAACCAAAGGCAACACAGCTTTAGCATTTCCAAACTATATTTTCAAACCACATTAAGGGCACTGATGGGTCAGTAAAACCACTCACAGTTTAGTAGACATGTGTTCAGTGTTATTCACAGCTCAGACTGAGAGACATGACCCTCTCGCCCCCCCATCTTGCAGAGACTGACTGAGGCACTCAACACATCTGGGTTTTATAGTCCCTCCGGAAGGGGCGTGGACTTGAAGGGTCCCGACCCAAAACGTCGCCTATCTCCTTCGCCCCTTAGATGCTGCTGCACCAGCTGAGTTTCTCCAGCTTTTTGTGTAACCCGAGAGAATCTCAACATTGTTTAAAAACTAATAACTCTTTTATTTTTCATCGATGGGACAAATCATCTTGTCCTGCACAGCGGAGGGGGACTCTGAGTAAGATGGCCAAAAATCACAGCCATAAGTGGCAGTGTTTTTTCTAAAATCAATATACAGAACAACAGGTAGTGGTCAAGATCAGACTTTTAGTAATATATAAGATAATAAAGTTTAGTGGGCATTTTACCTACCAGTAGGTCTTCCCTAGTCCCGAAAACTCCAAAGAGCCAATTAAAATGCCCGGTCAGCGATGGAGATTGATAGTGACCCCACTCTACTACACTACAAGTTAAAAGGTACCATGCCAACCAAATTTTACTCGTGGAAAAACTTTCAACATGCTGAAAAATTTTCCGTGACCTAGCTGAGGCCGAGAGTATTCGGAAAACTTCCCTCGAGCATGAAGGAGAGTTCCAGCTACCTCATAGGACCTCCTAGGACCACGTGTCGACCATGCTGCGAGTTTGAAGGTCGTAGACACTCTTCTAAACTCGTAGATTAGGTCGCCCAAGTGGGACAGTCCCCTTAGACTCAACGACAATGAAGGAATAGTGATATATTTCCAAGTCAGATAGTTCCAAAGTTGGGTGGCAATAAGGATAGGGTCATTCTATCATCCTGTCTACTAATTCCTCCACCCCCGATTGCTCCAAATAGCCATTTATATTTAGCCAGTGTTAAAACTTAACAGCCCCATTCTAAAGTAGCCTTGTTCCACACTGCAGCCCTTAGAGCAAAACATAACTCATTGCTACAAAATCAATATCTACTCAGAGGTTGCTCATACACAAAACTACTTGTAAAAATCTGTTTGCTTATGGAACAAACAGGTTTGAACTAATAGCACCGGGCAAGGAATAAATGAAACTATTTCAGCTGATGATTGCACATTGAGACTCATCTGTTCACATTCAGACATTAATAAAGGTTTCCGTGCCAGTAAAACTGTATATAAATTCTGATAAACTAGAGAGGAAGTCATTTGTCTTCAGTGGTAATCTAAGTGAATGTTTGAGAGGCCTCTGGGGAAAAGAGTGTTGTTAAATATATACTTTATGCTGCTATAACAAGGTCAATGCATTTAAAACTGCAACACAACATAATGAAACAAAAAGAAAAGAATACTCTGTGAACAAATCATGAATCACAATATGACACACCCTTAGTCAGTAAGATTCTCATTTGAAGTGGCCTCATTCATGGCCATGACCTGGGCCTCTGTCCTGGCTTCTCATTCTCGCTTCTATCAGTGTAACATTATTAAAGAACGCTGTGCATGAAATTATCTTAGGGAGAGCAACTGGGCCAGATGTGGTTCCAGCCAGCAGGTTATTTCTTTTGGAAGAAGGATAGAGATAAAGATAGTGCCAGAGTGCAGAAGTCCTAAGTAGACATGGGCAAACAAATTTGCAGGAAATTCACGGACACATGTTTCTCTCTCTCTTTTTTTTTTTTCCTTTTCAAAAACTTTATTCAACACAATCATATAATACAACACATCAAACCATAATCAAAAATAACACTATAGCAAACAAATCATTGTAGTACAACAGTACATTCATTGTTTACAATAGTTTCAACCCCACGCGGTGACCAGCGTTGACGGAAGGCCTCCAGAGACCTCGTGGACACCGCGTGTTCCCTCTCCAGGGACACACGTGCATGGACGTAGGCCCGAAAGAGGGGCAGGCGTCTGACTCTAGCCTGACCATTGACCGCCCGCTGCCTGGACCCGCGAATGGCCATCTTGGCCCTCTTTCAATCTCTCTCTCTCTCTCTCTCTCTCTCTCTCTCTCTCTCTCTCTCTCTCTCTCTCTCTCTCTCTCTCTCTCTCTCTCTCTCTCTCTCTCTCTCTCTCTCTCTCTGTCTCTCTCTCTCTCTCTCTCTCTCTCTCTCTCTCTCTCTCTCTCTCTCTCCTCCTCTCCCCCTCTCCCCCTCTCCCCCTCTCTCCCTTTCCCTCTCCCTCACCCTCACCCTCACCCTCTCACTCTCCCTCTCCCTCTCCCTCTCCCTCTCCCTCTCCCTCTCCCATGTCACAATCCCCAGCCCAGGCAGTGCTGGAAGAACTGCCAGTGGAATAAGAAATATAGCACAATGTTGAAGAAACACTTACTCATGATTTCATACTTGCTGCCACAGTGCAACTTCTTCTTCTTTCGTGTGGCGTGCACAGCCTAAAGTTGTAGGCCAACTTGTTCTATTTGATCTTCTGTTTGTGCACGTTGAGTTGATTGCATTAGTCGAAACAGAGCGGACCACGTGAAGGTTGCAATCTTCCACCCCACAGTGCAACAATTGACAATGTGTAAAATCTTTAGGACTGGTCAGGTGCAGGACCAGTGGATGGTGAGCTGGGTGCAAGGACAGTGACAAGGGTGGCAGAAGTGTGAGATTTCCTCATGACAGGGAGTGAAAAGCAAAGTAGCAGAGACGTCGGCAATCTAAATGCAGAAAGTGTTACAAATACACAGCACGCCAGACAGCATCTAGAGGGACAGGAATGGGTTAACAAGCTTTTAATGAAACTAGGAAAATATAGAAGTATTGTAAGGTGCAGAGAGATGGGGAGAACACAGTCAATTACTGCAGTCGGGTGGTGATCAGAAGAGACTGACTGACACAGACAAGGTTGTGCTGAGAGAGGGTGGGTGAAGGCTTGTGAATTATAACTGATCTGCCTGGAGGTGATGAAAAAGGACAGAGATAGAGGGGAAACTAAGCAGTGCTGGGGCTGAGAAGTACGAAATAAGGTACGAGATCGGAAATAAAAGAAAGTGCTGGAAAATCACAGCGTCTGGAGAGAGAGAGAGAAGGTCAAAGAGCTTTCATTAGTGCTGACCATTTCTGACTTAACTCACTAGAAGTGGAGAACAATGATGGATAGGGGTCTGTTTGCATGCTCTATTGATCCTCGACCCAATACTCTACGACATTATTATATGCTGCTTTTACAAGTTCATTAAAATTTATTCTACCAGATTATATTAATTATCTTTTCAACAACAATTTTTTTAAGGCCTGATTTCTAATGCCAAAGTATCCACTATTGTTGTCTCCCAGAAGCCTCTGAAAAGCGAAAGCCTCCTTTCTCTTTACTCATGAGCTACCCCAATGGTATGCTACAGTCTTTACTCAATGGTGTTTTGCTTCACACAACTAAGGAACTGAGCAGAAATGTGTGGATGTTTGGGGGATCAGCAAAAGGTGGTGTCAGTGAGGAGCTTCAGTTAACGTTCAGCCCATTCAAGAACTGTACCAGTACTTGGGCACTACGTATCTTTCTAAAATGGGAGTTAGTCTGGTACCAGACCTGCCTTCTCCCAATCTGATCCGAAAGTTCAATTCCACAGCAATGTCAGTAGGCATTCTGGCCACCAACAAGTTTCCAGCAGGAATACTCAGTTTCATTTAGATTATTGCCAGCTTCGAAACCAGAATTAGATCAAGAAGATCTAATCCCACTATGTCCTACCAACTACTAAGAAATGTAAGTTATGGAAACCTAGAGACCTAGGTTCCAGGCCTATGGATCCCAGATAGGGCCATAAAGCCATTCAGCACAGAAACAGACCCTGAAGCCCTACTCGTCCTTGCTGACCAATATGCCCCATCTTAGCTAGTTCCAATTTCCTACTTTCAGCCCATATCCCATTAATCCTTCCCTATTGGTGCATCTGTTCAAGTGTATTTTCAATGGTATTATAGTACCTGCCTCAACTATCTCCTCTGGCAGCTCATTCCATATACCCACCACCCATATTCACACTCATTCCATATAACCTCCAGTTGCCCCCCCCCCCCCCCCCCCCCCAATGTTCCAATTAAAATTTTCCTCTCTTACTCTAAACCTATGTCCTCTGGTTCTTGATTCCCCTATCCTGGGTTAAAGACTTTGTACATTCACCCTATCTACTCTCATCATGATTTTATACAGATTTATAAGATCACCCCTCAGTCTCTCTAACTCCAAGGAATAAAGATCTAACCTGTCCAACCTCTCCCTATAATGCACGCCCTCGAGCCCTGGCAACATCCTCATAATGACATCCTTCCTACAGCAGTGTGACCATAGGAAACCTGAACGCTTGTGCAGCAAGGAGCTGCAGAGACTGGTTTTAAACCGAAGATCAACACAAAGTGCTGGAGTAACTCAGCAGGACAGGTAGCATCCCTGGAGAGAAGGAATGGGCGACGTTTTGTGTCTGAAGATGGGTCTTGACCTGGAAAGTCACCCATTCCTTCTCTCCAGAGATGCTGCCTGTCCCGCTGAGTTACTCCAACATTTTGTGTCTATCTGAAATCTTGTGATATCTCTTCTGTTTCAGACCATCCTTTAATTTTACTTAATCTGGCAGAATTATCACAAGTGTTAAATTGCTGCTGGATCTACTGCAGTTGCAGGACCAGATCTTCTCATCTTCCCTATTCATATTCTGCCTGGGTAATAGAGTGAGCTTTCAATTATAAATTTTGTCATTTCCTTTGAAGTGAATAGAACCAGTGATCCCACACCAGCAAAATGAAAACGCACATTAAAATGGACAAGTCAACAGGATTGTTCACCTGTCTTCGCCCAGTTCACAATGAGCACTGAATAAAGCATTTATCCTTTCCTTTCACCATCCTTGCCAGCAGATTCAGATTGCAATTGGGGACGTTCAAATCAAGTGCAGTTGCAGCTTTCCAGTAAGATCCCTTTTTTTGTTAAGGAACACTCTCTTCACAGTGTGCTGCCTAAAGATCTGCCAAACCCATATTGCTGAGTTCAGGGGTCACCTGTTCCCATCATTTCAGGCACTGGTAGCCTTTGAGATATTTGGCATCTCATTTAGCCAGACGTGTGGTGAATAATTGAAGTAAAATCAATAGAGAATTTGCTATAATTGAGGCAAAGGATTTCCATTTTTCAAAGAAAATCAGCAAGCTGGTTATAAAGGCAATTCAGACAATAAGGCAAATGCCAATTATCTTTTTGTCAAATAATATTTCTTTGTTCTCACAGCTACCTTGAATTGCATTATATGGCAACCCATGCTCATCCATTGTTAAAAGAATATTTAGACCGCAGCTTGGCTTCCAAGCTTGAGTCAGAAGGTCAGAAGCTTGAGTCAGTCTCAAATGACAAACAATTTGTGAGATTGAGTAGGGTTCAGTTAGAACATAGAACAGTACTGTACAACACAGAAACAGGTCCTTCAGCCCACAGAGTCTGTGACGACATGATGTCAAGACCAAATCTTATCTGTCTGCACATAATCCATATCCTTCCATTGCCTTCATATCCATGTGTCTGTTCAAACGTTTCTTAAATCCCACTATCGTATCAGCCTCCACCACCTGCCCTGGCAGCACGTTCCATGCACTCATCAACCTCTGTACAAGATAGTACCTTGCACAACAACTCCTTTAAATCCTGAATGTTAAAGCACAATATTCGGGGCGGCACGGTGGCATAGCGGTAGAGTTGCTGATTACAGTGCTTACAGCGCCAGAGACCCGGGTTCGATCCCGACTATGGGTGCTGTCTGTACGGAGTTTGTAGGTTCTCCTCATGACCGTATGAGTTTTCTATGAGATCTTCGGTTTTTATCCCACACTCCAAAGACGTGCAGGTATATAGGTTACTTGGCTTGGAGAATGTGTAAAATAATTGCCCCTAATATGTGTAGGATAGTGTTAATGTGCATGGATCGCTGATCGGCACGAACCCGGTGGGCCGAAGGGACTGTTTTTGCGCTGTACCTCTAAATTAAACTAAACACAACTCTGAAAGGGTAATTGTTTCATATATTTTAAATGATTAACTTGAATTTACTTAAAAGTGAACAATTCACAAACTCCAGTGATTAATTGATTGAAAAGCACGGCATGGAAACTGCCAGGGGCAATATAAAGAGGCCAATTAATCTACAAACCAATACGTCTTTGGGATGTGGGAGGAAACCGGAGCACCTGAAAGAAACTCACATGGTCACAGGGAGAACATGCAAACTCTACACAGACGGCAACTGAGGTGAGTTGATGGCAATCCTATCCAGTTTGAGGCCAATTTGCAATATTTCACCTTCCAAAGCTTAACTTAAGGATGAAGAAACTCATCCTGATTAACCCTCTGCTGCAATAGCCAAGGAATAGGCATTAAATATAGGATTAGAGCATTAAAGAAGAATCTAATCCCACCTACATCTCAGGGTGCCTAACCTGAGGAATTGTTGTAATGGAACCAGAGGCTCCCTTTTCAAATGTAGCCCTAACTACCGTTACCTCTGGTATACAAAAGGTCAGCAAATCCATTACATACCCCTATGCCTTCCTGATCTGCAAGGTTCACCAAGAAAAACCACGCTGAGCATGGTTTTCAAGAAGCACATTTTCCCCAATGTCTGCAGTGAACAGCATAGAATTCAATGATGGCCATTGTAAGTCAACTTCTCAACCTGTTCTGCGATCTCATTTGCTACAGGAAAAATCGTCGGGGAAAGAAAAATGAACATCCCAAGTTTCAGCAGACAAGATGCCCTAAGGCTGTTCATTAAACAGCAGACATGATTAAATAGAACCAGAAAAAGATAGGAAATTAATGCTTTTACACACCCCATTGCAACATAATCAGTATTTTGACAACTGATAAGACATGTTATACATCACCTCTACAATTGTTCTTAATTAATATAAAACGGAATACTTTTTTAATGAAGGAGTATTAGTTAGTAAATTGTATTCAATAACATGAACTTTGATTATTTTTCAACCTTTTAGAGTCACCTTTTATTTGTTACATGTCACATATTTTACTTTGAAACTATGGAGGCTGAAGATTCTGTGCCTTACAGATATGGTCTAAGGGAGCTGCCTTATTTCTTCTGTATTTTTGTTCCCTGCGAACAAAAGTCAGAATGTTGAAATCTGGCAAATAGTTCCTCAGGTCTATTCCTCCACTATCACAAAGGTTTCACCATTAGATGTGTAGGAAGGAACTGCAGATGCTGATTTACACCAAAGAAAGACACTAAAGATCAACTGGGCTTATATTCACTGGAATTTAGAAGGATGAGAGGGGATCTTGTAGAAACATATAAAATTCTTAAGGGATTGGACGAGCTGGATGTGGGAAAAAATGATCCAGATGTTGGGGGTCCAGAACCAGCAGTCACAGTTTAAGAATAAGGGGTAGGCCATTTAGGACTGAGATGAGGAAAAACATTTTCACTCAGCGAGTTGTGAATCTGTGGAATTCTCTGCCACAGCAGGCACTGGAGGCCAATTCACTGGATGTTTTTAAAAGCGAATTGGATATAGCTCTTAGCGCTAACGGATTCAAGGGATATGTGGAGAAAGCAGGGAAAGGGGTACTGATTTAGAATGATCATATTGAATGGCGGTGCAGGCTCAAAGGGTCGAATAGCCTACTCCTGCACCATTTTCTATGTTTCTATGTATCTAAAATGCTGGAGAAACTCAGCGGGCCAGGCAGCATCTCTTGAGAGAAGGTAAGGGTGACATTTCTGGTTGAGACCCTTCTTCAGTCTGAAACGTCCTAAACCGGGTGGCACCAGCAATGGCTGCCTCATCAACAGTCGTCTGTCCCTTCCTGTTTTGTTGTCTTTTAGTATGTGTTAAATGTATGTTTTAGTGCTCTTTAGTTTTATTTTATGTGTGGGGGAAGGGGCGGGGGGGGGAGGGGGTTGGGGGAAACTTTTTTCGACGGTGATGCGATTTTTTTCCGTATCGTAACTCCATGAGCACTGCGTCCTAACATCGAGGGGTTAGCGGCCTCTGCTGGAGACCGACTTCAGGAGCTCCAACCGCTGGAACGTGCGGGACTTACCATCGTGAAGCTCGTGATCCCTTTGCCAGGGATCAACATCGTGGAGCTCGTGGTTCTGGTTAGCGACCGGCTTCGGGATCTCCAAGCCGCAGGAGCTACGGCCACCCCGACGCGGGAACATCGTTCGCACCGACTGCGAATGGTTCGACTGCCCCGACCGCGGGAGAATGAGGAAGAAGATTGGACGTTATTGTCTCACATCACAGTGAGGAATGTGGGAAATTGGCTGTGGTGGATGTTTATGTTAATTTTTATGTAGTTGTGTGTCTTGTTGTTTTTTTTAGTATGGCTGTATGGTAATTCGAATATCACTGTACCTGAATTGGTATACGTGATATTAAAATACCTTTGAAACCTTTGAACCCTTTGAAACCAATTCCTTCTCGCCCGAGATGTTGCCTGTCCCGCTGAGCTATCACCATTTGATTTTGTACTTACACAAAATGTTCTTCAAAAGATCAGTTTTTTTAATGCCAGTCACCCTATTTAAGTGTTTCATATTAAGTAATACTCAGCAGTAATGCAATGACAAATAGGCTAATATACGGTAAAACCCCAACAATCTGCACTCACAGAATTTGGCAGATATTCTCGACTGTTGGATATTAGTCCGAATAAGTATCCAAATACACTTTGGCTTTTTTTTAAATATTACACAACGCAAGTAGTCTGCTAAAATGTGATTGTTTTGGTCCTATGAAACTTTGTCATGTTAAATCGGGTGAGGAAAAACAATTGCATTTATGAGGAATAAGGGTTAGCGGCTAGATGGGGGCTAGAAGGGAAATAACAGTTATTTTTCACACAGGATTTGCAAAAATAAAGGTCCTTTTCTCAGCACCAAATTCTCCATCTTTTGATCAATTCCCTACTGCACTTGCTGATGCTTCAAAACTGCAGTAACCCAGGTTCAATCCTAATCTCCTGTGCTCTGCATTGGAGTTTGCACAATCTCCCTATACCACTGCTTCTCCCATGCTTTTCCTGCATCCCAAAGTCACGGTGGTAGGTTCACAGTCCCTCTGCTGTACATGTGGCAAAAAGAATCAAAGAAGATTTTATTGAAATGTGCAAGAGAAGGAGTTGCAGGAAAATAAGTCTTGAGGTAATTGAACTAATGGGATTGTTCTGCCAAGACAAATTGCCAGTGATATTTATGCCTTGGAACTTAAAGCTCTCTGTTTCAGCAGCATTGGTGCTGACTGCACCTTGGTATGCATGGAGCACAGTAGCAGCATCATTACAGAAGCACCCGTGACAAAGACTGAGTGTCACTCATGCAGTTTGCATTAACCTCCTGCAACTACACACAGCCTCCAGATCTCAGTGCAATTGACCACAGAAGTGTGCAGATATTTGGGTGGCGCTTGAAAAAGCATGGCTTCAATAAATATAAATTATGGTTGCATTTGAATGCCCTACAATACTTATAAATTAGAAAATTGTTTCAGCAGATTATGTTGCAAACAGCCATTGCATGACAGACGATGTCACTTTATTCACGCTATGTGTACTAAAGAGCTTATGGACCACTACATCCAGAAGGAAATCTTAAAACTGTTTCTTCATGCAAAGAAACCATGGTTTCAAAATGTATGCTTAGTGCATTAAAATTCAACCAATTAAAAAAAACACTGCTGCTCAACTGAACTTTCAGGCATGAATAATATCTTAAGCAATTTGTGAAAAAACATAATATATGCACCCATTGTAATGAGAAATGGTGTAATGAAAATAACAAGGATCCTTAGAGACATGAAGAAGAGTTGTAAACCATAGTCCAGTCAGAGGATGTGTTGTGAAAGGCTGTAGATAAGATTCACTTCATAATGAAGTGCATCATTTGTTTGGCTTGTGGAAACAAACATGCACTACTCAGGATCAAGAATATAAAGACAAAATCTTGTTATGGTTCATTATTCCAAGCCAACATGATGCACATTTTAATTATTTTTAGTCTGTAAACGCCTCATGGTCAGGCATGGTGTGGTGCAACATTAGGCAAATCACATCTGTCAAGCAAAGGGGCGGCACAGTGGCACAGCAGTAGAGTTGCTGTCTGTACGGAGTTTGCACGTTCGCCCTGTGATGATGCAGGTTCCAATTTACTCCCACACTCCAAAGACGTACAGGCTTGTAGGTTCATCGCTTGGTAAAATTGTAAATGGTCCCTAGTGCGTAGGATAGTGCTAGTGTACTGTGATCATATGTCAGTACGGACTCATAGGGCCAAAGAGCCTGTTTCCACTCTGTACCTCTAAAGATCAAATTGTGTTGATTAATTTGGAGATGAGACCGTCTATGATGTTTATGGGCATATTTGATGGAATATGTTAAGGGAAAATAATTTTCCTTTGGAATGTGATTGATGGGAATTGCAATCCGGCAGAGGCTTGATGGTCTGAATGGTCTTCTTTTGAAAATATTAAATATGAACTAAGAGAGTTGCTGGTTTTGAACAGTGATCAGCCACAAAGAGTTCGGTGCGCCTTGGACTTCTGTAGGTGCAAAATCACATATGGAATCTGAGGGCAAGCAATAGGTCATCTGATGGTGCAAGAACACTGCAATCCATTGCTTGATCCCAGTGACACAGCAGTAGTGTGGCTTAAAGAGGGGCCTGATCCACTTCACATCTGTCCCTCTGCTTTACCCCAGGGAGGCCTGGCATCCATTACCGCTGTTCATTTGTATGGATTTGCTAACTCTGTGGAGAATGATTAAGTGCTTGACTTACTTGATTTTATATTAATGTTTTTAATTATTTGTTTGTATTTTACTATTGCTTCATGAAAAATTATTGAAATCTACTTGAATAGTTTTTATTTGACTTTGTCAAGGACTGATACACAAGGCCTTGTCATCATTTAGGACCCCTCTGCCTCAGGAAATGCCTTGGGTGTACATGGTCAACCTGCTTGATCCAACACACCCTGAAATAGCAATGGTTGCTGGAGATGATGATTCTTGGCAAGGGCATGGTCCTGGGAAGCACCATTGCACCTTAGGGAGGTTCAGGATGTTGAGTTTTAAAGAATACTGACATACCATGCTTGTGTGATACCTGCAAATGCAAATATCACACCAAAATACAAGTATTTGCATGTATTTCCTATTCTAGATACATAGACACAGATATATAGACAATAGGTGCCGGCGTAAACCATTTGGCCCTTCAAGCCAGTACCGCCATACAATTTGATCATGGCAGATCATCCACAATCAGTACCCAGTTCCGGCCTCTCCCCATACCCCTTGATTCCGCTAACGTTAAGAGCTCTATCTAACTCTCTTTTGAATGCATCCAGTGAATCAGTCTCCACTGCCTTCTGAGGCACAGAATTCCACAAATTCACATCTCTCTGTGTGAAAACGTTTTTCCTCATTTCAGTTCTAAATGGACTACCCCTTATTCTTAAACTTTCGCCTCTGGTTGTGGACGCCCGCAACATCGGGAACATGTTTCCTGCATCTAGCGTGTCCAATCTCTTAATATTTTTATATGTTTCTATAAGATCCCCTCTGATCCTTCAAAATTCCAGTGAATACAAGTCCAGTCGCTCCATTCTTTCAACATATGACAGTCCCGCCATCCCGGGAATTAACCTTGTGAACCTACACTGCACTCCCTCAATAGCAAGAATGTCCTTCCTCAAATTAGGAGACCAAACTGCACACAATACTCCAGGTGTGGTCTCACCAGGGCCCAGTACACCTGCAGAAGGACCTCTTTGCTCCTATACTCAACTCCTCTCGTTATGAAGGCCAACATGTCATTAGGTTTCTTCACCGCCTGTTGTACCCGTATGCTTACTTTCAGTGACTGATGTATGAGGACACCCAGGTCTCGTGGTACTACCCCTTTTCCTAACCTAACACCCTTCAGATAATAATCAACCTTCCCGTTTTGCCTCCAAAGTGAATAACCTCACATTTATCCACATTATAAGTAAATTAATAAGTAAGTAAGTAAGTAAGTAAGTAAGTTTATTGGCCAAGTATTCACATACAAGGAATTTGCCTTGGTGCTCCACCCACAAGTAACAACATGACATACAGTGACAGTTACAAATGACTCAGAAAACACTAAAAATTAATAATAATAAAACATTAATGATAAAACACCATTGATCAAGCATGTGAACCAACAAAATACCAGATCAAAGGGAGGCTACAGATTTTTGGCTGTTGAGTAGAGCAAGTACTCGTGGATAAAAACTGTTTTTATTTCTGGTTATGGCAGCTGCATCTGCATCTGCCATGCATCTGCCCACTCATCCAACCTGTTCAAGTCACTCTGCATCCTCATAGCATCCTCTTCACAGTTCACACTGTCACCTTGCTTTGTGTCATCTACAAATTTGCTAATGTTACTTTTAATTCCTTCATCTAAATCATTCATGTATATTTTAAATAGCTGTGATCCCAGCATCGAGCCTTGCGGCACTCCACTAGTCACTGCTTGCCATTCTGAAAGGGACCCGTTAATCCCTACTCTTTGTTTCCTGTCTACCAACCAATTTTCTATTCCATGTCAATACCCTATCCCCAATACCATGTGCTCTAATTTTGCCCACTAATTACATGTGTGGGACCTTATCAAAAGCTTTCTGAAAGTCCAGGAACACTGCATCCACTGGCTCTCCTTTGTCCATTTTACTTGTTATATCCTCAAAAAAATCCAGAAGATTTGTCAAGCATGATTTTTCCTTCCTAAAACCATGTTGACTTCTAAATCCTGTTACTGCTATCCAAAATGTGCCGCTAGTACATCTTTGATAATTTACTCCGGCATCTTCCCCACCACCGATGTCAGGCTAACTGGTCTATAATTCCCTGCTTTCTTTCTCCCGCCTTTCTTGAAAAGTGGGATAACATTCCACAGGAACTAATCCAGAATCTGTAGAACATTGGAAAATTATCACCAATGCATCCACGATTTCTAGAGTCACTTCCTTAAGTACCCTGGGAAGCAGAACATCAGGCTCTGGGGATTTATCGACCTTCAGTCGCATCAGTCTACGCAACAACATTTTCTGACTAATGTGAATTTCCTTCAGTTCCTCTGTCACCCGAGGTCATCTGTCCTTTAGTATATCAGGAAGAGTGTTTGTGTCCTCCCTAGTGAAGACGGAACCAAAGTACCTGTTCAACTCATCTGCCATTTCCTTGCTCCCCATAATAAATTCATCTTTTTCTGTTTCAAGGGTCCAATTTTAGTCTTAATTAATTTTTTCCTCTTCACATACCTAAAGAAGCTTTTACTATCCTTCTTTATATTCTTGGCTAGCTTACTTTCATACTTCAACTTTTCTCCCCGTATTGCCGTTTTAGTGAATACTGAATGTAATGACATTAACGACATAGGAAAAAATGTTTGCCTGAGGGAAAGACAAGTTCTTTATTTGATCTAATGTCCTCCCATAGTCTTTGATCATGAGTGAAAAATAGCTTTATGGAATGATGAAATGGCAGCAAACTAAGAACACACCATAGATTTTTAGAAAGAGATCAATAGACTTTTGGGTATCTAGAGAAATAATGGACAGTGGGTCTCTGCTGGAAAGCCGTGCTTGGATAATAGGTCAGCTATGATCGTATTGAATATCAGAAAAGGCCCGCTAAATAGCCTTCTCTAGCTTTTATATTTCATGTTTTTATGTCCTTACATTCTCATGAAGTAGCTTTGAAAACACACCAGAAGTTGAAAGCCATTCCTCAAATGCTTTGATCTCCAATTTGGTCGGGCGGGGGGGGGGCAGGTAGCATGGGATTACATGGTACCATCCCCCCCCCCCCCCCCCCCCCCCCCCATCTGCCAGGAATTATCACACAGCAGCATTGAAATCTGTCTGAAATCAACTCTGGATCTTGAAAATGTTCAAGGTAAAATATAATTTCTCCTCCAATACCACCAGTTGAAAGGTTACTTCACTTTAATGAGTGTCATTGTTCTTACAGCCAGAGCAAGTGAACTCTTGGCCATAGTTCCAATGCACTATCTGGTAGTCAACATGCCAGCAAGATAGATTGTACCTGATTTATATAGGTACAAAATTCATAACATTCTGGTTGTGAACGTATTTGCATCACAAGCTGAACACAGGTTTTAACAGCTTTTGGCAAGCTGCAGTTAAGGAATATTTACAAATGATTTTACATTTGCGAGTAGATCCATAACTAATGAGCTAGAAGATTGTTGCCAGCAATTTACAAATACGCTCCAATATCTAAGCATCATTGCACAGTTATTTCATCTCCAATTAAAATAATCACATTCAATTTGAAGCAATTTGTCAGAGATCAGAGGACAGTGTGAAACTATCTATACATCTCCATGATTGGTATTCTTAAACTCACAGTCTACCGTGATGCTTTTCTCACTATTCTGCATTCTATTATTGAATCTTGGACGTCATATTCTTGCCACACTTAACCAACCTGAATAAAATAATGAAGACCAGGTTCATAATAATATTGGCTTGCCAAGAGTCAATGTATTTATCCTGACGTCAAGCATCAACATGTGATTGGAATGCTTTACATATAAAGCTAAGATCATCTTTCAAAGGATAATTAGTAAGGTATTTTGTGACAACCAGAAAAGTCGATTTAAAGATTGCTTTAAAACATTAATGGACAATTTATCAACAGGATATATTATTGGCACAGTGTCATAGCTGGTAGTGCTACCTCACAGCATCAGATAACTGGGTTTGAGACCTCGGGTGTTTTCTGTGCGGAGTTTGCATGTTCTCCCTGTGACCATGTAGGTTCCCTTTGCGTGCTCCGGTTTCCTCCGCTATCCCAAGCACGTTCGGGTTTGCAGTCCCTAGTGCGTAGGGAATGGATAAGAAAGTGGGATAACCTAGAGCTAGTGTGCATGGGTAATCGATGGTCGGCGTGGACTTGGTGGGCCGAAGGGCCTGTTTCCGTGCTGTTTCTCTAAACTAAAACTAAAGAATACATTTGCCGAAAAATAGTGGCTAAAGATAAAGGAGTCTTCTACTTTGACACCAAAGATTACTGATGGTGATTGCAAGCAGTTACAGGCTTGAATTGAAAATGGAAATGTGGTGCCTGTGGACTCTGGAATCCAGCGAATCAATGAACACCCACTCTAAACAAAAACTCCCTGCAACATCATACTATAATTTTAATGTCAAAGGATAAACATTGATGACCAATCTTAAGCAAAGTATTAATATGTCTGGAAAAATATATTTGATTGCATGCGAGGACCTCCTGCTGGTTCTGGGAATTAATGTAGGATGTGTGTAAGGCCAGGTGCACAACATCTGGATGCTGCAATGAATCTGTCTGGCCTGTATCAGCAAGTAGCAAACTGTCCATAGCTGACATGTTGGCATTTTGCCTATTGAACCTGAACCAAGTTAGATCTTGTATACAAGTCCATGTGTTTACAATACGATAAAACTTCATTTATCCCAGCAGGGAAATTGGTCAAATGGAAAGTAATAGCAGAGAAGAAAAGAGAGAAATATATATGTCAACACACTTTTTTTTAATTAATTGAGTTTGCTTTGATAATGTTTTTTGTGGAAATAAGTTTGTATGTTAAAGTGATTTAATTTGATTTTTTTTATCACCTATTTTATTAAATGGTAATTTTTAAACTCTGGGAAGTCAGATACATTCATAATTAATTTAGGGTATTGCTGTGCCAACCATTATGCCCATGTGGCTCACTCTGACTCACCAACATAACCGGATTGCATCCCACAAGTGGTGCTTTGCCATTTTGAAGTGTGATACATTTACCAAAGTCAACATCTGGCGACCTGCAGAAAACAGGTAGTTTCCATGTAGGCTTGCTGTTGGCTGGTATTACTAGCCCGGTATTATCTGACTTGTTCTACCCATTTCACAAGGTAGCTCAGCATTATATTTGGGTTGTTAATTGTGGAATCAACCAAGGATTGGGATCTCTTCCAATATTTTACTTAACTCATCAGGTCATAATCCTGAAGCAGCCCATCTTTGTCCTTGTACCCCTTTTTAGCCTTGTGCATTCTATATATCATCTTCCCATTCTCCCCCCCCCCCAAGATATAATATTTTGTAACATTACATTTCACCTGTAATGATTCTAGCACTGACTTCTGGGGAATTAAATTACACGTTTTCCTCCAGTCTGAAAGGCAATCTTTCATAGACACAAAAAGCTGGAGTAACTCAGCAGGCCAGACAGCATCTCAGAATAAAAGGAATAGGTACCTTTTCGGGTCAAAACAGTCTGAAGAAGGGTCTCGAGCCGAAACTACGCCTATTGTTTTCTCCAGAGATGTTGTCTGACCCGTTGAGTTACTCCAGCTTTTTGTGCCTATCTTTGGTTTAAACCAGCATCTGCAGTTATTTCCTACACAGGGAATCTTTCAGGACAGGTCCCTATTCCCTCTAACTTAGTTGACTTTTTAGCCAAGCTGCTATAACTCCATTTATTCCATGGGCTTCAGTGATAAGGATGTCTGTTATGTAATTGCTTTTTGAATACTCAAATTCAGCGCAGTTTCTTTATCTATCCTCTCTGTAATTTTGTCAAAAACTTGGTTCATCCTTAACAAATTCGTGCTGGCTTTCTCTCATCAGTCCACACTTGATTAAGTGACTAATTCTGCAATTGCTTTTTATTTCTAGAATTTCCCTCCGCATCAAGAATAAACTGACTGGTGGCTAATTACAAATGTTATGACTGTTCTTTTTATTTACCAAAGATGTGTTATACGTGGACCACCCTTGAACCAATCTACGTATGCTAGATTTTGGGGATAACTTCCCTCAGTATTCCAGGTGCCATCCGGTCTAGACCAAGTGATTTACCCACTTTAATTGCAGCTAGCCTTTCAAGTGCCTCCTTGTTTATCAATTGCAAACCGTTTCCAGAATCTCAATTACATCTTCCTTTGATGAGACATCAGCAGGATCCTCTTTTATCCAAATTCTGATGAAAAGTCTCATTAAATTAACTCTATTTCTCTTTCCATGGATTGCTGAGTGTTTCCATCATTTTCTGATTAAATTTCAGATTTTCAACATCTGCAGTGTTTTTTATTTATTGTTACAGGCATCTTCTTCCTTGGTCAGGTACATATTTACTATCTTAGCCATCTTCTTCTTGCGTATGGCGTGCACAGCCGAAAGTTGTAGGACAACTTGTTCTATTTGATCGTATTTGATTGTGCATTCGTCAAAACAGGGCAGACCACATGAAGGTTGCAATCTTCCACCCCATCTTAGCCATGCCCTCTTCCCTCAGAGTGCATTTCCCCTGTGGTGCCAGATTGGCTCCATCTCCTTTCTTTTACACTTGCGACTGTTGAATGCTCTTTTTCTCTGCTTTGTTTTACTTCTTTTTGGTTTCTGGGCAGCTTAAGGTTTAATTTCCTTGTGTTTCTTATCATGGGAAAGTTCCAGAATCCAGCTGAAACACAGAAGTTGTGGGAAGAGAAATCATTTCAAGTCAAAGACCTTACTCTGAAATTACACATCCGTATTTTCCCTGCTCATTTGCTTCTCAATATCCTTCGCACTGGTCAGCAGCCAGTGGAATTGTCCCAGCGGGGTAATCACACCACTATTGTTCCCTACAATCTAATCAGGTAGATTATATCACTGACCATTGCAGGACATGCTCTCAACAGCACTGCACTCTCTTTAATCAATACTGTCCCTCCTTCCTTCTCTTCATTATCTAACCTGAACACCTTGTATTAGAAGCACTTAACATCCATTGCTGCCTTTTGTTGAGCTGTGTTGTTGTAATTGCCACAGTATAGAGATCCCAGGTGGTTAACAATATCTGCAACTAAAGGGCCTGTCCCACGGGCGTTATTTCCGCGTCATTTACGTGACATCATTTACGCGTGGCGCGTGGTGAGACGTGGTGGTGTAGGCAGTGGTGAGTGATAGCGCACGGCGCCCCGGGATTTGGGGATTTTCAAAATTGACGCGTAAATTACGTCCAAGTGGGACAGGCCCTTTACTAACCTTGTTACTTAGCGACACAGGAGACTGCAAATGCTGAAATCTTGAGCAAAACTAAACTGCTGGAGGACTGACTGGCTGAGATCATGCAGCAAGTTGTTACATACTGTAAACCTCCTTGTTTTTTCTCAAGATAATCCTGCTTAAAACATTCTGTATCTTGCTTTGGTGCTATTTAACCTCTTCCAATCCTTTTTGTACTTTTCTCCCCTTTCTTTTTAATGTTACATTTCTGTGCCCTGCCTCGAAGCAAATTAACAAACACCACTTCATACCATGAACATATCTTTTGGCAACGAGTTTGTTCCCAACAACCCCTCCAGCCTGCACTAATCTCTCCTCCATCAGAACTGTTCCCATTGCTGAATTAATCTGGAGCTTGTACCCTTTCCAGCCAGACATTTAGCTGTGCTAACCTTGTATTTCCATTCTCGCTTGAGCTTGACATAAGGAGTGAAGATTACCACCTTTGTGCTTGGCTCCTTAATCACCTTCCTGACTGCTTAAAATCTCCCAGTAGGGGTCGGATCCTTACCTGAAATGCTGCCTGATCTAATTCCTCCAGCACTTGGTGTTTTGCTCAAAGTTCCAGCATCCAGTTTCTTGTGTCTCCTGTAGGACTCCATTCCTCTTTCTATCAATGTCCCTTCCCCCAATATGGACCACAACCTCTGGTAGTTCATTCTCTCCCTCCTGGATTTTGAGCACCTGATAATAAGCTCCAAAACTCTGGCATCAGGGAGGCTGCTATTGAGAAATCATGTGCATTAACCAGCAATGCCTGTATGTTCCCTTCACCATGGAATCCCTATTACCATGGTTTTCTTGACCTTTCTCTTCCTATACGCTGATGCGCCAATGTGCTCTGGCTGCAATCTCCAGAGTTATCCTCCAATACAGAGAAAGATTTTCCTGATCTGCCTGCCTTCCCTTTCTATGTTTATGTGTCTGGTGGTCACCTAGTCCCTCTCGGCCTGCAGTCTCTTGAGCTCAAGAGACTACCTCTTGAATTGTGCTGTCTATGAACACTTGGCCTCAAGGATGAGCTGCTTTGATGTCAACTGTTGTTCAAACATCAAAGGGACCGAGATGCTCCTTCCTTTGGATGCATAGAAGAGCCTGTGGAGGGAGGAGGCTTCAATCTACATTTTTTTCTCAGCAATAGGAAAACATAATATTTTTCAGCCAACTTTATTCCTGCTGACAAGTTAATGAATATATGTCAGAAGGTGCTTGAGACTCATCCAACCCAACTCTGAAGGAAAAGTGGAGGAGAGGGGAATCTGCCTGACAAAATCCACAAGGAAAAGATCACTTTGATAGAATTCATGTTGGCAAGTCAGCAAAAATAGAAATACAAAGCTCCAGGGATCATTTTAGTCCGTTCATATTGAACATTTAATCCTAGTGAATAATAATTAAGAGAACAGCAAAGAGATCTGCAAGGCTGAGGATGATTCTGGTGAATATATTGATCAAGGGGAGTCAGCATGTAAAGTTTCTCCTGAGAGTCAAGGTGAACTAGTGTTAAATTCAAAACCAAATGGAATTCCAACAATACCTGATGACTTTGTAGTTTCAACATGTAACATAAGCAATGCTGCAATTATTATATGTGCAGGAGCTTCTAAATATGTAACTAATTTTAGTTTTTTTTAAGCTATCACTGATCTCAACCAGTGGTATATGTGATATTGGTTGAGATCGCTGATAGCTATATTGAGGATGTCACTGCCTTAAGGACTGTGCCATGTAACAAACTGCTTCCTACACCAATTTTTGAAAGAAAAGTTTCCGTGAACAAACCACACTTGTGATTTGAGGCTTCACAGGCCCACTGAGAAGAGTTACATGCAAACTCTCCCAAATTGTAACATTGGGGTTGAGAAGATTTAGTAAAATCCTCACAGGATGATGCACAAAATGAATGTAGGTCTACTGACTGAAGTAATAATGTTATTCCAACCTTGAAAAGGAACCTGTGCTCCAAGTTTGAGAAGACAGCTTGACATGAAACAGAAAATGTATGAAGTTTTCCTTTTTTTATAATGGATATCTTGTGGGAATATTTGTAGCGACATTTGTGTTAAATATGACTATGCAGAGCAAGTTTAAGAACTCATATTGATGCTGATATAGCCAAAGCCATATTTGATACAGATTTGAATCTACACCAGGGCAGCTCAGTGGTGCAGCAGTAGAGTTGCTGCCTTACATCGCCAGAGACCCGAGTTCGATCTTGACTACGGTTGCTATCTATCCGGAGTTTGTACATTTGCCATATGACCGTGCGGGTTTTTTTCCTGCTGCTCCGGATTCCTCCCACATTTCAAATCGTGCAGGTTTGTAGGTTAATTGGCTTCTATAAATTGTCCCTAGTATGCAGGATAGCACTTGTGTGGGCGATTGCTGCTCAGCGTGGGCTTGGTGGGCCGAAGGGCCTGTTTCAACGCTGTATCTCGAAACTAAACTAAACTACATAGATTCCTGTGCAAGAACTGTATCACTTCCACCCATAAGATTTGCATGGCCCATTTATGCGCATATAAACATTTATTTTGGGTACAAGACAAATTACTGTTTTCACCAATAATTGAATCTCCTGAATATGTATTGAAAGAGCTCCTTCCAGCGTGATTTCTTCACAACAGTCAAAGCAGTCATTCCAAACAGTCAAATACCATAAGCATTTTATGTCTAAAAATAAAAATAATAACCATTGGGGAAGATAATCATTCCGTTATTGAAATATGTTATTGTTTTAATATAAACAAATCTTCATCACCTTATTTCAGTCCAAAGGCATCAAACGGAATCAGTGAACGCAATCAATTTGAAACCCACGAGTGGCAAAACCAAACCACTTGAATCATTTTTAACAATTTAAATAATTCTTGATATAGACCATTATCGTAATTTTCAGACTTGAAAATATTTCAATTTATCTACTATCATTAATGTGGGAAAATGATTCAAATGTTTAAAATACTCGAAAACATTCTTGAAAGTTACTTGCAAATCTGATTGAATCACATTGCAAATCCATGTAAAATAATTCCTTTTAGAGACTATTGTTTTAGGAGTTTGGAATATTTGCTGGTATGTCAGCCACTGAATTGGGCTTTGCTGCTCATTTTCCCTTGGTTAGTCCTGAATTCCTGTCAATCAGTATTCAAAATGCTTGAGTCTCTTAAAATAAGTGGTAGGGAATTTAAAATAAGTGTAAGTACAAATCATATACAGCTTTAACAACTGCAACAAGAATGCTTAAAAAATTATGACACGTTATATTTCTGATGAAACTACGTGGAGAGTCAAAGAAAATTAATAAGGAAATGTTCAATGTTTCTTCCGTTCTCTTTGACTAAATTACCCAATTTTCTTTACCCTGCATTCCTGGTATTGGGTCAAGGTAGCTTGCCAATGATTTAAATGATACTCTTTATCAAAATAAATTAATTTAAGATGTTGCAAATGTTCTTTCAAATCAACTCTATCCTAATTATAGCTGTAAATGTTAGATGCTTAAATACTAATTACGTTGTCTCATGCGTGACAAAATGAGGGAAGGTGAAAAACAATAATTGAATGACTCAGTGGGTTAAAAATGCATGCTGCCTCTGTCTCTAAATAGTGCTGTTTGATGAACAAGTGATAGGGTACCAACCAGATTTCTGCTGCTTCTGCCAGCAGTTTAGAAATTTTAGGCCATTTGCTACCTGTTTGTTAAAAACACTGTGATTACAATTGCAATCTGATTTCTGCTTGGAGGAAATAAACACAATATGAAAGCTCAGGAGAACACGCAGCCTGACTGGATGATTATAACCATCTTTCCTTTTCACTTGAGTAAGTTACACAAGGGATTTTCTCCTATGAAACCTTATTTTTAATCTTCACGCATTGACAGGAGGCATAATATGATGATGTTATAAATGGAACACAAGGTAACATATAACTAGCAGATCCCCGTATTTATTTGGAGTATAATTTTCAATAACTTTATTTTAGGAAATGTGAAGGGACAGAAATGATCACAAATGTAAGATGGGAGGCAGCGAACACATTGCTTCTTGAAGGATATAGTGTGCATGTGCAAATTACCATCTATGACTGACTTGATATCTAATCACTAAATCTATTCCTGTGAACTTTATTCTCTTCCAAGTCCCTCAATTCTGTAATGAGGTAGACTGTAGTCTGGAACGGCAGTGAAATTCATTAAACCAAATTTCAAATGCAGAGTTCAGGTTCAGTAAAGTTGATTTTATGCACAAGTATGGTGGGATACAGGTACAAAGAAAATCTGGCTTGCAGCAGCATCAGTCTCAGGCAATACACCAAAACATAAATTATACATGTCACACATAAATTCCACAAGATAGTGAAAAGTAAAAGACTGCTCAAATAAGGAAAAGATATTGGTACAAAAATAAACAATTGGAAAAACAAATCCATGGTAGTATAAGAGGTGGTTCATAGTGTTCTGTTGTCAAGGTAGGATTAGAGTTGGTTCGAGGACCTGATAATTGTAGGAAAGTAGCTATTCCTGAACCTGGTGATGTACGACTTCAGGTTTGTGTACCTAATGGCCGATGGTAGCAGCAAGAAGAGAGCATAATTCAGATGGTGGGGGTTCTGGATGATACAGTAGATGCTGCCTTCTTGAGACAGTGGCTCATGTCCAAGCTTTCAATGGCCAGCAGAAGCTTTCAATTGATGTGCCCCTAATGAACTGGGCTGAGTCCAACAGTCACTGCACACTCTTTCATTCCTGTGCATTGGAATGATCATGTCACAGGCCATGACACAACCAGTCATGATAGCACTGGGAAGAAACGCCATCTTGCAGAAAGCATGCAGAAGACTTGCCTAATCATGCAGTGACCATTTAAAGCTGCCAGGGGTACTGCAGCTCATACAATCACATTTAGTATGTACAACAAAAAGTCAAATTTCTCAAGTTATTTCGTAATACTACACGTGGCATAGATATAGGTTTCCAAGGAGAGAAATTGAGTTCTAGTTGTTTTTGTCCAGGGATTTGGGAGAAGGGAGGAAATGCTGGAGAAGAGAAATTTAGCTCCGCTGGATCTTTTAGTTTAGTTTAGTTTAATTTAGAGACACAGTGCAGAAAAAGGCCCTTTGGCCCAACGGGTCCGTGCCAACCGGCGATAGCCGCATATTAACACTATCCTACACCAACTAGGGACAATTTTGACAAAATGTTGGAGTAACTCAGTGGGTGAGGCAGCATCTCTGGAGCGAAGGAATGGCGACATTTCGGGTCGAGACCCTTGTTCAGATTGATGAAGAAGGGTCTTGACCCGAAACATCGCCATTCCTGCCTCACCCGCTGGGTTACTCCAGATTTTGTGTCTACCTTCGATTTATACCAGCATCTGCAGTTCTTTCTTACATATTAGGGACAATTTTTACATTTACCAAGCCAACTAACCTACAAACCTGTACATCTTTGGAGTGTGGGAGGAAACCAAAGATCTTGGGGAAAACCTATGCAAGTCATGGGGAGAACGTACAAACTCCATACAGACAGCACCTGTGGTCGTGATCGAACCCGGATTTCCGGCGCTGCATTCTTTGTAAGGCACCAACTCTACCGCTGCGCCACCGCATCACTGTTGGTGAAGTTAAAATTATGAAGACTGTATATTTAAAGCTGTGGGGTCAGATAACAAGTGGACGTGGTGCTGGTGTGGGATGATGAAGGGTTTAGAAACTTAATTTGTCCTATTGATGATGTGTCCCCAACCAAAGGGGATAGATTTTATGTAACGGGTGGCTCAAATTTGTAGTGGTGGTGGTGAATTTTGACTATAGCTTTCAAGGGGAATTGGATAAATAGTTAAAAGGGAGAAGGAAATGCACCAGGGGAGAGCAGCAGAGAAGGGAACGTCACAAAGAATGTTGCAAACTCAGTGGGTTGAAGGACCTCCCTTTATCCTGCCATGCTCCTTATAAACAATGTTCTGATGATCTGGTGGAGAGATACCTTCAAACAAACATTAGGTCATATTGCTATGGTGCCTTGCACAACCACACCTCAAAAGAAGAAATTAACAGCAAAATAAATGACCATGGATTATTGCACAGGGCTCACTTTCCCGACATTCTAAACTTCTAGTTCCAAAATGTTAAAGTGTTTCACAAAAATCAGACAAAATCCCCACTGTGATACCCATGGCAAGTAAACATCTGCCCCTGACTATTTTTTGACCTTTGCAAAAAAATACCATCTTGCATCAAAACCATTTTAAGATTATGCCTCTGCAGCAGTATTCACCAAGCAAAATCTACTTAGTATACTAAATTTGTATGGGACAATAATATGTTATGTACATGGTTAAAAGTGCAGAAATATTGACTGAGTCAGCATGATGACTCGGTTGCAACAAATTACGAGTAAGCACTCAGAGGAAATCAATGCTCTTAGGATGAGCAAACTAGGTCATTTCAGTAGTACAATCTTCAGGATGCCTCTAACCACTTTCAGCATTTTCTCCCACGCTTAGGCAAGGGTGATGGTGTTCGCTGGCTACGTTGTACTGCTTTAGTAAATGAAAATCAAATCAATAATGAATTTGAAGGAAATCTGAACTAAAAATAGAAACAGAGTTAATAATTCAAGTGAGTGAGGATCCTGGATGTGAAATATTAAATCAGTTTCTCATTACACAGATGTTGCCTGACCTGCTGAGTTTTCCACCATTTTCTGCTTTTGTGCACCAATAGGCGAGTATTATTGTGCTCCACAATGCTCTTGGCTGTGTTTTCACATGCACTTTAGTATTTCATCTGACGAAGCAGAAACTGGTGCATCATTGAAATAGGTATTCAATAAATGCATCCCCTTTCTTTAAATTCGGTTTAGGTTTATTATTGTGGCGTGTTACAAGGTGCAGTGAAAAGCTCTGTTTTGCATGGTATCCAAACAGATCAGATAATACCATACATAACTACAACAAAGGCAAACTCAAGAACAATGAGTGAAAGGAAAGATACAGAGTGTGAATATAGCTCTCAACATTGCAGCACAGCAGTTCCAAAGGCAAAGTGCAATATCCACAATGAGGTCGAGGAGAACTGATCTGTACCCTGGCTTATGGAAGGATGTTTCAGAATTCTGATAACAGGGGGGGGATATAGCTCTTCCTGAGTTCATTAACTGACCTTGCAAGAACAGATAAATTAATCACAATCTCTTGAAGTTATTTATCTTTCACCTTGATTCCAATAGGTTGCAGTTAACTGAGTGGAAGCGGTGTTTCAACCATGGCAAGACACAAACCCTTGATGGACAAGGAATCGGATTGATGGAAGAGGCCCCCAGCTGTGAGAACTGAATTCCATGAGTTGTTCAGGTACAATGCGTCAGCCCATGGTACTCAGTTCTGCAGCTTGGAAGCGTCTTAACTTCAGGCACCAACCCTTTCTTGGGATCAAACTGGATACACTAATGGAATAAGCAAGAAATCAGAAACCTTTTTATTAAAACATTAAGTAAAACAAAATTTTACACCTAACTTAAATTAATTAAGGCAAGTAATGATTCACAGAATAAGACATTTATTGTTTGGCAATTTAATAGATTATTTTCTTATGCAATGTTTGTGCTTGAGCAGTGGGAGAGTCCAAGCAGTAACTTAAGTTAATATTTTCCCTCACCTTGTGCTTATTGCAAGGGATTCATTAATCATGGGGGACATGTAGACATAATGGCCAACTTAGAAGATAATTTCACGGTTTGAGAAAACCTCCTTCATATTGCTGGCAAATGGAGTGGGAGCAAAACACTGAATCATCGCACAGTGGCAGTGGGCTTATTTAACTAATGGTCAAGCAGAGCTAATTATACGTAATGCAGCCCTACAAAGTGTGATGGTAAAGGGAGTTACAAGAAAGAATGGAACCCAGCATAGATATAACGAGAAGCAAAATCCTTAAAGCTAATGAGAATGTGAGATCGCGAGATTTGTGGCATATACCCCATTAATTTGCTCGTTGTTTGAAGTATATCCAGCCAACAGTCATTAAATATATTCTATTCCAAAATAATAGAAAATTATAGAAATTGTACATGATTATTAAATTGTTTAATCCACTTGGTTCATTTAAACTGGAAGAATTCTATTTAGTAAAACAGAAATTAGATAAGCAACATTTATTGACTATATTTAATTTTGCAGAATTCTTATATATTTCTTTGCATTACTCTTGATTTTATTTTAACCATCTTTTCCTTCAATCCAAGAAGATATTTTAATCTTTCCAATTTCGGACCATATTACACCCTGTTACTTTAATATATCAAAAACATCTAAGTGGGATTTTCATGGTGCAAGCTATTCTCAATAAAATATTCCTTGCATTGTTGCTCTTAAAAACACTTCTATTCCTTCACATTTGTGGAAATTAAGAAAATGCATAAAGAAATAAAAAAGATTAATGGTGAACTAATATGTGCATGAAAATTTAAGATGAGTTCTGCTTTATTTTTGAGCGGCGGTTGTAAATAAATTACTATGGCAATATTTTCCAGCTTTTTCCTTTTCAAATGTTTTCTTGCCCTGCTGCATTAGTTGAATTGAATGTGACCAAAAAACACTGCAAATTATAACTAATGCAATCTATTTATTTCTGTGAGTAAACTTGTTAACTGTTTTCCTAATATCCTTGTTTTAACCAATATGCTTTTTCTAAATGCTGCCTGCTTGAAACAAACTCTCAGGAGTTCAAATGATTAAAAAAGAAAATGTAATTTATAAATAGTATAAAGCTTGCAAGCAGATAAAAACAATCAATCATTTCAATTGAAACAGATAAAGTGCGATTCCAAATACCATTTCTAGATACCAAAAAAAATTGCCAATGCTTTTATGTTGTTTCAGAGCTTTATATATATTAGGCATTGAGTTTATTTAGTCAATATTTATTCCTTCCCAACACCACTAATTCCCTTCAGTCATAAACTCAGTGCAGTTTAAAACACTTGCATGCATCACCGTCAAGTGAGTAGCCACATTTCCTGTAAAACAGCAGCAATTCATCATTGACTTGGGTCACCCTGAAGTTATGAAATCTGTACAGGAGCAAATGAGTGTTAACTATTGAGTTCTTAATAAATTTGGTCTACTGAGGTCACAAGCAGCATTTCACAATGTAAATTACTATGACATAAGATAAAACAAATTAGCATTTAAAATTTATAAAAGAACTGGAAGTCTCACAGAAAGTTTGAAACTGCCACAAGTATTCTTATTACCATCTGTGATAGAGTGGATTGATTTTTAGTATAGAGTAGTTTTATAAGCACATGTTCAATGAAGCTATCTCCACTACTGAGAGAATTGGCCTTCCAGACACCCAACAAATCAAAGTGCACCTGTTTCATGTGGTGATCTCGCCAAAACTTCATGAGCAACTAAACTTGAGAAACCCTATTCGGAAGGGTGGCAATGTTACTGTTATAATAGTATGGATTTGGTAACATTGCACTTTCCAAATATGAAATATACCACATAAAGTGGAATTGTTAATTATCTTCAAATATGTGACAAGAAACCCCACAATACCTCTGCCATTTCCTGTAATTTGTGGACTAACAGGATTCAATCTGGGGCTGGACAATTTAATGCCGTACTCAATAAGATAAATAACAATGCAGCATTTAAGTGTGATGATGTCTCCCAGACAGCTGAGAAAGCTCTCACAGGTGCACTGCACCTGCAGATCCAGTATGATATTTAATTGGCTGTGCTACATTAATGATGTTTAGCTGGGGTAATAAAGTAAATAAGAGAGCAAGAGAAACACAAGCTCATTCCCACAAAACTGATATATTATATGTATTTTCAGGTGCTGATGAACCTAGAGCAAGTCTGAACATTTCCTGGTTTGGTTCCAATGAACATACGACATGCACTATTATTTCACTGATAAGAGTTTCCCATTGTTTAAAGTGGAAGTGTTTACAGAATCATTCAGTAAATTTGAAAAATCCAGATGACAGATTAAAGAGGAGCTATTAAATTAAAATCTTGGAATTCAGTTGCTGAAATCCATTTGTCCAAAGTGATTGGGAAGTGGTTTAATTTTCAAATTTTCTTTTCAAACCTTTGAAATGTTGTCAAAGTAAATCACAGATCTAAAAAAAATTGTGTTTGAAAATAAAACAAAATGATAAAGCCCCTGTCCCACTTTCACGACCTAATTGGCGACCTCTGCCGAGTTTGCCCTTGACTCATACTCGCAGATTGGTCGCCATGAGGTCGTAGGAGGTCTTTGTAACTCTTCCTCATGCTCGTGAGTGATCTCTGCGTACTAGTGGCCTCAAGTAGGTCGCGGCGTTTTTTTCAGCCTGATAAAAATTGTCCACGAGTAAAAAAAAGGTTGGCATGGAAAAAATTGATACTTTTTACTCATAGGTAGGTCGTAGTAGGTCGTGATGGTAGTTGTTGGTAGTCGTAGATAGTCGTAGGTGATCGTAGGTAGTCGTAGGTCGGTAACTGGCCCGAGAAAAAAAATGCAAACATGACATCATTTTATCATGTGATCATTTTCCACTCGTAGCTAGTTGTGGTTGGCCTTAGTTGTGGAAGACTGAGGTCAAGGGGGGTTCATAGGAGGTCGTAGACATAGCCATAGGAGGTCGTAGGAGGTATTTTACTTTGAAGAGTCAACACAACCTTGAAATTTCTTTCAACTCGTCTAGGGTCTTCTAAACTCGTGGATTAGGTCGTCCAAGTGGGCAAGGCCTTTTACTCATTGGTATTATACACTTACATTATATACCTTCAATAAATAGGTTGAGCCTTCTTGAAGACACTTTTAGAATGACATGATAATTTAAGTACTGTTTTATATTATTTACTGACATTTCTCAAATTGCTTAAATCTAAGTTCACATATCCTAAATTTCCATTATCAGTTTGCTATTGTACTGTTCCAGGTCAAATTGGGGTGAATATGCAAATATTGTTGCAATTGCCAAAAATAAAATGATAACAACGTTTTAAGAGATGTGCATTACAAAGGGTAGCAGCACTGTTCCTCAATTATTTATGTTACTTCGGATTTTTTCTGCTCATACAATTGTTCATAACTTCAGGTTAAATTTAGAATTGTTTAAAATAGATATTGACCATTTTATATTGTTTGTGTGGCCTGATAACAGACCCTTCATAATGTGGGAATAAACTGGCTAAATAAAGCTGAGAGTAATATCTCCTTCAATACTGCTGTATTTCCTATTCAGCTCAATTCCTACATTTTTTGTTGCAAAGGTGATTCTATCTACTATCGTTGTACATAGTACCATGTTGAACCAACTGTACACAGAATATTACACAGTTCATTTGAACTGAACATCTTTAAGATTAATCAACATGCAAAGCTGATTCAGGACACATGGGTAAGAATGGTGTGCATTACATTAATTATCTGGACATATCTACCATATTAAAGCAAATACATCATTGGAGCATTACAATTGGCTTCATCATCTCAAACTATGGGTGAGGATTGGATCTGCGTGAGGAGAAATTAGATAGAATTATTATCACATGCTGAAAAGTGTGCCCATGAGGATGGACTTCACTGTCCAGGCTCATGGAATCATTGTCAAAAGTTCCACTTACTGAACATGTGCATATTAAGAGAGCTGTTTGATCTTATTGCATCACATACTGGCTGTTGGAAATTATGGGCCATGCACACAGATCGAGGAAAGGAAAAAAAAATCTTCTTTGTACGAAAAAAGACAAGTAGATTTTTTTCCTATCCTCGAGCTGTGAGCAGGTTCTACGATTTTCAGCTGCTTGCTTGCTAGCAGCTCTCCTCTTACTGTGCTCATGTTGAGTGAGTGCAATATTTAGAAATGGAATAAGACACTTACCTTGTGCATCTCACTGGTACTAAAGGTTGGACATCCCAATACCCTCTCGAACACTTATTGGAAACATCAAGGTTCGATGTATCACGGTCACGTGTGCCACTTTAAAGATGCTCACTTTCCCTGGGTCTCCTCACAGAAAAGGAAGAAAAATTATATACCAGCTCCAAACGTTAATTCTAAAAAATAATGATCAGGCGTCCTAGGGGAAAGATCAAGGTACAGATCTTAAACCTAAGGTTTAAACAAATGTTCTTCAAGTTGTATAGAACTTTTAGCAACAGACATTTGTCATCAGCCAACTGAGGCAGGTTCCATTGTACTTTACACTGCCCTGTTTAGTTTCTGTTGATATCTAGTATTCATGCCACATTGCGTTATCTTGATTTCCTTAAAAAAATACTAATTTGTCTTGCAAGTTGTATAGCTTGACCAAATGGGCAGTAATGTCAGTGAGGGACGCACCTGTCAGATTCTGGAGAATCTACACAATTGTTCTCAACGTTTAGCCATGTTTCTTAGCACGCACAAACATTCATCATGTTGACAGGAATGTAGTCTGAAAATGATCTTGTGAATTCCAAGACTCAGGAGCACAATTTAATTTGTTCCATACTGTGCCTCCGTTGGAAAATTAATTACTTTGCTCCCGAGTTTCATTAATGAGACAGTTCCTCTTTTCAAAATTTGATGTTATGATTACTTGAAAGCAAAATAATACACATCAGTTACTATGTTTAATAATCAATTGAAAACCTACTACAATTAAGTGGCACCATTTTACCAAGAAACACTGAACAACATGAGTGAGCAGCATTTTGGTATAAACGTCCTTGACTTTTCTTAATTAAAGATATTAAATTTAGATTCCTGTCTATTATGGAAAGCACAACTGTGATTTGAGGCACATGCAGGTGCGGAAAGTGTCAGCTATAGTCTAAATAGTAATCTCATTGTTGCACTCTCAAGAGTGTTTGGATCAGATATTTGCAATATTACCAGTCCTTGACCCTCTCCCAAGGAAATTTTCTCCACTACTGTCATATTCCTACTTCACCAATTTGTTGAGTATTGTGTCAAATCGTGCAGGATGTAATCAATAGACAATAGACAATAGACAATCGGTGCAGGAGTAGGCCATTCGGCCCTTCGAGCCAACACCGCCATTCAATGGGATCATGGCTGATCATCCCCAATCAGTACCCCATTCCTGCCTTCTCCCCATACCCCCTGACTCTGCTATTTTTAAGAGCCCAATCTAGCTCTCTCTTGAAAGCATCCAGAGAACCTGCCTCCACCGCCCTCCGAGGCACAGAATTCCACAGACTCGCCACTCTCTGTGAGATAAAATCATGTGCTGCAAGATAGATTCCATCACTTAACTGCACTTCACCTGCCAGACACCATGCATCTCCAATGCCACAACGCTGTCTTGTTGGGGTTTCCCATCATAATGCAACCCCTGTGACCTTATATCATTCTGACCTAATATATGGTAAGAGTTCATTTGTTTGAATATAAATTTCCAATCTGGTGATAAGGAGGAAACCAGTAAGTTCTTTATTTTTGCTTTTTGAATTTTTTTAATTTAATAATTTATTAGATTGTGCATTATTGTATTTTAATTAATTTTGTGTTCATTTCTTAGTTTACCGATTTAAAATAATTTACATTTTTTATAGCAGAGGCACAAAAATCAAATAATCTTAGGTCCTGATAGATACTAAACATTTGCACCGCCCATTCCTACCCTTTTCTCTCAGCTCTACCGACTGCCCAAGACTATCAAATCCTACCACTCACCAACACATGTAGGGCAATTTACAGAGGCCAATTAACCTTCCAACTTGCCGTCTTAGGGATGAGGAAGGAAACTGAAGCATTTGGACAAATACATACAGTCACAAGAAGAATAGGTAAACTCCATACAGATAGCACCAGAGGTGAAGGTTGACCCCAAGACTTTAGGCAAATATTCCAAAATATTTGTAAATAAGATTTAGTTAAAGTGAACAAAAAACCTTCTGGAGGAACAATGGGTCAGACAGCATCTGTGGAGGCAGAGGGTTGGTCGACGTTTCGGCTTGAGACCCTGCATTGGGACTGAGATTGTAGAAAGGCGATAGATAGGCAGCACAAAGAATGGAGAGGGAGATCAGTGATGGTGGGTGATAAGTAAAAGGAGATAACCACTTAACCACCTACATGCAATAAGTTGCCACCCACACTTACGACATTTATGCTTATTTGGAGTAACAATAGTAAAGTGAACTAAAGTTAATTGGAATAATACAGAAACTCATTTTACCTATCACCTACCAGTCCCTACCTTACTCCTCCCTCTCCTCTTTATACTGGCTTTTTCCTACCTATACTTTCAATTCTGATGCAGGGTCTTGACCTGAAATGTCAACTATCCCTGTGCCTCCACAGATGCTGCCTGACCCACCAATTTCTTCTTGCAGTTGTCCTTTGTTCTTTTTACCAAGTCCTCTTAAATATTTACTTTTGAATATTTGCCGAATATATTCAAAAGTGCGTAGCAAAATGACTATAAAACTAAAGAAGAAATGCAAGTAATCTACAGCTAGGTTTATCAGTTAAATATTTGAAGCATAGGTCAACTACAGACTCTGTCTGTGCAGATCGCAAGCGACTATTTTCAACAATTGTCACCCTGACCTGAAATCAAAATATTATTGACATTTTAAAGGGAAAAACCCGATGCTCTTCGGTGATAAAGCAGGTTATGCTTCTGCAGCCACTGAAATGAAATTGTTGCAAAACTTAAGCGTTTGGCCACGATCAAACAGCAGCCTCGCCTGCAAGGAATGATTCACCGATATGCATCCATGCACTTTGATAGAAAGCCGCATTTGACCTGCAAGATAAAGGCTTCTGTGGGAGTTGTTGCTTTGTGATTTATCGAGCAGTAGAGCTATACAACATGGTCCAATTTGACCGTGCTGAACAAGTTGGCATTCTGGGCTAGTCCCATTTGCCCACATTTATAGAGTCATAGAGCTAATTTACATTCTGTCCACAGCATGGCTTCGAATCTAATGAGAATATGTTAACAGCAAAGCCCAAGCCACGCCATATTCTGCACAGTATGTGGCCAGTGCAAATCATAGTATGATCATTATGAGGGAGAGATCACCACATCACAAAAAGCAGTTTTTAAAGCAGCAAAGTGTGACATGATGCTTCACTTGAATATTCAGCTAATGGCATTGCACATTTCTCACAGTATGAAGTCAATTTTATTATCGGTATATTATTCTTCAGTGAATTAATGCTCCTATTGCAGTTGACAAGTCAAATGTTATCAGATTATCGCAAATGCAACAATATTCAACTTTAACAGAGCAAAAGATAGGTTAAAGACAGAACTACCAGGCAGAAGTTCCAGCTGTCAGCATGCTTGGCTGCAGAACAATCCAAGTCATTTAATTAAATAAAATCATAACATGATTCCAATGCCAAGCACAGTACTTTACCTAAATATTGTAATTTTATCTGAGCTTTTAATAATCATTCAAAATAATTTTGTGAGATTTCCCAACCCTTTGTCAATGTTTACCACTCAACCAACATTACTATAATATTTTTTTAATATATAGAGCAGAAGGTATTTCCTTTATTTCTTTGTTTTTTTGTCGATTTTTTCAGTTAATAAACCGCAGCCATATTTCAAAATGTTATACATAGCCATATTTCAAAAATGTATGCAATTGTCTGTGAATCCCATGGAGAAAATAGAAACAGTTGCATGGTTTCAAATTACTGCACACAGCTAAAGATGAAAGCAATTGCAATAGACTTTTTTTTTTATTGTCACTGCCTTCCCAGATTATTAGCTAGTATTTCCGAGGGACAGATATAATGCATTATTCAAAACTAAAAAGAAGGTATAAAAGAGATTTAAATGTTTATAAAGACAACAAAAGGTCCATAAAACTGCTACAATGATAGATATTGAAATATGTCATTTAAAATTAAGAAACAATTCAAACCTAATGTCATATTTGATGTCAGCATAATGCCTTTATGATCATTTGACTGCTCACATCAATCATTATGCAATATGCTTCATGCTCAGTAACAAAGTGCTCTTACGAATATTGGTGGTCCTAGAAATTCACACACAAAGAAGAAGGGAATTTACATCAAATTTGCAGGGTGTTAAAAAAAATCTCCATATTAGCCGAAGATGCAGGACGATGTGGAAGGAGGACAGTTGGCCCATCGAGTTCATCTCATCTCTCAGGGCAATCCCACAATTTAATAATTCCCTCATTATTCCCTGAGATCCATTCTCTCACACATACCCTTTAGCTCCAGCTTGATTATCCCACCACTCACCTACACACTCGGGGCAATTTATATCAGCCTCACAGATAGTGGCTGATGTCAAAATCAAACCAAAATTGTTAGAGCTGAGAGCAATTGGAGCAGTTCTGCCCACTGGACCACACCGGATTATTTATCTGGCATTTCCTTTTAAGAAGTCTGGTTGTCATGGTTTTACTGCTGGTGTTTTATAAAGCAACTTTTGAAATGCATTCTAGGGTACTGTCAAGACCTAAAAAATCCAGCCAGAAGAAGTGCAGTACCATTTGCTACAAGGGTGAGAAGGATAAATTGGACCACTTCTCTGAGCAGGTTGAGGGCATTCATTCATGGCCTCCCACACCTACACGCAAGTACTATGTCCAGCAAACTAGCTGGCTCTTCTCTCAGTCTTTGAGGAATGCTGAAACGTGCTGCTTTGTTGCAGTAGAACAATGAACTGAATGAACCTTTAGTAGGACTGAAAGTACTGAGCCCACACACACTACTCAACAAACTGAGCATGAAAGGTTTGCTTCACTAATCTCCAAGCAAGTTTGAATTGTGGTTATGAGCAATTCAGACCAAAATCGCATGCTAAAGTAAGACTTTGTGCCATGGATGTTAGAATGCAGCATTTGCCCTCACCCTTACCCCAAAATAAACTGCTGGAGGTGTTATAAAACAGACCAGTGATTGCAAACCCTATGCAAACTTGTTTAGAACACAAGGTGCAAGAATAAAGGGCCTGTCCCACTTACGCGACCTTGGCTCGCAAATTACGCAACATTGTGGTCGCTTGAGGCGTACGGGCAACGTATGGCCGTGCGGGGCCGGTCCCACTTAGAAGCGTGGAGTTGTGCGGAGCAGGTCCCGACATCGCGCGGGGCTCAGAAATTCTTGCAGTGGCCGAAATCTTCGCGCGCCAACAGCCTGTCGGTAAGCAGGCGCATTGTGATCGTACGCAGCGTCTTGACGTCGTACGCAGCATCTTGACGGCATACACAGCATCTTGACGGCATAAGCCTAGCGTGTGACGTTGCACGATGACGTCACCGCCCGGCGTGGCGTTGCGTGATGACGTCACCTCCCGACATCGTGCAACGCCCAAATTCAGACGAACCCACCTCCTGCCCAGCTGATTGGTAAGCATGTTGCAAATGATGTCACATACGAACTTAGCGCGAACTTCGCATGAACTCCGCTTCCGTTTGGTTGTGCCAAACGCACGCAATCGCATGCAAGTGGGACAGGCCCTTAACTCTGTGGGTCTGAATACTGTTGAGGTACTACTATGAGATCCTCAGGAATTCCGTTATGCTCCATTATAATTCATCCTGCCATTGACTCTATGAAACTCACATGGATTTTTTCTACGTTTTTTGTGCATAGTTGTCAAAGCTCATACTAGTTTAATTTATTATTGTCACGTGTACCAAAGTTGTCAGGATAGCTGAGGTGAATTCCCACGGCATGTAGTAGAAATGACACTTCACAGTTCTTATATATTTCTTGTTAATTTATTGACAGAATATCTATTTGTTCTTTATCAATGTCCGTGTCATTTATAAATGCTGCCTAAATCCTTAGACTTAAGGGCCTGTCCCACTTACCCTAGTCACTTGTAAATTAAAACATAAAATCAAGAAATGCTAAAGGTTGACTCATTTATGTGCTGTTATTCATTCACCTGGCCTGTTGCTGTCCTCCCTCGTGCACCGTGAGCGCTGGACAACTCACCGGGTGCAAAACTCCGCTGCATCCCGGGCGGAGGGCGATGATCACTTGACTGACCGGCAAGTAGAGGCAGCGGGTCGGCCAAGCCCGGCTTCCCGCCACCGGGATAGACACCAAATACTGGAGTAAACTCAGCGGGATCTCTGGAGAAGTCTGAAGTAGGGTCTCGACCCGAAATCTCACCCATCCCATCTGTCCAGAGATGCTGCCTGTCCCTCGGAGTTACTCCAGCATTGTGTGTGTCTATCTTCGGTGTAAACCAGCATCTGCAGCTCCTTCCCAATCCCACACTCTCGGCCCCGGGGGGGTGGATGGAGCATCACACGTGGACACATCCCACCCACCGCCCCAGGCTTGCCCCTCCGGTAGGTCTTTAACCGCGTCCTAAAGCCGTTCATTGAGACAGTGATGAATATGAAGCCACGGGGCAGGTGCCTCAGTAATAAAGGACAAGTGGCAGATCATCGCAGAAAGGCCGAAGATAGACACAAAATGCTGGAGTGGGACAGGCCGCATCTCTGGAGAGAAGGAATGGGTGGCGTTTCGGGTAAGTCTGAAGAAGGGTCTCGACTCCATTCCTTCTCTCCATAGATGCTGCCTGGTCCGCTGAGTTTCTATCTTTGGGTCAGTCTTTATTCGAGCGAATGAACAGATTATAAGAAAGTTCCCATGGTAGACTTACGAGTCACTAAGGTAAACGCACGGGCCACTACGTTACTACAACGAGTTTAAATGTTTCCATTTTTAACTTGAAGAGTTAATTTGACTCGTGGAAAAAATCAAACATGTTTGTTTTTTTCCACGAGTCAACAAGTTTCCCGAGTACCTGCCGTTAGCGCCACTAGTTGATAAGTTGCTTGTGCGAGTTCCGACGTTCCCGCTACGTGATCACCACGAGTGAAAACTCGGGGTCACTTGTGGGCCACTCGCACCGTGAGACAGGGGTTTTAGATTAAACATATTACAAACTTTCTGCTGGTGATTCCTGCTTCAAAGTGGGAGGTACAAGTTTTAGCTGGAGGGTGTGACATGATAGCTATTACTGAAATATGCCTACAAGACGGCCAGGAGTCCAAAAATACCTGGTTTCAGGACTTACTGAAAAGGTAGGAGATATCGTAGCGGAGGAGAATTACACTCAGTGAAGCAAAACTTCATCAAGGAAAGCAAATGCAATGAAAGATAAGTAGCCAATGGAGACATCACAGGTGCAATTATTATTTTTTAATTGTAGCTAGAAGTGAGAATAGCTCATCAATTGTATAAGCAGTTGTGTATTCGTGGAAAATAAATGCATAGCTGAGACAAGCTTAGAACAAAGGCATTTTGGTTTTAATGAAGGATTTTAACTTCCATGTAGCTTGGAATAAACTGACTAAATCATGTCTGAAAAATAATTAATTTAAATGTTGTCAATATTTTTTGCAAGAGTATGTCCCAGAACCAACAAGGGGCTGGTCATGACAGATTTACTAATGTGACACAGTTGTAGTTAACAGCCGAACTAGTCATGAACATCCATCTCATAAGAATCATAAAATGAATGCATGGCCAATCCATTTGTAACAAGCATCAGATATGGATGAATCAAGCAAAGGCAGAAGACATCAGTTAAAAATATAAAACCAATGGGTAATTTTTTTTGCAGTACAGGCACTCCGTGACTAATTTAATAGGCGACTTGCGTAAACTCGGATTTACATAAAGAATTCTTTAAGCCTATTGATGCCCACGTGGTCTCCACCTCGGAGCTCACACATGGTCTCTGTCTTGGAGCTCTACGTGGTCACCCCGTTGGAGCCCCACATGGTCTCCATGTCGAATACTAAATTTACCCTTCCACAGTAGTACTTATGTTTCGACATGAACGTCCTGGGGCATGCAAGAGTCAATGGGTCGTAACCCTTATGTAAGTTGGAGAGCATATGTACCTGCATCCATCTGGCCGAACACAACTTCAGAGGGAGAATTTCTCATAATTATTTTTGAAGAAGTATGAGAAACCTTAAAACCAATTAACCAAAAAACATTCAAGGAAATCTGGGTAACTTATGCATTGAAGTTTAAAATCAGCTTGACATTTACTCACCTGCCTACCTCTGGCCCCAACCCCCATCCCTGCCGTGTTTTCACCATCCCCCCTGACCTCCCCCTCTCTGACACCGAACGGTCAGTCCTCAGCAGAGGCCTTACTTTCATCCCCCTCCGTCCCCACCTCAATGAGTTCCGCGCCCACCACGACTTGGAGCTCTTCTACCGTCGCCTCCGCCTCACAGTGTTCTTCCATTGGAAGGAGTCCTCGCCCCCTATTGATGATCCCTTTTCCCATCTCCAACGAGCCCCCTCCTCATGGACCCCCCCCCCCCATGGCCTTCCTCTTTAGACATTTTTATTCAAAACCGCTGGTGGGACATCAACCGCCTCAACTTCTCCACTTCCCTGTTTCACTCCAATCTCTCCCCTCTGAACGTACTGCCATTGACTCACTCCGCAACAACCCAGACTGGGTTATCAAACCCACCAACAAGGGAGGTGCCGTGGTAGTCTGGCGCGTCGATTTCTACAAAGCTGAGGCCACGCGACAACTCTCGGACACCTCCTCCTACTTACCCCTGGACCATGACCCCACGGACGAGCACCAGGCCACTATCTCTAAGCACCATCACTGACTTCATCCACTCCGGCTCCCTGCCCCCATCCAAGCCTCCAACCTCATCGTTCCCCAGCCCCACACAGCCCGATTTTACCTTCTCCACAAAATCCACAATTTTGACTGGCCTGGTAGACCCATTGTTTCTGCTTGTTCGTGCCCCACCGAACTCATTTCCATATACCTTGACTCCATCCTATCCCCCTTTGGTTAAATCCCTCCCCACCTATGTTCAAGCCACCTCAGACACTCTCCGTTGTCTCCGGGCATTCCATTCTCTAGGCCCTCATCCCCTCATCTTCACCATGGACGTCCATTCACTCTACACCTCCATCCACCACCAGGATGGTCTCAAAGCCCTCCGGTACTTCCTCGACCAGAGGAGCAACCCATACCCGTCCACTGACACCCTCCTCTGCCTAGCGGAGTTGGTCCTTACCCTCAATAACTTCTCTTTTGACTCCTCCCATTTACCCCAAATACAAGGCGTAGCTATGGGAAAATGCATGGGCCCCAGCTATGCCTGCCTCTTTGTAGGTTACGTTGAACAATCCATGGGCCCCATCTCCAACCTCTACCGCCGCTACATCGACGATTGCTTTGGTGCTACCTCCTGCACCCATACACAACTGACTGACTTCATCCGCTTCACCACTAACTTCCATTCGGCACTCAAATACACCTGGACCATTTCCGACACTTCCCTACCATATCTTGACCTCACTATCTCCATCACAGGTGATAGACTTCTATAAACCCACTGACTCCCATGGCTATCTAGACTACACTTCTTCCCACCCTGCTTCCTGAAAGGACTCCATCCCCTACTCCCAATTCCTCCGTCTACACTGCATCTGCTCCCAGGATGAGGTGTTCCACACCAGGGCATTAGAAATGTCCCCATTCTTCATGGAACAGGGGTTCCCCTCCCCTACTATAAATGAGGCTCTCACCAGGGTCTCTTCAATACCCCATAACACTGCTCTCTCTCCCCTCCCCCCATTCGTAACAAGGGCAGTCCCCCTACTCCTCACCTTTCACCCCACTAGCCGTCACATCCAACAAATAGTCCTCCGTCAGTTTTGCCACCACCAACGTGACTCCACCACTCGCCATATCTTCCCATCTCCCCCCCCCCGTCTGCTTTCCGCAAAGACCCCTCCCTCTGTAACTCTCAGGTCAATTCTTTCCTTCCCTTCCCTTCTCAGGTCAACACTTGTCCCTTTACCTCCCCCCTCGACTCCATTCAAGGACCCATGCATTCGTTCCAGGTGCAACAGAGGTTCACCTGCACCTCCTCCAACCTCATCTATTGCATCCGCTGCGTTAGACGTCAGCTGATCTACATCGGTGAGACCAAGCGTAGGCTTGGCGATCGTTTCGCCGAACACCTCCGCTCGGTCCGCATTAACCAACCTGATCTCCCGGTGGCTCAGCAGTTCAACTCCCCCTCCCATTCCGAATCCGACCTTCCTGTCCTGGGCCTCCTCCATGGCCAGAGTGAGCACCAGTGGAAATTGGATGAGCAGCAACTCATATTCCGCTTGGGCAGTTTGCACCCTAGCGGCATAAACATTGACTTTTTCAATTTCCGGTAGCCCTTGCTGTCTCCTCCCCTTCTCAGCTCTCCCTCAGCCCTCAGGCTCCTCCTCTACCTTTCTCCTCTCTTCTCCCTGCTTCCCCCCCCCCCCCCCCCCCCCCCCCCCCCCCCCCACCCCACGTCAGTCTGAAGAAAGGTTTTGGCCTGAAACGTTGCCTATTTCCTTCACTCCATACATGCTGCTGCACCCGCTGAGTTTCTCCAGCACTTTTGTCTACCTTTGACATTTACAAATTTTTCTCTGCATATTCCAAGTGCAGATTAATATTTCTATAACCATAAAAGGCCAAATATATTAAAAAAAAACAGAAATCTTTTCACAATCCATTATTTGGTTCTCCTGAAAAGGTGCCAATTTCGTACTCTTGTCAGCAGAAACAGGTGAAGATCCCTAAAACTGAATAAAGAGATTTATAAAGAATACAAATTTATAAGAATAAAGATTTATAAAGGGATTCCCTCTGTAGCTACAGTTTGGGATTAAAAAAGTGAATGTAGTATTTGGTGGAGCTACTATGAACTAATATATTCAGACTTTAAAATATGAAGTTCCTTTAAGTAAAATACTCAAAATATATATAATCTTAAAAACTTTGAATCAATATGTTTTCATTCAGTGGTATATATCTTAAAAAGTGTAATATTGACTTCCAGAACAATTGTGAAAACTTTCAGCTCAAACCACCCCTGTTGATTAGACACTGCTTCAGAGACTTGCCTGTGATATTGTCACATTTATCCAAAGCATTCCCAGAGCAATTATGTATTGAAACTGCTCCTTCTGCTCTTCGGGACAAAGATCGACAATATTAGTGGAAAGAATAGTAAACCTAATTTATTTCATTGCACTAATATATTTATCTCATATTTGCCTTAAAGTGTAAAGATTTGGAATTAGTTAATTACCATTGTGTACTAACAACTTATTCAAAGTAGGTACACACATCTCATTACAGTGCTTATCCCTCTGAAGTGCTGGAGACATACAGCTCCTCATCTAAATGGATGGTTGTATGACATTGGCAAAACACAGCATCACCAGCTTGCTATTTTTCAGATAAAGTGATCACAAATCTGTGACATTAAATTATGTCATAAAAATGTGATATTGTGCATTAAAAAAGGACCAAGCAAACAAAAATATAACACCAGGTTAATGTATTGTACTCCTTGTTGCAATGATAACCCGCAGACAGCAGATTAAGGAATTTGCAGAACAATAAGCTTTTTCTATTGTGTTAAAGAAGGAACTGCAGATGCTGGAGAATCGAGGGTTACACAAAAAGCTGGAGAAACTCAGCGGGTGCAGCAGCATCTAAGGAGTGAAGGAGATAGGCGACGTTTCGGGTCGAGACCCTATGCTTTTTCTATTCTTTGTTTTGTTGGGTGCTAACAGAGTTTACTTTGCTTCCCTGCAGGAAATCAGTTTCCGAAGAATCTTCCCCTTATGATTTAAACTGAAGCTATGTAAAGCACAATATATTCAGTTAGTTTCACATGACTAAAGAAGAATGGAATGGAGTTGTTCAGGCAGACATAGTTACACCTGGAGAAGAAGAAATTGGAAGACAAGGATACAGTATAGAATCAAAACTTAAACCATATATCGCATTGGTGATGCACATAATAATGGATTGTGTGGAATACATGCCATATACTTTTGACAACATTTCTGATTTGCATCTTGTAAAATATAGTCACCATAGACTGGTAATCCATTTGTCTAACAAGCACCTGTGCTTACATGGTTACAGTTTCAATATAGCATTTACAATTAAAGGAGATTGCGCAGATGTCACATTCATACTGCGCACCTGTGGTCGAACTATGGAAAGACAAGTTTGCAGAGACTAAAGGTGTCCTATCATGATGCCATGAGAATACAGCTAAGGAAACCTAGATGGTGTAATGCTAGTAACATGTTTGTGGCTGCAGGAGTCAGTACTTTAGAAGCTATCCTAAGAAATCATATGTATAAATTCATTTGCAAGATAAATGACTCTAAAAATGTAATTAATGTGGCCTTGTCAAAGATAAGGTTTAGCACTACACGCTACCAATCCCAGTTGTGGAGACACTGGTATTGTCTCATTGTAGGACATTGATCATTCTTTTTTATTCTGGATTTTAATACATGTATTGTGTGTTTTTTTTAATAATATATAATTTATGATGCTTTTATAAGTGATATACTAAGATTTTATATGTAATTTATGATGTTTTTATATGCAATGCATTTTTATGTAAAGTTGTCCCTTGTCTGGACATTGAATCCGAAATAAAGTTTATTATTATTATTATTATTATTATTATTATTCAAATACCACATGATTGCTCATCCAACTAATCACAAGAACCTAGGACAGACTCCCCAACACATTTATGAAGATCCTGCCTTCTTCAGTAAGGAACGAGCAACAAAGGAAAACATCAAAGCAGTGCAGCTGCAAAACATTATCAAACTTATGATCCCAACACTATAGCAATGCATGCATTCTTCTGCCAAGACAATTATTGTCTAGTTGTTCTGTGTACAAATTAGAGTTAAGGTACCCTCCAGCTAGAATCATTTAAGTTGACAATGCATCATATGGTTCAAGATTCCCCATTTCATATATCACTCATATTTTTCTCATCAAGAGAATGCTTTTATTAAGCCAACAGATGTTTATTGTGAAGCAGGATGCTCCTCAGGGTTTGTTTACTTTGCTGTTTACATTGTTGACTAGTCATGCATCTGGCTTCTCCTCGGAAGGCCACTGTTGAGGAGAAGACAGGAAAAGAACATCTGCCAGTAATACTAATGCATTATGGTAGCTGAGCTGAACATGTGTCTAGCTTTCATAGAAAAAGGCTATTCAGGCACTTATTTGTTGTTAAATTAGACCTGCACCTCAATCCCTTTCATGTGCTTCAGACCCCTTCATCTGAAATCAGGTAACAATCTTGACAATAAAAGCTTCAATTTACTTGCAATCACCAGCTTTTTCAGCGAACGAAGGTTGCCTGGCTGGTAAAGTGCCTCTTATTCATTCCTAATTGGTCTGGCTCCAATTTTGCAACTCTATTATTTTGAGTTTATCCATGAGAGGAAGTTGTTTATCTGGAATCCCTAATTCCGTTGTAATTTTAAATTCTTCATTTTGGAAAACAAATCACACAATAAGAAACAGTAAGTGACACCTTCAGCATTATAATATCATGACCAAACTTTTAAAAATCCATTCCATTGTCCCAGCTGTGCTCCTTATTCCAGAGTCACTGTAAAGGGGCTGTCCCACTTGGGTGACCTAATCAGCGAGTTCTGGTGAGTTTCCCCCAACTCATACTCGCAGCATGGTCGACACAAAGTCGTAGGAGGTCTTTGTAACTCTCCTTCATGCTTGAGAGTAGTCCCCCTGTAATCGAGGCTTCAGCTAGATCGCGGCATATTTTTCAACATGTTGAAAAATGCCCGCGAGTAAAAAAGGTCGCCATGGAAAAAAATCTATACTTTTTTACTCCTAGGTTTAGTCGTAGTAGGTCATAGTAGGTCGGCATGTTAGTCGTAGGTAATCGAGGGTAGTCGAATGCAATCAAAGGTAGTCGAACATGGTCATAAATAGTCTTCATCATAGTCAAAGGGAGGTAGAAAGGAGGTTGAAGGAGATCGAAGGAGGTCGTCTTCACTCTCCACTATTCGGTGTCCAATTTTTCCAAAGTTAGTCGTAGCTAGTCGAAGCTAGACTGCAACATCGTCGAAGGAGGTTGAAGGAGGTCTTCAACATGACATTTTTTCAAACTCTCCTAAATTCTTCTAAACTCGCCAATTTGGTCGCCCAAGTGGGACAGCCCCTCAAGTTTATTGATTTCACTCTTAAGCTTACTCACCCTGAGAAGGGATCTGTTTGACATTCTGCACCACAATTTCCACTTTGAATTCCTTGAGATTAAGGTCAAAATTCCACTACATTTCTCATTATCTTTTTGCATGAGAGTAAGAGATTGTGGCAATTAGATGCCCAGACGCATTTAGAGATATTAATGCAATGAAAGTAATGTGCAATACTTCCCAAACAAAATATTTTACCAATACTATTCCCATGGATACAATATTCTAACTAAGTTAGAAATCACAAAACATATTTTCGGAGAGAGAAGAGACATACGGTGTGGATTGTTGCAGAACATGTACCTAAAACTTGAAAATAAAATAATTATTTTATAAACTTTTATGAAATCAGGCTCCTGAACTGACTTGCACATAGAAAATCATACAGTTATAGTATGGGGGCATCTAGTGGCAAAATATTGTATTGAACAGTTTGGAAGGTGATTGCTTACACCAGGTCTTTAAATAGAAGTATTACCGCAGACCTCAAGAATCTGTCATTTTGCTGTGTCGTTTTGCTTACTTTTCCTTACACAAATAACCCGTTATGAGAAAATATTTCTACACTAAAAAAAAGTGCTGGAAATTCTCAGGGGATAAGACGGTATCTGTAGAGAGAAAAAAATGTTAACATTTCAGGTCAATGACCGTATAAAAGAACTGGGGAAAGATGTAAATTAAACATGTATTTAGTTACAGAGAAGGGGAAGGAGGAGAACATGAATTAACATCTGTGATAAAGTTTATGTCAAAAGATTGTACGATACAAGTGTTGGTGCAGACTGAGCAAGAATAGTGGAGATTTGTTATTCAAAGTTGATCCATCAGGAGGTGATGCAAGTCGAACAAGTTGAATGGGGATAGTGGAGAGAGAAAAAATAATATTGGAACAGTAGGATACAAAACACTGTACCTTCAGGAGATGAAAGAGAATGCTGAAGATATTCAACACTTCAGACATCATCTGTGAGAGAGACAGGGCTGAGATAACACTATAGTTTGATGACCATCGAATCTGGAGCACCATGGAAAAGCTGACAATGTTGAGTCCTGAGAACTGCAACTTCTGTAATTTTTTATTAACTTCCTTCTCCCACACCCATACATAATCTATATCCCCTTTATTCTAATTAATGGCCTTGTAACTGAACAACCTCTCCCCTCCCCAGGGCATAGCTTTAAGGAGAGATGGCCAGAGGTTAAAGGAGATGTGTATACCAAGTTTTTACACAAAGGGTGATGAAAGTCTGCAACAGTGGAGGTTGGGGATGACGGTGAAGGCAAGTAGTAGGATTTCAGAAACTTTTGGATAGCCACATGGATATGCTGGGAGTGGAGGGCTATGAATTATGTGCTGGCCGATAAGAGTTGGTCCTGGCATCCTGTCATTCTGCTTATGACAGACATTGTGGGTTGAAGGGCCTGTTCCTCTACTGTTCTGTGTAACACTTGGGAACGAATTGTGACACGGGTGAAATACTTAAATTTGGGAAGCAAACATCGCTATCCTGTTTCCAAACATCAGAGTGTTCCACTATTTCGTAATGGATGCAACAGGTTATAGAATTCAATGTTTTAATAAGATCTCATGTAAAGTAAAATATAACATTAAATATAAAAAACTCAAATAAAGCAGGTGAGTTCAGCTCTCATAGATTGTGGTCGATAAATATTCCTGAATTTTACTCATAGTCTTATCATTCGTATAATAAAGATCACAAGTTCTGTATTTTGCATTTCATAGAAAAAATCCCAACAAACTCATTGTTTTTTCTTTAATTTAAAAGATATATATTTATTTTATTAGAAGCAATTGTACAAAGAGAAAGTAATCGACATAACAATTATACAATTTTCGTACTGCTTAAATTAAAAAATTTTATAAACTAATAACTAAATCGGATAAAAGGAAAAAGGAAAAAAGGGAAAGAAAGAAGACAAGAAAAAGAAAATAAAGAATTTCGAGAAAGACAAGAAAAAGAAAAAAGAAAAACCACAGAACTAATGAAGAAGTGAAAGAAACGGAGATATATCCCACTACCCTTCCCTACGCCTGCTCACCCGACTCTAGCGTCAGTTTTGAGTTTCTGTTCAACCATTATGTTGTTGATGAAATTCAATAAAAGGAGACCATATTTTGGAAAAATTGATCTGGTTTGTCAGTCAAGACAAGCCTTATTTTTTCGAGATGTAGTGTCTCGGTCATTTCTGTGATTCACATCTTCACTGTGGGGATTGTTATCTTTTTCCATAATTTAAGTATACGTTTTTTCGCAGTTATTAAACCATAGTCAAGGAAGCGTCTTTTGAGGTATCGTTAGATTAGGGCAGACCTCTGACATTCTTAAGATTATTAGTTTTGAATCTGGCTCCAATTGAATTTTAAGTGTTTTAGAAATTATATTGAATATTTCCGTCCAGAAGTTTTGTATTTTTATACAGAATACAAAAGAATGAGCTAGGGTGGCTTCTTGAAAGTGACATTCATTGTTACAAACGCTAATCTGTTATAGGTTCGGGACTTCAGCTATTTTCAGTGTCACAGATTTTTATGGAGTTAACTAGACTAAGTGGGACCCGTTGGGTCCCATGTTCACACAGGAGGGCTGGTCCCCCAACGCAATATTCCACCTCTCTACCAATTCCAATATTGGTGGCCAGTGGGGGAGGTGGCTTTCTGGTATGGGTGTTGTGGACTGGAGGGACTGGTTTCCAGAGGGCTAGTATGGACATTGCGGTCCAAATGGATTATTGGGGTGGCAGCTCAGTCACTCAAGCCTGACTTTCTGGCAGCTCACTCATGGCTGGTGGGCTGGCAGTTGACATGGCTATTCCTTGAAATTTCATTTCATGGAGGGTGCAAGGCCACCAAATTCAAATGTAGTTTCCTACCATTTCAAGCAGGGTGCAAGGCCACCAAATTCAGGTGCAGTTTCCAACCACGTCAAGCAGGGTGCAAAGCTGCCGAATTCAAGTGCAGTTTCATACCATTTCAAGCAGGATGCAAGGCCACCAGATTCGTGCAGTTTCTAACCAACCACCACCAACCATTTGTTGTGCTTTATTTCAATCCAACCACCACCAACCGTTTGCTGTGCTTTATTTAAAAGCGACCACCACCAACCATTTGCTGTGCCTTATTTTAAAGCAACCACCACCAATCATTTGCTGTGCTTTATTTCTAACCAACCACCACCAACCATTTGCTGTGCTTTATTTCAAACCAACCACCACCAACCATTTGCTGTGCTTTATTGCAAACCAACCACATTTTCATTTTCAAACCACATTAAGGGCACAAGGTCAGCAAAGCCACACTCACAGTTTAGTAGACATGTTTTCAGTGTTAGTCACAGCTCAGACTGAGAGACGTGACCCACTCCCTTCCCCCATCTTGCAGAGACTGACTGAGGCACTCAACACTTCTGGGTTTTATAGTCCCTCCAGAAGGGGTGTGGCCTTCAGGAGAGAGAATCTCAACATTTTTTAAACACTAATAACTCTTTTATTTTTCATCGATGTGAAAAATCATCTTGTCCTGCATAGCGGAGGGGGACTCTGAGTAAGCTGGCCAAACATCACAGCCGTAAGTGGCAGCTTTTGTTCTAAAATCAAGGTACAGGACAACAGGAAGTGGTCAAGATCAGTAATATAGATTGCACATTTCCCTAATTTATCCTTGGGTAATAACAGGTCCAGGAGACTAATAATACATCTACCTTGATTTATATTGTGCTCTTTGAGCATGTATTATTTTGAAAGTGTTGAAATGAAAACAGTTAGGCGTACAGTATGTTCAGACAGTATCTCTAAAAAGAGCAACAATTAATATCTCAGTTCAATCACCATTAATTTGAAACATTAACTCTCTCACCATATATATTGTATGACCTACTGAGAATTTCCAGAGTGTACTTAAAATTTCCAGCATCTGTAGTATTTTTCTCTGAGATAGGTTGTGGCCATTTTTTTTTCAATTGTAAGAAGTGTCTCCACCGGGTGGCGCCAGCAATGGCTGCCTCGCCAACAGTCTGTCTGTTCCTTCTTTGTGTTTTAATGTATGTTTTTAGTGTTCTTTAGCTTGTTTTATGGTGGGGGGGGAGGGGGGATCCTTTTTCTAATCTCTTACCTCCACGGAGATGTAATTTTTTCCGTATCATATCTCCGTCCGCACTGCGACCTAACATCGAGGAGTTAGCTGCCTTTGCTGGAGACTGATTTTGAGAGCTCCAACGTGGGTGCCTGCGGACTTACCATTGCGGAGCTCGCGATCCCTTTGCCTGGGATCGACCTCAGAGCTCCAACTGTGGGTGCTTGCGGAGTTAACATCATGGAGCTCACGCTCGCTGGTCAGAGACCGACATCGGGAACTCCAAGCCGCAGGAGCTTCAACCGCCCCAACGCGGAAGTTTTGATAGCCCCGATGCGGGGGCTTCGATCGCCCTGACACTGGAGCTTCGATCGCCCTAATGAGGGAGGTTTGATCGTCCCGATGCGTGGGCTTCAACCACCGGCTGCGGGAGCTTCGGTCGCCGCGACGGATGGTTCGACTGCCCCGACCCCGGGAGAATAAAGATAAAGAGGAAGAAGATTGGACATTTTTTGCCTTCCATCACAGTGAGGAATGTGGGGAATACGCTGTGGTGGATGTTTATGTTAAGTTTTATGTATTTGTGACTCTTAGTCCTTTTTCGTATGGCTGTATGGTAATTAGCATATCACTGTACCATAATTGGTACCTGACAATAAAAGACCTTTGAAACCTTTGAAGTGTTATGTAGTGTACAACTATGCAAAGTAATAGATTTGAAACCAGACCTGTTATGTTCATTAAATATAACTTACTTACATTGTCCTAAACTCCCTCTTTTATTGAATGACTTCTCATGTATTTAGTTTAGCGCAGAAACAGGCCCTTCGGCACTGACCAGCGATCACAGCACGTTAACAATATCCTGGGGTGGGAGATTGCAACCTTCACGTGGTCCGCCCTGTTTCGACGAATAAATAAGATCAAATAGAACAAGTTGTTCTACAACTTGAGGCTGTGCACATCATATGCAAGAAGAAGAAGAAGAACACTATCCTACACACACTCAGGATAATTTACACTTATACCAAGCCAATTAATGTACAGACCTGTATATCTTTGGAGTGTGGGAGGAAATCGAAGATCTCGGGGAAAAACTCTGTATAGACAGTACCCGTAGTCAAGATCGGATCCTGGTCTCCGGCACTACAAGCGCTGTAAGGCAGCAATTCTATCGCTGCGCCACCATGCTGCCCACTTATAAAAGCTCTGGTCTTAATGTCATCTTTGGTAACTACAAACCTCAGCTATGCCTCCCCCTTTCAGTTTGTCAGGAAATGCTCACACTTCAAGTTGAATGGACCTGTGCTTCCATGAGGAGAGCTGTAAATAAGTAAATGTTTGAGTTTCAGACCTTCACGGGAACAACAAATGTTACGTTTGTCTCAACCTTTGACACGTTGAAATCATAACTCTCAACATTTAACGCAGATGACACCTTAATGCATCTCTCTGGTGATCACCATTTCCAGTAATTTCTGTTTTACTATTGAATACTTATTTTCAAAAATAGCCCACGTGCAGGACAACCACAAAACACATAAATTCGACCTTGCTTTTATTCTGAAATTCCACCTGAATAGAACAATGAAGCAGAAAGAACACAGAACTAAAATACATTTTCTTTCAGTCTTCAACACCACGGCAAGCAATAACTGTTCAAAAATAACATTTTTTTAACTATTCTTTCTGGTCTGATATTTCCCGATAATGCTTATAACTTTCTTCTCCACGCTTGATTACTTCCATCTTTTCAGGAGAACTACAGCATATAATCAAGTCACACAGCAGGAGCTGTGTCTGCACTGAAATACAAATGAGACAGTAAAGATATTAATTATTTGACAAGAAAAAATCATGCATAATTTGTAATGGAAGGATTGGAAGCAACGTTACCAAATAAAAATCATGTTGTATTGCAAACAATGAAAGGAATATGGAAGCATTCTGAACTTTGCCCATGATAAGTTCTATCTATAGGTTGCTCAGCGGCAGGTACCAAGGCAATTCCAGCAACAGCGACAAGTTCAAAATCTTCGTTATCAAGAACTTGACAAAAGAGACTCAGAGACATCGAGTGCAGAACCAGGGGCCACAGTCTTAGAATAAAGGGGAGGCCATTTAAGACTGAGTTGAGAAAAAACGTTTTCACCCAGAGAGTTGTGAATTTGTGGAATTCCCTGCCACAGAGGGCAGTGGAGGCCAAATTACTGGATGGATTTCATAGAGAGTTAGATAGAGCTCTCGGGGGCTAGTGGAATCAACGGTGTATGGGGAGAAGGCAGGCACGGGTTATTGATTTGGGATGATCAGCCATGATCACAATCAATGGCGGTGCTGGCTCGAAGGGCCAAATGTCCTCCTCCTGCACCTATTTTCTATGTTTCTCTCGTCATGTCCATGATATCACACACTAAACTATCATGGACAAAAATGTAAACAGCCCTTCTAGGTGAGGCAGAGATTCACTTGAACCATCAACTTTGTCCATTGCATTTGGTGTTCTTGATGGGTGCTCCTCTACATCAGTGAACCAATGTGACCACTTTGCCAAGCACCTGTGTCCTGTCCACCATGGTCACTTGAAGCTCCCAGTCACAAACTGATCACCACTGGCCTCTCAGACACATCTTCCATTCCAATCCCTCTCCCGATCCACTATTACCTAGTTTCTCTCCCCTTCCCTATCCACTTTATCTGTCCATCATCCACACACTCCGCCTACTGGCTACCACATCCCTCCACTGTTTCCACCTGCCCTCCCTAACTCCCTTAGTTGGTTCCATGCGTCACTTTGCTCTCCTATTTCATTAAATCATCTGCAGTCTTCTGTTGCCTCCATCTATCACCCCCCAGTCTCTGTTGTTTCCTCTTCCCTTTCCACCACCACCTGACCCCATCTTCCCCTCCTCATCAGGAACCACCTATTGCTTGCCAACTCTTGTCCCCCATCTCTTTATACTAGCTATCTCCCCTCTATTCTTCCAGTCCAGATCAAGGTACCGAACTGAAAAGTTGACTGTCAACTTTGCTCCGCAGATGCTGCCTGGCCCACTAAGTTCTTCAGATAGATCCTTTTTTTTTGTTTTGCACAAAAATTACTGTTAGTTCATTGTCACAAATTCAAAATTCTGTTTTTTTTAAAACAACATTGCAGGTAGAAAATCAGCACAAGGGCTATAATACTTCAAAAAGAACTAGCATCACATTATCTGACTTTCTGAAGGCAATAATATAATTACATTGAATAGCAGTTTTCATATCATTTTCGAAAATAGTTGTTTTGTATGAGCAACTATCAGTTAGAATAAATCTAAATCCACTTTATAGATTACCTAAAATTTTGAGGAACAATTGGATTACAGAAGACCAAATGAAACTCTGTTTGATATCAGTTTTCAAGATGCGAAGGAAAGGCTAGATAGTTTCACCATTTATAGAATAGGATCACCAGATCTATGAGATGCCTCTACTTCCTTAGAAGGCTTAGGAATTTTGGTATGTTCCCAACAACTCGCACCATCTTCTACAGATGTGCCGTAGAAAGCATTTTATCGGGATGCATCACAGCATGGTTAGGGAACAACTCCATCGAAGACCACAAGAAATTGCAGATAATTGGACGCAGCCCAGACCATTACACAAACCAACCTCCCTTCCATTGACTCCCTTTATACCTCAAGGTGCCTCGGCAAGGCCACCAGCATAATCAAGGATGAGTCGCACATGGCCATTCCCTCTTCTCCCCGCTCTCATCGGACAAGAGGTATAGAGGTGTGAAAGCATACACCTCCAGATTCAGGGCCAGTTTCTTCCCAGTTGTCATCCGGCAACTGAACCATCCTACCACAACTAGAGAGCAGTTCTACCATCTACCTCATTGGAAACCCTCAGCCTATCTTTGATTGGACTATACTGGCTTTATCTTGCACCATTATTCACGTTAGTGCCTTTATCATGCATCTGTACACTGATCTGTTGACTGGTTAGCTCGCACCAAAACATTTTCACTATCCTCAGTACATGTGACGATAAAACTGAACTCAAACTCAATGATAAGATGAATATTTGACTATTGGCTAAACAGTCTAGGATCATCAGTATATCAAGACATGGAAATCTCCATTTTATTATTCACCGTGATCTTTCATTGAATAAGTGCATGAAACTTTGAGGAGGCAGATTTCCCTGTTCCATCTCCCATCCCTACCTAACATATTAGTTCAAAGATGTTGAGTGAGAACCAGATTGTGTTGCCCTCACACCTCAAATAATCTTTGATTTGTCTTAATTCAAATCAGATAAGAACAATGGTGATTGGAATAAATAATGAAAGGAAACAGAGAACTATAACATCATTCTGATGAAATCAGTCACGTTTTTAGATGTGAGGATGGTAAATATTAATAGAAAAAGTAATAAGCATGGAGAATAAAAATGTTCATCCATTAATTGAAAATATTGATAATTGACAATTTCTTCAAAAATAAACTTAATAATTTTACTTCCTAAATGTTTCGATTAGTATCATTAAATAAATCAATTCATGCCTAAATATACCATAGTTACCATATATTTTGTCCATCTCTTCTGACATTATTTCTAAGCATTTAATAATTTCTTCAAGAACGTTTTTATTTTCAGCTACGCAACGGTTATTCATTAATTCCTTCTGCATCTAATTTGAGAAATAAATATAAATTATTACGTAAAATAACAAAGTCATTCAACATAAGACTTCTGTCTTATTCAACAGATTGAGACATAATCTACCCCTTAACAAATCTGTGTTGGTCATTATACTCAGAAAATGCTTAATATGTCATATAACAACAACTGAATTTGTTGCATCTTTATTGAGTTGAATTGAATTGAATAAATTTAATTAGCCAAGTATGTATGCATGCAAGGAATTTGTCTTGGTGCTTTGCTCGCAAGTAGCAACACGATATACAGTAGACAATTAAAAATAAAACCTTTTAATTTACATATGTGAAGAATGAAGTAAAATACCAGAGCACAAGGAGGCTACAGACATACAAGTCATTTTACTTAGTAGCAATTTTGACAAAAATATATAAATTTTAAATATCAGAGAAGTGACAAAATACACATTCTCATTTTCCACTGCAAATCTATGGGTCTAAATCTAATCCATTGACCTGATAACCACTCTTCTTCAGTGTGGAAGGGTTTGCAAGAAATCACCAGCTACAAGAGGAAAACCCCGTGCTCCTTGGACAATCATCAGCTGACCAATGACCTTCTTCTTCTTGCGTATGGCGTGCACAGCCTAAAGTTGTAGGACAACATGTTCTATTTGATCTTATTTGATTGTGCACGCCAGGTTGATTGCATTCGTTGAACCAGGGCAGACCACGTGAAGTTTGCAATCTCCTACCCCACCAAAGACCTGAATGAGTTTTATTGCAGGTTCAATGGACAGAAACATAACCCTCTCCCTCCCTCCTCCAACCACTCCTTCCCAATCACCACTTCACACCTACTTACAACCTGACTACAAAGACTGAACCCTTCCCCACCCACTTCTCCCCAATGACCACTTCACACCCACTTACAGCCTGACTCCAGTCTGCAAAGACTGGGCCCTTATCCACCACCCACCCTATCCTTGTTGCCCAACATCAGTCTGGGCATTTCTCCATCACTAACAATAGCAATTGAGGAGGTGGAAAAGTTATTCGCGAGACAGAAAAGCTGGAAATCTCCAGGACTGGACAATGTTTCCCCCTCCACCCTCAAGCTCTGTGCTGAACAACTGACACCAGTCTACACAGACATTTTCAATCGGTCCCTGCAAACCTGCACTGTCCCTGCCTGCTTGAAAGTTTCCACTATTATTCCCATACCCAAAAAGCCAAGGATTACTGGTCTTAATGACTACAGGCCTGTCGCACTGACCTCTGTAATCATGAAGACCCTTGAAAGACGTGCTAGCCCACCTGACAAAATATCACAAACCTCCTGCTGTACCCCCTGCAGTTTGCATACCGGGCCAATAGATCAGTGGATGATGCAGTCAACCTGGGCCTGCACTTCATCCTCCAGCACCTAGACCGCCAGGGGACCTATGCAAGGATTTTGTTTGTGGATTTTAGCTCTCCATTCAACACCATTGTGCCAGAGCTACTACACTCCAAACGCTCCCAGTTGACTGTGCCTGATCCCCTCTGTCAGTGGATCACCAACTTCCTGACAGACAGGAAGCAGCATGTGAGGCTGGGAAAGCACATATCAGACCCGCTGACCCTCAACATTGAAGCACCGCAACGCTGTGTACTCTCCCCTCTCCTTTACTCTCGCTACACCAATGACCACACCTCCACAGACTCCTCTGTCAAGCTTCTCAAGTTTGCAGATGACACAACCCTCAATGGACTGATCCAGGATGGAGAGGAATCTCAGGAAAAGGAAGTGACAGGAAGTGACAGAGCTGGTGTCCTGGTGTCATCGCAACAATCTGGAGCTCAATGGTCTTAAGATGGTGGAATTGATAGTAGACTTTGGGAGAGCTCCCCCTCCCCTCCCCCCACTTATCATCAACAACACCAGTCACATCTGTGGAATCATCTAATTTCCTGGAACCATCGTCTCCAGGGATCTTAAATGGGTGGCCACCATCGACTCCACAGTCAAAAAGGCTCAACAGAGGATGTACTTCCTGCGGCAGTTGAGGAAACACAATCTGCCACAGGCAATGATAGTCCAGTTTTATACTGCCATCATAGGGTCTGTCCTCACCTTCTCCATCATTGTCTGGCTTGGCTCAGCCACCAAGCATGACATCTGGAGGCTGCAGCTCATCGTTCGATCAGCGGAGAAGGTTGTTGGCTGCAACCTTCACCCCATCAACGAATTGTACACTGCAAGGGCCAGGAAGAGAGCGGGTAAGATCATCTCTGACCCTTCTCACCCTGGCCACAAACTCTTTGAAGCACTTCTCTCTGGAAGGCAACTCCGGACTGTCAAAGCCACCATAGCCAGACATAAAAACAGCTTTTTTCCATGGGCAGTAGCTCTACTCAACAGTCAAAAGTCTGTAGCCTCCTTGTGCTCTGGTATTTTACTTCATTCTTCACATATGTAAATTAAAAGGTTTTATTTTTAATTGTCTACTGTATATCGTGTTGCTACTTGCGAGCAAAGCACCAAGACAAATTCCTTGCATGCATACATACTTGGCTAATTAAATTTATTCAATTCAATTCAATTCAATAAAGATGCAACAAATTCAGTTGTTGTTATATGACATATTAAGCATTTTCTGAGTATAATGACCAACACAGATTTGTTAAGGGGTAGATTATGTCTCAATCTGTTGAATAATTTAATAGAAGCAGCACAGCAGCACTGCTGGTAGAGGTGCTTTCTCAGAGCCAGACACCTGGGTTTGATCCTAACTTGGGTGCTGTCTGTGTGGAGTTTACACTTTCTCCCTGTGACGATGCGGATTTCCTCCAGGTGCTGTTGTTTCCTCCCACAGCCTCAAAGACGTATAGGTTGTAGGTTACTTGGCCTCTGTAAATTTCCCCTAGTGTGTAGGGAGTAGATGAGACAGTGAAACAACATAGACCTAGTGCATCGGTGTGGACTCAGTGGGTTAAAGGGCCTATTTCCATGCTCTATCTCTAAATTAGATTAAACTAAAGAAGCAATCCGTGGTTAGGGAAGTCTTTATAGATTATATTTACACAATCTTTCAGAAGACAAATTTACATTTTTTTTTAATTTATGGGAAAGTGCATCATTGCAAGTGTAGCATTTATTATATTGCAGAATTATACAGAAATTAAGAGTACGAAAATGGTCTGATAACATTTTTCTGTTTGGCCAAATGTTCTCTTTTTGCATCTAGTCAATCAGTCATGATGGTGCGTGACTTGTGGAGGAACATGCAGCTGCTAGTACTGCCAAATTCCTGCTTCGCATGTCCTTCCAAGAGGTATGTGCTATAAATTGGGAGGTACTGTCAGGGTGGTCTTGGCAAGAAACTGCAATGCATTTTGCAGATGGTTCACACTGCAGCCAAAATGATGCTTGGGGTGGAGGATTTGTTGCCATTCAAGTAGACAACAAGTAGGTTAGTTCCATCCAGTCAAAGCTTGGTGGCATTGTAAGCAGTTTAATGCCAGCACTAAATTGCAACAAGGTAATTACAGATTGAACAAAGGAGTAAAACTGTCACAAGTATATTCATGTTCATTCATTTGTTGAAACTAAAAATCCATAAAACCAAATGCATTCTAAATGATGAAAAACTACAAGAGCTGAGGATCTAAAAAATGGGGGGTGGGGGGTGAGAGGGAGTCAGTGGGGGAGGTGAGGGGATTTTTGTCGATATATCATCAAACTACCATAAAACTGTCCAGAAAATAATCAAAATATTGAACGGAATATTGACCTTTTTTTTGTCAGACGAGGGAATTAAATGTAATATTACCAAGTTTGCAGATGAATTAAAGTTGAGTGGCAGTGTGAGCTGCGAGGATGCTAAGAGGCTGCAGGGTGACTAGCATAGGTTGGGTGAGTGGGCAGATGCATGGCAGATGTAATATAATGTGGATAAATGTGACGTTATCCACTTTGGTGGCAAGAACAAGAAGGCAGATTATTATCTGAATGGTGGCAGATTAGGAAAAGGGGAGGTGCAACGAAGCCTGGGTGTCCTTGCACATCGATCACTGAAAGTAATCATGCAGGATTTGAGTATAGGAGCAAGGAGGTCCGACGGCACTGGGCTCTGGTGAGACCGCACCTGGAGTATTGTGTGTAGTTTTGGTCTCCTAATTTGAAGAAGGACATTCTTGATATTAAGGGAGTACAGCCTAGGTTCACCAGGTTAATTCCCGGGATGGTGGGACTGACATATGATGAAAGAATGGGTTCACTGGGCTAGTATTCATGGAATTTATAAGGATGAGAGGGGATCTAATAGAAACATAAGGGATTCTTAAGGGATTGGATAGGCTAGAAGCAGGAGAAATGTTCCCAATGTTGGGGGAGTCCAGAATCAGGGGTCGCAGTTTAAGAATAAGGGGTAGGCCATTTAGGACTGAGATGAGGAAAGACTTTTTCACCCAGAAAGTTGTGAATCTGTAGAATTCTGTGCCACAGAAGGCAGTGGAGGCCAATTCACTGGATGTTTTCAAGAGAGTTAGATTTAGCTCGTTAAGGCTAACAGAATTAAAGGATATGGGAAAAATGCAGGAAGGGGATATTGATTTTGGATGATCAGACATGATGACTGACTGACAGGCGAGCTGCTCCTGTCTGCAGTAAGTTTAAACCTGCAAGGTAAGTTTTAAACTTATTCCCAGGTTGTGTTTTCTTTTGCAGAATGGGAGATTCGTAGGCAGCCTCAGTTTACAGAGTCTTCCTGCTGAATTTCGTGGGCGAATTCTGGGCAGCCCGCGGGGAACCCTTCATGGACCGCGGGGAATCCCAGTCAGGCCGCAGGGAATCCCGGTCATGAGCTCGGGGAATTCCGGCCACGGACCGCACGGACTGAGACCGCGGAAGTGCAGGTAGCGGGCGGCAGTCGACTTCGCATTCTAGTCACTGGCAGTGGAGCCAGTGGCTTCAGACTGGTGCCAGTAGCACCTAGGCAAACCCGCTTGGAGGGTTAGCCACAAAAGTATATCTCCCTCTCTGAGGAGGGGAGCGTAGGGAAGCAGCCCTTTAACTCAAACGAGTTGGGCCAGGAAGATTCCTGATGGAGGATCCCCTCCTTCAATGGGCAATGTCTTTGAACATTCTAAACCCACATGGAGCACCAGATGGAGAGGTGCTCCAAGGGAGAGAGTTATCGGCACGGGTCTCCTCGGGAGTCCATGGCAGCGGCATCTTTTTCAGGGCTGCACAATGTCTCCCTCTCTGAGGAGGAGAGCATTCAGGGTCAGTTTTGTTCTGACTCTGAGCAAAAATCCTGACATATGTCCTTAGGAGGGGCCATGTCAGCGCAGGTATCCTCAGGGACATGCAGCAGCACCTGTTCTCAGGGCTGCCTACGAATCTCCCATTCTGTGGAGGGAAGTGCGAGTGGTCAGTGTGTAACTGACTTCAAATTCGACGTATGTCCGTGGAACATACTGGAGCACATGCATATGGCTTGAAGGAAATACTCGCAAACGAAAAGGTTACTGCCACGGGCAGGAAACCCGGAAGGGGCCAGACTTCCCCTCACGGCCGGCAGTGAACAGCGCTATCAGGAGTGACATTGGAGAAAAGAAACCAGCCGCCGAAGCTTCTCTTCAGGTAAGATTTATTCCAACAGGTATACCTGGATGAGGAAGCAAAAGCTGTCGGACCAATCAAGGTACCAACGACAAACAAAGCTTCGGCGATGACACACCCCACGCCTCATAGGCAGTAAGCAGTTCACTGAAGCTAATGGCAGCTTGATAGCTGGACAGAGGTCTTTCAGGCCAAGGTCTAAGCTGGTCTCAGGAAATATGGAATCCACACACCCTACCAGTCCTAATCTTCAATTAAGGACTGGAATAGAACCCACATCAGGGGCCCTTGGGCATAAGACCACCGGTAGCCATGGAAGTGGGTGGGTTTGGTTCTTCCGAAACATGGGGTATGTGGACCATTTACAAGTTGGTAATATTTAAGCTTGTTTTTTTGTACAAATGACAATGATAACATGAGATTCAGATTCATTGATAACATGTGATTGGTTTATTTTTGCATAGTATACATGAGTTCTAAGCATGACTTGGAATTAGGGCCAGAGTTGCCTTTTCAGGCAGGCTCTGTGTGACGGCCAGGAGTGCCTTCCGAGACAAGCTCAGAAATATGGCCAGAGTTGTCTTTCGAGGCAGGCACAAAATTATGGATGGAGTTGTCTTTCAAGGCTGGCCCAGTATTATGGCCAGAGTTGTATTTTAAGGCAGGCTCAGTATTATGGCCAGAATTACCTTCCGAGACAGGCTCGGAAATTTGGTCAAAGTTGGCGTTCGAGGTTGGCACGGAATTATGGTAGGTGTGGCCTGTTCATTGTGAATGGAGGATGGTGGTTCATCTTTGATTTAACTCGTATGTGCAACAGAGACTTTTCAGAATGTGGAATCTTGTTCCTGTTAAACAACTGATTTCCATTCTCAGGGATCATTGGTGACATTTGAATGGGACAATGATAACAGTTAAAGCGTTGCAAAATGGGCTAATTTCAGCTCCCAGGTTATTTGCCAAATTATTAAATCGGTGTTTGGACTGCCAAAAGCTCAAAAACACTTGTTCAGGCTTATCTGGATTGTATTCTAAATGCTGTTTCAGCTGAAAATTATAATTAAGAAATTGAGGCTCATCTATCCAGTTAAATTTTTAGTTGATACCAACTACCATTGTTGATTATTGGGTTTACCTTTAATTATTAATTTGTCTGTGACTCCGCTCTGGGGCAAGAAATTGGAAACAATTGAAGCCTGTAACAACATTGTTGTTATGAAGCAGCCTTCCATTCATTAAGTGTAATTGGCAATTAGCAGCTGGGTTTCAGCTGTGCAAATTAGACCTTTGCATTATCGGAACTTACAACATGCAAAGTAGTAACTTCTCAGGTGCCATGTAGGTCATTGTTAGCAGATCTATGCTATCACCAGCTGAAACCACCAAAGTCACAATGGTGGATAAACAATATTCAGCATTGCTCCAGTAGGTTTGATCACTAAATCTTTGGTTATATTACAAAACTGATGCTGGTATTCACAGATGAAAAAATTACGAATGCCATCTCCAGTCACGGAGGCAGAACGGATATGCATGAGTTACCAATTCTCCAGTTATTGATATCATCTATCTATAGACACTATGTGCATTCTATGGGTTAAAGGATTATTGTGCGAATATGCATAATTTGCATGCTCAATTCCAAGTTGATGCACTGTGGTGGTGGCATATGTTAGTCACATGGATGCAATCCAGTCAAAGTTCCGTTCATATTTACCTAACCTCATTTGGCGCTGGTATATCATCACGTAAAATCAATGACAACATAGAATAGATGTTGGATCACAAAGTATTTTATGACATTATGCTTTGATGGAACACCAAATGTCGATATGTTTCTATCTGGGCTCATTCACTGGTTGCAAAAAAATTAAGGTTCACAGTGGCGAGAGATGCATCCTCGCTACACGAGGGAGGAATGTTCTTTTATGTCTTTCTCTATTTTGCCTCATCAGTTGGGTCTTGCAATAAATTCTGCAAGATCCAGCTTCAGGGGTTTTGTACTGTCTGACAGGCCTGTGCAGCCATGGTTCCCGCTTATATTGGGAATATAATAGAACCTTATATGGTTATTCTAAACATACAATTTGCTGGTTCAGCCTGTACATCAGGAATATATAATAGTAAGATTAAATGAGAACTTACCAACTTTGAAGTGACTCACGTGACTCCGAAGTAAAATAGTAAGATTAAACGAGAACTAACCAAGTTTGAAGTTTGATCTTTATTTTATGAGGAGTTACGATGAGCGATTACGTGCCCTCCGCTCCCAACCCTCATATCATGAAGGTCATCTGGTAGTTCTAAGTTTCTAATCTTACTATATCACTTCAATTACTGTTATCTGTGATTTCACACCGCTGCTTTGAAGATTGACATGCGTGCGCTCTGGCGGGCTTCTTCACGTAATCGCTCATCGTAACTCCTCATAAAATAAAGATCAAACTTCAAAGTTGGTAAGTTCTCATTTAATCTTACTATTATATATGGCAATTATAGCTCAAGAACAGATATGGGACAAAGATAACAAATCTAAAATGCTGGCCCCAATCTCAGGAAAAGCAGAACAAATGTTAGGGGGGGTCCAGAACCAGGGGGCTCAATTTAAGAATAAGGGATAAGCCATTTAGAACAGAGATGAGGAAAAACTTTTTCACTCAGAGAGTTGTGAGTCTGTGGAATTCTCTGCCTCAGAGAGCAGTGGAGGCTGGTTCTCTGGATGCTTTCTAGAGAGAGCTAGACAGAGCTCTTGAAGATAGTTGGGATATGGGGATAAGGCAGGAATGGGGTACTGATTATGGATGATCAGCCATGATCACATTGAATTACGGTGCTGGCTTGAGGGGCCGAATGGCCTGCTGCTGCACCTATTGTCTATAACAAAATGGAGAAACAGTTCCTGCTAAGACTACATTTTTGACAAAGGCCAACAAAGAAACATGTTAAATTGAGAGCCACTCAATTACTGGTTTGACCTCAGAAAGGAGATAGGAACTCCTATAGCAACAGGACAAAACATGTAGCATTCAATATTGATAGCACCCTTGAGGATTTTTTGAATGCTTGCACCCTAAATCAATGGAATCAAGGGAAATCACTTGAACCAATATAAAATTAATTGTATGAATGTGGCATGTGGACAAGTTGAGTATGGTAGGAATCTGTACATGAACCTGTATTATTCAAACAAGGATTGCAGTCTTAGATTATAGGTTTGTCTATTTAAAGGAAACCATGATGAATCACCTGAGCTATCAAAAAAGACAATAGTGTCCACCTACAGTAAAAAAGCACAATATTCCCCAGGATTTCTCAAAAATGCTGCCATTGAAAAAGAGAGGAGAAGCAGAATTTTCTATTTCTGTCCTAACTTCTCAATTAAAGATGCTCAAAGAGTAAAATAGTCAGACAGTAATAACTTTGAGCATCAGCTATTTTCGGGGTATATTTATATACCTTTCAACTCTCTAAAGTTGCTTTCTTAAAATAGAGGCCAATAGAAAAACATGAGGAAAACAGGCTTTTAATAGCAAAAGACAAATTGCAGACAAATTACAAATAAACATTGCTATTGCCTATGAAAGCAAACACAGCTCCATCGAGTATAATCATACAAAATATTCTGAACAAGTAATTAACATAATGGAGTTGACATGTGTCTTTGGCAATGGTGCACACATCAGATTTTCACTACTCATCAGATGATATTGAAGTCCTTTGGCTGTAACAAAATTAACATTGGTTCCTCATGTAACATGCAGCTGATCCAATATCTCATGTTGTGTGTCACCACCCACAGCTATTATTTTTACTCCAATTAATCAAAAATATGGATCATGTAATCATAAATGCAACACATTATAATTGTTCCAATTAATCTTCTTTTGGCTTGTTTAAAACTTCTTTGTAGTCCTTTGAAACGGACTCTTTGCAGCTCAGATATGCTTCATTCAGTCGCATCATTGATTCCACAATAGAGGGATCTGTACGCATGGCAACCATGTCATAGGTCATACAAGTTGCTTGCACTAGAAAATGTCAGCAAATAAATTAATTAGAATGCCATATAAAAAGAACTCTGACCCACAAAAATAGTTTACAGGATGGAAACAGGCAATTCGTCCCAATTCCTTCATCCTGACCAAAATAGTTTCTTGAGCTATTCCCATTTGCCTAGATTTGGCGTGTATCTCTCTCTCTACTGTCCAAATGCATTTTAAACATTGCAATATCCATATCTGTCTCTTTCTCTGGCACCTCATTCCATTCAAATCTCCCTCTCAAATTCTATTAAACCTTTCCTCTAATCTTAAATCTATGCCCTCTAGACTCCCCTATCCTTAGAAAATGGCCACCTTATCTATACTCATCATGATTTTATAAAACTCTCCAAGGTCACCCCTCAACTTCTGTCACTCTCGGAAAAACTGTCCTGCATCCCCAGTGTTTAACTATTGTAAAATCTGAGCTGCTGGCATGGAGACAAAAAAAAATGCAGATGCTCGAATCTTGAGTGAAAAACAAAGTTCTGGAGGAAGTCACTGAGTCAGACAGAATCTTGGAAGGAAATGCTGACAATGTTTTTAGGCAAGTCCCTAATTCAGACTGATGCAGTAGTGGGAAGCTGGAATAGAGGCAATAGTGTGGTAAAACCTGGCAAGTGATGGGTGGGTAAGTGAGGGGGGGGGGGGGGGGGGGGTGATTGGCAGATGTATGGTGATAGTGATAAAAGCTAGTTAAAAAGAGAACAAAAGGGTATCAGATAAGAAGAGTGAAATATAAAGCTGGTGAGAGGGATATGGTTGGAGGAGAACATGGGAGAAACAAAAGAACAGGGAATAAAGTGAAATGGGGGAATCTGAAAGTGAAAAGGGGTATCCAGCTACATAGTGCAGTTACAAAAGGAATGCCCAAAACAACAAATATATATGTCAGTAAGATAGCCATATCCTGAGTATTTTTGAAAGTCTCAGACATTCAAAATGATACAGAAGCAAAAGCAAAACATATCAATACAAAAACTCACAAGTAAAAATGTAAGAAGTTGATACTTTTACATGTCTCTTATGATCATTACCATCCTTTGAAATTAAAAGTAAAGCACATCCTACACCATGTTCAAGCTGGCATGTAGATTTTGCACCAAGATTTGGGAAGATTACATTTTAAAATCATTGCAGGATTCCATGAAGTCTATAAGTTATAGGGACAGGATTGGGTCATTTGGCCCATCAAGTCCAATCCACCATTCAGTTATGGCTGATCTTTCTTTCTATCTCAACCCCATTCTCATGCCTTCCCTCCATAACCCTTGATACCTAGACCAATTAAGAATCTATCAATTTCCACCTTAAAAATATCTGCTGACGTGACCTCCACAGCCTTCTGTGACAATGAATTCCACAGATTCACCACCCACTAACCACACAAAATACTCATCTCCTTTCTAAAGGTACATCCTTTTATTCTGAGGCTAGCGCCACTGGTCCTAGACTCCCCCACCAGTGGAAACATCCTTTCCTCATTCACTCTATCCAGTCCTTTCACTATTCGGTAAGTTTCAGTGAGGGTCCCCCTCATCCTTCTAAACTCCAGAGAGTACAGGTCTAGTGCTGTTGAACGCTCATCATATGTTAACCCAAACATTCTTGGGATCATTCTCGTATTCCTCCTCTGGACCCTCTCCAATGCCAGCACATCCTTCCTCAGCTATGGGGCCCTAAAATGTTCAAAATACTCCAAATGGAGTCTGACCAGAGCCTTAAGAAGCCTCAGCATTACATCCCTGCTTTTATATTCTAGACCTTTCAAAATTAATACTAGCATTGCATTTGCCTTTCTTACTACTGATTCAACTTGCAAATTAACTTTTTGGGAATCATATTCCAGCGCTCCCAAGTACCTTTGCACCCCCAATTTCTGAATTCTCTCTCCATTTGGAAAATAGTTTACGCCTTTATTCCTACTACCAAAATGCATGACTCCACACTTTGCACTCAGCCACAACTTTGCCCACTCTCCTAACCTGTCCAAATCCTTCTGGAGAGTTGCTGCTTTTTCTACACTATTTGCTCCTCCACCTACCTTGATATCATCTGCAAATTTTCACTTCCCTCATCCAAATCGTTGATATACAACATGAAGAGTAGCAGCCCCAGCACTGACCCCTACGGCACACCGCTAGTCACTGGCAGCCAACCAGAAAACTTCATTTTATTGTCACTCTTTGCCTTCCGCCATCCAACTAATCTGCTATCCATGCTAGTATCTTTCTTCTCACACCATGGACTCTTATCTTCTTTAGCAGCCTCATCTTATCTGAAAATGAAGGTAAACAACTGACTCGCCTTTGTCTACCCCACTATTTATTTCCTCAAAGAATTCCAACAGGTTTGTTAGGCAAGATCTCCCTTTCACAAAACCATGCTGACCAGCTTATTTTATCATGAACTTCTAAGTACTCAGAAGCGTTATCCTTTATATTTTACTCTAAAATGTTTCCAATCTCTGAGGTTAGACTAACCAGCCTCTAGTTTCTACTCTTCTGCTTCGTGATAATTGCAATTTTCCAATCGTCTAGAACCACTCCTGCCTCTAGTGATTCTTAAAAGATCGCTACTAATGCCTCCGCAATCTCTAAAGCTACCTTTCAGAACCCTGGGGTGCAGTCCATCAAGTCCAGGTGACTTATTCACCTTCAGACCTTTCAGCTTCCCAAGCACCTTCTCGTTCATAATAACCACTCCACTAACTTCCACCCCATGACTCTCTTGATTTTCAGGCTTGTTGCTGGTGCCTTCCACTGTGAAGACTGATGTAAAAAACATTAAATTCCTCTGCCATTTCCTTATTCCTCATTATCACTTCCCTTACATCATTTTCCAGCCGTCCAATGTGCACTCGTGCCTCTTTCTTACTCTTTATACATCTAAAGAAACTTTTGCTATCCTCTTTTATATTATTGGCTATTACTTTTATATTACATATTTTCTCCCCATTTTGCCTTTTTAGTTACCTTCGGTTGTCTTTTAAAAGCTTCCTAATCCTCTAGCTTCCCACTAATCTTTGCAATGTTACATACCTTTTCTTTTAATATTATGCTGTCTTTGACTTCCCTTGTCAGTCATGGTCGTTTCATTCTCCCCTGAAAACCTTTATTCCTCCGTGCTATGAAAAGATCCTGCATCTTCTGAATTATTTGTAGAACTTCCTGCAATTGTTGTTCCACCGTCTTTCCTGCTAGGGTCTCTTTCCAATCAACTTTACCGAGCCCCTCTCTCATGTCTCTGCAGTCACCTTTGCTCAGCTGTAATACTGACACATCCAATTTCATCTTCTCCCTCTCAAATTGTAGGCTGTATATTATCATATTATGGCCACTACCTCCTAGTGGATATTGCAATACATTCAATTTCAAAAAGATCCAAGATAAATATGCGTATGTAGAATCATAACATGTATACATTTTTTAACATATCAATTTTAAATAACTGCAGAGGTATTGTATGGAAACCCTGGACATGTTCTAGCAGGTAAAATGGTACTTGAGGGCGTTTCCGAAAGCTTACATATATCTCTTCAAGAACACGTTCAGTTACTCTATGCAGCGTTCGTGCCCAACCATACCTACAATGTTTGAAATCTTTACAAAATCAAGAATTATAAGTGAAAATAGAACACATGTGAAACATCCAGCCTGGCAAACTTGACATGAGTTGTGGTGTGGTGTATCACCTTTAAATTGATTCTTTAACAGGGAGTTCACATGAAGCAATCGGAGAAAGCCACTAAATATCATGAAATGGATAACACCAAGAACCAGAAGATCCGGAAACAAATAACTCTGCAATGTCAACAGCATTGCTCAATTGTACGTGTCTGCTTAACAAAAACAATGTTTTGTCTTATTCTAGTGCTCCTATTGATTTCTTTTCAGAGCTCTCACTTTCAACTGCAGAATCCTCCAAACTAATCATTGTGTGGAAAGTCATTTACATAACCTTTAAGACCTTGACAATGTGATGGATCTTTCTAGAACTGGCTACTGCCTGGTCTTGCAGTCTGGAATCCCTGCCATTATGACCTTAATTGTTTTGGATGTGGAGGGTTTAATAAGTTAATCCTTTGCATTGTGATGGAGACCAGGCTCTAAACAACGAATAGGTTTCAGTTACAACATGCTCATACTCACCCCTGAAACACCCTGACAGACAAAATAATTTAAATGGCATAAGGTGAGTAGCTAAATTACTTGAAAAATCTCCACCATCTCTCTTGATTGAGAAATTACCGGTGAAATTGAAAGTCTGTACTTCTAAATGAGTAAAATCCATACTCCAATTCAGGGAGCAATTCTTTGATGATTGGGTACTGGGTGTTGAGAACTCGGGTGATGTCCTTTCCTTAGGAAGACAGTTTGGGAGACCCATCAGTAGTTAATGCATTCAAGTTTGTTTAATTACTTAACGGATCCAAGATCCTCTGGTATGTTTTCTCTTCCCCTACATGGGAGTGCAGGTTGTAAATTTATGACTGACATTTCTCATTGTTTATAAGCTGGCATGTGGTGACCTTTAAAGTTTCTTGTCAGGTCTTAGTTAAGGCAGCAGACCAATGCTTGACCCATTCAATATTTCTAAAATCTTCCATTTCATTTTAGACTTCTGGCATCTGTAGTATATCACTTGCATGAAGTGCCAAATGACGTTAATTTACTCTGTGTAACACAAATTCTCACTATTCACAGACAGTTATATCACCTGATTTCAGGATTGCTTGTAAACCTTTTATTTCCTGAAAGCTACTTTCTCATTTTGACTAATCTGAAAACTTCACTCACTGATGTCACCTCTTGGCTTGTTGATCCAGGATTCTCTGGATCTTTCTCTCCAAAGTGACCAAAACACCCATCAGATCCTGGAAATCTCTTACATGTTTGCTGATGAAAACCACCAAATTCCCACAAAATATAATAAAAGCTAATCACAGGCAGTAACAGGCTGCACCTGACAACATCTCCAACTCATTTAAATTTTCTTCCAATTCATTGCGTGTATCTCCAAGCAATTTTATGAGATCTTCATGGGTACACTCTATTGCTTCTGTTATCTATAAAAAATTGAGACCATAATATTACCAGAAAAAATTAAAAATATGGTTTCGAATAATGCACAATAACTTACCTACTTTAGACAATGATGTCATACACCGATTGATCCTAAGGATACCGAACAATACCGAAGGACAATTTAATTTCTGAAGAATTTCATCGTATTGAAATGGCAAGAAGATAATGGCCTTTAAGCTATTATTCAAAGTAAACAATCGAAGTAAAAATCAAATGTCACTGTAATTTCCTCCAATAACTCTGCTGAGAAAATATACATAGAATTGCTAATTTGATGGCAAGCATACAGTGCAATAAAACTTGAAATTAATCAGATGCCTGCTGCAACTACTAGCATGTGCAGAGGGTACAATTCAGCTGAGGCACCGACTACACCCAATCATAGGAAGTCTGAAAGCCAAAGGCAAAGTAATCAAATGGGTTATTAAGTCCCCAAATCAAATTTATATTTGGTGTCCTTCCAAAATGTCACTTGAGCGGCTATGAGGGACTTCAACTTCATGATTCAAATTTGAAAAGGGATAAAAAGTGAAAGTCAACTATCCTGCGTCTTTTTCATAGAATGATGTGCATAATTTACGTGGTAATACTGGCCACATGCAAGATGGAAGATATATAGTAGAAAAGTTGTTTTCCTCCAGACCTATTTTGAGTTTCAGTCTTTGGCAGACACCATATTGGTGGATCTCTGTTAGGGATGGATGTATTTACAAGCATGTGTACTCGGCAAGCTTTAAGAAAGTATGTAAGCTTCCCAAAATATGACATTTAGTCTCATTAATATTTTGTATGCTAAGATATAACACACACATTCTGAAAAAAATGTTGCTCGATACCTTTTCCATGGAATATAAATAAATCAAATGAATCAAATAAATCAAAAATCTGTTGAATAACTCCACATGCCATGCATTTATGAACTATGTTCTTTCATTCTCTCCTTCCTTTCAATGCATTCAGTCGGTCTATTTTTTGCTTAAAATAATTTATATTTTATGTCTACTGCTTCATTTGGAGGTGAATTTTAGTTCTGATCAATAATGAAATGTAAGCTCTAGGTAGTTACAATTTCTTATCAGTAATTAATTATTCATATTGATTACAAAATTTATATTTGTTAAAATATTCTTCAAATGTTCTTCCTTAAAGTTAACAAAAATGACTGTGTAACTTCGCTGTAGGGACCTCAGAACATCCGTAACCAATCTGCTGTTTATATCATAAAATGAAAGATTCTAGGTTGAAAGGTTTGGACACGCTAGAGGCAGGAAACATGTTCCTGATGTTGGGGGAGTCCAGAACTAGGGGCCACAGTTTAAGAATAAGGGGTAAGCCATTTAGAACGGAGATGAGGAAACACTTTTTCTCACAGAGAGTTGTGAGTCTGTGAAATTCCCTGCCTCAGAGGGCTGTGGAGGCCAGTTCGCTGGATACTTTCAAGAGAGAGCTAGATAGGGCTCTTAAAGAGTCAAAGGATTTGGGGAGATAGGGCTCTTAAAGAGTCAAAGGATTTGGGGAGAAGGCAGGAACAGGGTACTGATTGTGGATGATCAGCCATGATCACATTGAATGGCAGTGCTGGCTCGAAGGGCCGAATGGCCTACTCCTGCACCTATTGTCTATTGTCTAATATACACACTTTCAATGGGTGAAGTGAAATCAGCCACACATTTGTTCCTGCCCTTACTACCTCAAAGGTAATTTATGACAGATGCTTAAGCATTAATCACAAAAAGATGTGAATGTCACCTGTATGACATACACTTTGCACATGCTGTGATTCATAAATTGCATTTTATTTAGAATTGTAATCAGTTTAATGGGTTGGGAACAATCATATTTGACTTTCAAACAATTTACTTTCTGGGCTGTAACTAATGTTCTAGAATGCAAAGAATAACATAGGCAGATATACTGATATTTACTGTTGGCAGCATTTAGAAATAAGGAATGCTATAAATATACTAGGTTCCGGAAAAATAACTAGTTTAAACTGAAGATAGACACAAAAAGCTGGAGTAACTCAGTGGGACAGGCAGCATCTCTGGAGAGAGAATGGGTGGCGTTTCAAGTATTCAGGAAAGAGTTCAGCAAATGTCATGGTGTCAGAACAACCTAGCCTTTAATGAAAGCAAGACAAAAGAGTAAGTTGAAGACCTAAGGAAGTGAGAGAATGAACTCAATCTATCTTCATCAATGGGGCTGCTGAGGAGATAGTTAACAGCTTCAGTTTCTAGTTATCCATATCACCAACAACCCACTTTCATGCTAATGTAGTGATCAAGAAAGTACATTAGCATATTTACATTCTTAGTTGTCTGAGAAGATTAAGCTTGTCCAAGAGAATTCTCTTGAACCTCAACAGGTGTCCCATCTAGCCTAGATGGCAACAGTTCTGTTCTCGACTACCTGAACCTGCAGAGGGTGGTGAACACAGCCATGTTCAACTCATATCTGTCATTTCCTTCCATCTAGTCCATCTTCATGGGTGCGTTACACCAGGAAGGCTGGATGTATCATCAAGGATGCCATTCTCTGTCTCTCCTGTGTCACTGGGTCAAGATATTGGAACTTGAGAGCCTGAACATCTAGGCTTAAGAACAGTTTTATTTCCCCACTGCTATCCACCTCTTTGACACCTCCTTATCAGAGGTGCTGCCACGTAATCTTACCCTTTACTCCAAAGATGAGTGGTAAGGCAGAGGATTGGGAGACTTTTTATAAGCAGCATAAGATAACTAAAAAGGCAATACGGAGAGAGAATATGAGGTATGAAGGTAAGCGAGTCAAGAATATAAGCGAGCTAGTAAAATCTTCTTTAGTTGTGTGAAGAGGAAAAAATGAATTCAGACCAAAGTTGGACCTTTGAAGACTGAAACAGGTGAATTTATTATGGGGAACAAGTCCTTTGGATCAGTCTTCACTAAGGAAGACACAAACAATTTCCCTGATGTACTAGTGGCCAGAAGATCTAGGGTGACGGAGGAACTGAAGGAAATTCACATTCAGCAGGAAATGGGGTTGGGTAGACTGATGGGACTGAAAGCTGATAAATCCCCAGGGCCTGATGGCCTGCACCCCAGCGTACTTAAGGAAGTGGCTCTTGAAATTGTGGACGCATTGGTGATCATTTTCCAATGTTCTCTTGATTCAGGATCAGTTCCCGAGGCTCTTGTGACCCTGAAGGTAGAGGACGGGGACACTGGTAGAGTCCAACCCATTTCGGTAGCCCTGACTTGCCGGTTAGCAGCAATACCATCTGATAAAATTAAAAGGCGTCCTCACCTGGCCTAAGAAACGGTACTGTACATTATACAGGAACACCACCCCTTCCAAATAGTCGAAGATACATCAAATCCGATTCTCAGGGAACCCTCGCTAAAGGAAGAAGTACGACAGGGAAAAATAGTAGCTGGCATGAGTAGAGATAACAACTAAGGAATGGAAATGGCATGAGGGAGAGAAAAAACAAATGTACCGTGCAGGAGGAATGGGAGTGGGGAAAGAAGATATTGAATTAATGTATTGCTAAATGTTGTGCCTGCAGGACAGTATAGCAACAAGAGACTGTCTGGGGACTGAGGTAAAATAATGCAGAGACCCCTAAGAACGGGAAGAAGACAGCAAAAGGTAATGTAGCTCCGCAGAAAAAGGTGATCAGCAGGAAGAATTAATACTGTCCTGCCTATTTAAGACATTTGGGAAGACCAGCAGGTAGAGCAACATGCTCCTCAGTATCTCCACTCCCTAGTAGCCGACACCATCAGTAGAAAGGAGGAAGAAAAGGACCTACCCTAGTGCCCAACTTTAATATCACCTAGCTACTGAAGGAAGAAAAGGAAGGAGAATAAAGGACACTTTAATCATCTTTGAAAGAAACAACACCGACAACTTATAATGACTTCTGGGACAAACCTCTCTATAGGACTGATTTGAAATAAAATATTTCTCTATGGTTTGGAATGGAATACCTGAATTGCATCTAAATTATGGGTGATAGAAATAAATTTATAGATTTTGGATTCAGTCTCGAAATTGTACGGTGATGAATTGGAGAGACTTTAAAGTTTTCAAGAATTGGAATAGAATTGTGGAATCTGATTTAGAACTAATTGGAGTTTGATTATCAACTGACATTGTTATTATCTCATCCTTAGAACGGCGGACAAAGATGGAAAGGATTGTTCAAAGGGCATCATGAAGTATGGAACTTGGGAATATGTGGTAACATGGAATTACTTAGGGAATATGAGAGGGGGAATTAGGATTAAAATTGGAATTAAACTTGAAAATTAAAATGGGAATTGAAATTGGAATTGGAATATAATTGGAAATGGGCTAAAGAGGAGCTGTGAGCAGCAGGACTTGCCTTTGAGAGACCAGATTAAGAAATTATTCGGTAGTTAAGAACTGTAAAAGCGAGAACCCCTAGACAGAGAACGAAGCCAATAGAATAAAAGCGAGAATCCCTAGCCAGAGAACAAAGCCAACATAGTAAGAGCTAATTGAGTAAAAATCAACACAGTGGAGAATCAGCATAGTAACAAGTTACCAAAGTGAGGAATGCATACATTTAAGAAGATACTGGAGGAAAGACTTGGTTAACTGTAGGGGGAAACTTAAATTGTATTGGGAATAGCAGAGCCGATGTGTATTTGCCTGATGGATTTGAGTTGTTTAACCCTTGATGGTAAAGCGGATTATATTATCAAGGTGGAAAGAAATTGTCCCTGGATTTGGCATTTTAGATTGGACTTAGGATAAAATGAATAGTAAAGGAAATTGATTGTTTAAATTTGAACAGCTGGAATTGGAAGGGAATTGTATTATCGGCTACAATGCTGTGGAATAAGAAGGATGAAATGGGCATTGAAATTCGAAATAGTGACTTGAAGGCTGAGACTGAATTTGGTTAAATTGGAACATTTATCATAGTTTGCTTTAAATTATAGTCACGCCTGTAGGGGAATCTGGACCAAACCCAGCTGGAAATTATATGATCACCTGTCATCAGATATACATAGTATAACACCATGTGAGTATGAAGAAGGCTAATTAGTGTCGATCCCAGAATAATAAAGAATATATCCTTGCCATAAATAGGTCAAAGCACTTTGAGCACTATTAATGGCACTATAGCTCAACTGCTCATCAAAATGCAATGTAGAAAGGAACTCCAATACATCAGGTATACCTGCAGTATGATAAGATATATTTGATTGTAAACAGAACATCTTCCATTTCTTAATATGAGATACATATTGTTTTTTAGTACTATCTCTCCAAGCTGCAGTAATCACATCCACAGTCCTACTCGATAGTCTGAGCCCCTGGAATGGTCTGGTCAGAATCTGCAAATCAACAGATTAATACGATCATGTAAAGGGTGACTCTCTCCTGTCACAGGGTGAACTAACAAGTTGCTGCATTTGGGGATAGTCATGAATGGCTGTTTCATCAGTCTCAGAACCAATGGGAACCATGGCTGTGTGGGCCAGTCAGGAACTACCAAAATGCCTGAAGCGGAGTCCTGCTCTACTTTGGTGAGACATTGACTGATGAGGCAGAATGGGGGAAAAGCGTAAAAGAACGTACGTCCCCAATGTAGCGAGAATGCATCCACCGCTACTGCCCCTGGATCCGGTTCCCATGAGACGTAACTGGTGATTAAAATTGTTTTTTTTTATTGTCTTTATTAGCAGTAATGTACATTACAATAATATAAGCTAAAACTAACATAATACATTTCCAGTACCACTTCTTATGTTATACTTTAAGAAGAAGAAGAATAAGAAGACTAGAGAGAGTTAGATAGGATAGTAAGTGTGTGAGAGAGTGATCTGGAAGAACCCGAAGAAGCGTAAGACACAAGAAAGACTAAAAAAGAAAAACGAAGGAAAAGAAAGAAAAAAACAAAACAAAAACTAGACAGAAAATATGAGAAAGTAAAATAAACTAAGATAAAAAGGATGTACCTCCTTCGTATATTTACACACTCCTCACCAGGTCCTGATACCATTTATTTTCAGAGTTGTGTTGCACCCTATGCTTGTAATAAGTCGATAAATGGAGATCAAATCTTTTGGAAATGGTCTGATTTGCCTGCAAGGAGGAATCTCATATCTTCTAGGAGTAACGTTTCGGACATATTTGAAATCCACATTTTTATCGTTGGTGTGGGAGCGTTTTTCCAGAATTTAAGTATACGTTTTTTTGCCATTATTAAGCCATAATTAAGAAAGCTCATTTGGAACGAAGTCAGCCCAAAGCTGACTCCCATTGTTCCAAAAATAATCAATTCTGCATTCAGTTTCAATTCCATTCCAGAATTTTTGGATTTTTATGCAAAAAACAAAGGAATGTGCTACGGTTGCTTCTTGGGATAGACATTTATCACAAATTGGGAGACATTTGGAAAAAAATTACTTTAATTTTTGAATAATATAGTCTATGTAAAGTTTTAAATTGGATTAAAATATGTCTTGCATTGATCGAGCATTTGTGCATATATAGCAAGTGTTTATCCCAACTCTCTTTCGAGATTATTATAGCTAGTTCTCATTCCCAATCTCTTCTAATTCTATCAGATGATGGTATTTCTATATTTAGGATAATATTATACAAATATGATATTAAATTAGTTGAATCTGCCTTTATATTCATTGCTTCGTCTAATAAGTCTGGAGACAAATTTTGATATTCTTGTGTATATTTTTTCAAATAATCACAAATTTGAAAATATTTAAAATATTGATTACTTCTCAGGTTGTGTTTAAGTTGTAGTTGTTGGAATGATAAAACATTTCCATTTTCATACATGTCTCCAAACGTTTTAATTCCTATTCTTTCCCAATATGTAAATGATTTATCAATACTAGAAGGTTTAAACTACGCATTATTAACTATAGGGGTGAGAAGTGATAAATTGTGTAATTTAAGGGTTAATTTTATTTGTTTCCAAATTCTAATAGTACTATGAATAATTGGATTTTTACTATATATTGTATTATTCAATTTTGTTTGTGAGAGAAGGATCGCTCCTATATTAAAAGGGGCGCAATCCTCTCTCTCCATTACTATCATATCCGCTGGGCAGAATTGTCCAACAGGTGAATCACATTTTTGATGTTTGATGCCCAATAATAATACAAAAAATTAGGGAGTGTTAATCCAACAAATTCTTTGGGTTTGCACAAATGTCTTCTTTGAATTCTATGTGATTTATAGTCCCATATGCAATTTGTAATATCAGAATCCAATTTAAAAAAAAAACTTTTTAGGTAAGTATATTGGTATTGATTGGAATGGTATAAAATTTGTGGTAAAAAGATCATTTTTATAGCATTTATTCGTCCTATGAAAGACATCGGAAGAGTTTTCCAAAACTTAATCAGGGCGTTTAATTTATTAAGTAAGGGCATATAGTTTGCATTAAATAAAGATTCATATTTTCTGGTAATTTCGATTCCCAAGTATTTAAATTTTTCTGTAGCAATTTTAAAAAGGGAATTTTAGCAGATGTGTTGCGTCTTGAGGTTTTATCGTCGTCATTTCACTTTTATTCCAGTTTATTGTATCTTGAAAAGGATCCAAATTCCTCTATTAGATTTAATATATTTGGTATGCTAATTTGTGATTTTGTGATATACAGTAGTACATCATCTGCGTATAATGATATTTTGTTATTTGAGCATTTTGAGCATAACCATGGATGTTTGGATGTGTTCTAATGCTTTCATCTAGTGGTTCTATTACAAGAGCAAATAGCAGGGGTGATAGTGAGCATCCCTGTCTATTGCCCCTGGTTAATTGAAAATTCTGAGACAACATGTTATTAGTTAATATTCTAGCAGTGGGCCTGTCATATAAAATTAAATAAAATTAAATAAAATTCTCTCCCATTTGAAATTTTTGCAATACTTTAACCATGTAGTCCCATTCCACTTGATCAAAACCCTTTTCTGCGTCCAATTAGATAATTGATAAGTCTTCTTCAGTTTTATATGAATGCATTATATTAAACAGACGTCTCAGATTATTGCATGAGTATCTCTTGGGTATAAATCCCGTTTGATCCGCATTTATTAATTTACTAACGTATTTACTTCATCTTCAAGCTAATGTTTTCGCTAATATCTTTTGATCTGTATTTAACAGTGCAATGGCTCTGTATGAACCAGGGTCTTCTAAATCTTTATCTATTTTAGGTATAAGTGTAATTGTTGATTCCGCTAATGTTTCTGGTAATATTTGTTCTTTGAAAGCATATGTATACATTTTTTGCAAGCGTGGTGAAATTATCTCATAATTTTTTTTATAAAATTCATTAAGAAACCCATCTGGTCGTGGTGTTTTTCCATTCTTCAATGAGTTTATTGTTTCTTCTATTTCCTTAATTGAGATCTGTGCTCCTAATTCCTCTTGTTCAATCGGGTTGAGATTTGGGAGATTACAGTTATCCAAGAAGTCTATAACTTTAGTACTATCTGCTAACATTTTAGATGTGTATAAACTTTGATAAAATTGAGCAAATCTTTTATTAATATCATTAGTTGGTGTTAACAATTCCCCTTTATCTGATTTAATCTTTAAAATCGTATGATCTTTTTCCCGTTTTTTCAGCTGACGTGCCAAAAGTTTATGTGGTTTATCACCAAATTCAAAGTTTTCCTGTTTTGTAATTTGAAATAATCTTATAACTTTTGCTGATAATATTTTATTTAATTTAAAATTTAGTATTGTTATTTTATTATGTTTATCTATAGTTGGCTCTTTAACATTATCTAGATCCAATTGTCTAATTCGTTCTTCTAACTGCATTTGTTCATTCTTATTCTTTGTATGTAACTGGTGATTTAACCTGGATGCAAACAGATCTATGTCTGGCAATCCATACCGGGTGACAATCATTTTGAAAACTTCTGGATTCAGCATCCATTCTGTGTTGTCATTAAATTTATGTGACCTGGTGTCTGCCACCACGTTATCTCTACCTGGTAGGTAGATTGCTGAGACCCAGATGTTTCTTGTAATGCATCAGTGCCAGATGAGGTTAGCCAGATTATCACATGATGATGACCTAATTCTACCCATGTGATTGATGTATGCAACAGCTGTGGTAATGTCAATCTGGAGCTGAACATGTAAATCACGCATTGTTGAACAGTATGCTTTTAGGCCATAGAATGCACCCAGCAATTCTAAGTAGTTTATCCCATGCCTCTGCAGGATTAATGCCTCTTGCACACTCTATTTGCCGCCACAGCTAGACTCGGTATCAGTGGCTCCCCATCCCGAAGCACTCACATCAGTTTGTAAAATAACTGAAGGTTGTTGAGTCAGAATGTCTCTAGTACATTGTGAAACATTAGTTATCCACCATTGCAACTCGGCGATAGCTTCGACTGGCAACTGCATTGGTCTATCGAAATGACCTGCATGTTCTTTGAGTGCTCGTTCTTTAGCTCGTTGCACATTCTGATAGTGCAGAGACCCGAACTGCCCTCCAGGGAAAGCCACCACTAATTTACCAATAACATTCGCTACTCGTTGGATGGAGGGTTGCTGTTCATCTACCAGATTGCTACAGGCCTCCATAATTTCTAAAGTTTTGGCCGTAGGCAAAGTCACTGACATGTTAGTTGAATCAATGATGAACCCCCAAATAGTCAATCATTGTAGATGGTACTAATTTGGATTTAGTTGGATGGATGAGGAAACCTAACCTCTCAAACAGATGTCTGGTAACTGAAACCGATACTTCAGCTGCTTCTTGAGTTTAGCCTATAATCAGAACATCATTCAAGTATGCCATCACGATGTAATTCTGAGCGCAGAGTAGCCCTAATACTGGTTTCAACAATTTTGTCAATAACCTAGTGGCTGAGGTTAACCCATTCGGCAAAGCTTTAAATTGCCACAGCTGTCTCATCCAACTAAATTTTAGGTATCTACGGTATTGGTGATGAATTGGTACTGAATAATATGCATCTTTCAGATCTATGCTTGCCATGTAACACCCTTTGGATACCAGTTGCTTAGCAGTACTGAAAGTTTCCATTTTAAAATGTCTATACTGGACATAAGAGTTAAGTCTGGTTAAGTCCAGAATGACTCGACACCCCCTATCCTTCTTTTGGACACAAATTGTTGAGGCTGATATGCCATCCTTTCAATTACCCCTTTTTGGAATAATATTCCAATTTCATCATTCACCTGCAGAGTTTCTGGTTTTAAAAAAACCAATACCCGACCAGGTGTATTTTGTACGGGTGGATGTACTTCCGAGATAAACTCGATTCGAGACCCCCCGGATACTGTCCAGTATAAATAGATTTGATGTTATGCAGCACCATTCATCATAGAACAATTGCAACCTACCCCGACCGGTGACTGATCTCTAGAGGATATATCCTGGACAAGCTGCTGGTGTCCTTCTACCGCTGCTCTATCGAGAGTGTGCTGGCGTACTGTATAACCACATAGTATGCCAGCTGCTCTGCAGCGGACAGGAGAGCCCTTCAAAGAGTCATCAACACCGCCCAAAAAATCACTGGCTGCCCACTGCCCGCCCTGAAGGACATCTTCAGCTCTCGCTGCCTTGGCAGGACAGCCAACATCCTGAAGGACCCTTCCCACCCTGGTCACAACCTGTTCCACCTGCTGCCCTCTGGCAGACGGCACAGGTCTTTCAAAACGCGCACGAACAGACTCAGAGACAGCTTCTACCCCATAGCAATACGCGAGCTTAACAATGCAAAATAAGAAATAACACTCACATTCAAACTGAATTGTTGTTTAATTGTTTTTTTTTTAAACATGTATATATTTTTACCCTTCCTTATATTTTAACATTGTTCTTGTGAACTGCACCGTTGGATTGACTTTTAAATTTTGTTGCACCATGTGCAATGACAATAAAGAGATTCTGATTCTGAAGTCCAGTTACTTGTACCTCCATAGTTGCTGGATTCCTCGGTCTCCTGTTGGGGGTGTGCATTGGTGCGTGCCAATGGCGTGTAGCTGGAATCGCCCGGCTTGGTCCTTGACCTGCACCAGCGTCTGTAGCCCGTCTAAAATGGTATGGTGTGTGAGGCGGTATCCTGCTCCCGGGATGAGTTTTGATGAGGCCGATTGTATTTGCCTCATCGTCCAGGTCTTTCACTTGTTTCGCCAGATCCGCCCTGAATAGTAAGTTTAGTGTCTGGATATTGGAGGATCTGCACAAGGCTGCGAACCGTGGGTTGAGCGTCGGCTTGATGGCTATTTTCCGTACACAATTCATTTCAAAATGGGCATTACACAGCAGGGCCAGCATATCCTGCTGTGTGTTTGATAGTGGTGCCACTTGTACCATTCAGCCAAAGCCGTTATTTCTGCTCCAACCAGTTTCAGGACTTTCTGCAGCCACAACTCATGCGCCCGCATGGATGCGCCCATTTGCCCCCAGATGGCCTGGTTCACTATGGGCACTTTGAGCGATGCACAGTTAACAGGTGTCTCGTATCTTCTCGAGGTTTCCTCCATTATGGAGTCCCGGAGCTGGTGAGAAGCCATATAGTTGATATTGCTGGCCAGGTTTTCGTACATCTCCTCACCAGTTCCAGCCGGTATGGCAAATTTGCTTGCCACATCCGGCGCACCTGGAGCAAAGCTCATGTGCTTTGGGAGATTACAGTTATCCAAGAACTCTGTACTATCACCAACTTCAGGGTCAGAGTCATACTGCCCTGGCTCTCCCGGCTCATGCCCAAGGGAGGTATCATGCAGCCCTTGACACGGCGCTGCTGGTATAGGACCCCATGTAGACTCATAGGCATATAGCTCTTTGCTATGCGGACCTCTGCTAGAGGTTGCTGCTGAGAGCTGCTGAGGAACCCTGGGGTATAAAACCCCGGCTGGAACACCTCATGGTTGAGCATTTTTCTATGAGGTGTTCCATCTTGTCCTGACGTCCCCAAACCTTTTTGTTGGAAGGAGGGGAGTCTTCCTGGCCTGACTCATCAGTCGACAGGCCTGGATTTCCTCTTGACCTTCCTCCCGACAGGAGTGGCCACAGTGCTCTGAAGCACCGGAGTTGCTGCCGCTGCCTGAACTGCCGGCGGCTCTGAAGTCGGCGTCTCTGGAGCCAACATCTCTGGAGCTGGCGTACGCTCGCTGACCGTGTGTAATCTAATCTCAGTATAAATACAGCTGTTCTTTGAAGGCCTCAGAGGTTTGTTAGAGAACATTAGTGAACAAACAGCATCATGAAGCCCAAGGAACACACCAGACATGTCAGGGATAAAGTTGTGGAGAAGTTTAAAGCAGGGTTAAGTTTTAAAAAAATATCCCAAGCTTTGAACATCTCACGGAACACTGTTCAATCCATCATCCGAAAATGGAAAGAGTATGGCACAACTGCAAACCTACCAAGACATGGCCGTCAACCTAAACTGACAGGCCGGGCAAGGAGAGCATTGATCAGAGAAGCAGCCAAGAGGCCCATGGTAACTCTGGAGGAGCTGCAGAGATCCACAGCTCAGGTGGGAGAATCTGTCCACAGGACAACTATTAGTCGTGCACTCCACAAATCGGGCCATTATGGAAGAGTGGCAAGAAGAAAGCCATTGTTGAAACAAAGCCATAAGAAGTCCCATTTGCAGTTTGCCACAAGCCATGTGGGGGACACAGCAAACATGTGGAGGAAGGTGCTCTGGTCTGATGAGACCAAAATTGAAGTTTTTGCCCTAAATACAAAATGCTATGTGTAGCGGAAAACTAACACTGCACATCACCCTGAACACACCATCCCCACTGTGAAACATGGTGGTGGCAGCATCATGCTGTGGGAATGCTTTTCTTCAGCAGGGACAGGGAAGTTGGTCAGAGTTGATGGGAAGATGGATGGAGCCAAATACTTGGCAATCTTGGAAGAAAACCTGTTAGTGTCTGCAAAAGACTTGAGACTAGGGCGGAGGTTCACCTTCCAGCAGGACAACGACCCTAAACATACAGCCAGAGCTACAATGGAATGGTTTAGATCAAAGTATATTCATGTGTTAGAATGGCCCAGTCAAAGTCCAGACCTAAATCCAATTGAGAATCTCTGGCAAGACTTGAAAATTGCTGTTCACAGACGCTCTCCATCCAATCTGACTGAGCTTGAGCTATTTTGCAAAGAAGAATGGGCAAAAATGTCAGTCCCTAGATGTGCAAAGCTGGTAGAGACATACCCCAAATGACTTGCAGCTGTAATTGCAGCGAAAGGTGGTTCTATAAAGTATTGACTCAGGGGGGCTGAATACTTTTGCACGCCACACTTCTCAGTTTTTAATTATTTTTTTAAATTGGAAACCATGTATCATTTTCCTTCCATTTCACAATTATGCACCACTTTGTGTTGGTCTATCACATAAAATCCCAATAAAATACATTTACGTTTGTTGTTGTAACGTGCCAAAATGTGGAAAAGTTCAAGGGGTATGAATACTTTTGCAAGCCACTGTACCTGCGGGTTTTTACCTTACTGCTGGTGGGGCTGCGCTCTCCAGCCCGTCCGTGCGCCATGCGTCTGACATAATGACGCGCATGCTCACTGGCGGGGCTTCTTCACGGAATCACTCATGTGACTCCGAAGTAAAATAGAATAGGGATAGGTTCAAGTGAAATAGAAATAGCGAAATGTGTGGGAAAGCCTGAGTGCATGATGGTAACTTGCTTTGTTGCAAGGTTCTTAGAATTTTCTCAGGTGTAGGTTTGACTGTGGAAGGTGATGGAAGACTGGGCAGGAACACGGACGGAGGGAATTCGCACCCACGAAAACTCGGGAGGTGAAGTCTCCTCAGACAGAACTTGTGAAGTATGCCCATGAAAACTCCTGACACTTGACAAGATTCTGAGATGAAACATCATCATCTTGTGTTACTGATAGATGCGAAATATAAAGAACAATTATGTATATTGGTTAGCTGATTATTGAGCCACGTTGGTTATCATTAATGATGGGTTATCATGATGATAAAAGGAAGGAATGTTAATCCTGGCTAAATTGGAGCAGCTAGGACTTAAACATGGGGTTCAGTTTCAGGGTTGCTGGGAGACGTGGTCAAATTGGAATTACTCTCTGCAGAGCTGGGACAAGCTGCAGAGAGGTGCCAGAGTATCTGGAGCTTAAATACAATGTGCAAGCAAAGAATGGGAAGATCTGAAAACCCTGTCAATCTGGTGCAAAATGCATAGAATGGATTGGATGGCTGCAAACCAGACATACACCTTGTAAATAGTTGTAAATGATGTTGCACAGTCTGACTTTTCCAAGTGTTGATTCGATGAGGTGTTGAGCCTTGTCTGGGTTTTCTGTAAATCAGGGTAAATCAGGGTTTCTAAGTTGACTTCCTCTCGAAGTCTGTTTTGAATACAATATATTGAACTGTTGTATCATTGGGTTCGGGGAATGCCTGTTATGTATGGGGTTAATCGATATCTGTAATTGGATTATTGAGAGACCACCGGCAACTGGTTCAGCCCCTCAAGGTCCTGGGACATATAAAAGTCCGCGATCACGAGGCTCAGCGTCGATCTTCTGGAAGAGCGCTCTGGACTGCGTGAACTTCTGGAGTGTCTCTGTCTGACCGAAGCCTAGAGGGCTTGAACAGGCAGAACAAACCCGCAGTGGGATTGGTACAGTGTTTGATCTGTGATGCACTTTTTGTAAAATAAAATTTAGTGGTTTCGTGCTCGATTCAATGTTTTAACTGAAACTAGACTGGGGGGAAGCTTAGAAATGAGCAATTATCAATGTTGGCCTTCATAACAAGAGGAGTTCAGTATAGGAGCAAAGAGGTCCTTCTGCAGTTGTACAGGGCCCTAGTGAGACCACACCTGGAGTACTGTGTGCAATTTTGGTCTCAAAATTTGAGGAAGAACATTCTTGCAGCGTAGGTTCATGAGGTTAATTCCTGTGATAGTGGGACAGTCATATGTTGATAGAATGGAGTGGCTGGGCTTGTATACTCTGGAATTTAGAAGGATGAGAGGGGATCTTATTGAAACATATAAGATTATTAAGGGATTGGACACGCTAGGGGCAGGAAACATGTTCCCAAAATTGGGGGAGCCCAGAACCCACAGGCCCACAGTTTAAGAATAAGGGGTTGACCATTTAGAACTTGAGATGAGGAAAAACTTTTTCACCCAAAGAGTTGTGAATCTGTAGAATTCTCTGCCTCAGGAGGCCAATTCTCTGGATGTTTTCAAGGGAGAGATAGAGCTCCTAAAGATAACGGAGTCATGGGATTATGGTGAGATGGCAGGAACAGGGTACTGAATGTCGATGATCAGTAATGATCACAGTGGATGATCAGCCATGATCACAGTGAATGGCGGTGCTGGCACAAAGGGCCGACTCCTGCACCAATTGTCTAACGCATTAGTTATTCCATTATTGCATTTAAGTATTCCTTATGCACTACTTTCCCACTTTACACTACACAGACGTTCTGTATGCCTCCAACGATGCATTGTAGAAAACATCTTTTCACGATGCATCTCTGTTTGTTTGACAACTGCTGTTCCCAAGACCACAAGATATTGCAGTGAGTTGTCGATGTACACCAGTCAATTACTCAAAATCTCGCCTCATCCCACATTTGACTCCATCTACACCATGCTGCCTCAAGAAAGCAGCCAACATAATCAAGGACCATTCACATCATGGTCATTCCATAACTTCCCCTCTCTCCTGTCATACAGAAGATTCAAAGGCTTCAGAGCATGAATTCAGGATCAGCTTCTTCCCAATTATCAGAATACTGAACGGTGCATCTATCAGCCAGGGTGTCGTCCCAATCTCTCAACCTGCCTCATTGCAGCCTTTGCACACTTTTTTATCTGCACTTTCCTCTGTGACTGTTTTGGTATAACACAGTAACTGGATTTTTTTCTTTGCAGTGCCTGCTGTACCTGTGTATGGTTTGACTGGATAGCACACACACACACAAACATCTTCACTGTGTCTCATGCATATGACACTAATAAACTGATACCAGTATCTTGCATCATTCCCTGCTGTTTTGTACTGGTTTTTCTATTTACTGTTGTATTTATGATTATGCATATAGTTTATACTGCGAGCATCACGTGAACAAGGAGTTTCATTGTACCCTCTGAATAGCGATGTAACAAAACCTACCTTCAGCGGTGCTCCAGTTCTGCCACTGGCCGTGTGCGTGACTTTGGCGCCTTTGAGGGGGGGGGGGGGGGGGGGCGGGATTAAAATGCAGATTTGTATCGCTTGTCGGAGAGGGATTTCCTCGGGCTGCTAGCTGATGAAGAAAAATCGATCGGACCTCCGTTCCCTTTTTTTTAAATCACTGGACAATTTAATAATTGGATTAAAATAAAAAGCAACTATGGATTCCTCAACACCTACAACGTGGCGTGTTATAATAGCAGGACAAAACAAAGGGTAAGTAGTGTATTTTACATATAATCTTGCTTCTTGGGATGGCTTTAATCTAGTTTTACGTTGTGAAAATGTTATTTGGGCCCCATACGAATCGGCAGTGTCTTTCCTGCCGATATGAGGTTAAAACTGCCTGCAGCGGCAACATTCCAATCGATCGCGTTCCTGAAACACCCACTCGCGAGATGATTTAAATGCTCATTTTTTTTGGACACTCTTAGATACTCTTATCTAAATCGTCTATATTTTGTGTTATTGTCCATTCATAGTCAATATTTTTATACTAAATATACACAACAGTTTTAGCCACATGTATTGTGCAAAAACTAATTTTTTTTATTATATTGAGTGGATGTTTCTAGATTAATTTAATGTAATTAAACATTAAATTCCTTCCATCTGGCATATAAGTTCATGACAGTGAGATTTATAAATCATGTTATATTGTGAATTCTTGGGTGAATGGGATTATTTGTTATTTGGATACTTAGGATATTTAAAAAAATATCCTTTTCTTAAGAAATTGAATCTACAGGACATTCTTAATGGGAAAGTAGTGGGAAGAAAGGCATGTCATGCATGGTTTGAAGAGCAAAAACTTGTAGTTTACAATGCCAAAATTGAATTTTGAGGAAAAACAAGGTGTACAGAGTTGCTTATTGGTTACAATCTGAGGAGTATGATGATACTCCTGATTATGATATGCCAATGTGCCAGCTAGCAACTGATCTTCTCCATAAAGACTTGGTCTATTGCTAAAACTGTACTTTATTTACCTATCCGTTACGGACTTACAGCATATAAGACAATAATATTAAAGTTCCGATCTTGCGAATATCACATTTTTGAATTTTCAACACAGTCTGGGTGTTTATTACTATTTCTGTCACAACGGTCAATTTTATAATTAGTCCCTGTTTTTGGTATTTATTTTTGGTTTGTTGGGTTGTGTATGTGTGTGTGGGGGGGGGGAGGGTGGGAGAAACGGGGTTTTAGTCTCTCTCTTCGGGGGGATGCGACTTTTCCTGTCGTGTCCCCCGACACCGTCTCCGTCTGTGCTGAGGCCCTGGTGACGGCCTTCCAGCTTCCAGAGGTGGCGGCACGGCCTTCAGAGCTTCAGCGGCGACCTGCTTCCGGCGGCGACCTGCTTTTCGGGAGCTGCGGTGCTCCAGCGGCGGCCTGGCTTTCGGGAGCTGCGGTGCACCAGCGGCGGCCTGGCTCCCTCTGAGCTGCGGTGCTCCAGCGGCGGCCTGGGTTTCGGGAGCTGCGGTGCTCCAGCGGCGACCTGGGTTTCAGGAGCTGCGGTGCTCCAGCGGCGGCCTGGCTTTCGGGAGCTGCGGTGCTCCAGCGATGGCCTGGTTTTCGGGAGCTGCGGTGCTCCAGCGGCGACCTGGTTTTCGGGAGCTGCGGTGCTCCGGCGGCGACCTGGTTTTCGGGAGCTGCGGTGCTCCAGCGGCGGCCTGGCTTTCGGGAGCTGCGGTGCTCCAGTGGCGGCCTGGCTCCCTCTGAGCTGCGGTGCTCCAGCGGCGGCCTGGGTTTCGGGAGCTGCGGTGCTCCAGCGGCGACCTGGGTTTTGGGAGCTGCGGTGCTCCAGCGGCGGCCTGGCTTTCGGGAGCTGTGGTGCTCCAGCGGCGGCCTGGTTTTCGGGAGCTGCAGAGCGGCGGGCCCTGTGGCGGTGTTCCGGCGTCAGCGGTGGCGGCGGCCTGGATCTCCTCAGCGCAGAGGGAGAATAAGGAGGGGAGAAAGACAGAGACCCTAAGACTTTTGCCTTCCACCACAGTGAGGAGGTGTTTGGTGAACTCGCTGTGGTGGATGTTAATTTTGTGTTTACTGTATGGTATCGTTATTTTTATATATGTATGACTGCAGGCACGAAATTTCGTTCAGACCGAAAGGTCTGAATGACAATAAAGGCATTCAATTCAATTCAATTCAGCTACAATTAGGTAATTAACTAATTATATACTTTAAATTCAAGTTAGCCAAGTAAGATGTTTTATATTTTTTTCAGAATGCTTCAGTCTATATTAACTAAAAATTTCATTCAGTTCTCTTAATTTTTAAGAAAGTTATGGGCTTTTGACTGTCCTTGATCACAGCTTTTGTGTTAAGTCAATGGAAAAGCAATAGGGAACAAGATGCTAATTTTCGAGTATGAAAATGGCCATAACATTTTTAACACTGAAGATATGAAAGTGAATTAGGTGTCAAATTAAACTTCTTTTTATGCTTTATCTGATTGGATAAACTGCAGACTTGATTTTTAAATCTCAAAATGTTGTAACATTGCTACTCTGAACATGGCAATGAACTAATCTGGAACTATAAACAAAACACGAGGAAGGCTGGGTAGGGACCACCAATATGTTTGGGGACCAGGGTCATCGTCTCCAGCGGACGGTTCTGTCTCCTCAGACGCTGTCCGGTTCGCAGATGCTCCCAACGTGTTCACCTCAGGCCAGTGTCGCCATTGAGGATGTTCATTGTATTTACACATATAAATCGGATAGACATAATAAACATAGAAAATGGGTGCAGGAGTAGGGCATTCGAGCCAGCACCGCCATTCAATGTGATCATTGGCTGATCATCTAAAATCAGTACCCCGTTCCTGCTTTTCCACCGTAAGCTGGGGCAGAGAGGGAGGGGGGGGGGGGGGGTGAATTTGCCGCCGCTGGTGGGGCAGAGCTCTCCACTCCCCCCGGTCGGGGAGAGAGAAAGAGAGAGAGGACGGTACCTGCGGCGGGCCGGTGGCCGCGTCCTGTCCGTGCGCCATGTCCGCGGCTGCACACGCGGGCGGCGCGAGCATTGGGCGCGAGACCCGGCGGCCGTTACAGCAGCGCTCGCGCCGGGCGGGAAGGGGAGAGGAGAGGAGAGGCGGCGGATGACTGGCCACTCAAACCGCCCAGCGCCCGCCGTCAGGTAACGCGATGGGGCTGGCGGTAGGTGGGGGGCAGGGGGTTGGGACAGGAGGCTCAAGGGGTTTGGACGGGGCGGGGGGCAGGTGCTTGGGATCAAAGATCCTAGATCCTTCCTCCACCCCCCCCCCCCACCCACATATACACACACACACACACTCTTTCTCATTTTGTCGCCTCCTGCTCCTCCAGTGTCTTTGCTTGGGATGGGGGCAGTGGTTTGGATCAAATATACTAGAGGAGCTCCTCCAGTATCTTTGGTTTGGATGGATGGGGGCAGGGATTTGGGAGGGGGTGGGGGTTTGGTGAGAGGGGGGCAGTGGTGTGGAATGTGGGGAGCGGCGGGAGGGGTTAGGGGAGATTGGGGCAGGGGTTTTGGGGAGTTTAGAACGTGTGGGGAGTGGGAGTTTGGGGAGAGGGGGGGCAGGGGCATGGGGAGAGAGGGTAGGATGTGGGAAGGGGCAGGAGAGGGGGGCATTGGTGTGGGGGAGGAGGCAGGGGGTTTGGGATATGGGAAAGAGGCGGGGGATGTGCAAAAGGGGCAGAGGTCTTGGTTGTAGGGAGAGGGACAGGCAGGGTTGTAGGAGGTGGAAAGAGAATGGTAGGGGTAAGTTAGGGAGGGGGTGGAAGTGGGCTAATGGTTTTGGGTGGGGGCACGTATTGGGATGGGGGCAGTGGTTTGGATGGATGGGGGCAGGGATTTGGGAGGGGGTGGGGGTTTGAGGCAGGTGGGAGGGGTTTGGTGAGAGGAGGTAAGTTAACTCCAAGAAGTTAACTTACCAGCCAATATTTAAAGATTTGCTCATGTATGAATGGGCATAATACACATCAGCATATTTGCACAATAAAATCCAGATCAGCAACGACAGTCCTCTTTTACTATGCATCGGGACCGTTTCTATTTGATATTACGGCAAAATTCATGCATTTTTCACAAATTTCTTAAAAATATGTTATCCACATGTTAAGAAAACTGTTGATACAATTTTAATATAGGAAGGAATTGCAGATGCTGGTTTATACCGAAAATAGACACAAAGTGTTGGACAATTTTATTGTTCTCTTAGCAGAATATGCATGGAGCCGAACTTCCATCAAATATCATGCAGTCAATGAAAATGTACGTATAAGTATTGATGGAATTTATGGAATTTCATATAATTCCATATCATTAATGGAATTTAATAAGAATTGACTGAAATGATATTTGCCACCTAGTGAAACATTGGAAAACTGCAATGTCAATGTGGTACTGTGGATTTCAAAAGTTCTTGATTTCTTAATTCTATCTGTTGCACATTGTGATTGCTGTTGGTATTTATTTTATGTATCCAACTTTCTTAACCATATTTAGAAACATAGAAAATCGGTGCAGGATGAGGCCATTCGGCCCTTCGACCCTTCGACCCTGATCGATAAATAACAGTGTTATTTGTCGATCAGTGCATCTCCATTTCTTGTGCCATATTCAAACTTTCCCTCTGGAGCTCCTCAATCTTTGCTGTCTTAAAGAAAGGTTTTCCAATTATTGGGATGGGTGGGGGGGGGGGGGGGGGGTGGTGTGGAGAAAGAAAAGCAGGAGAAAGGGCAGGACAAAGCATGACAGGTAATAGGTTGACGGAACGAGAAATTGGATGCTGGGTATTGTACGTTTCACAATATTGCAGAGCTGTGCAGCAGGGGCAAGGTTGTACATCAACAAGCACAGACCTTTTCTCATCTTTTGGGAACTATTTTTTTTAATGAAGGCTCACTTCAATGATAACATTCATAATTTTCTTCAATAATCCAGCAGTCATTATTCAATTGAGGAAAAAAGTGTTTGGACATCAAGACCTCTAACCAGCAGAAAAACTCAATCTGACTGCAGGTATTCCTGCACTCCAATATATTACTGACACCTGGACTACCTGCTGAGGCAGGTCAACACACTAGAAAAATAACTCCAATGCTATCTCTGCAGATTTTGCCAAATTCACTGGAAGTATTGACAAACCAATAACAATATCCTATCTCATGCCAACGTCAAGGCACTAATTAGCTCAATTTTGGTCATTAAAACAAATGCAGTGCCCTCTTCTAATCAACACCAGGTTGGTCATTTACTTTAGAGTCTGAGAGATGGTGGTAATCAGCTGTCATTGACATTTTATTTAAAATCTAGCTGTGTCTTTGCAAAGTGTTAAAACTGCATATCAAGAGACAGTGAGGGATATTGATCATCTTTCAGGATTTAAATTGTTTCATTATTTGGTGCCTCGATAAGGCGTACAGACAGCTGCTGCTATTTGATTGCACTCATAAGAATTTTGCATTGTTGTACTGTTTTATTTAAATTTGATGTATAGCCCATTGATCTGAAACTGAATCTATCTATATTACTAAAAGTCTGATCTTAACCGATTTTGGCCCACTGTGCTGCGATTTCCGAGAGAATGCCGCCACCCACGGCCGTCAATTTTGGCCACCTCGCTCAGAGCCCCGCTCCGCCTTCCTGGACCAGAGGATATTTCCCCAAAAAATGAGATATTTTTAAAAAAATTCCCCATTCTCTCTGTTGCCCTCGTTGGCGGGAGGGAGGAGGGACTATAAAACACGGACACGTCGTGCCTTACTCAGTCTCTGCAAGACACAGGAAGCGAGAGGGTCACGGCTCTCTGAGCTGTGAATAACATTGAACGGACGTCTACTCCACAGTGAGTCCCTTTGATGTGGCTGCTGCCAAATTGTTTACATTTTGTTTTAAAGTTTGTGTTCACAAAATGGATTTTGGTTGTCAGGTGGCTGCAGCCCAATTGTTTGCCTTGCCTTTTTAAAAAGTTTCTGTTCCCAAAATTGATTTTGGTTGTCAGGTGGCTGCTGTCCAATTGTTTGCCTCGCCTTTTTAAAAGGTTTGTGTTAACAAAATGGATTTCGGTTGTCAGATGGCTGCAGTCCAATTGTTTGCCTCGCCTTTTTAAAAAGGTTTCTGTTCACAAAATTGATTTTGGTTGTCAGGTGGCTGCAGCCCATTTGTTTGCCTCGCCTTTTAAAAATGTTTGTGTTCGCAAAATGGATTTTTGTTGTCAGGTTGCTGCTGCCCAATTGTTTGCTTCGCCTTTTTAAAGAGTTTCTGTTCACAAAATGGATTTTGGTTGTCTGGTGGCTGCAGCCAAATTGTTTGCCTCGCTTTTTAAAAAAGTTTGTCTTCACAAAATGGATTTTGGTCGTCAGGTGGCTGTAGCCAAATTGTTTGCCTTGGCTTGTCATTTAAAATCATTGCAACAGTTGGCTGCCAGCCCAATAATCCATTTGGGCCACATTGTCTACACTAGCCCTCTGGAAACCTGTACCTTTGGCCCGCAACACCCATACTAGCGCAACAGAAAGCCCCCCATCCCCACTCGCCCACTGCCGTGCAATATTGGAATTGTTGGAGAGGTGGAATATTGCGTTGGTGACCAGCCCTCCCATGTGATGATGGGACCCAACGGGTCCCACTTAGTCTAGTATACTTTTAAAACTTTATTCTATCTGCTGCACATTGTGATTGTTGTTGGTATTTATATTATGTGTGTATGTGTGTGTGTGGATGTGTGTGTGTGCTTTTGCATGTGAAACGTATCTCCTCGAAAACCAGACGCAAAAACGCAGAGATGTTTACCATTCCGGTAGGGATTTACCTTATGAATTCAGAAATCCACTCCTTGGTCAGTTATTTCCTCAGATTTATAATAAAATCGACACAAAACTCAATTTTTTTAATCTAAACTGCTCTCACCAGCTGTTGATTTCGCAACGCCCACATGCCGACCAATCCAGGCCTACCTGCATCCTGGCCCCGCCCCCCGCCACTGTGGATTAAAGGTGCAGAAAATCGAGAAAGTTCTGCAGAACAAACATTCTACAGCTGCGTTCTGCTGTAGCTTCTTTGTTCTACAGATCTCGGGGCAGCGACTCCTCGCGCTCTGAACCTTATCATCACTATTGGCGCAGCTGGTTCCAGTCTGAGCCGCTTCTCTCTCTCTCTCTTCATTTGGCAGCCCAGCTCTCCTCCATCCCCCTGGTGCTGTCTTTCTCTGTTGTTCGCAGCCTACTCGCTTGCCCTGCTCCTCCCCCTCCTCTTCTCACCTCCTCTTCTCACCTCCTCCCCTCTCCTGTCTATTCATCACAGGGGATGACCTCCTCTCGGTCTGTGTCCACGGCCCAATCCTCTGTAACGCTGGCGGAAGCTTTTGGCAGTCCTCAGCAAAGAGTCTATAGCTGGCTGTGACCTGCCACCCTGCCCCACTCCTCTCTCTCGCTCCCTCTCTCTCTCCCCCTCTCTCTCTCCGCCCTCTGTCTCTATCCCCCTCTTTCTCTCCCTTTCCCCCTCTCTCTCCCTCTCTCCTCCTCTCTCTTCCCCCCTCTCTCTTCCCCCCCTCTCTGCCCCTCCCTCTCCCCCACCTCCTGCCCTCCCTCCCCTAAACCCCCTTCTCCCCACCACCCCCTTCCCCCTCTCTCTCTCTCTCCCCTCTCTCCTTCTCTCCCCTCTCTCCTTCCATCTCTCTCTCCCCTCCTACCCCACCCTCCCTCTCCTCCTCCCCTCCACCCCCCTCTACCTCTGTCTCTGCCCCTCTTTCTCTCTGTCTCTCCGCATTCTCTCTCTGCCCTCACTCTCAACCACCCTCCCCTTCTCTAGACACGCCTGCGAGGGCGTCTAAGGGGTAAAAGGAGCTAATAATGTTGATATAATATCAAGGGGGGTAGTTAGCGTGTATGCAGGAGGGGCTGGTTAGTGCTTGTGATGCCACATGCCCCTGCCCCACCACAACCACGTATTGGAGGAACTGACCCAACGGGTCTACACTTGGTCTAGTTATATTATAAAACTGATCTTGGATGTTTACATACTTATTTATTTGCCTGTTCGTTTACTTGTGTCTTTTTCTGTAATTCAGTTTTCAATGCGCAGCCTACTGGCCACTGTTTTCCATGAGCTGCGAGTTACGTAACCCCACCCCCGCGTAACTTGCACTCAGCCCTCCCCCCCTGGGCTCTGGATTGAAGCCGTTGAACACGCAGTAATTTGGTTGGGCTTCCGAAGTAAGGGGGCGCCGTCCAGTTGGGTATGGCTGCCCAGCCTGCAGCTGTCTGTCTTTTCACTACTTTCTTTCATTTTTAGTGTGTTAAAAAGTGTTTTGTTTGGACGTCTATTTTTTATGTGGGGGGGGGGGGGGGGGGGGGGGTGTAGGAGGAAACTGCTTTCCCTGTCCCTACCTAGGGCTGCTTTTCTCTGGGCAGCATCTTTGACCCGTCCTCGTGGCCTACCAGCGGGCCTGGAGTGGTGTTTCCTGAGGGGACCGGCCAGAACCATGGCTTCGGCGGCGGCACAGCGCTGGAGCGCTATCGCGGAGCAGAGCTGCGGGATTGTGGAGCGGAGCCTGGGATCTCTCGACGAGATCGCCAGTAGTGCCTTGATGTTGGCTTTGGAAGCCGTGGTCTCAGGTAAGGAAGCGGCCACTCCAGGCATCCCAAACCGCTGAGAGGATTCTCCTGACGCCGGAGCACCATCACCCGGCAAGGACGGCCTGGAACATCGGGCCGCCGTAGTGGCGACTGCGGAGGCCTCAATAGGTCCGACTGTGGGTGGACAAGGGGATGGGGACTGGACTTTGTGCCTTCCCTCACAGTGGGAACCATTGTGGGGGAATGTTTTTATGTTTATTGGTAAATTATTTAATGTTGTGTCTTATCTTTATCTGTGTGCTGCAATGGCAAGTCAAATTTCATTACATCAATTGGTGTATGTGATAATAAATGTCCTTTGTTTGCTTGTTAGGGTTTCAGAGGTCCCGCGAGGGCCAGAGAGGTCCCGAGAGCTGCTGAGGCCCGCCGACCGTTAGAAGCTGGCCCCGTCTGTGCCGCTCGCTCGCCAAGTTCAAGTCCACCATCTCCATCTCGGGGATTAGATCTCACATAGGAGATTAGTGGGCAAAATTAGGGCACATGGTATTGGGGGTAGAGTGCTGACATGGATAGAGAACTGGTTGGCAGACAGGAAACAAAGAGTAGGGATTAACGGGTCCCTTTCAGAATGGCAGGCAGTGACTAGTGGGGTACCACAAGGCTCGGTGCTGGGACCGCAGCTATTTACAATATACATCAATGACTTGGACGAAGGAATTCAAAGTAACATTAGCAAATTTGCAGATGACTCAAAGCTGGGTGGCAGTGTGAACTGTGAGGAGGATGCTATGAGAATGAAGGGTGATTTGGACAGGTTGGGGGAGTGGGCAGATGCATGGCAGATGAAGTTTAATGCAGATAAATGTGAGGTTATCCACTGGTAGCAAAAACAGGAAGGCAGATAACCATCTAAATGGCGTCAAGTTGGGAAAAGGGGAAGTACAATGGGATCTGAAGGTCTTTGTTCATCAGTCTATGAAAGTAAACATGCAGGTACAGCAGGCAGTGAAGAAAGCGAATGGCATGTTGGCCTTTATAACAAGAGGAATCAAATATAGGAGAAAGAGGTCCTTCTGCAGTTGTACAGAGCCCTAGTGAGACCACACCTGGAGTATTGTGTGCAGTTTTGGTCCCCTAATTTGAGGAAGAACATTCTTGCTATTGAGGGAGTACAGCATAAGTTTACATAGTTAATTCCCGGGATGGCGGGACTGTCATATGCTGAGAGAATGGAGCAGCTGGGTTTGTACACTCTGGCGTTTATAAGGATGAGAGGAGATCTCATTGAAACATATAAGATTGTTAAGGGATGGAACACGCTAGAGGCAGGAAACATCTTCCCGATGTTGGGTGAGTCCAGAACCCGGGGCCACTGTTTAAGAATAAGGTGTAAGCCATTTAGAACGGAGACGAGGAAACATTTTTTCTCACAGAGAGTAGTGAGTCTGTGGAATTCTCTGCCTAAGAGGGCGGTGGAGGCAGGTTCTCTGGATGCTTTCAAGAGAAAGCTAGATAGGGCTCTTAAAAATAGCGTAGTCAGGGGATATGGGGAGAAGGCAGGAAAGGGGAACTGATTTGGGATGATCAGCCATGATCACATTGAGTGGCGGTGGGCCAAATGGCGTACTCCTGCACCTATTGTCTATTGTCTATTGCTCCCCCTCTCCATCCCCCCTCTCTTTCCCCCTATCCCCCGCTCTCCACTACCTCTTCCCCCCCCCCCCCTCCACTCCTCCCTCTCCCTCCCGCCACTCCCACTCTCCCTTTCTCTGTCCACGAGATAGGACGGGCGTGGGGTAAAAGGATGGTGACATCACAATGGGTCCGCCCGCGCCGCCCGCTGCACACTGTTTTCCATGTGCCGCCTGCTGCGCACTGCTTTCTACATGCTGCAAGTTACGTCATCACCCCCCCCCCCAGACTCGCCGTAATTTGCTCGCCGCTCGCTCACAATCCACTCGTACTCGGCCAGTCGTCCGCTCCGCCCCCAGCCCAGCCACCCTTCCCCTTCGGGCTCTGGATTGAAGCCGCTGAACACAGTAATTTACACTTAGTTTCTTCTTGTAAAATGAAGTCAGGCTCACTCTGTGTTAATTGTGGGGGAGAAATTAATCACAGACTAAATTAGATCAATTTTAAGATTGGTGGTTTATTTGTGTTCTTTTATAAATGTCCTGTTTTCACTTAAAATGAATGATACACTTTGTGTTTGAACATTATACAGTGAACGGTTAATAGTTTGAACAGAAATATAGCAAGAAAGAAAGATGCAATGTTTTACTTATATTCACATGCATGAAACCTAAAATCCTTGTGTATTCTGCTTGTACACATATAATTCAGCCTGCAAATGAAGTAGTAACCAATAATTATAATCTTATTGTAAGGAGAGACCAAACAGGTTAGATTTGTTTATCGTGGAGTGGAGGATGCTGAGGGGTGACCTGACAGGGCCTGTCCCACTAACTGGACTTTTCAGCAACTGTCTTTGACCTTCAAGCTCGAGGGCACTTGCCGGAAAAACCTCGAGCTGGATCAACCGTCAGCGATGAAACTGTGAGCCGGATCGACCGTCTGCGTGCGCGCGTGCGCACACACACACACACACACACACACACACACACACACACACACACACACACACACACACACACACACACACACACACACACACACACACACTGCAAAGGCGGAGGCCAGGGAAAGCGGGGGAGCGATGTCTGAAATTCACACCCACGATGAACAGGAAGATAAAAGACGGCTGGCACAGTTATGATAAGTCCTTTATAGAGCACGGAGAGGGGGGGAGAGAAGGGGAGCAAGGGGGGCGAAGGGGGGGTGGTAAGAAGGAGTGGAAACACTCCTTTTTTTCCATGGTGACCTTTTTTTTACTCGTGGGTATTTTTCAGCATGTTGAAAAAAACGCCATGACCTCGCTGAGGCCTCGAATACACGGGAACTACTTTTGAGCATGGAGGAAAGTTACAAAGACCTCCTTGGACCTCGTGTCGACCATGCTGCGAGTATGAGTCGAGGGCAAACTCACCTAAACTTGCAAATTAAGTCTCGCAATGGGACAGGCCCTTTAAACTATGCAGCGGATAGCTAGGTGAACTGTAAAAAAATGTTTCTCTTATGGTGGTGTAGTCTAAGATGGCATAGGTTGTAGGTGAGAGGTAGGTGGTTTGGCGGAGATCTGAGGGAATTTTTTTACTCACAGGTGGTTGTACTCTCTTGCGCTGCCTGATTAGGTAGTGAATTCAGATATGTTCATGGCATTTAAGAAGCATCTAGACAAGCACTTGAATTACCAAAACATGGAAGGCTACAGACTTAATGCAGGTAAATAGAACTCGTGTAGATAGGAACACATGGACTTGATGGACTGAAGAATTTGCTGTATAATGCGATCATTAATAATGGCCCAAAATGTACCCTTTAGCTGTACTTCTGTAGTGAAGTCCTTTTCTTTTAGCTTATACATTTTTCAAGTAACTTTTCTCAATTAAATCATATAATCAATTTGGCCCCCAGTATACAAATAGTGTTTCCTAATTCTTCAATCATATTATTTCCAATTTTCAGTATGATGCACGTTATAGTTTAGCGACCTGTGCCAGAAAATACTGTGTACTGTGTAGAGCCTCTGTACTCTATCAAACTTACATCGGTTTAACTGCTAACTATTATTTCAATTCACTTGTAATTCCCATGATGATTGTGAATGCAACTCACCACAGCGATTGTTTGAAGCTGAAGTTTTAATTAATTTTGGCAAGATTAATTTAGAAAAGGTCTAAATTTAAAGCAAGAAGTAAGGAGTTAGATGTTGTCAATAAGAGAGAAGGTAATACTTCTTAATCCCTATTCCAAGTTTATCTTTTAAATGTTCATATTTGTTTTAACTGCAGTATCAACATTGTTCTCTATTGTGAGGCCAACTGCAAAGTATTCATGAAGGAGGTGAGCTGAATAAGAAGGTTGAATAAAGGATGAAGGTGCATAAAGGTTTAAGGTCAGGGAAGGAGAGGGAGCCGAGAGGTGAACGAAGTGGAAGGTGCAGAATTGGGTGGTGGTAACGATGTGGACCGAGAGAAAGGTGGGTGGGTCTTCAGTGGCTACCCCTATGTTACAAAATACACGTTGTTATCTTCTGCTCCTGAGAACTGCCATGGATGGAGTAGACCCCAAAGGATTGCCAAGAAAGAACGTTCATTGTAATATTTGCTATGATTAACAGACCAAACACCAACCACAGCTTAACCTACGGGGTGCTGCAAGTATCACAGGTAAGTACAAGTATTTATGGAACCAGTTAACAGAGAATGTTGGATAAATATTGGTGTCGCCCATCTGCCATTTTAAATGTAACATGTGTTGGTTAATGGTTCTCCTAAAATAATATACAGAGGAAATTATTACAAATTGACAATAGTCAGTATGATATGCTATTTTTGTCTGGAGATACTCAGATATATTGTTTTGTTTTTGAATCTATGCATTTCTAACTAGAATTCTAAATGCTGTTTCAACGTCAACTTTAACTGGATAAACACAGGAAGATGTTTCAAAAGCAATATTTATCATCAATGTGAGAACAATTTATGTATCCAAAATATCCTATGTAGGTCAAGGTTTACTGCAAACATTTACTAAACCATGTTCCATTATTAGTTTCTCGTTTTATGCTGCTGATCAAGGTACAATATAGCTCAAGGAAATGTATTGTATATTGTTCTCCGTCATACCTACGTTTGTTCTAAACATGTATGTGTAGGGTGAAACTCTTCAAGATTTACAGTACATCCCAGAGCCTTTAAATGTTTATTAAAACGAGTAAACACTGTATTATACTATAAACATGTATAATATACTGCAGCTAACATGACACTATTATGCAAGAAGATACACAACATTTATGGAAGAATTGCTGAATAACGCCATGGCTGTGCAATATTATAACACAATAGTCGATTTCAAGATAAAGATTTTCCCACCCAAACCATACCCATTTGAATGTTCAGATCATAAAACATTGTTAGGTTTACTAATAAACATTTTGTTCCAAATCCTCACCGTATGTTCTTGATAGGCTGAATCAACTGTGGTGGTTGAAATTTATGAAATCTAGAGTGCAGAATTTTATTAGATCAGAATCACACTTTATTCACCAAGTATGTTTTGCAACATATGAGGAATCTCATTGGCCAGGTCAGTCATACAATTAAAAGTACCAGATCACTCAAAAACACATTTTAACATGAACATCCACCACAGTGACTCCTACGCATTCCTCATTGTGATGGAAGGCGAAATAAAGTTCAAGTCCTTCCCTTAGTTCTTCCTTGGTCGAGCCCCCATTGACGGGATGTTCTTGACTCCTGTAGCCGGCGGAGTTCGGGCCCTCCGTGTCGAAGCGATCCACTCCTGCATCGGGGGGGGGGGGGGGGGGGATGTCAGCTCCTCCTGTGCCAGGCGATCGAACCTTCGCGATGGGACTGGTCGAACCTTCTGCGATGTTGGAGCTCCCAACTCGGCCTCACCTGAGACTGCGAGCCCTTGATGGTGATTCCGTGGTGGTCGCGGTGGGAGCGATCCCAGGCAAGAGATCAGCTCCGGTGTTAAGTCCGTGCCCCGTGGTGGGGCTCACGACAGTCTGAGGAGGCTTCCAGCTTCATCGATGGAAGGCCGCAGTGCCCGGAGAATGTGATCCGAAAATTGATCACATCTCCGGGAAGGTAAGAACCTGAAAAAAAGTTTCCCCCGATCTCCTCCCCCCTCCCCCCACATAAAACAAACCGATGAACATTAAAAAAAAAACATTTAACAAACCCAAAAATACCAAAAAGAGTGAAAAGACGAACAGACTGCCGGCAGAACAGCCATCTCCCCGGCACCCCTGGTGGTCTTACATGAGTATATATTTTGCATCAAACCTGGGCAAGAACTTCACGGCGAATGGACAGAGGGATCTAGGAGTGCAGGTACATGGTTTCCTGAAAGTGGTGTCACAGATAGATGAGGTGATAAAGAAGGCTTTTGCTACATTGTACTTCATCAGTCAGGGTATTTCGTATGGAAATTGGGATGTTATGTTACAGATGTACAAGACATTGGTGAGGCCATTTTTGGAATGTTGTGTTCATGTTTGGTCACCCTCCTAGGAAGGATGTTAAGGTGGAAAGAGTGCAAGCAGATTTAAGAGGGTATCGCCATTCAACCTCTTCCGATGATCTGAGCTATGGGAAGAGGTTGAGCAGCCTTTATACCTTGGAATGCACGAGGTCGAGGGATGATCTGAAAAAGGTATATAAAATCACGAGGGGAATAGATAGAGTGAAGGCCTATCTATTCTTTTATCCAGAGTAGGGGAATCAAGAACCAGAGGGCATAGGTTTGAGGTGAGTGGGACAAGAATTAATAGGAACCTCCGGGACTTTTTCCACACAGAGTGTGGTGCGTATGGAACCAGAAGAGGTATTTGAGTTTGGTACTATAATAAAATTTGTAAGGCATTTGGACAGGTACATTGATAGGAAAGATTTAGAAGGATATTGTACAAACACAGGCAGGTGGGACTAGCATAGATGGAACATCTTGGTCATCATGGGCAAGTTGGGCTGAAGAACCAGTTTCTGTGCTGTATGTTTCTATTCTCATCTAAAAAATTGAGATGCAACTTTGATGTGGCCATCAAAAAGGCGAAGGACTTTCGCTCTGAACTGGAGGATGAAACTGACTTTTGCCACAGCTACCTGTGGCAGGGCATGCATGTCATCACATCCTACAAGACAAAACCAGGGGTCAGCTCAAGTGGCAATGAGGCATCGCTCCTGGAATAGGTCAATGCATTATTCGCATGCTTTGATAGAGGAGACTAATGTACCATCTCAGGCTCCCGTAGTATTGGTATTACTTACAATCCCGATGGTATTGCAATCTCAGTCACTGAAGCCAATATTGGAAGATTCTTCGGAAGAGTGAACCCACGGAAAGCATCTGGTCATGATGATGTACTTCGGCACATTCTCAAATCCTGAGTGGTTTAACTGGATGGAGATTTTGTGGACACGTTCAACCTCTCATTACTGAGGTCTGAGGTCCCCAACTGCTTTAAAAGGGCATCGATAATACCAGTGCCCAAGAAGAGTAAGGTGACTTGCCTCAGTGACAACTGACCATTGGCACTAACATCCATGGTGGTGAAGTGCTTTGAGAGTTTGGTTGTGGTGAATATCAACTCCCACCTCAGCAACACCGGACCCTGCTACAATTTGCCTATCATCACAATAAATCAATGGAGAAGCAATCTCGTTGGTGCTCCACTCTGCACTGGACCACTTAGATAATAAAAACATATATTAACAAAAAGCTGGAGCAACTCAGCGGGACAGGCAGCATTTCTAGAGAGAATGAATGGGTGACGTTTCGGGTCGAGACCCTTCTTCAGACTGGTTATGTATAAGGGAAACGAGAGATAAACACGATGATGTAGTCCATTGTCAGAGGAATCATCATCTATTTCTCGCGTTTCCCTTATACCTAACCAGTCTGAAGAAGGATCACAACCCGAAACATCACCCATTCCTTCTCTCCAGAGATGCTGCCTGTACCGCTGATTACTCCAGCTTTTTGTGTCTATCTTTTTAAACCAGCATCTGCAATTCCTTTCTACGCATAAACACGTATATGTCAGGCTGTTGTTGATAAACTACAGCTTGGCATTCACCATCATCATCCCCTCCAACCTGTTATTAAGCTCAGGAAACTAGGTGTCTGTGCATCTCTTTGCAACTAGATCCTTGACTTCCTCATTAACAGAAGCCAATCGGTATGAATTCAGCAACTTGAACGTCTGGAAATTAAGGAGTGGTGAACACTGCCCCAAACATCAAGGGTAGTGACCTCACCATCACCATCTAAATCTTTCCTATCAATGTACCTGTCCAAATGCCTTACAAATTTTATTATAGTACCAAACTCAAATACCTTCACCATCATAAGGGGTGCTGCCTCAAAAATGCAGCCAGCATCATCAAGGATCCATACCACTCTGGCCATGCTTGCAGTTCATTCCTGCCATCAGAAAGAAGGTATCGGAATCTGAAAACTGTAATGTCCAGGTTCAGGAACAGCTTCTTCCCAACAACCATTGGGCTATTTAACGCTACGAACTCCAACTAAACTCTGAACTATGAACAGCCCAATTTTACTCAGGACTTCAGGCTTTTTTTTGCACTATATCTTTTTACATTTATTGATTTTTTGTTATTTATTATTGTATCATAACTACCATGTTTACAAATCTGATCTACTGCTGCAAGCAATAATTTCATACTTCCATTCCATGCATATGACAATAAAAGACTCGACTCTCTATGAGAATGTAATCAGAATGCATCAGCAATAAATGTCAACATTGTCAGATTTACAGAGTTAACTTTTCTTTTTAAGTACTTTTATGCAGATAGTTATGTTATAACACCTTTTCCATATTGCTATTTGGATATAATGCAATACAATTATTTGAGAACAATGTTTGGTTCAATGGTACTTTATTATTGAATGCACCAAGGTGCAGTGAAAATTCCTTTTTTGCATACAGTGCAATAAAAGTATTACTATACATAACCACAATCTTAGATATGTACAAATGTACAGGAATAGTACATTAAGCTTATAGGACTTGATATTACAATCTCTACTATAATTGGCACCTTCTTAATATATTGAGTGGGGGTAGGGGTAAAGACTTCTTTGGGGTCATCAGGTGAGCATCCTCCTCCCTTGGTGTTTCGTTGATAGGCCCATGACACCCCCAGAGTGCTCAACAGCAACACCTGGCATCCCAGGTGCTCTCCCCTCCGTTTTACCCATCTTGCTGGTCATTTTGCAGCCCAGTTAAAGTCCTACCTCTTCAACCACAGCCAGTTGCTGCTTCGCTCGGCAGCCTCTGACAGCGACCTGACAGCTTGCGGAAGGCCTGTCCTCGAACTCCCATTCCCTTCAGGAGTCTGGTTGTTGACATGGCTACAAACCCTCTACAACCAGCCTACAGGGAGCACCTGGGTACGCCAGCCACGTTGTCCTGCCTCAGCTGCTAAGTCTGAATACTTCAGACATTTACGTTCATGCGCTTCACCAACTGCAGCCTCCCAAGGCAGAGTTAACTCCACGATGTACAGGGACTTCTGTGAGGTTGACCACAAGATCAGGTCTGTCCTCAGATTAGTTGTGATGTTCTCTGGTGGAAAGATGACCTTCTGTTCTAGATCAGCCTGCATTTTCCAGTCCTGGGCAGTGTCCAGGAGGGTTGGTTTCTTTATTGCGAATGGCTTCTCTGGACGTTGTCCTGCCTTTTCAAAAGGGATAGTGTTCGTGAAACCAGGCGTTGGGGGAGGAAGGGCATTCTCCATCCATCCAAGGTAATTGGTAGTTGTCGCAGGACCTGTTTGTGCATCCAGGTGTAACGGCCTTGTGAAAGACTTGTTTTAGCAGCCAGTGAGGATGTGCCTTAATGTTGCTGGGGTTTGGCAGTACAAAAATAGTATATAAGAGTCCCCATGTTTTGCCGCCATTCTTCCTGAGCCAAGTCATTGTTATAAATGTAAAGTTCTTAACTAGGTCATAAGTTCTTAACTAGGACCTATTGTCTTGGTTGTGTTGCAGGGTCAGCAAAGTTGTTTGTGTCCGCCACCGCTGGATGCCGCTGCAGGCCTCATCTGATCCACTTGCTAGCCCTTTTGGAGCAACATGCGACCTAATCGAGCCCCATGTTGCTGCAGAACCTCCAGCGGTCCGGACACGTCGGCCCGTGAATTGACGGCCTTCGCCTCACCTGGCCACCATTCAGTCTTCATGTACCTCATACAGCCAACCTCGTAGCGTCCACAGAGCTTTTGAGGGTGTGGGAGGAAAGACCCCAAACCGTTTACCAGCACCTTTGTTTCTCTGCATCTGCCTCTGCTGCCACCGCCATTTTGAATCTGAACATATCCACTTGACCAGCTTCAGAGACTGACTGCCGCTCTCTCTTCACCCTCCTCTCTAGCCCTTGGGTATGAGCAGGGCTTGGTGGCTTGTCTCTTGTGGTCTGGTTTCCCAGCTCCATAGCACCGGACGAGCCAGGCCTGCTGCCAGGATAGAAGGTGCAGCACCGGGGTCTGCAACATTAGTGATATTTCCAAGGTGGAGATTCAGAAGTTTGATAGATTTCCTGTATGGAACACCACCCTATTGGGTGCACAATGATGCAACAGTTAGTGATGCTGTCTCCCCGCTCCAGCAACCCAGGTCCTGAATTTGTATGTCACTGAGATACACTTTAATACATTTGCATTACGCTGGGCAAATTGATCATAACACAATTGCTAATAGAAGCTAGAGAACTGCTTACAACTTATTTAGGAAACTGCAAAATAGAGAAAAAGCTGTCATGCAAAACAAAAACAGTCTAGGACCTTTCCATGTTACCGCCACACAGTAATCTTGTGAAATGATACTCTAAATAATATAACATAGAGCCATTCATAGTTTTTGCTTGCAGTAACACAAATAAACTTTTGGCTGTTTAAAAGGGCTTTGTTTTTAGGAAAAGAACTTTGCTTTTGCGGGTCAATAAACTCTCTCACCCCTTATCCTCTTTTCTCCATTGACACAATTGTTTACTAATCTGATTTTCTATAATACAAGGTTTCTTGGGAATGCAACTATCATTGAATTAGTACTGGTAGAACTGTCCCAATGGATAATCTTGGAGCAATAATCTACTGGAGGAAGACACAAAATGCTGGAGTAACTCAGCGGGACAGGCAGCATCTCTGGAGAGAAGGAATGGATGACGTTTCGGGTCGAGTCCCTTCAGACTGATGTCCGGGAATTGTCAGGACAGAGATAGAATGTATTCAGTGGACCTTGATCGAAAACAGCAACAATTTATTTCACCCCAGAGATTCTGCTGGACCTACTGAGTTCCCCCAGCAGATTGCTTGTTGCTCTATATTCCAGCACCTGCAGTCTCTTAGGTGCGCATAAACTTGATGTAGGTGGTATATTTACAAGGGGAGGATTTGTACAATCAGTTGTTCAGGGTGTAATTTAGCATCATAAGAAGGAACATCTGGGTTCATGCTTCAAGTGGCTTGCGAAAGAGTGTGGGCAGGATTGATCACTTTTACAGGTGGGAACGAGCTCCTTCAAATGATCACCATGATTAGTTGCATTTAGAATCACGAGGAGAATTATGTCAGTTGAAGATACAGTTAAACCCTCTGTATGCCAGATAGAGTTCAGAGTATCTTCAGGTACAGGTAGTTCTGCTACAATGCACATTTCCATACACAAATTGGGTGTGTTGCAAGTATTGAATCGAGGAACACCAGTTGAATTTCTAGCGCAAAATTTGTTACGACATGGTTTTGATGGGGAGCAGCCCTTGCATTGCGAGGGATTTTCATTTCTAGAAAATAGCCGCTCGGAATTTTCCACAATGCGGTCATATCATCTGTGTTTGTGTAGAAAAACAAAAATTAAAAACAATATTTTATGTTTACCTATGTACTTTTTATCACGCAGGAAATTTTATTTTGTATTTCAAACTTTTAGGAATTCTGTGAGACTAAAGCCCCTGTCCCACTTAGGTGTCCTTGGCACGCTAATTATGCGACCTCATGGTTGCGTTGAGGCTCGACTGTCTCGCGAAGGTCGCTGACAACTTTATGCTTCCGCACGGCCGTCTGGAGCGCGTGACGTCATTTGAAGATGGACACAAAATGCAGGAGTAACTCAGCGGGACCGGCAGCATCTCTGGAGAGAAACAATTGGCGTATGTTTTGGGTCGAGACCCTTCTTCAGTCTGAAAGAAGGGTCTTGACCCGAAACGTCATCCATTCCTTCTCTCCAGAAATGCTGCTGGTCCCGCTGAGTTACTCCTGCATTTTGTGTCCCCGCTTTGTTTTCAATTTTCTTGGACCCGCTCTGGGAGTAGAAGTGGGGACGTGAGCCCCAGGCCGAGCTCGGCGATCGTTTGCCTGCTTCTGCTGCTGTTGTTGAAGTTGACTGCATGGGTAACAAGCAGCACTATGTTACATCTTCGTATTGACTTTACATATTACAGTGATATATACTCTCTTCCGTTTGACAATGACATTAATAATATGTGAAGATCACTAATGTGAAACTAGGACTAGCTAGAATCTTAATTTAATTTGCATGATAAATCAGGTGGAGTGCTGTGGACCCTAGAAGCCATATGTGATTATGATGTATGCAGTAGGAAGTGCAAAGCCACGAATCAACAGAAGGAGAAATGGGCATTCAGTATTTCCAGTTAATAAGTATAAAGGAAAGTTAGGGAAGGAATTAATTTGGAGTGTTTATTTTCTTCTTATTTTATTTCTGGAATAAAATGGCTGCTGTCTTGGCCAGTAAAAGAGGGAAATTGTGGATTGCTGGTAAATAACTATTAGGAGAATGTTGCAATATTGCAATAGATATGAGTCTTGATCAGGCAAAAAGATGTTTCAGCAACTTGTGTAACGTTCACCAAATGTTTTTAAGTTTTGCAATAAATATGTAAATTACCATGATCCGTGGAGTTGTATTAATAGCGAGATTAATGAAGCAAAATCTACCTGAAGACCCATATGGCATCTTTAACTATTACTTGGGACAGGTCCTTTCATATTCTGAATGTTTTTGGACCTATGTAAGGTTAGATTGTGTTGGCTGAAATGTTATGCTTCAAATAAGCATTAGTTGCTGTTCAGCTGTAGTGCCATAGAGGCCAGTTCGCTTCATTTTTAGTCTCCTTCAAACGTGTTTAAAACAGAACTGTCTTCAGCTGACATCCAACTGATGTATTTGTTACAGAAATCTCTGGATTGTTCATGAGACATTCCACTTCCTAGTCTTCTTGTGTGGCAATTGTATAATATGGTTAACATTTTGTTGATGTTCATTATAAAGACTTGTGAATGAACCCCAGATCCTTGTTAGTTCTATCTGCTACCATTTGTTCTTTATAAAATGGTGTTTCCTCTACTTGTGATTTACGAATTGTTTACTTTCAGCCTTGCACCACCAAATGTCAGAACACATACTTTCTATAGAGAACATAGCAAAACCGTGATTAATGCTTTGCAGCAGGTGTAACTTTATGGTGTGGCTATAACAATGGACATCACTAATCATTCTTGGAATAATAAATATTTTTTTAACTCTTAAAACCTGTTTTCCTTAAATTTGTTTTTGCTTTCATACTTCTCAAAACATAATTTACGATATATCTCAGTTGATAGATGCTATATCTCCATTTTGTGGACTTTGATGTCAGCTCTCCTCACTACCATGAATTATTGCATTGTGTTGATGATCTGGTGGTTGTTACTTTTGTTTAGGAATTACATTCAATATTGCTGGTTGTAGATTAATGTGTTAGTACTATATATATATATAGTACTAACACACGTGACAGCGTTTAGAAAAAAACGCTGCCACTTACGGCTGTGATTTTTGGCCAGCTTATTCAAAGTTCCACTCCGCTGCGCAGAACAAGAGGATTTTTCCCATCGATCAAACATAAAAGAGTTATTAATGTCTATAAAAAGTTGATATTCTCACTGCTGTTCCTGCTGGGGGGAAGGAATATAAAACCCAGAAGTATTGTGCTTCAGTCAGTCTCTGCAAGATGGGGGAAGTGAGAGGGTCACAACTCTCAGTCTGAGATGTGAATAACACTGAACATATGTCTACTAAACTGTGAGTGTGGTTTACTGACCTTGAGTGCCCTTAATGTGATTTGAAAATGAAAATGTGGTTGGTGTGAAGTAAAAGCACTGCAAATGGGTGGTGGGGTTTGGGTTGAAGTAAAAGCACTGCAAATGGTTGGGTGGGGTATTGAGTTGAAGTGAAAGCACTGCCAATGGTTGGGTGGGGTTTTGGGTTGAAGTAAAAGCACTACAAACGGTTGGGTGGGGTTTTGGGCTGAAGCAAAAGCACTGCAAACGGTTGGTGGGGGTTTTGGGTTGAAGTGAACGCATTGCAAATGGTTGGTGGTGGTTTTGGGTTGAATTAAAAGCACTGCAAACGGCTGGTGGGGGTTTTGGGTTGAAGTAAAAGCACTGCAAACAATTGGTGGTGGATTTAGGTTGAAGTAAAAGCACTGCAAATGGTTGGTGGGGGTTTTGGGTTGAAGTAAAAGCACTGCAAAGGTTGGTGGGGGGTTTTGGTTGAAGTAAACGCACTGCAAATGGTTCGTGGCGGTTTTGGATTTAAGTAAACATACTGCAAATGGTTAGAAGTCTAAACTTGACAACTTCCTGTTTGCACTGAATATTGATTTTAGATAAAACTCTACCACTTACGGCTGTGATTTTTGGCCATCTTACTCAGTCTCCCTCCGCTCATCAGGTGCAGACGATTCTTCCCATCAATGAAAAAGAAAAGTGTTATTAGTGTTTAAAAAATATAGAGAATCTCTCTCCTGTCAATCATGCCATGAAGGCCACACCTTTTCCGGTGGGAGGGGGGAGGGATTATAAAACCCGGAAGTGAGGGTGTGGCTCAGTCTCTGCATGATGGGGGAGGGAGAGGTCATGACTCTGTCTGAGCTGTGAATCAACTGAACACACTTAATGTTTACTGAACTGTGACTGTGGTGTTTTGTGTGGTGGTTTTATGGTGGATTCACCCTGCTTGAAATAGTATGAAACTGCATTTGAAAGTGGTGGCCTTGCACCCGGCATGAAATGGTTTGAAACTGCATTTGAATGTGGTGGCCTTGCACCCTGCATGAAATGGTATGAAACTGCATTTGAATTTGGTGGCCTTGCACCCTGCTTGAAGTGGTTGGAAACTGCACCTGAATTTGGTGGCCTTGCACCCTGCTGGATGTGGTAAGAAACTGCACTTGAATTTGCTAGCCTTATATCCTGCTTGAAGTGGTAAGAAACTGCACTTGAATTTGCTGGCCTTGCACCCTGCTTGAAATGGTAGGAAAATGGATTTGAATTTGGTGGCCTTTCACCCTGCTTGAAATTGCATTTCAAGGAATAGCCGTGAGTCAACTGCCAGCCCACCATTCGTGAGTGAGCTGCCAGCACATCAGGCTTCAGGGAATGTGCTGCCCACAACACCCATACCAGCGCTCCTGAAAGCCTCCCCCCTACTGGCCAGCAATATTGGAATTGGAGAGGTGGAATATTACGTTGGGGGACCAGCCCTCCCGTGTGAACATGGGACCCAACGGGTCACACTTAGTCTAGTATATATGTGGGGGGTGCTTTCTGGAGTGCTGTGGGCCAAAGGGACTGCTTTCCAGAGGACACACACATACACATACACACTCACACTCACACTCTCACGTGTACACTCAAGCACACACATGCACATACACTCGTACACACACACACACACACACACACTCACATGTGCACACATACACACACACACACACACACACACACACACACACACACACACACACACACACACACACACTCTCTCTGACTGAATCACACACCATATATATGGCAGTAAACCTTCTTGAATCTTCACATGGTTGAGCTCTGCTCTCCACTTTGGGGCTTCCGCAGTCAGCGGCACTTCCGCAATCAGCATGACCTCTGCACTTACCGGAAATTATGCAATCTGCGTGACCTTTGCACCCACTGGAAAATACGCTATCAGCATGACCTGTCCACTAAGTGGAAGTCACGAATTGAGCGAGAATTTTAAACCAAACACAGCCGGGCCTAATAAAGGCCTTCCACAAAGACCACTCCCTCCGCAACTTCCTTGTCAAGTTTTCCCTTCCCTCCCACTCCACCCCTTCCAAGGGCACTTTCCCTTGCAACTGCAAGAGATGCTACACTTGTCCCTTCACCTCCCCCATCCACTCCTTTCAGGGACCCAAGCAGTCCTTCCAAGTCCGACAGAGGTTCACCTGCACCTCCTCCAACCTAATCTACTGCATCCGTTGCTCCAGATGCCAGCTGATCTACATCGGTGAGACCAAGCGGAGGCTGGGCGATCATTTCGCCGAACACCTCCGCTCGGTCCGCAATAACCAACCCGACTTCCCGGTGGCTCAGCACTTCAACTCCCTCTCCCATTCTGTATCCGACCTCTCGGTCCTGGGGCTCCTCCACGGCCTGTGTGAGCAACACTGCAAGTTGGAGGAACAGCACCTCATATTTCGCTTGGGGAGTCTGCATCCTCTGGGCTTAAACATTGAATTTTCTCAATTCTGTTAACCCAGGCTGCCTCCTCCCCTTCCCACCTCTCCCTCAGCCCTCGGGCCCTGGCATTCCTTCTCTCCCTATCTCCCCCCCCCACCCAAGTCTCACTAGCTTCTCATTTTCACACTATAAACAGCTTACAATGGCCCGTTTCCTTTATCATCGATACTTTTTTGCATATCTTTCATTCATTGTTCTTTATCTCTCCACATCACTGTCTAAATCTCTCGTTTCCCTGATCCCTGACCAGTCTGAAGAAGTGTCTCGACCCGAAACGTCGCCTATCTCCTTCGCTCCTTAGATGCCGCTGCACCCGCTGAGTTTCTCCAGCTTTTTGTGTAACCCCCGGGCCTAATAAAGCATTTATTCCTTCCAAACACAGTCTGACCTAATAAAACTTATGGCGTTGTCATTAAGGGCTACCAAATCATTTATTGCAAGTACATTGCAGACTCACAGTTCAGTTGATTCACTGAGTAGAATGACATTTGTGGCCTCTCACCCACGATCTTGCAGAGTGACTGAGTCATGTCCAAGCATCCGGGGTTTTATAGTCCTGCCCCCCCCCCTCCCCCCCCCTCCCCCGGAAGGGGCATTGCCCTCATTGCGATGATTGATAGGTGAGAGGATCTCAAGGTTATTTAAACACTCATAACTGTTTTGTTTTTCATCAATGTAAAAAATCCTCGGGGCCTGCTCAGCGGAGGAGGACTGTGAGTAAGATGGCCAAAAATCATAGCAATATATGCTAGTGTTTTTTTCTACAATCAGTATACAGCACAGACAGGAAGTTGTCAACATGAGACTTTTAATTACATTGATGTTGCCAAATAGATTATGCATGCTGCACATTCCTTATATCACTCATACTGCTGATCCACCCACAGGCTTGATAATGATCTCCCCCCCTCTCTCCCCCCCTCTCTCCCCCCCTCTCTCCCCCCCTCTCTCCCCCCCTCTCTCCCCCCTCTCTCCCCCCCCCTCTCCCCCCCTCCTCTCCCCCCTCCCCCCTCCCCCCCCTCCCTCCTCCTCCCCTCTCCCTCCTCCCCCCTCCTCTCGACTAGCCGAAAGCATGGCGCCAAAAGCACCTATTATTTCCTCAGTAGAGTTGCTAATAAATGACTATGGATTCCAATCACTATATGTGAGTCTGATCATTTTCAACCCTGGTGTAGTTGCCATTATTGCTTATATAATCACATGCCGCCTAACCAAAGTCCTGTAAACCTGAAAAATGACTCTTAATCTCAATGCCCTGATCAATGAAGGCAAGTATATCACAGGCCATTTTAGACTCTCTATCTACTTGTTTTGGCACTTAATAGGGAGCTTTGGACAAAATCCCCTCTATTCATCAATGCCATTAAGGGTCTTGCAATTAACTATTATTTCCCCTTTCACTTGACGACATCACACACTTGCTCAGAGTAAACACCATCTGCCATTTCCCTGCACGTTTCTGTTGCTGATCTAGATCCTGCTGTATGTTTTGGCAGTGTACCTCCTTGTCCACAACTCCTGCAGCCAGCTCCTGATATATTTGCATGTATTTAGTGACTGCAACCAAAAATCAACATCTCTATTGTAACCTATTTTCCGAAGCAAAGATTGTGTGTGCACATTTCAATTTCTGGTGCATTTTCAATATCGTCAAAAAAGAAAAACAGGATATTAAGTTGACTTTGAACATAGAATTATGAATTGTTGTTTATGCAGAAAGAGTAATCTATTCAATTCCAGTGAATTATTTCAATTTGTGGATGAGTAGATACAAATAGAACTACTTAAAATAATAATTTCCGTTGATAGTGGAGAACAGCTGTATGCTATTAATTTGGATTTAGGGAGTGACAGCAGATCCAATTATATTCAGGTTCAATATTCAGATACAATGGTTGATTCACAACATTAATAACTTAATAAATCCAACATGATGTTGGAATTATTTCTTTAACAAAGAAACATCGTCTTTGTGAGCAAGTCTGGCTCAGATGTCCGAAAATAGTGATGAAAGCACAATCATATTTCATTATCTTTAATTACATAACCCAGTTTAGTAATTTATAAAACCATAAGATTTAATTTGGGATGCACCAAAGCACTAAGAAATATTGATGTATAATTGCACATAAAATTGTGAAGGTTGCAAAGTTCCATGAAAGTAGAGGAAGGAAGCAACAAGTAATTACATTGAAATATGTTACTTGGCTTAAGGCAGCACTGCACTGAAACCTATATGATGAATGGGGTTAAATAATTTTATTGGAAAAATGCAAACATAGCAGAAATTAAAATTGGTAAATCAATCTTGTGGATTCTGGAGATTAAATTACAGCTTTTTGATTTTGTTTGTGGGTTTGATTTATAATAAGAATTTTAAGAATTAAATTTCCCTGCATCTTTGCAAATATTTGTGCAATTTATTAAATATCATGCGAATTTTACATTGTCTAATAATTGCCTACTATACCTGAAGAATTTAGTTTTATTATGGAGAAATGTCTTATTTCCATTCCTTGTAAGGACTTGGAAGGACTTCACCCATAAATATATGACAATCTAATGTTACATAGAATCCCGCATCTAACAGGAGGTGGTGACTCCAAAAACAAACCCATCTTCTTTTACGGTGAGGCCAAGCTGAGAGTGCTTAAGACTGGGCTGAAACATTCACAAACACATTTCGCCTACAGTACGAAATAGATTATGCATTTTGGTTTTCTCCTGAGAGCTACATGTGTTAATCCAACCAAATCGGTTCACTCCACATGATATCTAGAAATGAATCTGGGCATTGGATACAGCAAAGGCTATGGGACTAGACAATAATCCAGCTGGAGGATTGAAAATTATACCCCAGAGCTAGCTGGTTTCCTTGAACAGTTCCAGTGCAGTTACAATGAACATCTTCTCAGCAATAGGGAAAATCTCCCAGCTATGCTGTGTTCATAAAAAAGCTGGGGTATTATCTATTCTAACCAGTCCACAGTATAATCATTCTGCTCTCATTCATTCATCAGCAATGTGATAGGTCATTGACAGTGGTATCAAGTCTCATTTATTAAGAAGAATACCTGCTTATGAATATCCTGTTCAGGTTTTGGGAGAATCACACTGCTCAAGAGCTCTTCATAGCCTTGATTAATGCCAGAGAAGAGATGGAAGTGACTGCTTTTTACATCAAGGCAGCATTTGATCATGTGTGCATTAGTGCACCTTGATAAAATTGGTTGGTAAATTTCAAGGGGAAAATATTCTAATGGTTGAAGTTATACAGCGCACCAAGTTGTTTATGGTTGTAGAAGGTTATTATCACAATCCCTGGGCAGCACTCAGTCAGCATTCTAGGCCCTGCCATTGTCAGCTGTTTCGCCAATATTATCCCTTCGAAAATGAGGTCAGAAGTGAGGGTGTTTGACAAGGACTACATAATCTTCTATTTCATTCATGTCTTCTCAGTAAACAGAATCCACATGTGCATGTGTCAGACCAAGACATCATTTGGGCATGGTCTGATCAATGGCAAGTAATATTTGCACCACAAATGTGCCAGATCATGACCCTCTCCAGCAAGAGACAAAGTAAGAAAGTCAATGGCATTACTATCATTGAGTCGGCTTTCACTGGAAACTCAACTAGTTCAGCCATTTAAACAATGTGGTTACAAAAGCTGGTCAATGTTTAGTTTGCCGCCGTATGTAACTACCTTCCTGCCACCTCAAACCCATTCTACCATTGTCAAGATAGAAGTCAAGACTAATGGAAGATTTTTCACTTGCCGAAATGAGTGCTGCTCCAACAAAGGTAATTACATTTTCCAGAACTAGGCAACCTATGCAATAAGTTTCCAATCCACTACCCTAAATATTCATGCCTTACACTGTTACCATATGGCTGCTATAATGTATAGTATCTACAAGTGCAGTGCATTTACTTGTGAGGCTAATTCAACAGCATTTCAGAAAGCCCCAGACAGTCAAGAACAGACAGCTGGTACTCCAGGCAACACAACAACCCGGTTTCAAAATATATCACTTTTTTATTGTCACTGGTTCAAAATTTTGGAATTCCTTTCCTAACGACATTATGGGGCTATCTTCATGAAAAGAACTGCAGTGGCACTTTTTAAATATTGGAAATAATTGACAAAAATTAGATATAGATGACAGCACGGAAACAGATCATTTAGACCAATTCATTCATGCCAACCAAGATGCCCACATATGCTAGTCCCATTTTTCCTGCGTTTGACCCATATCCCTCTTAACCTTTCTAATTCATTTATGTGTCTTTTATATGTTGTATTGGACCTGCCTCAACTACTTTTTCTGTCAGCTCATTCCATATATCTACCACTCACTGTGTGAAAAAGTTCTCCTCCAGGTTTCTAATAATTGTTTCTCCTCTCCCCTTAAGCTTATGGCCGCTAGTTCTTGAATCCCCTACCCTAGGGAAAAAAGACTCCATGCATTCACCCTATTTGTTTCCCTCATGATTTTATACATATCTGTCAGATCACTCCAGCCCCCTATACTTCAAAGAATAAAGTTCCAGAAAAACATTCTCTCAGCTTCCACCTTGTTAATCCCATTTACATTTTTTATATGTTTTAGTAAAGCCATTTAAACTTTCCAACAGGTTCCTTGACAGAGTAGGTGAAATAACTCCATGCACCCACCTGTACCCGAGGTCCACAATACCTTTGGGAAACAAAAATAGCTCAAGGAGTCAAAGAGAGTCAAAAGAGTTTATTGTCATGTGTCCCTGACAGGACAATGAAAATCTTTCTTTGCATAGCACAACAGAACATAGTAGGCATTGACTACAATTATATACGTAAATACACACATGAATTAATAAATTAATAAAGTGCAAATAACAGATGGAGGGAGATTAATGTTCAGAGTTCCGAGCCAAGTTTAATAGCCTGATGGCTGTGGGGAAGTAGCTATTCCTAAACCGGGTTGTTGCAGTCTTCAGGCTCCTGAACCTTCTACCTGAAGGTAGCAGGGAGATGAGTGTGTGGCCAGGATGGTGTGGGTCTTTGATGATGCTGCCAGCCTTTTTGAGGCAGTGACTGCGATAAATCCCCTCGATGGAAGGAAGGTCAGAGCCGATGATGGACTGGGCAGTGTTTACTACTTTTTGTAGTCTTTTCCTCTCCAGGACACTCAAATTGCCGAACCAAGCCACGATGCAACCGGTCAGCAAGCTCTCTACTGTGCACCTGTAGAAGTTAGAGAGAGTCCTCCTTGACAGACCAACTCTCCGTAATCTTCTCAGGAAGTAGAGGCGCTGACGAGCTTTCTTAATAATTGCATCTGTGTTCTCGGACCAGGAAAGATCTTCACAGATGTGCACGCCCAGGAATTTGAAGCTCTTGACCCTTTCAACCATCGACCCGTTGATATAAACAGGACTGTGGGTCCCCATCCTACTCCTTCCAAAGTCAACAATCAGTTCCTTGGTTTTGCTGGTGTTGAGGGCCAGGTTGTTGTGCTGGCACCATATGGACAGTTGCTCGATCTCTCTTCTATACTCCGACTCATCCCCATCAGTGATACGTCCCACAACAGTGGTGTCATCAGCGAACTTGATGATGGAGTTCGCACTATGACCGGCTACGCAGTCATGAGTATAGAGTGAGTACAGCAGGGGACTGGGCACACAGCCTTGAGGTGCTCCCGTGCTGATTGTTATGGAGTCTGACACATTTCCACCAATACGAACAGACTGTGGTCTGTGAATGAGGAAGTCGAGGATCCAATTGCAGAGGGATGCGCAGAGACCCAGTTCTGCGAGTTTTGTAACCAGCTTGGAGGGGATGATTGTGTTAAATGCCGAGCTGTAGTCAATGAATAACAGCCTGACATATGAGTTTTTGTTGTCCAAGTGGTCCAGAGCGGAGTGGAGAGCCAGCGAGATCGCGTCCACTGTTGATCTGTTGTGGCGGTAAGCGAACTGCAGTGGGTCCAGGTTTTTGTCTAGGTAGGAGTTGATTTGCGCCATGATCAACCTCTCGAAGCACTTCATCATCACAGGCGTTAGTGCCACAGGTCGACAGTCATTGAGGCACGTCACCTTGCTCTTCTTGGGCACCGGTATTATTGATGCCCTTTTGAAGCAGGTGGGAACCTCAGAAGTGACAGGTTGAAAGTGTCCGTAAAAACTCCAGCCAGTTGGTCCGCACAGGTTTTTAGGACATGACCAGGTATGCCATCAGGTCCAGACGCTTTTCGAGGGTTCACCCCTCTGAAGGATTTCCTGACGTCGGCCTCTGTGACTGAGACTGAAATACCATCACAGCAATCACAGATGCAAAATTAATTGTAAACTAAACATTCAATTCGGTGAAGATTTTGCTATCAAAACAGTGAAGACGCCAACATTTCAGATTATTATTTACGGAAAAAATGCACAACATCTGGGGACGACTCATTATAAGATAACTAAAAAGTCAAAATTTACAGTGCAATCCATTCCTCCATAAACTATGCAAAAGTAATATTTTTACACAAGAGATTCCTTATTCAAATATATGAAATGGTGTTAAGTCCCTACGGTAATACAACTAAACTTGCCACAGATTGTAAAGACCTATCCACTTAAGTTTCTGGGGAATGGTACTACAAAGAGGTTTGATATTTCTCGAGATCGACCTTTCAAAAAAATGTGAAATTTCAGACTGAAATCTGCATCTTATATGATATGACATGGCATTGTGGAAAGCAAGGTACTATATGGTGCCAGGTACAGTAGCATTTATCACTCATCATTGTTTGTATTAGGTCACCATATTTAGATGGATCACCTGGACAATGTTGTACCGTTTCATAATGTGCTTTTGTCCACTTGGCAATTCATGTGGTCCAGATATTGGGGAGAAGAAAATATTTTCATGAATGCTGCTCTTTACTCTAGTTAAACATATGGCAATTTAACAACAATGACAAACCACCAACAACTTCTTCTTTCGTGTGGCGTGCACAGCCTAAAGTTGTAGGACAACTTGTTCTATTTGATCTTCTGTTTGTGCACGTCGAGTTGATTGCATTAGTCAAAACAGGGCGGACCATGTGAAGGTTGCAATCTTCCACCCCACCACCAACAACAATAAAACCGCAGTGAACATTGGGGCCCTCAATTAGGACATAAGAGTCATGGAGAAATCTTCACTGTGAACCCAGAAGGTGGGTACCCATTTCATTCTCAAGAGCTAATTACAGCTATTTAAAAGCTACCTAATGGTAGGCTTGGGAGAAAGGTGGAAGATTTTGAACAAATGACTGGTGCATGTAAATAGTGGAGTGTATTTCAACACTTCATAGTAACACATTTACACCACTGTTTATAAAGAAGGAAATGTTTTACAAGTTAAAATGTCAATTTATATTCATGAACTACAAAGTAAATGTTGCTCATAAACAAATTTTAGAAATCTTTCAAAAAACAATAAAAACAAGGAAGGAAGGAAAGCAGGAAAATAATTTTAATCATAAATGGCAGTTATTATTTAAACAAAATGTAATCTCTTCAATGATACTTGGCATCGTTTTCTGCAGACATCTATTCTTTAAATCATGACATTTCTCATGGTGCGCTTCTGTGAAGTGAAGACATTTCAATGTTTGTGGAGAGTGAGAAAGACCACAATATATTTCTGCTAAGCACAAGTGGAGTGTAAACATATGTTCCACTATAACAATTACAGCACGGAAACAGGCCTTCTCGGCCCTTCCAGTCCGTGCCGACCATTTATTTTCCCCTAGTCCCATCTACCTGCACTCAGACCATACCCCTCCATTCCCTTCCTGCCCATATACCTATCCACTTTACTTTTAAATGTTAAAATCGATCCTGCCTCCACCACTTCTGCTGGAAGATCATTCCACACAGCCACCACTCTCTGAGTAAAGAAGTTCCCCCTCATGTCACCCCTAAACTTCTGTCCCTTAATTCTCATGTCATGACCTCTTGTTTGAATCTTCCCCACCCTCAATGGGAAAAGCTTATCCACGTCAACTCTGTCTATCCCTTTCATCATTTTAAAGACCTCAATCAAGTCCCCCCTTAACTTCCTGTGCTCCAAAGAATAAAGACCTAACTTGTTCAACCTTTCTCTGTAACTTAGTTGCTGGAACCCAGGCAACATTCTAGTAAATCTCCTCTGTACTCTCTCTATTTTGTTGACATCCTTCCTATAATTAGGCGACTAAAATTGTACACCATACTCCAGAATTGGTCTCACCAATGCCTTGTACAATTTTAACATTACTTCCCTACTCCTATATTCAATGCTCTGATTTATAAAGGCCAGCACACCAAAAGCTTTCTTTACCACCCTATCTACATTCAATTCCACCTTCAGGGAATTATGCACAGTTATTCCTAGATCCCTCTGTTCCACAGTCACTATATAAAAACAATACATGGCACTGATGTTGAACAACTAACTGCCCACCCAGAGGGGGCTTTTATTGTTGCTGGCGATTTTAACCACTCCAACCTAAAAACTGTGCTCCCCAGATTCCACCAACATGTCTCCTGCCCAACCAGAGGTAATAATATTTTGGACCTTGTATATACTAATATTACTGAAGCATACAAAGCCCTTCCCCTCCCCCACCTGGGACAGTCTGATCACCTCTCTCTGTTCCTGCTCCCCAAATACACACCTCTGATCAGACGTGTGAAACCTACCGTGAGGACAGTGAAGGTCTGGCCTGAGGGGGCTGTCTCTGTCTTACAGGAACAGTTTCAGCAAACAGACTGGAGTGTGTTTGCCACCCAGGCCACCTTTAACTCCCATGTGGACATAAATTCATACACCTCAACCGTCCTGGACTACATAAAATTCTGCACTGATAACGTCACCACCCATAAAGTGATAAAGACCTTCCCTAATCAGAAGCCGTGGATGAGCAGGGAGGTCAGACTCCTGCTGAAGGCTCGAGACGCCGCTTTTAAATCTGGCGACGCTGAGGGATACAGCTCATCCAGGGCCAATCTGAAAAAGGGAATTAGGATTGCCAGACTCAATCACAAACAGCGGATTGAGGAGCATTTCCGAGACAACTCCGACCCTAGGCGCATGTGGCAAGGTATTAAGTCCATGGCCGACTACCATAAAATCAACACCCCCTCCCCAGACAACGCCTCCCTCCCTAACGAGCTAAACCACTTCTATGCTCGCTTTGACCGGGACAACAAAACTCCAGCCATTAAAGTTGCTCCACCCCCGAATGAACAACCCCTCAGTCTCTCCACCTCTGCTGTACAAGACGCACTGAGCAAGGTGAATGAGCACAAAGCTGCCGGCCCCGATGGCATCCCCGGGCGGGTGCTCAGGGCATGTGCTGGACAACTATCCCTGGTCTTCACTGACATTTTCAATCTGTCACTGGCCCAGGGTGTCGTCCCCACCTGCCTCAAGACATCTACCATTGTGCCAGTGCCCAAACACTCAGCGACAGGGAGCCTCAACGACTACCGGCCAGTGGCACTCACCCCTGTCATCGCTAAGTGCTTTGAGCGGCTGATCCTGGCTCACCTCAAAGCCAGCCTCCCCCCCACATTGGACTCCCACCAATTCGCCTACCGGACAAACAGGTCTACAGAGGACGCCATATCGGCGGCCCTACACTCTGCCCTGACCCACCTGGACAGCAACAACACCTACATCAGGCTGCTGTTTATTGACTTCAGCTCCGCCTTTAACACTGTCATACCCGCTAGCTTGATCACCAAACTTAGCGGTCTTGGCATCTCCACCTCCCTCTGCAATTGGACACTGGGTTTCCTCACTAACAGACCACAGTCTGTTAGGGTCAACAACCTCACCTCCTCCACTATAACACTGAACACCGGCGTGCCACAGGGCTGTGTGCTCAGCCCTCTCCTCTACTCCCTCTTCACGCATGACTGCATCCCCAAGTATGGCTCCAACGCCATTATAAAATTTGCCGATGACACCACGGTGGTAGGATTGATTAGTGATAATGACGAATCAGCCTACAGGGAGGAGGTCCAGCTCCTGGCCACCTGGTGTGCCAACAATAACCTCGTCCTCAACTCCCAGAAGACGAAGGAAATCATTGTTGACTTTAGGAAGAACAGAGGGGGCAGACACACCCCCATCCATATAAATGGGACTGAGGTGGAGCGGGTCTCCAACTACAAATTCCTCGGGGTACACATCTCGGAGGATCTGTCCTGGTCCGTCAACACCTCAAAGCTGATCAAAAAGGCACAGCAGCGCCTTTACTTTCTGAGGAGGCTCAAAAAAGCCCACCTGTCCCCCCGGATCCTGACGAACTTCTACCGCTGCACCATTGAAAGCATCCTGACCACCTGCTTTACGGTATGGTACAGCAGTTGCACCGTGGCAGACAGGAAGGCACTACAACGGGTGGTGAAAACCGCCCAGTACATCATCGGTGCCCCGCTCCCTGCCATGGATGCCCTCCACCGAAAACGGTGCCTGAAGCGGGCCGGGAAGATCATCAAGGACCCCTCACACACTAACCATGGACTGTTTGCCCTCCTCCCATCAGGGAGGCGGTACAGGAGCCTCAGGTCCCGCACCAGTAGGACGAAGAACAGCTTCTTCAACTACACCATCAGACTGCTGAACTCGGAGCCCAGCTGATAGACTTGTCTGTACCCTGTATTTATTTATTTCCGTACTGCTACCACTGCACTCTGTATTTATTTTTTCATATCGCTATCACTAAGAATGACGCTAAACTGCATTTCGTCCCCCCCCCCCCCCCCCCCCCCCCCCGTCTAGTTTCAGTCAATAGATATACTGAATCAAGCACTTGAGCAACTAAACTTTATTTTGGATAACACAACACAAATTCCCCTATACAATACCTAACCACCGTGGGTTTGATCCTTGTATCTGCTTGGCCAAGCCCTTTTAGCCTTGTGTAAGCAGAGACACTCCAAAAGGTCATGTGGGAGTTACTTCGTGGGAGCTACCTTTTATAGGTCCCGGAACCGTGAGGGGCCGAACCACATGGGGGTGGTCTCTATACAGTCCAATAACAAATATCAATTAACGCAGTACATGATAGACCATTCCCTAACCCAATAATATAATCTTGAATACATTGTATTTGAAAGAAGCTTCTAGAAGGAAGCAAATAAGAATAAACGCTGTAACATGTGCCTGAGATTCAATCAGTTTTTCCAAGGCTCAATAGTTCAACCAATTATCAATTAACAGGATGGCCATCTTGCAACATTATTTATTCTTTGTATATCTAGTTTGTATTCACCCAATCAGTTCCATGCAATTTACACCTTAAGACACTGCAGATGTCCCATTCTTTCCCTGCCGCTCTTATCTAGGCCACAGACAAACTTGCACTATTCAGCAGCTTGTCCCAGTTCTGCAAAAGCACATTTAACTTGACTAAAATGGCCAACAGCACACAAGCCTTTACTCAATTTTAATATCCCAATTTGGCCAGGATTAACATTCCTTCCTTTTATCATATATGATAAACCATCATTTATGATAAGTAAATAATCAGATAATCAGATATACATATGTGTGACCATTACATTCTCCATCTATTAACAACATCAAGATAATGTTTCTTCTCAATCTTATCAAGCTTCCTGAGTTTTCACGGGCGTAGCTTCACAATTTCCGTGTGATGAGTCTTCACCTCCCAGGTTTTCGTGGGCGTGAATTCCCTCCAAATGTGTTGTTGCCCATTCTTCCATCCCATTCCATAGTCGAACCTATGACCTATAATTCCTAAAACACTTGGGACAAAGCAAGTTACCATTCATGCACTAATGTTTCCTGATACATTCCACTGTAATTCTATTCTATCACAAACCCTTTTTGATTTCACCATCACTATTCTGCCCTAGATTATCTTCTTTTCTATCCTAGGATCAACACTAATCATCCCTCTCCGTGTTCACACGATGTTCTTCAATGTATATCTGATGATGGTTTCTCATATAAATTTCAGCTGGGTTCAGTCCAGATTTCCCTACAGGCGTGACTCTTATTTAAAGCAAACCATGAAGAATGTTTCATTTCAACCAAATTCAGTCTCAGCCTTCAATTTAATATTTTAAGTTTCATGGTCTGTCTCACCCTTCTCATTCCACAGCTTGTGGTCAATAACACAATCCAATTTCAATGGAATTCCCATTTGTTCAAATTTAATCAAGTTCCGTATGTTGTCAATTTTGTTATAAAGCCAATTAAGAATGCCAATTCCAGGGACACTTTCTTTACACCTTGATAATATAAGCCACTTTACTATCAAGGGTTAGACAAATTTAGATCCACCGGTCAAATACATCGACTCTGATACGAATACTCAGAGTTCTTCCTCCTTCTAATGCAATCAGACTTCTCCTCCAGTACCTCTTCCTTACTATGTTGACTAGGCTCTCAGTCAATATGGGTTCTTACTCATAACTAGTTTCCTCTTACCACTATGTAACTCTTTCTTAGTAATGTTAACTTTGGTCTCTTAAAGGGGAGTCTTGCTGTTCACATTTCCTTTTTCTTACTCTTTTAATGCCAACTCTCATGCTCCCTGAATAACTCTTTTACAAGATCTTCCCAAGTTCCATCTTTCCCTGATGGTCTCTGAATAATCCTTTCCATATTTGGCTGCCTGTCTGGGATGAGACAATAAAAATACCAAGTTAAGAATCAGATTTTAAATACTCATAAGCCAGATCTCATAAGTCAGTTCCAAATTTCAAACTTTAAAGTCCTTCCAATTCATCACCATACAATTTAGAGATCAAATTCAAAATGTTATCAATTTATTTCTAATGACTATAATATAGGCGCAAAGTAGGTGTCTTGTTCCGAACCACAGAGGAGTATCTATTTTCAAATTTAAATTCAATTCTTCAAATCAGATCTTTCTGTAGAAATTGTTGGATGTTGTTATTTTCTTTTCCCTTCACTGGTGTCAAATGTATGATGTTAAAGTTGGGCACTCGGGTAGGTATCTTCTTCTTCCTCAATGTTAGTTTCAAAGGAGTAGGGATACTGAGGAGCTGCCTTCTCTATTTGTTGGCCTCTCCCAGATGTATCTTAAAGAGACAGAACATCATTTCTTCTTTGTTGTTGGTTCTTGTCTCTGGGGAGCTACCTGGATGGAGATAATTATGACACATCCTACCTGAGCTGTGTCTTCCGCCCGTTCTTAAGTTTCCACATACTCGTTACATCACTTCCCAGATAGTGGTATGTTGTAGGATTTACTGTCCTGGAGGCACAACAACTTTGTAACAAGTTAGTACAATAGTTCATTTCCCTACTCCAATGCCTCCTGCGCAATAAGTTCATTTCATCTTTCCCTAGTGCCAGTTTAGTTCCCTTCAGTTCTTATTCTCTTGACACCAGCTACTATGTTTCCCTTTTCATATTCCTTCCTTTTAGTGAGGTTTCTCAATCCCTATCAGTTTATTTGTAACTCTCTTCGACCCCATGGCCCTCTTCTTTGACCCCTTCCTCCTAGATTAGATTAGATTAGATTTTATTACTTGTCATTCGAACTTGAGAGAGGCTCAAATGAAACTCCATTTCCACATCCATACAAACAAAACAATTCCTACCCAACACACAAACAATTCAATTTACAGAAAACATCCATCACAGTGAATCTCCTCCTCACTGTGATGGAAGGCAAAGTATTTTCTCCTCTGTGTTCCCTCACAGGGCAAGACCTGCTCCAATGTCCTGATTTCCCACAGATGTAACATTGATCGGGCCTCACAGCTCTGTAGCCTCTCCAACCAAATTGAGGGAAATTCACCTCTCGGATTGGCCTTTCTCCAATGTAACCAGGAGGAATCCATGCTTTAAATTCTTCCTCCTCCTTTGATGTTACTTCTCTTTTCTGGATTCTTAGTACTGGTCACTGGAAGGATTTAGCTGCCGTCAAAACAGGTTGCACCGGAACGTGGAGGTCTAATTGCACCTACATGAGAAGGCTGAGAGGAATGCTATGACTGTTCCAAAAAAGTCTGCCAATCATTTTATATATTGGGCTTCTCTCCTTTCGAGATCCATGCTAACCGCTGCACTCTTACTAAATTTGATGAGTTTAATTTTAGTCACCACTTCCCCTTTAAGAGCCATCGTAGTCATTTCCCCTTTAAGAGTTGATGCTCTCTCCTGCTCCTTCTGCTGACTTCCACTATCTTTCTTTCCCTGTTTCGAAAAACCTAGAGAAGGACCAGTTCTCTCTTATTCCATTCTTATCCCTAACTTGAATGCTGCCATTCTTAAAGTAGAAAGCAGAATGACTTATTTATTTACTTTCCTTTCAGTGAAGAACATTTTCAATACTTCTATAAGCTTGTTCCTCTCTTAAATGTTCCCATATCGCCTAATCATTGTCTCTATGTAGGTTATTCCTACTACAGACTTTAACCCACCTATCGGCCAAAGTTTGTTCCCCAAAACTTTATTTAATTTCACTGACAATTTTCTTAATCTCTCTGTTTCCTGAGGAATTTTCTCACAAATCATTCTCAATGAACTTTCAGGAATATTTGATAGGTCCTCTAGAATATTTCCCATCCTCCTACACAATAGACACAATACAGATAAATTTCAACGCACTCACACCTCCTCAATACTCGCTCCTTCCTTTCAGACTCCAAGGCCACTGAAATCGCTCCCACACAATGACTAAGATCTAGCAGATTCACACCTTTCCCATAAAATTGTACATTCAATCTTTCCCAACCGCCAGTCAATCACTCTACTCAATCGCTCTATTCAATTGTTCGACTAAATTGCTCTTCAATCGCGCGTTCAACTTTCCTATCAGTTTGATCACAATCACCTTATTCAACTTTCAGCCTGTAAACAAAGAATCGCCGGTCTCCCAAACTAAGGCACTTAATATTTATATCGTAGCAGCAACCTCTCCCACTCAGAACACTTCAAATTCACAAAGACAAACAAACCCGAACCACGCAAGTAAAATTAGAATCAAACAATAAATTATTCCCCCAATTACAAGTAGAACAAAACATACCATAATATAAACTACAAGCATCCACTTATTATGACGATGAATCACACACTCTAAATATTCCTTGTGGCGTACTCAGTCAACGGAACGATCCCTTCCCCGACACAGCGAACAAAAGAATACGAACCCTGATCGAACCACCACGAATCGGATTCTAACGATACTAACAATCCCGATTTAAACATATACCATATATTCAATTCAAACGCACTTTTACCCCAATTATTTAATACCCAAAACCCTTAAGCACCCACACAGATAATACAAGTAGCGGTCCGCGATCTTAACACACTCTAAATATTTTTTACATGCACAAAATATTTATACAGTTCGGATCCGATAAAGATATTAAAAAAGACTGGAGATACTAAAAAAGCTGGAAATTTACAATAATAATTTAATATGTTAGCGCACAATTCACAAACACTCAATATCAATTCCGTGTTGTGCTGTTATCAATCAGTGAACGTCTCCCTCCGATACCGAAGATTTCCCCCTTCCTAGGGTGCTCTTTGCTGAGAGGTACTACTTCTTAAATAACTACTTTTCCTCCTAAATGTTACTTTCCTGCTAAGACTGGATTTCTATTGGGGGACCTCTAGCCCTCCACTCTGTTCTCAGAATTAGGGGTACCTCTCACATCCGGGTACTTTTCACCAAGTAAACCAGGTTCCCGTCTCTCAGTTACACTTCGCTATCAGGTACTAATCAACAATCGATCAGAGGGTTACTATTCACTGTTGATCAGCCGCTATTCGGAATCGATCTCAAACACGTACAAACTCCGAAGTTCTATATACACAGAATTTGAATTCTATCGAACGGGCAGAACCTCAATATGAAGTCTTGCATTTAGGTTTTTGATTCTGCAAATTTAAGTACGCTTTGTTCAATCAGTTTTGGTGCGTACCACTCAACATACGCGGGCTTGAATTGAAATTTAATTGCCCACTGAAATCTCGAATGGACTTGAGTATTCCCAGCCAATCTATACTCTAGCCACCAAGCCCAGTCCCTTTCCGAGATTCCTCGTCCATCACTCCAGGGAGGGATTCGGATATAACCAACCTAGGTTTTACCTGCTCAAAAGGATTTCCTTCTCACCTGCTTGGCATCGGGTGTCAGCGCCTAGCCACTTCACTCTGACAGTCGATGCCGATTTTCGGAACGCACCTTTCCAATCAGCGCTCCCAGCAATGAAAGGTCAAATGCTTCACCACTTAGCACATAAACCAGACTTGTTTTCAATATCCCGCCAAATCTGGGTAGGATCTTTTTACCCAAGTCTGAATTTATGGTTTTCACCAGCAGCTGCAGTCTGCCAACTACGACCAAGTTTTGGGCCTCTAATCCAGGAAAGGGCCTCTAACCCAACCCCAGCAGGGCCTCTAACCCCACTCTGGTTTTATGGGCCTCTAACGCAAAGGAACATTAGAGGCTCCACCACCCCCTCCTCCCCATGCTTGCTAAACTCTGTTCTATGATCTCGTTGGGACCCTTTCCCAAGCCCGCAAATGATCGATCTGCTCTGACTAGCGGTGCCGAAAATCACTGCAAAAACCGCCTCAAATAGACTCTGACATTGAGTGATCAATGTTCTCAAGAGCCAAATGTCAAGAAAGCGGAAATATATTTGCTGTTGTCCTGTATTTTGACAATGGCCTAAACAAGCATCGAATAGTCTCCACACTGATAATGCTGGACTTTTCTCAAGGAAGAAGTTGCTGTAGACAATTAAAACTAATTCAAAGTGGATGGGTGAATATTCAATGAGTACTTCATCATGAGTGAAAAGTATTAACACGTTTCACACGTCATGGATATACCTATATTTATAATATACAATGACATTTGCTTCACAAGTGTGACATGTGAGAACCCCATCAAACAAAATGGCATAAATCATGTGACATTGGAATAAATTCACGTTTCCAGTGGATTTGGGCAGAAAGCTGTTTGGTCTTTCTAGGATGAATCATGCAAATGCTTGTAACAAGGAGGCCAAAGTGTCTCAGTTCATGTTTTGTTCAGGGCCTGTCGCACTTGCCGATTTTGCCAGTGTCATATTAGTGTCACCAAAAGATTTTGAACATTTTTTAAATCCAGCGGCGACAAAAAAAATGTTGCGACACTTGAAAATATACCCCGTGTCATACTTAATGACGCCGTGTCATCGCAGCGTTATACGTCATTATGCCACATCACTGTCGCATAATATGTCATCACGCCGCATATTTTTCGGTGACCTGATACGTCAGTCAATGTTGCTGGCAGTCGCCGAATAAATCGGCAACTGGACAGTCTTTTGTAGAGTTGCTCTGGCAAGCAAATTTAAGTCAACTTTTGATCTCATAATTCTCTACCTGAAATCAAGCAACAAAAAATGAACAATACCATGACAAACATTTAAAATAGAGCTTTCCACCTGTTAAAGAAGTATTTGGTAGCAATTTAATTTTTAGACGCATATGGCGAGGTTTGAAATGGTTAAGGCAAGCGCAGGACTATGGTTATATCTTGTCCATTTTCCAGAATCATGGTAACAATGTGGTCAGAGGCCAAAAACACGCAAGGGTCACTAGGTTACCACAATTCTCAATTCTCATTAGGTTCCCAATTTCATTTTTGCTCATTATATATCATTGGAAGTTGTTCTGAGGAACTACTGCAGATAACATGATTGGAGATGTCTGGATCAGCGAAAATCTCTGTTGCAGAGAAGAGGATTAGTTGTGAGGAGGTACAAGGGACTGCTGATGCTGGTTTACAAAAAAAGAGACACAAAGTGCTGGAGTAACTCAAAGGATCAGGCAGCATCTTTGGAGAACATGGATAGGTGACGTTTCAGGTCAGGACCCTTGTTTAGTTTGATTAGTGGTGGTGGTTTAGGCGGGTTTACACCAGATTGTAGTACTTTTGGTGGGTTTATCTCAAATTACAGTTTTGTTCTTGGGTAGATACCATTTTGGTTGATCCCTGTGAGGTTTGTGTCTGCCTATACTATATGTGCACTTAGCAGGCCTGAAGAAAATAAGTACAATTACTGAAGCAGGAAACTCATTCTGCATTTCTCTTTGTCTTGCAATGTTTTGCTTCCAGGTGAAGATGAATGAAATTATTGCAGATAATTTTCAGGGAATCATTTGTATGTTTTCTGCCTTTGTAAATTAAAAAAAAACTTAGGGATGCAGTGTCGTGTTATTATTTGTTTCTGATATAAGTTATACCTCTACTTACTGCAGACCTCTGAGAAGCAGTCACATAGCTTACTTTTGATTACCCACCCTGGACTCAGACTCTTTGATTTGTGGGCTCATTGGTCCAACAAGACCAAAAGAATCAGATGGGTACCACTTATGACTTCTCAGCACAGCCATTACATGAACCACGTCCAGCTACCTATGAACAATAAGAAATTGAAAATTATTCCTACTATCTTTACAATCAGATAGATAAGACTTTAAGTAATTAAATTATTTGAGTTATATTTGTAGCTAATCTTTAGTTTTAATTATATTCAATTTATGATGAAGATTAGTACATATCGTGCATGATGCATAGATTAACTAAGACTTTTTGGTCAAATCATATTGCTTTTATATAAGGTGCAATTAATTATGAAATAAGTGCAGGGTTATATAAGAAATTAAGAGGTATAAATTCACATTTTGAAGAAGTGTACTGGTGAGTTGTGGTCTACAGGGAAATAACAGCAGTTCCTGGAGTCAGCAAGGAGTAATTTCCATATGCTTGTAATATTCAAGACATTATCATAATACCTGCAGTAACTGCACAGTGGGTTGAATCGTGCTTCATTTGGACTACTTGTACATTCACCCACTCATTTTACCAATGGCCCCACATTATTTTATACTCCTGTGAGATAAATCATTGCATGAGAGTTGAAACACAACTGAAAAATAATTAAATTAGTTTTGTTTAATTTAGCAGTTTATTGTCACGTGTACCGATGTACATTTGTTGTGCGCTAACTAGTTGGCAGAAAGACCATTTACAGTCTATAGATCCATGATAAGGGAATAATGTTTGGTACAAGGGAAAGCCAGCAAAGTCTGATCAAGGATAGTCCAAAGATCACCAAGTTCAGCACTGCTCTCTGGTTGTGATAGGATTCAGTTGCTGAATGATGGATAAAATATCTGAATGATAGAAACTAATTAAGATTGATCAAAATGAAAAAAGTAACATGTAATTGCAATTGCCTCTAAATGACACATATGAAATAAGGTTGAGGAACAGAGCATCTATTTCAGCAACTTCAGCAATTCAGCTCAGCATTCAGCAACTCAGTTCAGCATTTCTGCATCCTGTCCCTTGACTAGGTTGACAAAACTAGCAGTGTAGCAGAAAACCTGATGTGGTGGTATTTCTTTTTTAGTACTTCTGCATTGCAATTTACATCTATGGAAGTCAGAAACGCATTGTTCTGTTTTCTGCAGCTAGCTTTCTATGAAACTGTCAAATGCCAGCATGATTTTGGTCCATTACTTTCAATGTTATTTGTGAGGTGTAACATTAGAAGCACACTCATGGTGAGAACTCTTAAATGTTCTCAATGGGAGTTCAGGTTAAGACAGTCTGAGCTTTGCTTTGAATGGCAGATCAGATATGAGGAGTGTTACATTTCCTCCGGTTGCAGATAAATTTGCTGGGGCGAGGGTATTTTTGGTGAGAAGGGATGAGTGAATCAAGAAGTTGCAGAGGGAGTAGTCCCTGGAAATCGGAAACTGGGAGGAATGGGTAGATATATCAGATGGAGGGTTCACCTTGAAGATGTTGGAGAATAATGTGTTGGATCTAGAGGCTTTTGTGGTGATAGGTAATGTCCAGGTAAACCCTATCTGTGTGTTGTCTGGTGCAAGAGGGATTGTGAACAGAACTGCAGGACACAGAGGAGACACAGGTGAGGGACCCATCCACAACAGCAGGGCGGAAACCGCGTTTACTCTTGGGAGCAGTTGCGGTGGAAATGGATAAATTGAGGGGCTGGTGTCTTTTCAGAGGCAGGGCAGGAGGAGATGTAGTCAAAGTAACTGTGGAAGTTGATGAGTTTATAGTCGACATCAGTCGATTACCTGACCCCTGCGATGGAGAAAGTAATTGAGAAAGTGGAAAGAGGTGTCGGAGGTAGTCCAAGTGAATTTGAGGACAGAGTGGAAGTTAGTGGTAAAGTTGATGAAATCATTGAGGTCTGTAGAGGTGCTCTTGATGTAGCTTCTCTTACATTGGTGAGATCAAGGGTAACAAAGGCGACCATTTCACTGAACAATTGTGCTTGGTCTGCCCAGGCTTGCTGGATCTCCTGGTTGTTAATCATTGTAACTTCCCATCGCATTCCCATATCGACCTTGTAATCCTGGGCCTCCTCTATTGCCAGAGTGAGGCTGCACGTAAACTGGCGGAACTGCACTTCCAATAGGGTAAATTACAAAGCAATGGAATAAACATTACAATTTCCAATTTTAAGTAATAGCCTCCCTTTCCCATGTCCCCCACCCTAGTGCACACCCATTTCTCCCATTATACCATCCTTCACTCCTTCCCTTTCCACCTAAATCCTTTCTTCTTGCTTTATAATTCACTTCTTTTATCTCCTTATCTGACACCCTTTGGTCTCCTTTTCATCTCTAGCTATTGTCACTTACTCCACAAATCTACCGATCAATTTATAACTCACCGGCTTTGTCTTGTACCCACCTTTTTTCCAGATTTTTCCCCCTTACTACAATCCATCCAAAGATGCGTGAGTGCCAGAGTTTGGACGGGGCCGCATGGGTGCCGGAGGTCAGATGGGCCCACGGTGGGTGTCGGAGATTGAATGGGCTGCCTGGGTGTGGGACACGCCGCCGTGAACAAAGAGGGACTCAAAGGGGTCCGTGGAGAAAACAGGGGACTCGGACATGGGGGAGCCGCCGAGAACAGAGAGTTTAGGTCTAAATGGAATACTTTGTAACTTTGTCGGCACCCTTTATAAGGCGACTATGCGTACTTGTATATGCAAAACAAAGAATCTCACTGTGACATGTCACATGTGATAATAAAGTATAATTTGTTCATAAATGGCGGCGCTGGGTTAACAGCTGCGGCCCGCCTGCAGTCCGTCTGTTATTTTATTTTTCTGTCCTGTTTTTAGTTGGGTTTGTTCGTTTTGTTAGATTGTGTGTATATGTGGGTGGGGGGGAGTATCATGTCCGGGTCTCTTCCTTCTGAGGGGGGGGGGTTCGACTTTCTGTCGTGTTCCCCCGTCTCTGTCTGCGCCGAGGCCTAATGGTGGATCTGACGGCCTCGGTCCCAGGGGCTGTTCCAGCAGCGGTAGCGGCAGCGGCGGCCCGACTCCCGGAGCGGTTCCAGCAGCAGCGGCAGCCTGACTCCCGGAGCGGTTCCAGCAGCAGCGGCGGCCCGCCTCCCGGAGCGGTTCCAGCAGCGGCGGCGGCAGCGGCGGCGGCCCGACTCCCGGAGCGGTTCCGGCAGTGGCGGCGGCAGCGGCCCGACTCCCGGAGCGGTTCCAGCAGCGGCAGCGGCGGCCCGACTCCCGGAGCGGTTCCAGCAGCGGCGGCGGCGGCAGCAGCAGCGGCGGCCCGACTACCGGAGCGGTTCCTGCGGCGGCGGCGGCGGCCCGACTCGGTCCCGGAGCGGTCCCAGCAGCGGCGGCGGCGACAGCGGCGGCGGAGACCCGACTCGGTCCCGGGGCGGCGACCCGACTCGGTCCCGGAGCGGTTGCGGCGGCCCGACCACGGGCCCGGTGGACCCCCCAGGTCGCGGAGTTGAACCGGCCCATTCGTGGAGCTCAGTTGAACTGCGGGACTGACTTGGTTGCCGTCGCCCAGTGCGGTCGCGGCATCTGAGGCCTGGATCACCTCGGCGTAGAGGGAAACAAAGAGGGAAGAGACACAGACTTTAAGACTTTGCCTTCCACCACAGTGAGGAGGTGTTTGGTGAACTCACTGTGGTGGATGTTAAATTTGTGTTTATTGTGTGTTCTGTCATTTTTGTTTATTTATTTTTAATTATATGTATGACTGCAGGGGAACAGAGTTTCGTTCAGACCGAAAGGTCTGAATGACAAATAAAGAATCTAATCTAATCTAAATTTAATCTAAAGTATAATTCTTTCATTCATTCATTCATTCAATCATTCAGATGCTGCCGACCTGCTAAATTACTCCAGCGTTCTGTGTTTTGCTCAAGGTTCCAGCATTATACTTCATTGTGTCTCCACGTTATATCCAACTTGTGTTAAGGAAACATTCATCATTGTAGAAATAGCCCATAAAAAGCACACAATCAGCCACATAATTTCTCGGTCATGTTTGCAAATTTTTTATAATTTATATGCCTGGAATCTATAGTATCTTTGGGCCATTACTAATTCTAGCTATTTGCAATTCACTTTGTTCTGTGCTCATTGTGTTCAAAGTGGTTCATCTCACTTTATTCTAAATTAAAATCTATTTCCAAATACTTTTGTACACCTCTATAAGATTACCCCTCATCCTCCTGGGCTTCAAGGAATAGAGACCCAGCCTACTCAACCCTATAGCTCACGCCCTCTAGTCCTGGCAACATCCTCGTAAATCTTTTCTGAACCGTTTTAAGCTTGACAACATCTTTCCTATAACATGGTGCCCAGAACTGAACACAATATTCTAAATGCGGCCTCACCAACATCTTATACAACTGCAACATGACCTCCCAACTTCTATACTCAATACTCTGACTGATGAAGGCCAATGTGCCAAAAGTCTTTTTGACCACCTTATCTACCTGTGACTCGACCGTCAAGGAACCATGCACTTGTACTCCTGGATCCCTCTGCTCTACAGCACTCCCCAGAGGCCTACCATTTACTGTGTCGGTCCTACCCTTTTTAGACATCCCAAAATGCAACACCTCACTTTTCTATATTTTACTTCGGAGTCATGTGAGTGACTACGTGAAGAAGCCCCGCCAGGCACATGCTCGGCATTACGTCGACGCATTGCGTCGTGGCACCGACAGGGTGGAGAGCGCAGCTCCCACCAGCGGTAAGTTTAACCCGCAGGTAAGTCACTGTTGAACTTTTTTGCTAGTGTTTTTAAACTCTAAGTCTGCAGAGCCAGCTAGAGTGCTGATGTATTTTGAAAAAAAATAAAAATTCTGTAACTCTGGCTCGAAATACGGAGCCAGCTAGAGTGAAAGTATTTTAAACTGCGGTAATTGAATAGAACGCGCTGGAACCGCAGTTTCCGATTTAGATCGGATCGGGAGATAAGGGCTGCTTTAAAAGCCGGCTCCCGCTATTTACTGCTATTTAGATCGAGTTTGGAGATAACGACTGCGCTAAATGCCGGCTCCAAATACCCACTAATTGTAAATTAAAGTCTGCTCTGAGTATGTTTCCAGATGCAGTTTTCTTTATGGTAATGTATATAACCCTGTGTGATACTGAGGTTAATACGAATATTCTGCAAGCAGAATGTGCCTCTCAGAATTACAATTTTACACATATATAGTTTATGCACAAATACAAAACAGTAAAGAAGTAACTCTCCTCCAAGGGAGGACAAGAATGTGGGGGAGGCTGGAAATGGAGAAAATGCGACACACTTGATTTGGTCAAGGGTTCTAAGACCCATGTATATCTTCCTGTAAGGCAGGCTCCGAAGGAGTTTCCATACGCTGAGTATGGTGCCTATGAAAATGGGATTGTGATTCTCCAGTACCTTGGTTAGGTCTGGATGAGGTTCCTAGAGCCAGATAAAATGCTCCAAATTCTAATCAGTCAAGGGTTCTAAAGACCCATGAGATTCTAAGGCAGGCTCCGAAGGAGTTTCCATACAATGAGTATGGTGCCTATGAAGAATGAGAATCTCATTCACCAGTGCCTTGCATAGGTCTGGATGAAGTCCTTAGAGCAAGATAAAATGCTCAAAACTCTAAACAATCAAGGGTTCCAAGACCCATGAGATTCTAAGGCAGGCTCCGAAGGAGTTTCCATACACTGAGTATGGCGCCTATGAAGAATGAGAATCTCATTCACCAGTGCCTTGCATAGGTCTGGATGAAGTCTCCCTAGAGCAAGACTCGGGAGTACCAGGGCAGGATGAAACTGACCCTGAAGCTGGTGTCCCTACTTATGTGTATACACCAGAGCACAATAGAAATGCTCCGGGTGTTCCCAATGTAGCACCAAGTTTTGCTATATCAGTATGGACTGGTGAGGCTATGGATGAACCTGGCGGCCAACATTATTTGGTTTCTCACCTATTCCAAGAAACTGTTATGACTGAAAAAGTAAAAAATATATTAAAAATATATAAAACACCCGTCTATTGTGCCTCGCTCAGGGTGCCAACAGTAACTCAGTAATTGGGCACCCATGAGTGTAACGATGCGAGGACAGGAAATATGTTCCAGCATGTCCTCTAGCTGATATTCAGTTGGCATCACTGCGTTTGGGGAAGACATACATGGGTCGATAATGTCCAATACTTTTAAGACATGCTTGCATTACTCTGCAATGAATATTCAAACCCAATTGTATGATGAGAATTGCCGTTTGGCTAACATTATACCCAAAAAATGCAGGATTTTGTGGGCAAGCTATAACCAGATTTATGATTGATGAAAATCTGCCCAAACAATTAAGGATATTTGCCTTGTAAAACTTCTCATCCCTGCTTTGAGGAAACAAACAGGTTGAATACGAACCCCTATATTAAGAGAAGGGATCTTCTGGTTCATTTACGCAAGTACAGAAACGTCATTCCATCACACATGGAATTTCTGGGAAACAACCTCTGGTTGGTTAAGATTACAATTGTTTTGTAATTCTGTATTAAATCTGATCGGCTTGGTGTTTGAATGTACCAGGAACTCATCAGGTAGAGATAATATATCCCAGACACAAGTATGGGGGTTGAACTGGGACTCGCAAACTTAAATTTATTGTTCAGTATAGGCATTTAAAAAAGTTCACTTGAACACTGAACGAAGATGTTATCACAAGGCTGCTATATGGCTATTATTAGACCTAAAAAAGATGCCTTATTGTTCAGCTACTTAAATTAATTGGATGGGAAGGAATTACCTAATGGGTTAAATTCAGCCCTCAGATTGCTCACACAATTATTGAAACCAGCACTGGAGTTAATGAGGGCTCAGAATCACATTGTAATGACTTATCTAGAGGATATGTTAATTGTAAATGGGAGACAGCTGAAGAACTGGGTTCAGCAACCATAAGCCTATTGAAAGGCTAAGGTTCTGTACATCCAAACAATATGTAAATTACACTCATCCCAAACAATTGATTATTTGGGGTTTGTCATTAATACAGTTGATAGGTCAGTAACTTTACCAACAATTAAGGTTGGGGATGTTACAAATGCCTGTACTTGTCTTGGTAAAAAACATTATCCCACCATCCAAGAAGGAGCTACGGTTACTGGTAAAGTGATAGCAGCATTCCTGCTGTCGAATTGGGACCTCTGCATGATCAAAGTCTGCAAAGACCAGAGAATAAGCGTAAAGGCGTGCAGGTCATTGATTAGGTCCATACAGTTACCAACTAAAAAGGTTGAGCTGAATTGCAATGATGGTTTCTCAATGTTGCACAAGTTACTAGAAGTAAAAATGTGCTTGTTCAGCAGTCTTCAGTGGTAGTACAGACTGATGGGAGTACTCTCGGATGGGGAGCCAAGGACAGTGACACCAGTTGTGGTGGTTGATGGACTGTCCAAGACAATTTTAATTCTCCAAACACATGGTATGAATGATTTGGAGTTATTGGGGTCGTTTTATGCATTGATAGCTGTTTGTTCTACAATAAAGAACTTGCATGTTCAATTACGAGTAGACAATACCACAGCTGTGGGAGAAGACAATATTGTGGTAAGACAACAGATCACGAAAGTTCAATGACAATACAGAATGAATGTTAAAATTCAAAAAGTTTCAAAAAGATTGTCAGACAGTATGAGTACCAAATGTTGATCTGTTGTGTCTGGATTAAATCTCCAGTGGTCTAAATGTGTCTCATGGGAGCCAGACCCAGGAGCATTAGCGGTGGATACATTCTCGCTACATTGGGGAAGTATAGTCTTTTATGTTTTCCCCATTTTGCCTGATTAGGCAATGTGTCACCAAAATAGAGCAAGTCTCTGCCGAAGGCGTTTCGTGGTTCCAAACTGGTATTGCTTCTCGGCCTTTTGGCTAAGATCAAGTGTAGTACCTGTTCTTATCAGTTAATATCTGATACGTCCCTTATCTAGGGACCATTACTACACAGCCATTGTTCCCATTGGTGCTCAGAATGATGATTCAGACATTCATGACAAATCCCAGGTGCAGTAATTGTTGGTACATCCAGTAACAGCAGAAGTCAACATTACATGACTGTATTAATTGTTAATCTGCAGGTTCTGATGGAATGTCGGATAGGACCATGGATGTCATAACTGCAGCTTGGAGAGATAGCACTAAGAAAGAATATCTGTTTCATATAAGGAATGAGAAATCTTTTGTACACAGTCAGATATATTTTATCATACTGCAAACATATCGGATGTATTGGAGTTCCTTGCTATGTTGCACCTGAGTTATAGTACCATGAATGGAGCTCGGAGTGCTTTGTCCTCCTATTTAGGACAATTTTCAGAATCGACAATTATCGGGTCTCATCTGTTAATATCCCGATTTATGAGAGGAATTTTAATAAATTAAAGATATACAGAAATCTGGGATGTTAGTATAGTTCTCACATTGCTTCGCAATGGACTCCAATTACGTCACTGTCTTTTCAGAAGTTAATATTTAAAGTGGTTATGCTCATGCCATTAATATCAGCACAATGAGTTCAAACATTACAAATGTTGCGGTTAGATTGTATGCAGTTGTCTGTAGATAAAATAACATTTTATGTCAATGATCAAAGCAAGCCAAGAAAGGCTGGAACCAATGTAATCTTTAAGACATACTCTGTCAACTAAACATTGTGTGTGGTTAAGCATCTGACTTAATATATATTGAATTAAGAGTTTCCAAGATTGTGAGACACCAATGTTCATTACCCACAAGAAACATATAAAAAAAGTAACAGTACAAACTATTTCTAGATGGATAATCAGGTTCTGGATTTACTGGAGTAGACACTGATGTGTTTAAATCTCACTCTACAAGGGCGGTATCAATGTCCATGGCAAAGGTGCATTAAATTCTGCTCGACCAAATTCTGGAGACCACTGGATGGTCTAAAGAAGAAACTTTTCTAGATTTTATGATAAACGTTGTTACAGTGCCAGGGTTGCACATGCTCTGTTGGGTTCTGTTCAAATTGTTTGCTTTGTTGCATATCATTTGTTGTTATTTCCCCTGGGATAGAGGGGTTATTACTTTTCTTTTTATTATTATTATTAAAATGTTAAAATATTTATTGCATAACTTCAAGCAATATATATTATTTACTCACTACTGTGTAAACTGAAGCAGTGTGTCGTATGGAATGATCTACGGCATGAAAATCACAGAGCTTTGAAATCTTCATGTAGTCACTCACGTGACTCCGAAGTAATATAGTAAGATTAAACGAGAACTTACCTGTTCGAAGTTTGATCTTTATTTTATGAGGAGTTACGATGAGGGATTAGGTGCCCTCCGCTCCCGACCCTCATAATCTAAATGATCATCTGGTAGTTCTAGTCTTTGTGAGCCTTACTATCTTACTCCGGCTATTGTTCTGTGTTTTTCACGCCGCTGATTTGAAGTATGCCGAGCATGCGCCTGGCGGGGCTTCTTCACGTAATCCCTCATCGTAACTCCTCATAAAATAAAGATCAAACTTTGAACAGGTAAGTTCTCGTTTAATCTTACTATTAAATTCCATCAACCATTCCTCAGCCCACCTGGCCAATCGATCCAGATCCTGCTGCAATCTTTCACAACCATCTTCACTATCTGCAAAGCCATTTACTTTTGTATCATCAGCAAACTTGCTATTCTTGCCCTGTATGTTCTCATCCAAATGATTGTTGTTGGCTTCGGGAATGGATCCATGAACCTGTTCTCATTAATGGGACGGCAGTGGCGAGAGTCAACATCTTCCAGTTCCTGAGTATATTTATCTTTGAAGATCTGGTCTCGGCTCAATACAATCACAGGCAGCTTATCAACGCCTCTATTTCCTTTGAAGATTGAAAAGATTTGGTACGTCGCCTATTACTCTCCCAAACATCTACAGGTGTGTAGCAGAGAGCATACTAGCAGGCTGCATCAGTGCAGAATTTGATAACTCAAATGCCCAGAAACAAAGCAGGCTGCAGCAAGTAGTAGACATATACCAATGCATCATAGCTATTGACCTTTCTTCCTTCAAAGGGATCTACTATACGCGTTGCCTCAAAAGGGCAGTTAATATCATCAAATGTGCACACCACACTGGCCATGATCACACCTCGCTGCCCCGATCGGGAAGAGGGTATAGAGACCTATGAACCGCTACTTCCAGGTTCAAGGAAAGCTTCTTCCCAGCAACCGTTAGGCCCTTGAACCACACTGCACAGTCCTAATTACAACCCAACCTCAGCAACGACCTACTATTGACTTTGTTTTTGATTGCCCTATATTCTTTGATTTTGCAGTATTATGGTCTGGTGACCTTGTATTACTGATTATTCATTTATCGTATTATTGATTATTGCAGATTTATGCATTGTGTTATTGTGTTAATGGGCATGTTGAGGCAAATTAGAATGTCCATTCTTGGTAATATGACAATTAAGTAGTCTTGACTGGCTCAAGGAAAGATCAGGGCCTTTGATGCATGCATGTCAGATACAAATGTCAGCTCCTTAGTTACCATATCCAAATTCTTACATTTGATCAACTTTTCTAAATTAATTATAATAGACTAATTTCTCTTCAAACTCTCTGAAACTTTTTAAGTTTACAGTTTTAAGTTGAAAATCATACCTTAATATTCAAAGGCTGTCAAACATAAATGAACCATTTATATGAATAATGCACACAGTAAGATTTGGTAAAAAAATAATTAATGCCTTTACTTGAAATGTTTAAATTATTAAAATTGTAGTGACTTTCCTTGAACAGTTTGAAGGCTAACTTCATAGCATGTATCCTAATCTAAGTGAACTGGCTTTAAAATAGCAGATACAATCGTAGTGAACTCCAAGAATTCTCAAGTGTAGAAATATCCCAGTGAATTGAATATTATACAAATGTAACACAGGCTCAAATTGTAGGAACATGTTGGAATCAATTATTAAAGAAGGGATGACGCATATTTAGAAGATCATAATGTGATTGGGAACAATGAACATAGTTTATTGACAATTATTTTTTTTAAATAAATATGGAGCTACGTGAATGTGTAACCAGCATGATAGGTAAGGAAAAATCAGTAGATGTAAAATTTGCAAATTTACAAAATACATTTGATGGCATTGTGCTTATGGTTACACAAGATGAAAACTTGTTGTTTAGAGTAATGTATACATGTGGATGGATGTAAAAAATGTACATGAAATGGATCTTGTTTTAGCTTGGCAAACTGTTTCAATTGAGAGATGAGGTCCAGTTACCAGATATTACATTAAACATATCATGAGTACACTGTTGAATGCTCAGGACAAAGAGATCGGAGAGGAAGTAGGGTGCAGAATTAAAGTGACAAGTAGCATTAAACTCTGAGACATGGTTGCCAAATGAATGAATTATTTCTGTAAAGCTGTCTTCCAATGTCAAGTATGATGCGGATATATAGTATTAAACTGCAGAAGTTGCAAGTAATTTTAGTAATTGTTTCACCTGGGAAGAGTGCTAGGGACTCTGGACAGTCAAAAAGGTGAATGTAAAGGGGCAGTTAGTTATTTCCCCTGTCATTGCATGCAGATATGCCATTGGATGGGCAAAAATTTTGTGGTGTGAGAAGAATAAAGCAGGGTGCTGCCCTTGTTAAAAGATGAAATATTTTTTGATGGCATCGTACTGGAACTTTCCCTTTTATAAATAAATGGCTGACCTCAGAAACTGAAATATGCATCAGCCCACTCGAGTACAGATAATCCAGAGAGTACAGGCCCCAACAGATAGTTCCACATTACTATTCCATGCAGTGTTTTCCCAAGCAAAATCTCCAGGTCTAGTATTTTCATAACACAGTTAACAATACATTAAATGTTTACCCTTGCAAACAGAGCTTTGGGGGTTATTATTCGGAATTGATATTTTAAAATTTGATTTAGTCAGACCTGTTGCAAAATGTTCTTAAATTGCATTCAGCCTTCGAATAACAATGTCTGCTGAGTTTTAGAGGCAACTATGTTCAGATGGTGCATCAAGCCATTTTAATTTGGACACCATGACCAGTTCATGGTCATTTGGCCAGAACCCTTCATTGGTGAGAGGGTGATATAAAATTTTAGTTGATCAATCTCAACAAATATAATTTGCAGAGAGGGCATATCTATCTAAATGATCTGAGAGTTATCTTTTGGTAGATTTATTTTTAGGTTAAGGGCCGTACTGCCCACCTGCGATTGCCTCTGAGAAAGTGGACGTGTTTGTGATGGCACAGAAGAGCACAGTTGTTTTTCTAGAGCCATGAACAGCATTCTTACCCCTCCGGTTTTCTCAACAGGAGATAAAAATAAGTTTAGTGGCCTCATGTGGAGTAACCTCCTACAATCCCTCAAAACATGGATGCCTAGATCACTTAGTACCTAATACAAATGGACAAAATGCAGGCAGTACAAGCACTGCTTATTTGTGCTTTAAAATAGCATTTGAGGTAATCTGGCATTGTTTGATCCCAATTTCCTGCAAAGGATATATATGACCTTTCACTTTTCAACTTCGAGCTTCTCATTTTTCAGCCCCACTATCAGTTACAAGTTGTAAATAATCCAAAGATTCATTTAAATAGATTCAGAGGTATAGAGCATGGAAACAGACCCTTCGACCCAACTTATCTGTGCCGACCAGGTTGCCTAACCCAGCTAGTCCCACTTGTCTACACTTGGTCCACATTCATATCCAAGTGATAACTAAAATATACCAAGAATGCAACATGATTTTAAAATAAAAAGTACTCAGGATACTGTGAACTAAACAATGAATTGATTTGATGGAAGCTAGTTACTAATGGAAGTTATTCTCATTGGATGGCCATAGACTGGGAATAGCTGAAGAAATCCACCTCTATACAATATTTTTAAAGAATTGTGATGATTAGATCCTGGAATTCATTAATGTAGTTTAAGTTATTAAGTTTAAGTGATGTCTTGGCTTCTGGCCATTCTCACAACATCCCTGATAGCCATTGACAATTGACAAAGCTGAATGAGGGTCTTTCTAATCGGTTTTCAATAGTTTTGCGATATCCATAACACTCAAGAGGTTTGAAGAACTTAGTTAAGAACTTTAACTAAAAGAATAAAGTACTAATAATGAAAAAATGTTAATCAAAATCATTTGAAACACAAAGTAATTAAAAACATTGAAATGAAGTAAAAATAATTACTTACTTTCCTCTTTGCCTTTTAATCCATTACCCGACTATCATAATTCATTAATTAATTGGGTCGCATTCTGCTTCTAGTATGTCTATGTGCAGGATCTAAAAGGTTATTCCTCACTGTGATGATGTGGGTTCCCAATTAGATTGGACTTTGAGCACAGTGGCAGAATAAACTAATAGATGTCACCTTCCATATCTGTCACGTCCAGTCTTCATTCTTGTATCATCTACATAAATATCCAAGGCTTACTGCAGTTTGAATGGGTTAACCAATAACACTTCCCAATGAGATCCAGTCCACATTTCCCCCAAAGGGATAGTTGCAATGAGTCGCTCAATATAAGTTATGGTCATTTATTGTGGCATTCACCTTGCTTTGCCTTTGTACTAAGATGTGATTGCTCTATAGAGAATTCATAAAACAAATGGAGGAGAACAATTCATATCATCATTCTAAGACAGACAAGGATCAATGAACTAGGATAAGAACCAAATTTATTAGCAATTTTTTTTTTCAGAACTCCAATCCGTTTGCCGAACTGTGTTGCATCAGTAAAAAAATAAAGATATAATACTTGATCCTGTATTGTCATTGCGTATGCAATAGTAACTGCAACAACAAATAGAATGTCAATGTCCACAAGAGGAAATATAAAGATTCCATCTATATTTGATCTTTGGTCTATGTTATTTAGGTTAAGTCCCTTTATTATGAAAGTAGGGGGAAAATATAATGGACTAAAACCAAGCATGTCAGAAAGTTATATCAGAAGGAGATGTTGGAATTGGATGGCCAAAAACAAATTGGGGGTAGGTGAGGGACCTGGAATTAGTCTCATAAATGATATCATAACCTCATTTGTCTCATGAAGGTTAGTGTGACAAGAGGTAATAGGCAGTAGACAATAGGCAGTTGAGCCAGCCCCGCCATTCACTGTGATCATGGCTGATCATCCACAATCAGTACCCCGTTCCTGCCATCTCCCCATATCCCTTGACTCTGCTATCGTTAAAAGCTCTATAAACTCTTGAAAGTATCCAGAGGGTTGGCTTCCACTGTTTTCTGAGGCAGAGAATTCCACAGATTCACAACTCTCTGTGTGAAAACGTTTTTCCTCATCTCTGTTCTAAATGGCCTTCCCCTTATTCTTGAACTGTAGCCCCTGGTTCTGGACTCCCCCAACAGCGGGAACATGTTTCCTGCCTCTAGCGTGTCCAATCCCTTAATAATCTTATATGTTTCAATAAGATCCCTTCTCATCCTTCTAAATTCCAGTGTACACAAGCCCAGTCGCTCCATTCTTTCAACATATGACAGTCCTGCCTACCTGGAAATTAACTTAATGAACCTATGCTGCACTCCCTCAATAGCAAGTATGTTCTTCCTCAAATTGGGAGACCCAAACTGCCCTTTACAATTAATCTATTCTTTACAATGAATATCTATATTACTAAAAGTCTGATCATGACCACTTCCTGTTGTTCTGTATATTGATTTTAGAAAAAATGCTGCCACTTATGGCTGTGATTTTTGGCCATCTTACTCAGAGTCCCCCTCCGTTGCACAGGACAAGAGGATTTTTCCACATTGATGAAAAATAAAAAAGTTATTAGTGTTTAAAATAATGTTGAAATTCTCTCTCCTGAAGGAGGGACTATAAAACCCGAAGGTGTTGAGTGCCTCAGTCAGTCTCTGCAAGATGGGGGAGCGAGAGGGTCACGTCTCTCAGTCTGAGCTGTGAATAACACTGAACACATGTCTACTAAACTGTGAGTGGTTTTACTGACATGTCAGTGCCCTTAATGTGGTTTGAAAACATAGTTTGGAAATGCTAAATCTGTGTTGCCTTTGATTTGGAAATGCTAAAGCTGTTGTAAATAGGCAATTTACAAACTCTAAAAGTGTTCAACACATTTTAATGATAGCACAAGGTATTACATACATCCTCAAATACTGGCTACATTCTTCTAGTGAACCGTATCCAGGAAGGGGAAGGCGTTATGATTGATGTTAACTAGGCGGGGTTAATGGTACTGAGGTAACTATATTATTGGTTGCATGCAAAACCATCTACATCCTTCCCCTTAGAAAATTTAAAAGAAACAGACCGTTGTCACTACAACAGAATTAAACAGAATTAAACAGAATCGCCATAACGAACAGGTGGCTTGCTGATCCGGCCCGAGCGCGTACGGATGCCTCCCCCTTCCCCCGGAGGAGCAGAAAAAACAGGGGGACCCGAGACAGCAGGGGAACCAGGGAAGGGCGGTGGGGTTGGAGGAACAGGAGAGGGAGAACCGCGACCGCCAACAGGTGACCCGCGCAGAGGGGAACCGGGCGCTCGATATGGGGACCGAGGCATGCAGGGAACGCTGGCTGGGACAGGAGCCGGCTGCTGGTATGAGAGCGGCGGGGCATAGGGGCCCGGGGCCTGCGGCTTCGGCTCATTAACCGCAAGCAGGTGTTGTCGGCTTCTACGGTAGATGGTTCCCTCATAGTCGACCAGATACGAACGAGGTGAGTCGGCCACCCCAACCACAGTAGCCAGACGGGAGTGACCACTGGCGGTTTGCAATCGAACAACCTGTCCAGGCAACAGAGGATCGAGCGGTCTGCACGACCGATCGTGGGAACGCCGCTGGATGTCATGTTTCTCTTGAATGCGCCTCTGCACAGAGGCAGGCTCCAGCACCCGAGGTTTCAGCTGGCGCTGGGCAATCGGGATGGTAGATCTGGTTGTTCTGGACATCAGACGCTGAGCAGGGGACCCCATGGCCGGATCTCTGGAAACATTCCTGAGGTTCAGGAGATCCAAATACAAATCAGAGTTAGACAGTCTCGCTTGTTCCATCAGAAGCTTGGCGCTGCGGACGGCCCGTTCAGCAAGGCCGTTGCTCTGTGGGTACTCCGGGCTGCTGGTGAAATGCACAAAATTCCATTTGTCAGCAAAACTTTTGAACTCACGGCTGGTAAACTGCCTGCCATTGTCAGTCTGCAGCCTGACAGGGGACCCAAACGTGGAGAAGTGTTTCCGCAGCTTCCGGATCACCATCTCCGACGTGAGGGATGTCAGCAAATCCACCTCGAACCAGTTTGAGTACGAGTCGACCAGGACAAGGTAGTGGTTACCACGCCACTCGAAGATGTCGGCAGCCAGCGAGGACCAGGCCAAGGCAGGAGCGGGCTGTTGCAGCAGGGGCTGTCGCTGCTGATGTGGAGCAAGACTGTTGCACGTGGAGCAGGCAGAAACACGGTCTCGAGTATATTTGGCCATTCCAGGCCAGTAGAATTGGCACTGAGCGTGGGCGAGTGTTGCATCGACCCCGGGGTGTCCGCTGTGGGCTGCGCAGTAGTAAGAATCGAACAGGGAGGACGGGACCACCACTTTATGTCCCTTAACGATAACGCCATTCTGGAGCCTGCAAGTTAAAGTGGCCCTCCCCACAGGCCTGAGAATTTCTCCACCATAGGCGTGTAGAGTAGCATTGTCAGCGACCAAGGCCTCATTAGTCCTTATCTTGTTGAAAAGATTTATTGACAAAACATTGACCTTTGCCCCAGTATCTAACTTCGCAAGGAAGGTTACATTGTTGACAGTCACAGACACGGAGGGATCAAGACGTTGGCCAGGTGCCTGGAGGAGGGTAAACACATTCGAATCCTCGGGAGAATTAATTGGATCTGCATCATAGGATTCAGCAACATCGGGCTGTGGGTTGGAACAGCTATCAGATTGTTTAAGCATGTTTAGACTGGGTCTGGAAATCTGTACCTGTCTCCCACGAGAACGGAATAAGCGGCAGGCAGAAACGAAATGATTCAGTTTGTTACAAAAATTACAAGCCTTGCCATAGGCAGGGCACGTCGACCGTCTGTGGTGCATGTAGTTACAGTTAGGGCACCTTTTTGGGGGCACATCAGCAGGACCAGGGTTGGCACGCGGCAGAAAAGCATTGTTTCCCCTCTGAGGCAGGGCTCTACTAAATCCAGCCTGGTGAACAGACTTATCTCCCAAGTCCCGGTGATCATCTGGCAATACAACGACCTCAGACAATCTGCAGGCATGCATGGCTATTTCTAACGTTAGATCCGGATCCCTAAGAAGCTCACATCGCAGCTTCTGGTCACGCATGCCAGTTACTAAAATGTCTCTAGTGAGCTGGTCTGTCATGTCACCGAAACGGCACCGCTGGGCGAGATAACGCAAATCGGCAATAAAACATTCAACAGGTTCCTCCGGCAGCTGTCTCCTTGTAAAGAACCGTGCCCTCTCTAGAATGCGGTTCGAGGGCAGGTCACAAATCTCCCTGAACTTACGTAGCAGGCAAGCAGGGTCACTGGCAGATTCTGCAGGGGTAACCACCACGTTGTTGTCGTCCAGGACCGCTGGAGCATAGACGAAAGTTCTGGCTCTCTTCATGGCATCAGGTCCGACAAGGTTAAGTAGGAGGGAGGCTTTGAGGGAGTCAGGATCATTGCAGTGAGCGACGTTGACAAAGTGGGTGAAATCAATTTCAAACGTAGCCCAGCGCTCAGAAATATCAGCATCAAAGACAAGCTGCGCGGGCTTTCTGCACGAGGATGCCATGGTCAGAGAGATAAAGCACAAAAGGCACAAATCAAATAAAAGAAATAAAACCCGATGGACAGGTAGGCGCAAGTATCTTCCACTTCTGACACCATGTAAATAGGCAATTTACAAACTCTAAAAGTGTTCAACACATTTTAATGATAGCACAAGGTATTACATACATCCTCAAATACTGGCTACATTCTTCTAGTGAACCGTATCCAGGAAGGGGAAGGCGTTATGATTGATGTTAACTAGGCGGGGTTAATGGTACTGAGGTAACTATGTTATTGGTTGCATGCAAAACCATCTACAGCTGTGTTGCCTTTGGTTTGGAAATGCTAAAGCTGTGTTGCCTAGTTAAAGTTGCCTTGCCTAGTTAAAGTTGCCTTGCCTAGTTAAAGTTGCCTTTCCTTCTATATAATTAAATGTCTAATCTTGACCACTTCCTGTTTGTGCTTTATATTGATTTGAGAACAAAATGCTACCACGTAGGCTGTGATTTTTGGCCATCTTACTCAGAGTCCCCCTCCGCTCATCAGGTGCCGAGAATTTTTCCCATCGATGAAAAATAAGTTATTAGTGTTTAAAATGTTTTGAGATTCTCTCTCCTGTCAATCACGCCATGAAGGCCAAGCCCCTTCTGGTGGGAGGGGGAGGGACTATAAAACTCAGAAGTGTGGGCGTGGCTCAGTCTCTGCAAGATGGAGGAGGGAGAGGTCACGACTTGCTGTCTTTAGTGGCCTTGCACCCTGCTAGAAATGGTATGAAACTGCATTTGAATTTGGTGGCCTTGCACCCTGCTTGAAGTGGTAAGAAACTGCACTTGAATTTGGTGGCCTTGCACCCTGCTTGAAATGGAAGTTCAAGGAATAGCCGTGAGTCAACTGCCAGCCCACCGACCGCGAGTGAGTGAGCTGGCAGCACAACCGGCTTGAGTGACTGAGCCGCCAGCCCAAGAATCCATTTGGCTGACAATGTCCATACTAGACCTCTGGAAACCAGTCCCTTCAGCCCACAACACCCATACTAGCGCTCCAGAAAGCCCCCCCCCCCACTGGCCACCAATATTGGAATTGGTGGAGAGGTGGAATATTGCGCTGGGGGACCATCCCTCCCATGTGGTGATGTTACTTAGTCTAGTAACATTATAGAAGTTGGCCTATGCCATAGTTCTAATATTCGTGTGCACCTCTGGTCACCATCCTATAGAAGTGACATGTTTGCATTGGCGAGATTAGAGGGAGATGCACTAGGATATTGCTGGGTTGGAACATTTCAGTTATGGGGAGAGATTGGGTGGGCTGAATTTGTTTTACTTGGAGCAGAGGAGCCTAAGTGGATCCTGAAAGATGTACTCCAAGTTCTGAGACATTGATGGGGTAGATATTTGGAAACTTGGTTTCATGGCAGTGCTGTTTAAGTCTGAAGGCCATAGGTTTAACATGAGCACAGAAAACTCTCGCTATTACAGACCTCTTTAAAATGGATTTCCGTTATAGTGGACAAACCTACCAATCTTTACCACCAAGCCAAACTGTAGAAGTCACCCCTGTCTGCTTCCAGGCTGGGCTGCTGACACCACCACCAACCCTTACTGTCATCACAGCAGCTTTTAGGCCGGACCTCACTGTTGCCATCATCGGCCCACACAGCTTCCTCGGCCACTTCCAGGCGGCGCCTGTCACTGCCACTGACCATTGCCTACACTCCGGACACCCTCAGACCGTGACCAGTGACTCTGCCAATTCTCCCCTCTTCACTGGCATTCGGCAGTCCATGCCAACAACTCACCAGGACTCCAGGCTTAGTTCCAGACCAAGAGTCTGAAGAAGGGTCTCAATCTGAAACATTTCCTGCCCACTGACCTGTTGAGTTACTCCAGCACGTTGTGTCCATTTGTCTATTAACCAGCATCTGCAGTTGTACTGCATGAGGGGATATTGGAGGCGGAGACTCTCACAACATTTCAGAAGAATTTGAATGAGCAATTTTATCATTGAGAAACTGTAGGCCACGAACCAAATTGAAAAGGGGATTGATTTTGATACATATTTGATGGTCAGCATGACATGACGGGCTGAATGGCCTGTTTCTGTTCTTTTTAATTCTAGGAGCATCTGGTGTTATGTTCAAACCAGTGATATTTGTCATACAGTGACCCACCGCAAGTAGAGCACAGTTCTGAAATGTTCATTTGCAGCAAGACCAGTTAAAATTGATGGACCACACAGAGGATCAGAGATGATCCAAAGGCTAATGAATCTGCCGCCATACACGGGAATTCTCCTAAACCGATTGGCTATCTGTCACCATACACGGCAATTCTGAACTGACTGGCTATCTGCCGCCATACAAGGCAATTCTCCTAAACAGACTGGCTATCTGCTTTCATACACAGCAATTCTCCTAACTGACACTTTCGCCACCTCCAACGTGATCCCACCACTTGCCACATCTTCCCATCTCCTCCACTGTCTGCTTTCCGCAGAAACCGCTCCCTCCGTAACTCCCTGGTCAATTCGTCACTTCCAACCCGTACTACCCCCTCTCCGGGCACTGTCCCTTGCAACCGCAGGAAATGCTACACTTGTTGCTTTACCTCCCCTCTTGACTCCATTCAAGGACCCAAGCAGTCTTTCCAGGTGCGGCAGAGGTTCACCTGCACCTCCTCCAACCTCATCTATTGCATCCGCTGCTCTAGATGTCAGCTGCTCTACATTGGAGAGACCAAGCGTAGGCTTGGCGATCGCTTCTCGGAACATATCCGCTCGGGTCGCAATAACCAACCTGATCTCCCAGTGGTCAGCACTTCAACTCCCCCTCCAATTTCGAATCCGACCTTTCTGTACTGGGGCTCCTTCCGGGGCCAGAGTGAGGACCACCGTAAATTGGAGGAGCAGCACCTCATATTTTGCTTGGGCAGTTTACACCCCAGCGGTATGTAAACTTCTGGACATTGACTTCTTTAATTTCAGGTAATCCCTAGTTTCTCCTCCCCTTCTCAGCTCTCCCTCAGCCCACTAGCTCCACCTCTTCCTTTCTTCTTCCTGTCCGCCCCACCCTCACATCAGTCTGAAGAAGGGTTTCAACCCTAAACGTTGCCTATTTCCTTCGCTCCATGGATGCTGCCTTACCCGCTGAATTTCTCCAGCATTTTTGTCTACTAATGAATCTTGACTTAATAGTCCCAGTTGGAGCAATGCCTTACGGATCTCTGCAATAATGATCTTCAAAATTTTAGTACCTAAACACGTTACTGGTCAGAGATTTGGAGATAGCTCTCCGTGTATTTCCTTGGAGTTTGGTCTCGGGCGTATTTGTATAGCCTTTCTTATTTCTGCCCTTGCAGCACACCAATGTTAGACCATTATTGCAGCAGCCACAATAGAGAAATTATTTTTGTATTTATCATTTTGCTTTTCAAACTCTGGTCCCACACCTGAGATGTCTGCCAACCTTCAAAATCAGTTGCCAGTCATTATCAACTACGTTTAAGGTGCCTGATTATCTCTTTAAGCAGTACAACCAGTACGCAGCGTTGAAGTTGCGGCCTTAAAGCGCCTGAGACCTGGGTTTGACCCTGACTACGGGTGCTGTCTGTACGGATTTTGTACGTTATCCCTGTGACCTGCATGGGTTTTTTCCGAGATCTTCGGTTTACTCCCACACTCCAAAGACATGCATGTGTGTAGGTTAATTGGCTGATTTTAAATGTAAATTGTCCCTAGTGTGTAGAATAGTGTTAATGTGCTGGGATGGCTGGTCGGTGCGGACTCAGTGTGCTGAAGGGCCTGTTTCCGGACTGTATCTCTAAACTAAACTAAACTTAACTGTTATTTATATGCGGCTGCAAAAAGCTAGCTCCCTGTGAGTAGCATGCACCATTTCCGAATCAGATGTATTTCAATAAGGAAGGTTCAAAAAGATTATGTAGAAATGACATAACTACATAACTCAATATCCTGTGTACACCCTATCACCACAGGCAGAAAATTCACTAAATTCAAGAGGAGTTGAAGATGAGCATTAATGCTGATCTTGCCAGCGGCAATATCCTGTAATAAATATTTAAATAAAAATTCCTAATGTTAGGTTAAATACCAGGTTAAATCATTGCAATTAAAGTTAAAACACTGACAAAAAATAAAGCTCAAAGTAAAAGCACATTATTACATGAGAAATATGTAATATCATTTATAAAGTCATATTAATGGGACAAAGTAAAGAACAGAAGGGAAAGAAAATGTAAGGAAAATTAGTACAGGCGGTACTTCCTAATGGCTTCATCGATGTGCTTGAAAATTAATTCAGGGAGTGCGTCTGAGTCAGAACCGAAATGAAGACTGTTATGCATAGCCCTCAAAAAGATAGGCCTAGCTTGGATCCAAGCATGAGCCCATAGCCACAGTTTTCATATGTAGAAAATGACTAGAATTGAAAAAAAAAAGTTGATCAACATGAGTGCTTCAGCCAGGAAATGATTTGGTGGGGGGGAACTGGTTGGGCTTCATTGAAGCAAGAAGTGAAGGGTCCTCAAACTATCCTAATGGAGATGCAAAGAAATTGTACTTACTATGGTAAAGTTGAGGCTATTGGGATTAGGGAATTGGAAACTGTCAAAGTGGCACTGGGTATCAGATGTGTCACGGATGTAAATGGGAATGGATGAGAACAGAGGAGGAAGGATGGTCAAGTTAGAAAGGAGCAGGCTGAAGCAATGAATCTGCCAGGGTAGTCCTACTTGTGGAATTTGCGCAGGAGACAGAAGGTGCCAATGGGAGTTGGCACACTATAAGGCCTGAAACTGTAGAGCTGAGCTCCCAACAAAATGTCCCCCTTGACTAACTGGGAGACTGTAATTTGATATTCAATAATGTGCACATTATCCAAAGGGAGGAATAAGATGGTGTGTGAGAACTGATGTCTGACCACTGAGACAGTACCACTATTACTAGTGGGCTTAATGTTCAAATTCAAGTTCAAGTGAGTTTATTGTCATGTGAACACCTAAACATTTTTCTAGAAGAGGCAGTTATTCCCTTGTACTTCTTCTGATTTAGTATACTGCACTGATGTTCACAATCAAATCTCCGCTGCATTGGAGAAGCCCAACGCAGATTGGGTAATTGTTTTGTTGACCGCCTACATGAGTGGGGTCAAGGAAAGAGCATTCATGTCGCAGCTCTGTTTCCACCCATCTTTCAGCCATCACATGCAAGAAGCACAAGAAGCGACAAGACAGACACCATTGTATGCAAATGCCGAGAAGTGTGTTCGGCTCCGGCTGAATAACTTCTAATCTTGTGTGTGGACTCGATAAGAAGAAGAAACCTTCATGGGTATCCTTGAACTCTCTGTTGCCTACCATTTTAATTATCCATCACACTCTCACACTGACCTGTTGGTCTGTGACCTCCTGCACTGTTACAATGAATCCCAATATGATTAAGGAACACCTTATCTTCCTTCCTATTGCAACCTTCTGGACTCAATATTAAATTCTACAGCTTCAGGCGACTTTATTTCCCTGTTTCTACCAGTCATCCATCTGTGATATTGGTTCAATTTGTGTGATTCATTTTAACTTTTTTTCCTTTATTTTTCTTTTGAGAATGGACAATAGATAATGGCCCAGCTTGACCTACCAGGCATGACTTCCTGCTCTGCATTTCACTGTAAGAGTTGTGAAATGCAGAGCAGGAAGTTGTGTCTCGTAGGTCAAGTTTGTAAAAGTGTTATCTCTTCGTCTCTAACTGCTCCCACGACCACACAACGCAGATAACCTTGCTTATAGCTTATGGTCACCCTGGTTCCACCCCATCAGAGATATAATCTCAACCCACCTTCCATGCATTTTAACAACGTTTCTTTCTCTCCTCTCTGACTTGACATGTTTTACTGCAGATGTGGCCTGACTTGCGGAATGCTTCCAATATTTTCTGTTTTATTTTAGATTTCCAATTTTGCAGCTTTTTTTATTTTCAAATTCCATCGTAAGTGCAAATTTCAGGGCAGTCTGCCCTATTATAGTAAGCAAGGTGTGGATAGTTAACAGTTTATTGTACCTGGGGCCATAACTAAATAATTACACTGAACAATTTTACAATCTAAATAGACAATGAAAACATTTTGAAAAAATTTGTATTTCCAAGGTGTTTAAATTGTAGGTGAAAACTAGCCAATGGATCATTCAAAGCACTAAATGTGAGGAATTTATATCAATATTACTAAATACATTTTACTAAATAAGGAAGGAGATCTGCCAGTGCAAGGCATCTGTTTAATATCTTCCAATGCGCAATTGTATAGCAAGGAGTAGATCAGCATGTTGACTATTGGATTCAAGTCTGAAGAAGGGTCCCGATCTGAAACATCACCTGTTCATGTTCTCCAAGGATGCTGCCTGACGTGCCGTGTTACTCCAGCACTTTGTGTCTTTCATGAGATTCATTTTAGCCATGAGCCAACTGGATTAAAATAGCGAATTCTAATATGTTATCAGACATTAAATTCTGGGGACCAGTTTTGCCACTATACTCCACTCAGAATAGTTGACTTCTGTAAGTAGAAGATGATGGACTCCTGTGGAGTTTCCAGCCTTTATAGGAGAGCTTGAAAAAATAATGTTTTTATTCTGACACTCAAGTCAATGAGGCAAGGGCGTAAATATGATAAATGAGTAGACCTCTACAGACAATTCATCCAACTTTTTTTTAATGAGGGATCGTTTGGTCCTGCCTGAAATTTCCAAGAGTGCACAACATGCCCTGCCACTGCATTTCTGTACCCAATCAGGCGATAATCTATTTCCGTAATGTTTTCACTAGGGCACTATGATGTTTTGATGAAATTAGCAAAATGTGACACATTTGTGACTATGGATTAGTTTTATTTCTGTATTTTATTTCTGATTATTTCCTGAAGAGGTGAACAAGCGGAATAATTCTAGGGCTGCATTAATGCTTCTCTCAAACCAATCACGAGAAGGTGATTCTACAGAATGTATTTTCTGCTCTAATTACAGCTCTTCAGTGCACCTGTGGGCAGGAATAAGAGTCATTATGCTCACACAGAGATTATTCACACTGATTTTATAGCTACGGATGGCATCAGATATTAAACACATAATTTGTGTGGCAAGATCTTCTGTAGAATTAGAGTGAGTGCAGAATCTGAAGATATTACAGGGAGTTAATTTGCAAGCGCTGATCAGTCACATCATTGCGAAAAGAATAATGGAACGATTTTATGAATCCTGCAATGTACAATATTCAAGGACAATATGCACCAAAACTCCATGATCCGGATACCAGTGTATCACTGGTTTTCAGAGGCCCCGGCTCAGAAAAAAAAACCATTTTAACACTTCTAAAATAATTTGAATGAATAATATGATATTGACTCTCAACAGCACTTACAATATTCTAGGGATAAAAAGGCTTTCTTGTTTCTCCTCTGTAGGCAGCTGCAGCTGCACCCCCTGTTGACATGCGCTGTAGCTGTCTCTGACCTGTTAGCATCATTAACTTGTCCAGTTGATATCCCTTAAAGGCCGGTCCCACTTTCCCGAGTTATTCACAAATTCTCCTGAGTTATTCACGAATTCCCCCGAGTTTTCAAACTCGCAGAATGATCATAACGAGGCCGTAGGAGTCCGTGGATATATCGTAGTGGCTCATTATGCCAGCCGTAGGTACTCGGGGCATCAGGTAAGTCGGGACGTATTTTCCAGCGTGATGAAAAATGTCCTTGAGAACAAAAATAGTCCGAGTACCTACGGCTGGCATAACGAGCTGCTATGATATATCCACGGACTCCTACTGCCTCCTACGGACTCATTACGAACATTCTACGAGTTCGAAAACGCGGGAGAATTCGTGAATCTCAGCAGAATTTGTGAATAACTCGAGAAAGTGGGATAGGCCCTTAAGGTCCAGCTATGGTTCCAGTGTTATATGGTGGAGCAAAGCATAAATTCTGCTTCATATATCACCAATTAGACACATGCATTAAAAGGAAACCTTTTGTCTAGATCATTGGTATAGATAAAAAAATACAATGAATCGAACACCAATCCTGGGCAATCACCCAGGTTTTCAACAGTCTAATCATCTGTTATCTAGGTGCAAGCACCAAAGCAAATGTTTGAATACAATGGAAATGGACGAAGAAAATAATAGATACTGCCCTTGTGTACTATTGGCTTCACAATAAGCAGATGTTGGCTCTGGCTGTCTATGATACATTGGGATTCACATAACTGGAGGAATCATGACTGAGATTCCAAAGCAACCATATTTATATAGTTGCAATCATTTTAATCAGATGAATCAAACAGCTGTAGAATATTGTTTAAACTGGCTATTCAAGTTAAATCGTAGGGAACAATATGTGTATAAAAACAATACAAATATACACAGATAGAATGAAGAGCCAGTTTGTTTTTTCAGTAAATGGAATGCAGATTGGATGTTTTAGCCATGGAGGAGTGCTGCAGAGATTGACTGGATTATTCCTTAGATGACAGTCGGAAGTATGAAAGAGATTATGTTGATGAGGTATACATTCATTGAAGCACAGAAGAATATGGGAATGTGCTTCTAAATCATATGCTTATATATTTTATGTAATGTCCTTGCCTTTCTATTTTCTAATCATAAAAGCCTGCATTCCATCAATCTTTTTGAATATTTGCTGTACGTTTTCATGACATTTTAACAATTTATGAAATGATCCTTAGGACTCTTTATATCTATGATTCTAAGTTTTCAACATTTCTGAAGGACTTTTCTATTTGGCATATATTTCCCCATTTACTTAATCTAAGTAATTTTATGCTTCTGGTTTCACTGCATTCAACACTGCCTATCTTCATGTCACTTATGGATCTGTGGCACTACATCACTTTAATGTAAAATTATTTGTAGGATAATTGGCTTGGTGCAGATTCGGTGGGCAGAGAGGCTTGTTTCCGTGCTGTATCTCTAAACTAAACTAAACATAATTGACAGATTGAAAATTCGGTTTTGGATCAATTGGTTGAGATGTAATTAAAAGGGTTGAGATATTCGTTGTGCAAAAATATCAAATGTACAATACAATGAATATGATCAAGGTATTGTGATCAGGAAGGAAATCTTACAGCAGAAGAATGTTGAGGCTGCATCATTTTAACAGTTCAAATGGATGGCGTTTTAGTAGAGCTCTGCAAGCTAGTTTGCATCTTGGTACCAGTTAACCTCAGGAGAAACAAAATAAATGCACCTTGCACGAAGTGAAACAGACAAGAGAAAGGGATAATGTTTGCCCACCCCTTGAAATAGAATTGTGCACAAATGGTTATAAGTAGCTAACCACAAACTCTTTGAGTTAGAACAGTCAACCGTCTCAACATTTCCATACACGTTACTTACTCTAACCTCTCCCCCCCGAACGTACAGCCCTCCGCTCACTCTACAGCAACACTAACTTCATAATCAGAGCCGACAAGGGAGGTGCCGTGGTCGTCTGGTGCACTGACATCTACCGGGCTGAGGCCAGGCGACAACTCTCAGACGCCTCCTCCTACTTATCCTTCAACCATGATCCCACAGACTAGCACTAGGCGTTAATATTACATACCATTTCTGACCATGTCTTCTGGCTGTCTGCCTTCCACAGCCTCCAACCTTATCTTTCCCCAGCCCCGCACAGCCCAATTTCATCTTCTCCCCAAAATCTCCAAGCAGAACTGCCCTGGAAGACCCATTGTTTATGCTTGTTCATGTCTCACTGAATTAATTTCCACATGCCTCGAGTCCATCCTATTCTCCCTGGTCCAATCCCTCCCTATCTATGTCCAAGACACCTCACACGCTCTTCGTCTCTTAAATGATTTCCGTTTTCCAAGACCCCACTACTCGTCTTTACTATGATATCCAGTCACTCTACACCTCCTGCCCCCACCAAGAAGGTCTTAAAGCCCTCAGTTTCTTCTTCGACCGCAGTACCAGCCAATTTCCGTCTATTAACATTCTTCTCCGCCTATCAGAGCTGGTCCTGGACTTCCGGTGGCGCCATTATGAGGTGAAGACGCCCTCCCAGCCAGCTCCATAAGAAGGTTGAAGAAAACGGGGTAAAAAATGCTGAAAAAGACTTACCTGCCATCTGAAATCTCAGTACTGATTAGTATGGAATTGCTGAGTGACGTTATCAGCCCTGCGACAGCATGCAACGAACCCCAGAAGAAAAACTGAAAACCCGGCTACCGACCACTCGGGATCCGGTAGGCCGTTCTGAAGCCTCGGTCTCGGGTAGAACCCGATCCCAGGAAGACATTGCAGGAAAAAAACCTTCTGGAGCTGAAGAAATTAAAACAAAACTGGAGATGGAAGGATTGAAAACTCTTATTGAAAAAGAGATGGGAGGTATTAAAACCGAACTATTGAATTTAAAGAAAGATATGAAAAAGTTGAATATTAAGGAGGAAGTCGAAAAGATTAATGAAGAAGTGAAAGACTTGAAAACTGAAATAAAAGACTTGAAGACTGAAATCACTGAATCTGCTCAAGCACTGAAAAGAGAGATTACGGACAAGTTAAAAGAGCAGAACAAGCAGATGAAAATTAAAATCGAAACCCTGGTGAAAGACAAACTGTCTGAAGTTGAAGAAGCATTGAATTTACATCCGACAGATATAAGCATTATTAAAGACTTAGCTGAAGCATCGGCTTGGAATTCAGACAGAGACATAAAACGCTTATCTGAACTTCTGGACAAGATAACAGAAAAATGCACGGAGTTGGAAGGCTACCAAAGAAGGTCGAACCTAAGAATTGTGGGTATTCCGGAAGGCATGGAGCGGAATAACCCACGAGGATTTACAGCAGATTTACTGCAACAAGTTTTAGCCTTGGATCAGAAACCCTTACTAGCTCGTGCACACAGAGTAAAGAGGCGTTTTACAGGACCTGGTGCCCCGCCAAGACAAATGATATTAAAGGTACAGAATGATTACGAACTGGAAGAAATGATGGGTAAGATTGTAAGAAGTAAAAATCTTACTTTTGAAGGAGCACGAATCAGTATTTACCGAGATTATCCTGCTGAAGTTGCCAAGAAACGAAACGCATTCAGGGAGACTAAAAGAATTCTGAGAGAATTGAAGGATGTAAGGTATACTTTGAGATACCCCGCTACTTTGAGGGTGACCTATGACAATCAAGATCATTTCTTCAAGAACCCACAAAATGCACTGGACTTTGCGCAGGGGATTAAGAATCAAGAAGAAGACTGAATAATATTTCACCTTTGAACTATATTAATGAATAAACTGTATATTTGCATTTGGTTTAAAGGATTACCGGAATATGGACTGGTTATAGACTGGCTACAATCAAGAAAGATGAAGAAATGAGTGGACCTGGTCCCTACATCAAAGAGTGGACTGGACTTTCTCTTATGGATATTATTAATTAGAATAATAACAATACTAATAGAAATAATTAATACACAATAAAATACTAATATACTAAAACCTAACCGGTAGTACTGTTACTAACTAAAACAATAATAAATACTAATCACTAAGGCTTAGGTATAAGTAACTTTCTTATTACTTCCCACATACATATAATTTACTCATCAATAATTAATACTAATCTACATAAAATTAAAATAAATAGTAATTAGTAAATATATTTCCTAAGATCATACATTTGATTATACCAATAATAGTTAAGATTTCCTTGATCTTTGCATTTAAATATGTTATAGGATTGATGAAACATTTTAGAATTATATATTCCCGTTAAAATACCTTTTGTAAGACAATAACTTTAAGGACTTATGGAGCTGGCGAGTTAACATCATCTACACTGGAAGTCTGTAGATGGCTAGCCATGCTAGTATGGCTTTCACTAACTGCACCTACTATAGCTGTAGTTTTTCCTTACTTTTCACTATTTACTAACCCTTTTTTCTATCTTCTGTTTTTTTATATTACCTCATGTTTTTATTTTTTTACATCACAGTGGACTTGTAATCACAAAAGATATATCCGTGCGAGATATTTGAAAATCTTGAAACACGTCCATCCGGAGTTCGGGGGTAAGGTTGGGTATGTCAAGCTGAGACATGTGAACCATTATAGACCACCTTAAATAAAATGCAGGACTTAAAAAAGAATTTGGGGAATGAGGGAATAATCTTTGGCAGTTGGAATGTTAAAGGTCTTAATGAACCTATTAAAAGGGGTAAAGTATTGGCACATTTGCAAGCACTTAAAATCGACGTTGCGTTTCTTCAAGAGACACATCTAAAAAAAGATGCCGAGCATAGATTAAAGGCTAAATGGATTGACAAAATATATCATTCCTCTTTTACTCATAAATCTAGAGGCGTAGCAATACAGATACGTAAAGGTAATTCAAGCATACATCAACTATAATTGATAAAGATGGAAGATTTATTATTGTAACGGGTGAATTATATGCTCAAAAAGTAATATTAGCCAATATATATGGCCCAAATTTTGACAGTCCAATTTTTTTAAAGAAAATATTTAATACAATTCCTGATCATGCACAACATAATTTAATAATTGGAGGAGAGTTAAATTGTACTTTAGATCCTTATTTAGATAGATCGTCAGGACAGAGGAAATTTAAATCACACTCCAGTGATTTAATAAATGCATACATTGATACTAGTAAAGTTAGAGATGTTTGGAGAATGGAACACCCATCAGGACGAGATTATTCATTTTACTCCTCGGTACATAAAACATATTCTAGAATTGACTATTTCCTTGTAGATATAAAGCTTATTCCATACATCTATAACTCTGAATACCACAGTATCATTATTTCAGATCACGCTCCATTAACATTTAATATTAAATTTAATGATAACATGAAAATACGAGGACAATGGAGACTTAATCCACAAATTTTGAAGGATAAATCAACTAATGAATATATTATGAAGCAGATTAAGACTTTTTTTGAAATAAACGATAAACCAGAAATATCTCCATCCCTACTATGGGAAACTTTTAAGGCTTTTACTCGTGGAATTATGATATCTTCACAAGCATTTTACAACAAAGAAAAGCGGAAGGAACAAAATATTCTGGAAATGGAGATAAAACAATTAGATATAGAAAATGCTCTCAACCCTACAATGATAACACATAATAAAATTACTGCATTAAAATATAAATTAAATAAGATATATGCTGACCAAGTGGTTAAATTATATCAATACACAAAACAAATACAATTTGAATTTGGGGACAAACCACAAAAATTACTGGCTCGCCAATTACGAAAAATACAGGGAGAAAAAATAATACATCGGATTAAATCAGAAAATGGTGAATTCTTAACACAGAATAACGATATTAATGAGAGATTTTTACAATATTATAAAGATTTATATTCTTCCAAAACGACTGAAAATCAGATAGGAATTAATACATTCTTAAATGACTAATCTAATAGGATTGGATGTAGATGATACAAAACTATTAAATGCTGAATTAACAGTTAAAGAAATTGAGGATTCTATTATATCATTAAAAAACGGGAAAACTCCAGGGCCAGATGGTATTGGTTCGGAATTTTATAAATCATACACGGATCTGATAACACCTTATTTGAAGACACTTTACGAATATATATATGCGCAACAGAGTTTACCAGAAACACTAAACAAATCCATTATAACACTCATACCAAAAATGGATAAAGACCTAGATGATCCGGGATCATATAGAGCTATTGCTCTCTTAAATACGGATCAAAAGATATTAACTAAAATATTAGCTAAAAGATTAAGTGTAGTGATTAATAAAATAATACACCCGGATCAAACAGGATTTATACCTAAACGATACTCATCATATAACTTGAGACGATTGTTTAATATTATATACTCGAAAAGGAGTTATAATAAAGACTTAGTAATAATATCGTTAGATGCAGAGAAAGCTTTTGACCAAGTTGAATGGCCATATTTATTTGCGGTTATGGAAAAGTTAAATTTGGGAGACAAGTTTATAAAATGGATCAAATTACTATATACAAATCCAACTGCTAAAATCTTAACTAACCAAATGATATCTACCAAATTTAATTTATTTCGAGGATGCAGACAAGGTTGTCCCCTATCACCATTATTATTTGCGTTGGCTATAGAACCATTAGCCATTCGGGTAAGATTACACCCCGAAATTTTTGGATATGAAACTAACGAAACAAGAAATAAAATTTCTCTATATGCAGATGACGTATTATTATATATTAAAAAACCTGAAATTAGCATACCTAATTTATTGAATTTAATAACTCAATTCGGCTTGTTTTCTGGATACAGAATCAATTGGAATAAAAGTGAACTTATGCCATTAACACAAGATAATTTAACTACATTAAAACAATTTCCTTTTAAGATTGTTAATGAACAGATTAAGTATTTAGGAATTCACGTTACAAAAAAATATGATTCTTTATTTAAATATAATTTTTTACCTATACTAAATAAATTATCTAAGAATATTCTATATTGGAAAACACTACCTATCTCAATGATAGGTAGAATTAATGCGATGAAAATGATTTTTCTCCCACAATTATTATATTTATTTCAAATGATCCCGATATATCTTTCTAAGAATTTTTTTAAAAAGGTTGACTCTATAGTCACTAATTTTGTTTGGGACTATAAAAGCCATAGAATAAATAAAAAATATTTATGTAAATCGAAAATTAATGGAGGTTTAACATTACCTAATTTTATATATTATTACTGGTCAGTTAGTATTAAGAATATGAACTTTTGGTGGGTTGAACTGGATGAAAATCCAAACTGGTTACTTATGGAAAAGGAAGACTGCTTACCATATGAAATCAGTTCCATATTATTTTCTAAAATTAAAATATTTAAGAAAATTTATCGTGAAAACCCAATAATTAATAGTGAAATTAATATTTGGAGATAGTTAAAAAGAACGTTAAAACTAGAAGATATCCCATTAGTTCTTCCCATTGTTAATAATGTAAGTTTTAAACCATCCCTGGAAAATTTAGGATTCTTACAATGGAAAAATAAAGGAATTAATAAGATCAGTGACCTTTACAGGGACAATCTGTATCTTTCATTTAAAGAAATACAGGAAATATATGGACTACACTCTAAACACTACTTCAGATATCTACAAATAACTGACTACATTAAAACAACTGCACAGGAATATAAAAAGAGAAAGACGGGAATTCTAGATGAATGCTTAAATAAGCACCCAAACGCGGAAAAATTAATATCATACATTTATAATATTTTATTAGAAAATGATATACCCAATACTGAAAAGTACAGACAACTATGGGAAAATGAAATAGGTGAAACAATCGAACCCGATATCTGGGATGAAAGTTTACGATATATACATAATTGTTCATTAAATTCTAGACACTCTCTGATACAATTCAAAGTTTTACATAGATTGCATTTTTCAAAATCTAAATTACATAGAATGTTTTCTAATGTATCTCCTATATGTGACAAATGCCAAAACCCAGAAGCTAATTTAACACATTCTTTTACAACGTGTATAAAAATTACGAATTTTTGGTTGGAAATATTTAAGGTAATCTCGAATGTTGTAAATAAGAATCTAGTTCCAGACTCAAAATTAATAATATTGGGAATATTAGAAAGGGATCAATTACTCACGACAGCACAAAGAACTTTCATAGATTATAGTTTAATAATTGGTAAAAAATTAATTTTACAATTTTGGAAAGGCCCCATACCCCCTACAATCAAATTGTGGATTTCAGGAATGGCTGAGACTTTACACTTGGAAAGAATAAGACTTGCACTTTTAGGCAAGTTAGACCAATTTAATCTGATTTGGTCTCTATTCCTTGAATATCTTAAGGGACCAATATGACTCGGTTTGTGGACCTGATCGAGACTTGAACGAAGGATTGAGCGAAGAATAATACATTATTGATCACGGATATATTATTATATAAATACTGTTTGTATAATATACCACTGTTATTTTATTTACTTTTCTCTTTTGGTTATTTTATAACTATTTTTATGTTAACCATTTTTCACACTTTCCTACTTTTCACTAAAAAAAAAACTACAATAAAATGTTTAGAAGTATATATAAGAAAACATGGTAATTATTACCTATCTCTTTATCAAGAACGTTGTTTTTATATGTACTTATATTTGTACTTACACCTGTACTTTTACTTCTAATAAAAATTATTCAACTAGAGCTGGTCCTTACTCTTAACAACTTCTCCTTCAACTCCTTCCACTTCCTCCAAATCCAAGGCATAGCTATGGGCACTCGCATGGACCCAGGTTGTGCCTGCCTCTTTGTAAGGTACGTTGAACATTCACTGTTCCAGGCGTACACTGGCCTTATCCCCAAACTCTGGCTCCACAACATTGCAGACTGTATCGGGACTATCTCCTGCACCCATGCAAAAATCACTGACCATCAACATCAAGACTAATTTCCATCCTGCACTCAAATTCACTTGGATCATCTCCGACATCGCTCTACTGTTTCTATGTAGATCTCACCATCTCCATCACAGGAGACAGACTATCCACTGACATCTATTACAAACACACAGACTCCCATAGCTATCTAGACTACACTTCTTCCCACCCTGCTTCCTGTAAAGACTCTATCCCCTACTCCCAATTCCTCCGTCTACACCGCGTCTGCGGCCACGATGAGGTTTCCCATACCAGGTCCTCGGAAATGTCCTCATTCTTTAGGGAACAGGTGTTCCCCTCTTCCATTGTAGATGAGGCTCTCACCAGGATCTCCCTGATATACCACAGCTCCGCTCTTGCTCCCCCCTCCCCCAATTCGCAACAAGGACAGAGTCGCCCTTGTCCTCACCTTCCACTCCATCAGACGTCACATAGAGCCCATAATCCTCCAACATTTTCTGACCCCTCTCTGCTTTCTGCAGAGACAATTCCCTGGTCAACTCATCCCATCCCACCAAAACAACCCCCTCCCCATATACTTTCCCCTGCAACCGCAGGAGATACAACACCTGTTCCTTTATCTTCCCCCTCGACTCCGTCCAAGAACCCCAACAGTCTTTTCAGATGAGGCAGAGGTTCACTTGCACCTCTTCCAACCTCATCAACTGTATCCGCTGTTCCAGGTGTCACTCCTGTATATCGGCAAGACCAAGCTCGGACTCAGCGATCGTTTTGCTGAACACTTCTGCTCAGTCCGCCTAAACCTACCTGATCTCCCAGTTGCTCAGCATCTTAACCCCTCTCCCATTCCCAATTTGACCTTGCTGTCCTGGACCTCCTCCATTGTCAGAGTGAGGCCCAGCACAAATTGGGGGAACAACACCTTATATTTCACTTGGGTAGCTTACACCCCAGTGACATGAACATTGACTTCTCTAACTTCAAGTAACCCTTGCTTTCCCTCTCTCTCCATCTCCTCCCCTTTCCCAGTTCTCCCACCAGTCTTACCATCTCCAACTACATTTTATCTGTGTACCGCTCACACCCTGATATCAGACTGATGCAGGGTCTCGACCCTAAACGTTGCCCATTCATTATCTCCAGATATGCTGCCTGGCCGGCTGGGTTACTCTGGTATTTTGTGTCTACTTAGATTAAACTACTTGGTTCTGATGTCATCCAAACATATTTTTTACAATGTTCCAGTGCTTCTACATTCTCTTTGTAATTGAGATGAAAACTGCCCAGAGCAATGAGAACTGTCCTTTAATTGCTTCTTCATGTAAAATAATAGACTTTATTGCACTGATCTCATGCTCCTCTTGAGCAAGTAACTATCACTTACTCTGGGTGACCTGGCCAGGCACAACATTGGAATCCCCATTTAATTGAAGGGCAATTGAGAGAAAATGAAGTTGATTTCAAAAAAATTGTTATATTTTGCTCTTAATCATTTATTAGTGCTGTAAGACCTGAAATAATTTTGAATTTCCATTTAGTAATTTCTATTTTTTTTAATGTTTGGAATACACATGTCTTCACCATCTAAGGAATCAGGCTGGTGATCTGTCTCTTTCTAGGTAAGGAGCTCGTTACTCCATAGAACCCTACATGCAGAATATCATAGAAACATAGAAACATAAAAAACAGGTGCAGGAGGAGGCCATTTGGCCCTTCGAGCCAGCACTGCTATTCATTGCGATCATGGCTAATCATCCCCAATCAATAACCCGTGCCTGCCTTCTCCCCATATCCCTTGATTCCACTAGCCCCTATATCTAACTCTCTCTTAAATCCATCCAGTGATTTGACCTCTGCTGCCCTCTGTGGCAGGGAATTCCACAAATTCACAACTCTCTGCGTGATAAAGTGTTTTCTCACCTCAGTCTTAAATGGCCTCCCCTGGTTCTGGACTTGCCCAACATTGGGAACATTTTTCCTACATCTAGCTTGTCCAGTCCTTTTATAATTTTATATGTTTCTATATGATCACCCCTCATCCTTCTAAACTCCAGTGAATGCAAACCTAGTCTTTTCAATCTTCCCTCATATGACAATCCCGCCATCGCAGGGATCAATCTCGTGAACCTACACTGCACTGCCTCAATCACAAGGATTTCCTTCCTCAAATTAGGAGACCAAAACTGTACGCAATACTCGAGATGTGACCTTACCAGAGCCCTATACAACTGCAGAAGAACCTCTCTACTCCTATACTGAAATCCTCTTGTTATGAAGGCCAACATTCCATTAGCTTTCTTCACTGCCTGCTGTACCTGCACGCCAACTTTCAGTGACCGGTGTACAAGGACACCCAGGTCTCGCTGCAACGCCCCCTTACTTAACCTAACCCCATTGAGATAATAATCTGCCCCCATGTTTTTGCCACCAAACTGGATAACCTCACATTTATCTATATTATACTGCATCTGCCACGCATCTGCCCACTCACTCAACCTGTCCAGGTCCCCCTACAACATCCTAACATCCTCTTCACAGTTCACACTGCCACCCAGCTTTGTGTCATGCACAAACTTGCTAGTGTTGCTCCTAATTCCCTCTTCCAAATCATTAATATATATGGTAAACAGTTGCGGCCCCAACACCGAGCCTTGCGGCAATCCACTCGCCACTGCCTGCCATTCTGAAAAGGACCCGTTCACTCCTACTATTTGATTCCTGTCTGCCAACCAAATTTCTATCCATGTCAACACCCTGCCCCCAATACCATGTGCTCTAATTTTAGTCACCAGTCTCCCGTGCGGGACCTTATTAAAGGCTTTCTGAAAGTCTAGATACACTACATCCACTGGCTCCCCTTCATCCATTTTACTTGTCACATCCTCAAAAAATTCTAGAAGATTAGTCAAGCATGATTTTCCTTTCATAAATCCATGCTGACTTGGACTAATCCTTTTCCTGCTATCCAAATGCCCCATATTACCTCTTTAATAATTGATTCCAGCATTTTTCCCACCACCGAAGTCGGGCTAACTGGTCTGTAATTTCCCGTTTTCTCTCTCGCTCATTTATTGAAAAGTGGGATAACATTAGCTATCCTCCAATCCACGGGAACTGATCCTGAATCTATTGAACATTGCAAAATGATCACCAATGCGTCTACTATTTCCAGAGCCACCTGAGGACCCTGGGATGCAGTCCATCAGGCCCCGGGGATTTATCATCATTCAGTCCCATTACCTACCCAATACTATTTCTCGCCTAATGAAAATTGATTTCGGTTCCTTGACCCCCTTAGATCCTCTGTCCTCCCGTACTTCTGGGAGATTGTTTGTGTCTTCCTTAGTGAAGACAGATCCGAAGTACCCGTTCAACTCTTCTGCCATTTCCTTGTTCCCCATAATAATTTCAACTTTGCTACTCTTTTTCCATTAACATATCTACAGAAGCTTTTACTGTCCTTCTTTATATTCCTGGCCAGCTTCCCATCGTACTTCATCTTTTCAGCCCGTATTGCTCGTTTTGTTTCCTTCTGTTGTCCTATGAAAGTTTCCCAATCCTCTGGCTTCTGGCTACCCTTTGCTGTGTTATACATCTTTTCTTTTAGATTTATTCTATCCCTAACTTCTCTTGTCAGCCACGGTTGCCTCTTATTCCCCTTCGAATCTTTCTTCCTTTTTGGAATGAAATGATCCTGCGTCTTCCGGATTATGCCCAGAAATTCCTGCCATTGCTGTTCCACCATCATTCCTGCTAGTATCCCTTTCCAATCTTCCTTGGCCAGCTCCTCTCTCGTGCCTTCAAAATCCCATTTGTTCATCTGCATCACTGCCATTTCCGATTTAACCTTCGCCTTCTCAAATTGCAGATTAAAACTAATCATATTATGATCACTACCTCCAAACAGTTCCTTTACCTCGAGTTCTCTTATCAAATTTAGTTCATCGGACAACGCTAAATCCAGAATTGGCTTTTCTCTGGGCGGCTCAATTATAAGCTGCTCTAAGAATCCATCTCGGGGGCACTCTACAAACTCTCTTTCTTGGGGTCCTGAACCAACCTGATTTTCCCAGTCTACCTGCATATTGAAATCCCCCATCACCACAGTGGCATTACCTTTGTTACATGCCAGTTTTAACTCTTGCTGCAACTTACATGGCTCTGTAGATAACAACAATTAGTGTCTTCTTGCCTTTGCAATTCCTTAACTCAATCCACAGTGACTCTACCTTGTCAGTCCCTATGTCTTCCCTTGCAAGGGACTGAACCTCATATAATTGCAGGAAGACATCCTTACTTCTGTACTCAAATTGTCGTGCAATAAACTGCTTGTTTTCCTGCACACTAGTTTACTTGATAGTAGGGGGAGAGGGAAGAGGGGGGAGAAAACCTCCATTATTATTTCCTCCTCTTCCCCTTCACATTCAGAAGCAACAAGCGATTTAAGAATGAAAATTGAATCTTTATAGCAAGACAAGCTGAAGATATTATCATACATATGTGAAAAAATTCCATATATGTATGTAGTCAACCTCAGGAACTGTTGCACCCACGTTGATGAATGAATGCCATTCATACATTGAAACTACAGTAAACTGTGAGAGTTTCTTTCTCACAGTCTGACACGTATAAATTAAATATGGATGTCACGTTTTGAAGTACATCTAATTATTTTTGTGCTCTTGGACATCTATTCGGTGGAATTAAAATTTGCCCAGAATGTGCACATAATCTCAGCTCATGCTGATTACCTTTGTTTATGTGCCATCACTTCAGATTTTCAGAATTCTTTCTCATAGAAAGCTGAATTTAATTAAGAATATTGCTTCCTATTTCACAGTTTACCAAATTTAATTTCTTCATATTCCCTGCCCCTGCAGATCTTGCACCAACTTTAAATCATTACACATAAATATGAGAAATGGGCAAATGAAAATGACAGTAAAGGATGGAGATATATGGTAGACAACAGTTCATAAAACTATACAGATGGATATACAGTGCCCTCCATAATGTTTGGAACAAATATTTATTTATTTATTCATTTATTTATTTTTCCTCTGTACTCCACAATTTGAAATATGTAATTATTTTGTTAAGCACACGCACAATTGAGCAATGCTGTTGACATGACAGAGTTATTTGTTTCCGGATCTTCTGGTTCTTGGTGCTATCTATTTCATGATATTTGGTGGCTTTCTCCAATTGCTTCATGTGAACTCCCTGTTAAAGAATCAATTTAAAGGTGATACACCACACACAACTCATGTCAACTTTGCCAGGCTGGATGTTTCATACAGTTCCCTCCATAATGTTTCGGACAAAGACCCATCATTTATTTATTTGCCTCTGTACTCCACAATGTGAGATTTGTAGTAGGGAAAATCACATGTAGTTAAAGTGCACATTGTCAGATTTTATTAAAATGTATTTTTATACATTTTGGTTTCATCATGTAGAAATTACAGCCGTGTTATACATAGGGTCAAAGTTGTGCCAATGAAAGTTAAAGAAGCCATTATGAGACTGAGAAACAAGAATAAAACTATTAAAGACATCAGACAAACCATAGGCTTACCAAAATCAACTGTTTCGCGCATCATTACGAACAAATAGAGCACAGGCAAGCTTACAGATCACAAAGTGGCTCGCAGGCCAAGGAAGACCTCCACAGCTGATGACAGAAGAATTCTCTCTATAATAAAGAAAACAACCCAAACACCTGTCAGACAGATGAGGAACACTCTCCAGGAGTCAGGTGTGGATTTGTCAATGACCACTGTCTGCAGAAAACTTTATGAACAGAAATACAGAGGCTACACTGCAAGATGTATACCACAGATTAGCTGCAAAAATAGGATGGCCAGGTTACATTTGGCCAAGAGGTACTTAAATGAGCAACCCCAGTTCTGGAAAAAGGTCTTGTGAATAGATGAGATGAAGATTAACTTATATCAGAGTGATGGCAAGAGCAAAGTATGGAGGAGAGAAGGAATTACCCAAGATCCAAAGCATACCACCTCATCTGTGAAACACGGTGGTGGGGGTGTTAGGGCCAGGGCATGTATGGCTGCTGAAGGTACTGGCTCACTTATCTTCATTAATTATACAACTGCTGATGGTAGAAGCATAATGAATTCTGAAGTGTATAGACACATCCGATCTGCTCAAGTTCAAACAAATGTCTCAAAACTCATTGGCTGGCGGTTCATTCTACAGCAAGACAATGATCCCAAACATACTGCTAAAGCAACAAAGGAGTTTTTCAAAGCTAAAAAATGATCAGTTCTTGAGTGGCCAAGTCAATCACCCGATCTGAACCCAATTGAGCATGCCTTTTATATGCTGAACAGAAAACTGAAGGGGACTAGCCTCCAAAACAAGCATTAGCTAAAGGCCTGGCAGAGCATTACCAGAGAAGACACCCAGCAACTGGTAACGTCCATGAATCGCAGACTTTAAGCAGTCATTTCATGTAAAGAATATGCAACAAAATACTAAACGTGACTACTTTCATTTACATTACATTGTTGTGTCCCAAACATTATGGTGCCCTGAAAAGGGGGGACTGTACAAACACTGCTGTAATTTCTACAAGGTGAAACCAAAATGCATAAAAATGGCCTTTATTAAAATCAGGCAATGTGCACTTTAACCACATGTGTTTTGTTATATTACCAATCTCAAATTGTGGAGTACAGAAATAAATAAATGAAGGGGCTTTGTCCCAAATATTATGGAGGGCACTGTACTGTAATGTAGATGAGGTTGGAGTTGTGCAAGTGAACCTCTGCCTCGCCTGAAAAGAATGTCCGGGTCCTTGGACGGAGTCGAGGGTGGAGGTAAAGGGACAGGTGTTGCATCTCCTGCAGGGGATAGTACCTTGGGAGGGGGTTATTTGGGTGGGAAGGGAAGAGTTGACCAGGGAACGGTCTCTGCGGAAAGCAGAAAGGGGTGAGAAAATGTCGGAGGATTATGTGCTGCATGTGACGGCTGATGGGGTAGAAGGTGAGGACAACGGGGACTCTGTCCTTGTTACGAATGGGGGGAGGGGGAGCGAGCGGAGTTGCTGGATTTCAGGGAGACCCTAGTGAGAGCGTAATCTTCGATGGAAGAGGGAGACCCCCATTCCCTTAAGAATGAGGACATCTATGATGACCTGGTATGGAAAACCTCATCCTGGGCGTAGATAGAGGAATTGGGAGTAGGGGATGGAGAGTTTATAGGAAGCAGGATGGGAAGAAGTGTAGTCGAGATAGCCATGAGAGTCTGTGTGTTTGTAATAGATGTCAGTCGACAGTCTGCCTCTTGTGATGGAGATAGTGAGATATACATAGAAACGATAGAGAAATATCGGAGATGGTCCAAGTGAATTTGACTGCAGGATAGAAATTCGTCATGAAGTTGATGAAGTCAGTGAGTTCTGCATGGGTGCAGGAGTTAGCACCGATGCAGTCCGCAATGTTGCGGAGGTAGAGTTCGGGGATAGGGCCAGTGTACACCTGGAACAGTGATTGTTCGATGTACCTTACAAAGAGGCAGGCACAACTGGGGTCCATGCGATACACCCATAGCTACACCTTGGATTTGGAAGAAGTGGGAGGAGTCGAATGAGAAGTTGTTAAGGGTAAGGACCAGCTCTGAGAGGCGGAGGAGAATGTTAGAATACGGAAATTGGCTGGTTCTGCAGTCGAAGAAGAAACTGAGGACTTTAAGACCTTCCTGGTGGGGGCAGGAGGTGTAGAGTGACTGGACATCTTAGTAAAGACGAGGTAGTGGGAAGGAGGAAACTGGGAAGGGGGAAACTGTTTTTCAGTCACTTACCTCGTTGGAATGCGACTTTTCTCCTAGTAAGATTTTCGCCCTCCCTCGCGGCCTAACAACTTGGATTGGTGCGGCCTTTCCCGGAGTCGGTCCTGCAGACTATATCATCCTGAAGCCACGGTCTGAGGAGCTTCTAGCCGCGGGCGCGGAATGGACTTTTCTGTGCGGAGTCTGGGATCTCTTGCCGGGGATAGCCAGAGAAGAGCTCCGATCGCCCCGGTCTCCATTAGGAAGCAGCCGATTTGGGACCTCCAAACCGCGGAGTGTCCATCGGTCCTGATTATGGAGTTTCGAGCATCCCGTCGAGCATTCCACGGATGAACAAAGGAGGAGGACTGACTGAACGTTATTGCCTTCCACCACAGTGAAGAATGTTGTTTCCACTGTGGTGGATGTTCATGTTGTATTCTATTGTATACTGTGCTCTTTTTGATTGTATGACTTCTCCCCCCACCTCTTCTCCCCCCTCTTTTCCACCCCCCCTTCATCCCATTCGCTCATCCCATCCATAACCCCCTCTCACCCCTCCCCCTCTCACCCCTCCCCCTTTCACCCCTCCCCCTCTCACCCCTCCCCCTCTCACCCCTCCCCCTCTCACCCTCTCACCCTCTCACCCTGTCACCCTCTCCCCCTGTCACCCCTCCCCCTGTCACCCCTCCCCTCTCACCCCTCCCCCCTCTCACCCCTCCCCCCTCTCACCCCTCCCCCTCTCACCCCTCCCCCCTCTCACCCCTCCCCCCTCTCACCCCTCCCCCTCTCACCCCTCCCCCTCTCCCCCTCTCACCCCTCTCACCCCTCCCCCTCCCCCCTCTCCCCCCTCCCCCCCTCTCACCCCTCCCCCCTCTCACCCCTCCCCCCTCTCACCCCTCCCCCCACCTCTCCCCCTCCCTGCTCCCCCCCCTGTCCCCCCCCTCCCTATCTTCCCTCCCTCCCCCCTCCCTCCCTCTCCCCCTCTCAACCGTGCGACAGGGACCCAACGGGTCCCACTTGGTCTAGTAGATTATAAAATCATGAGAGGAATAGATTGGGTAGATGCACAGTCTCTTGCCCAGAGTAGGTGAATCAAGGAGGACATCGGTTCAAGGTGAAGGGGAAACGATTTAATAGGAATCTGAGGGGCACCTTTTGCACACAAAGGGTGGTGGGTGTATGGAATAAGCTTCCAGATGAGGTAGTTAAGCCTGGGACTATCCCAATGTTAAGAAACAGTTAGGCAGATACATGGATAGGACAGGTTTGGAGGGATATGGTCCAAGCACAGGCAGGTGGGTCTAGTGTAGCTGGGACATGTTCGCCAATGTGGGCATTTGCGCTGAAGGGCCTGTTTCCACACTGTATCACTCTATGACTCTATGAATATCCATCCAATAACAGCATTATAACAATTTTAGAACTCAAATTAATATTCTGAGTAATATTTTTTTTTTATGACTGCTTAGTTTTGATTCAATGGGTTGGGGATAAATCAGGTATAACTTAATTGTTTTGCGATTTGTAATTTATGGAAGTACTAATCCAAAATGTCATCAGATTGGTTATGTTTTACTGTACTCCTCGATTTTGTCTCATATTTATTATAATTATTTTTTGTTATAATTTTGGTGCAAGCTCCCATGTTAAACCAGCCAGAGAAGCCATCAGTTTAATATTTTACTTTAAAAAAATGGTATTTTCTGTGCATAGAATCTCAATCTGCAAAATAATTGCTTGAAATGGAGGATCACGTGGCACAGTGTATTTATATGTTTCAGGATCCGGACTTGTGGGAATTGAAACCCAGATAAAACTAGTTCACATGAGTTGCACTAGAGGGCATAGATTTAAGATGAGGGGTAAGAGGTTTAGCGGGGTCCTAAGGTAGAATTTGGTCACATTGATAGTGATTGGAATCTGGCGGAATAGGTGGTGGAGTAAGATGCTTTTATAGTATGTAGACAAACACCTGAATCACAAAGGCATAGAAAGCCATGGACCAAATGCTGGTAAATATGATTAATATAGCTGGGAGCTTGATGGGCCAAGGGACCTGTTTCCGTGCTTTTGGCAGTGGATTTTGTTTCTGTGCATTTGTGCATCTGACAGAGTAACATTAAGAAGTATTAGGATGTAGGCAGAGGTGGAATTTGTATAAATGTGTGGCACCTGTGCATGGACCACATTGTGTAGTAAGAGGCTGTAGATTGGGTTGGTTGGGGGCGCTGTGAGTCAGCTGCCCTGCCAGCAGCGTGTTCGTTATTTTGACTTTGAGTTTTTTTGGTGTCTCTCGGTGTGTCTCATGTGGGGGGGAAGGGGGGGGGGGGGGGGGGGAAAGGGGAGAAACTGTTTTTCAGTCACTTCCTTGACGGAGAGGTGACTTCTCCGCCTCCCTCGTGGCTTAACAGCTTGGATTGGAGCGGCCTTTCCCAGAATCGGGCCCAGAGCTTCAGCAGCGGGCGCGGCATGGACTTTTCCATCGCGGAGTGGGGCGAACCCTTGCTGGGGGTCGCCAGAAAGGCCTGGTGACTTTGGCATCATGGGGCTGTGGTCTGTGGAGCTTCTAGCCACGGGCGTGGCATGGACTTACCATCCGGAGCCTGGGATCGCTTGCCAGGGATCGCCGGAGAAGAGCTCCGACCGCCGGCCTGCAGCCTATAACATCCGGAAGCTGCGGCCTCCAGTAGGAAAGTGGCCGATTCAAGCACTCCAAGCTGCGAAGTGCGTTCAACCGTCCCGATGTCGGAGTTTCAATCATCCCGACGAGAAGGCCTGTGCATCCGGCCGTCCTTAGCGGCGACTGTGGAGGGTTCATGGCCCCGACCACGGATGGACGGAGGAGGAGAACTGACTGAACTTTTTTGCCTGCCACCACAGTGAAAAATGCTGTGGTGGATGTTTAGGTTGAATTCTACTATGTATTGTGTGTTCTTTCTTTCAATTGATTTGCTGCATGGCAAATTCTTTTCACTCTACCTTAGTTGGTGCATGTGACAAATAAATTTGAACTTTGAACTTTGAATCATCGCCTGCGAGGTCTGCTTTTGTATGACATAATGGACATTACCTCAGCAGATCTTGGTCAGCACAGCGAGCCCTACACATGGAAGCTCTCTTTAAGGCAAATATTTATCTAGGTTTCAACAAGCCCCCATCCCAAAGCAGCAACCCAATCACCTTCCCACCCACAATACTCTCATCCTTCATCTGACCTGTCTGGAGTCCAATCTTACACCAGCTGTGATATCACCGACAGCATACCAGCACACAACAATCACATCCCAGAGCACTAACCTTGTCCTAACGATCAATCTTGTCTCCAATTCTGGAAGGTGACATTCATTCTATCCGTTTTAATCCATCAATGGGCAGAAAACCCGTTCAAAATCCCCTTACCTTTTAATCACTAGTAGGTGTCGATCCACTGAGTCCCATGCCCCTCTGCCACATTCAGATCCAGCCATTGATTCAATTTCCTTCATGCTCTTCGATTGAAAGAGTGCATGAAGAAAAGACTTTGAGTGTGCAAAGTCTGTTCAATGCCACGTGACTCTCTGAGCCTCGTGCTATTACATTTTTCAACAGGGACTTCATCAAGACCACTTCATTAAGACATTACACGCAAAATTATTTGGAAGGAAATAATTAAAACCGTTTTTGAAGCTTGCTGAGGCACATATTAAGTTGAAAGTTCTGGACATTTACGTGTAAAACTTCAGAACTAAGTACAACATTTCAAATTTCTGCAAGCAAATTTCATTAAAACATAAATATTTGCACCATCTAACACGTTTTCCATTGATTTAAAAAAAAGAATATGTTGAATGGGAAAAATATATGGCAATTTATTTAAAATATTATTTAAATTATCATTAAAACGTTAATCAATTATTACCTTAAATAATTAAAACAGCATTGATCATCTTACTAAATGGCACTGATGTGAAATGAGTCATTTGATTAGCTTTCCTTTGAATTAATTTACTTTTTTTACCAATTGTTCCCTGGGATACGAAGCCCAGATCCAAAATGTAATTACCTAATTTTTTTTTCTAAAATGTCATTTTGTCAAATAGTGTCCTGTGGGTGATAATTCCAGTATTTACATCTCTTAGTCCATTCAGTGAAAACACCAAATAGAATACTTTAAATCATCCTTTATTTCACCATGATGACTAGGTTTCTCTGTACCACCCTGGGAAGCTCTGTCCAGTGGATCACGGAGAAACACATGTGCTCAAACAAAGGAATTAACATATATATATATATATATATATATATATATATATATATATATGGTTGATTCAGTGGGAAAGGGTGGTTATTCTAGACCAATACCTACAGTATCACATGGTTATATAGGTGGGGACAATCTTTCTACCTAGTTCCAATCATACACAGCAAAATACATTTTAGCCAATTAAACATCACATAAACATCACGTGTTTTCCAGGAAAATTTATGTCACACCAAGGATAATGAAACTTAACTAAATTATGTCAAAATAAATAAATTAAAACTTAACTCAGAATACTTAAACTTTAGTCCTAAAGTATCCCCAATTCTACATATTCTCATTCCTCCCTTTTATCATTCTATGATAACTCCCCATGTTCCGACATATTTCTATCCTTCCCAGTTATTCAAACTCTTCCTGCACCCTATCAATGTGCTCAGTCTTTCTTCATCACACACTTCATCCTGTCTACCAATAACATTCTCGGAGCACCTATGCCTTCCAGTGCTGTCTGCATCCTCCTCAATTCACATGTTCCAACTGCTAATCCTACAAAAATACAAATAATCGCAATAGCTAGGTTCATAGGTTAGCCGGTCTGACCAGCTTCCGAAGCCCCAATTACCCCAGTCACATGCTTCCTTCATGTTATCCAACTGTTCTCTTATTTGTACCACCATCCAATGTTATCATAGCTAATTATCCACAATCAGTACCCAGTTCCTGCTTCTAGCGTGTCCAACCCATTAACGATCCTATACGTTTCAATAAGATTCCCTCTCATCCTTCGAAACTCCGTACTATACAAGTCCAGCTCTCCAAAACTGCACACAATACTCCAAGTGTGGTCTCAGTAGGGCCATGTAAAACTGCAGAAGGACCTCTTTGCTCCTAAACTCAAATCTTCTCACAATTAAGGCCAACATGCCACTAGCTTTCTTTAGTGCCTGCTTATTTTCAGTGACTGATGTACAAACACACCCAGGTCTCGTTGCACCTCCCCTTTTCCTAATCTGACACCATTCAGATAATAATCTGCCTTCCTGTTCTTGCCACCAAAGTGAATAACCTCACATTTATCTACATACTGTATCTGCCACACATCTGCCCATTCACCCAATCTATCCAAGTCCCTCCTCACAGTTCACAGTGCTCCTCACAGTTCACACTGCCATCCAGCTTTGTGTCAACTGCAAATTACTAATGTTACTTGTAATCCCTTCATCTAAATAGGCACAGGGACTTTTACTCCCTCCATTTGACATGCATAATCAAATTTACAAGGAGCATGGTAACATGGCAAGACTCCATAAATATGATTCTCCTTCCTTGCTATCGCCATCACATTGCAGTGCATCTCCTTCACATGGGTGATAGATTACATCAACATACTCTGTTTTTTGCAGACCCGATGGCTATCAATGTCCCAAGATAGGTGAGCAACAACGGTATGGCCATCGTGATTTATCCTAGAAAGAGATTGCTTAAAAGAAAGAAGAGGTTAGCGTTTTATGTCTTAAGCACCATACTGACAATGTTACAGTGGAGAAAGTGAACCCACGCATCCCTCCCCTCCACCTTAGCTGCGGTAGGGGTTGTTAGAAGGACCTTCATTCCGACTGAATGTCCAGTCTCTTCCTCATCCAATTCTTGATCGTTACATAAGTACCAGGTTCAATTTTAGACTGAGTGGTTAGAGTGTACATCTTTCAATGCCTTGGTTAACAATAAAAAATATAGTTAGTAATTTCCATTGTCATGTGATGAAAGTGAACAGTCTTTGTAGTATTCTGGTTCCATGGGGTTCGGAGTGGACGGTCATATACAATCTCTGGTGAACTGAACCGAGCCTTCCCTGCTGGGGTGGTACATATCTGGAATAGCGCCACTGGGAGCAGTTTAACGCAATTGGTCCCTGTTTCAGTCTGTAATTTGCCAAGTTTGTTTTACGATGTTTGATTGGCTCGTTCAATGAGTCCAGCAGCCTGTGGCCGATAGGCACTATGTAATTGCTGTTGGATGCCCATCTGAACGCAAAATTCTTTGGTCACATTTCCCACAAAATGAGGACCATTATCTGAACTCAGACCAGTTGGGATCCTATATCTGGGTATGATTTCTTTCACAAGTATCTTAACAATCATAAAAGCTTTGTTATCCACGGTGGGATAAGCTTCAATCCATTTACTAAAGACATCTACAATAAATAATACATATTTATAAAACTAACATTTTTCCAACTCAATGTAGTCCATCTGGAGGGTCTCAAAGGGACCCATGGGTAAAGGGTTCTCCCTTTTCTGCAGGTTATACCCTTCCTGGGGTTGTATTGCTGACAGATCAGACAATGACTACTAATCCCCTCAGCCATAGTCTCCAACTTTGGAGACCATGTATCTAAAAGCATATCAGCAGTTGCTCGGGCACCACAGTGAGTTGCAAAGTGTATCCATTCAATAACCCACATCACAAGTTCATCTGACATATGTGTTTACATGTAACCCATAATCCCGACATGCAATTAACTTTACAACTGAGCTGTTTCCACATTTCTATATCTTGGTCAGGAGCATCCTCCTATAATCTAAGGACATCTTGGATGGTTGGCATTGGTTTTTCCGAGGGGGAACTTGGCTTTGTCTATGCTTTTAGCCTGCCTCATCATTTTAGGTACCACCACGCTGCACCCTTGGGACACTTCCTTAGCTTCTTGGCAATTTGTTTTGGCAACATAAGGGCTTGTAACAGGTCTGATATCAATTTCTGGTGGGATATGGGTCCCTGCTGAAGTCAAGAATCCCCTGTTTATACGTGACCAAAGTCATGGACCACTCCAAAAGCATATCTGGAGTCAGTATAAACGGTGATTCCCAAGTCCTTCCCTAAGATGCAGGCTCTTATCAGGGCAAACAGTTCCGCTTGTTTGGTAGAGAATGGTGTTTCAAAGGCCGCCGCCTCCACATTATGGCCATCCTGATCTATAATTACGTTTCCTGAAAGTCTTTCACCTAGAGATCCAATTGATGCACGCCCATCTACATACAGAGTTAAGTCGGGGTTTGTCAAGGGAATATCTGTCAAAACTTCCCGAACAGAGGTATCTTCTTTAATCACAAAAAGGCAGTCGTGCCCTGACTCAGCTTGTTCCTCCGGTGGTTCGGCAAGAAAGGATGCTGGATTGATGGTGGTACAATACTTGAATTGCAAGCTTGCCTGGTGCTTCAGCAGGTACTGTCATACAAAGGGCAGTGTTAAATTTTCTGAGGAGCTACTTGGATGGGGTCAATCTGGATGCATCCTACCTGAGTAGAGTCTTCTGCCCACACCTGTGGGTCCACATACTCTGTTACCTGTTATCCCAGATGATGGCATAGCGGCATAGTAACCGTCCTTGGTGACTGATAAAATTGAACAGTACAGTTATTAGACAATTCTTGTTCCTGGCTCATGTTTGGATTCGCCAGACCAATCGTTCGCTTAACCATAGCTCCTAAATCCTTTGCATGAGATGGGAAGTTCACTTTGTTATATGCGGAGCAACCTCATAGTCCTGCTTCCACAATTCTGAAGGCCCCTCAACATACTTTGCTGTTCCCTGTGGTCCGGTTACTAATGCCAAAAGGTTTACATCCCATCTAATTCCTTCACGGGATTTAAAAAATGTTTCTAGCTCTTTATTCCCACCACTCCGGTCATAGGCTAAGGTGATATGGAGCAGGGGCTCATCTTCCAGTGTTAGGGAACACCATTGTGGTGTTACTGACGAGTAACACTGTCTCCTTATTGTCCATGGGGTCACAGTTATTCCAGTATCTCCACATACGAACTTTAACTGAAATATACATAACAAATCTCGGCCTAGCAGATTACAGTCTAGGCCTGGGGTGATCACAAACTGATGCTGCATCATCTCATGTTAATTAGACTGGCGTAGAGATGGGGTATCGATAGATCTGTCCTTCAAATCCAGATAATCTCTGAGTCTTGTCGGGTTTGGGGAGGTTGTGTGGACTGAATGTTTTCCCGCAACTTGTAATACCAGAACAGGTTCCTTGTCAGTGTAACACCCGTTCACCAATAAGTTGGCTAGTCAGCATTCAGGAAATTGATCAGCCTGGGAGAAATCTGTGTACCTCCCTTGTCCTAGATCTCCTTGCCAACCTCCCCTTTGTTCTTGCTGATAACCCCCTTCCGCTTGTCTCCGCTATGGGCACTCCTTACTCCAATCGCATTGCTGGATACAATTGAAGTATAATAGTAAGATTAAACGAGAACTTACCTGTTCGAAGTTTGATCTTTATTTTATGAGGAGTTACGATGAGGGATTACGTGAAGAAGCCCCGCCTGGCGCTGGATCGGCATACTTCAAAGCAGCGGCATGAAAAACACAGAACCGATAGCCGGAGTAAGATAGTAAGGCTCAACATAGACTAGAACTACCAGATGATCATTTATATTATGAGGGTTGGGAGCGGAGGGCACGTAATCCCTCATCGTAACTCCTCATAAAATAAAGATCAAACTTCGAACAGGTAAGTTCTCGTTTAATCTTACTATTTTACTTCGGAGTCACGTGAGTGACTACGTGAAGATTTTAAAGCTCTGTGTTTTTTATGTCATAGATTCATTCCATACGACTCTCTGTTTATTAAAAACAGTAGTGAGTAAATAGTATTTTAAGACATTGTTACAATCTATGTAATAAGTCCTTTAATTATAAAAAAGAACATTTTTTTAAAATAATAACCCCTCTATCGTAGGGGAAAATTATAAAAGAAAAATGATAAATGATGTCAATGGTAACATAAATCGATAATATAAATCGATAATATAAAACAAAGCAAGCATTTAAAGAGAACCCAGTACTGAGTGTCCAAATCCTGGCACCGTGACAACAGGTTTATTGTAGGACTTTGAAAACATTTCTTCTCTACACCACCCTGCGGCCTCTAAAATTTGATCGAGTGGTACATCGCCGCGGACGTAGCTGCCGCCCTAGTGGAGTGAGATTTAAACACATCAGTGTCTATTCCTGCTAGACCCAAAACCTGTTTTAACCATCTAGAAATGGTTTGAACTGAAACTTTTGTATGTGGTTTTTTGTGCGTTATCAATAGCGCTTTCTCAGAACCTCTGAGATTTTTGGTTACCTCAATGTATTGAGTTAAATGCTTAACTACACACAATGTTTCATCGATAGGATATGCTTTAAACATTACCTTAGCTCCAGTTCTCCCTGGTCTGCTTTGTTTAATCGGGTCATAAACATAAAACACAATGTTATCTGCAGTCACATGCATGCAATCCAACCGTAACAATTGCAAAGTTTGTATTCTTTGAGCTGATACCAATGCCATTGACATAACCACCTTGAATGTTAACTTCTGCAAAGACATTGAAGTAATTAGAGTCCATTGCTTAAGCAAAGTGAGAACAATGCTAACATTACAAATTTCTGTATATCTGGGCTTGGGAGGATCTTTATTAAAAATTCCTTTCATGAATCGGGATACTAATGGGTGACACCCAACTGAATCCCGATCAGACATTTGTCCTAAGTAGGACGACAATGCACTACGAGCACAATTAATGGCACTATAACTCAAATGCTCATCAAAATGTAACCCAGCAAGGAACTCCAATACATTTGAAATGTTTACAGTATGATAAGATATCTTTGACTGTGTACAAAAAGCTTCCCATTTCCTTATATGTGACATATATTGATTTTTAGTGCTATTCCTCCAAGCTGCATCTATAACATCCACGGTCCTGTCCGACAGTTCAAACTCTTGCAATGGTCTGGTCAGAACCTGCAGATTAACAAATTCATATGATCATGCAATGGATGAATTTCTTTTGTTACTGGTTGTGTCAACAGATTGTCGCAACTGGGAATCGTCATACATGGTTCAATAATCATTTTTAGCATCAATGGGAACCATGACTGCGTAGGCCAATTTGGCACCACCAAAATGCCTTTGGCAGTGTCTTGCGCTATTTTCTTGAGACATTGCCCAATCAGACAGAATGGGGGAAAAGCATAAAAGAATGTATTCCCCCAGTGTAGTGAGAAAGCATCCACCGCTACTGCCCCTGGATCATGTTCCCAAGACACGTATTTGGGCAATTGGTGATTTAATCTAGATGCAAACAGATCAATGTCCGGCACTCCATACCGACTGACTATATTTTTGAAAATTTGTGGATTTAACATCCATTCTATTTGTCTTTAAATATTCGTGATCTTTTGTCTGCCACAACATTGTCTCTCCCTGGGAGATAAATTGCTGACAGCCAAATATTCTTACCAATACACCATTGCCACATCAGATTTACCAGATGATCACATGATATTGATCTTACACCACCCATGTGATTGATATATGCCACAGCTGTGGTATTGTCTATTTGTATTTGGACATGCAAATCCTTTAAAGTAGAACAATAAGCTTTTAATCCATAAAATGGTCCCAGTAGCTCCAAATAATTTATACCATATGTTTGGAGCAATAAATCCTCTTGGACAGTCCATCTGCCCCCACAGCTTGTCTCATTATCCGTAGCACCCCATCCGAGAGAACTTGCGTCAGTTTGCAAAAACACTACTGGCTGCTGAACTAAAATGTTCTTAGCAGCTTGTGGAACATTCTCAATCCACCAATGCAATTCTGATAAGGCTTCCTTTGGCAATTGCATAGGCCTATCAAAATGGCCTGCTCGCTGTATAAGTGCTTGAGTTTTTGCCCTTTGAAGATTTTGGTAATGTAGTGGACCAAATTCTACTGCTGGAAATGCTGCTACCAACTTCCCAATAACCTTAGCAACTTCTCGGATGGAGGGATAATGTTTGTTAATCAGGCTCTGACACATATTTGTCAAATCAATCACCTTTTCCATTGGTAAAGTTACCAACATGGTAACTGAATTAATCACAAACCCCAGATATTCAATGGTTTGGGATGGCTGTAACTTAGATTTTGTTGGATGAATCAGGAACCCCAGCTTTTCAAACAAGCTTGTAGTTGCTGAGACTGATTTTTCAGCTGACTCCTGATTAGCATTGACAATTAAAATGTCATCTTGATAAGCCATAACAATGTGTTTTTGTGCCCTTAGCAGTGCAAGTGCTGGCTTCAACAATTTAGTGAACAATCTAGGTGCTGAGCTTAATCCATTAGGTAATGCTTTGTATTGCCACAGCTGTCCCATCCATTTAAACTTTAAATACCTGCGAAAGCGCTGATGAATTGGAACTGAATACTATGCATCCTTCAAATCTATTGTAGCCATATAACAACCTGTTGATACCAGCTGCATTGCAGTGTTGAATGTGTCCATTTTAAAATGTTTATACTGGACAAATGTATTCAATTGTGTGAGATCTAAAATGATTCTACAACCCCCATCTTTCTTTGGTCTGGGGAAAATATTTGACACAAATTGTCGTGGATCCTCTCCTGTTTTCTCAATAACTCCTTTCTCACACAAATTCTTAACCTCTTTGTCAATTTGAATTTTTTCAAGAACAGAAAACATCAAAGAATGATTAGGCTTATTCTGTCCCAATGGATCCATACTTTCTACAAAATCAATGGTAGATCCTAAAACAGTATCTAATACAACACGATCAGATGTTATACTGTCCCATTCATTATAAAACATTCGGAGTCTACCACCAATCTGAGGTTCATCAAAACATTCTTCTTTAATAGGATAAAATTTTGTACCTCTCCAACCGGACGAAGTGATCTCCTCCTCCCAATAAATGGGTGTACATTCGGCTGTGCTGGCTGGTAATTCTTCCTTATCATACTCCTGCCTCGGCTTGTTCCAGCTCCAAAATCAAATCCCCTTCTCATTTGACCAGCCCTTCTCTGGCCAAAATTGAAGGGTTTCATAAGGCCAATAGTTTTTGCCTCTTCATCAATTTCTTTAATTTGTTTAGACAGATTTTCTCCGAACAAATAACGAGGAGCTTGAACATTGCTTGCCCTGCACAACCCTGCAAATCTTGGATGTAAAAGAGGCCGAATGACAATCTTCCTCATACAATTTATCTCAAAAAATGAGTTGCAGAATAAAGCCAACATATGCTTCTGAACTTTGGTCATTCCACAACTTTCCACTTGTCTTCCAAAGGCAGTGATGCCAGCTGAAATCAGCTTGAGGATTCTTTGAAATCGAATCTCCTGCGCCCGCATGATTGATGACATTGGCGCCCAAATAGCCGGATTCACCGTAGGTACCTTCTGTGAGGTACAATTAATAGGTGTTTCATACAATTCTGCTGTCTCAACCATAACAGCTTCTTGAAGCGGGTGAGAGACCATATAATTAATATTGGCCGCCAGGTTTTCTTCCATGGCCTCACCGCCTCCTCCAGGTATAGCAAAACTTTGTGCCACATCAGGCACACCTGGATCAACATATTTGTATTGTGGTGGGTACTCCTGACCGCAATCACCACTTTCAGGGTCTGTCTCATACAGCTCTGGTACTCCTGAAACTTGTTCAAAGGAGACTTCCTCCAGCCCAATCCCAGGCACTGGAGTTTCAAATTCCCAATTCAAACTGACACCATATTCATGATATTGAACCCCCTCAGGGGCTGCCTGGGAATATTCTGGGTTCTTTGACCCTTGGTTGATTATAGTTTGGAGTGTTTTCTCCATTTGATCCATTTTGAGCCATAAGGCTTTTCTTTCTGGACCTTCTGAATCAGATTCATCAGAAACCTCAGGCCTTTCAGCTTTTCTTTTACTTTTTTTTAGGCACTGGGTTTTCCTCCAAAGTTTCTGTTTGTGGAGCAACCAAAGGCTCACTAACGGGTATTTCAACGGCCACCGGTATCGGAACCGGCTCCGCAATAATCTGCTGTCCCGACTCTTCTCCACCCCGGGACGCACGTTTTACCCGCGATTTCTTAACTCTCTCCATTTTCTTTTTAACTCCTCCTGGTTTACCCACCAGACTACGGAGTTTAGAAAACGCCCTGGAAGCAAAAATTTTCACTTACCTGCGGGCCGTTTCCTTACCGCTGTGTGGAGCTGCGCTCTGCAGCTCTTTCCTCTACCGACAGCGACGACGCAATGCCGATCCAGCGCCAGGCGGGGCTTCTTCACGTAGTCACTCACGTGACTCCGAAGTAAAATTTAACTCCAAAGGCCATTTGTCTGAGAATTGTCAGTCCAGTCCATATTGTTCATTTTTATTGCCTCTGCGACAGTAGCTGAGAGACAAAGTGCGATGATAGCACAGTCCTGGGGTGAATTCTGACCGTTTCGATACCTAGCATCCCCCGACTGACTGATGTATATCTCTGAAAAACTCTCCAAAAATTCTTCTGCCCCTCTCCATTCCTGCGTTTCTAAATTGCTCGTTTCTAAGCTTCCCCCCAGTCCAGTTTCAGCAAAAACACCGAATCAAGCACTTGAAACAACTAATCTTTATTTTACCAAAAGCACATTACAGAGCAACTACTGTACCTATTCCACCATGGGTTCGATCCTCGTGTCTGCCTGTTCAAGCTCTCTTGGTCTCGCTCAAACAGAGACACTCCAGAAGTTCATGCAGTCCCAAGCGCTCTCCCAGAAGATCGACGCTGAGTCTCGTGATAGCGGACTTTTATATGTCCCGGGACCTTGAGGGGCTGAACCACATGGGGGTGGTCTCTTAATAACCCAATTACAGATATTGATTAACCCCATACATAACAGACATTTCCCTAACCAAATAATACGTCAGCTCATACATTGTACAAGAAAGAAAGCTCTCGAAGAAAGCTAACAAGAACAAACATTGAAACATGTGCCCCGTAGAGTCAAACAATTTCTCCAGACTCAACAGTTCGACCAATCATCAATTAGCAGGATGACCATCTTGCAACATTATTTATACTGTTTTTGCTTTTGCAGTGACCCAATAGAAATGATGCATTTAAGGTTAGTTTGCAAAACCAATATACATGTTATCAACTTAAGAAAAACATGGAGAACACCTGGTCCCCTTACCTTCCTGCATATCAGTCTGAGCCTAGACTGGCTGGCGCCAATCAAAGCCTGTAAAGTTCAGCTGACACAAGTTAAGCAATTCTGACAAGTGCAGGGAGCATCATTGGCTAAATCAACCAATATTTAGTATCTAGAATTTTTGGAGATATCAATAGGTTTTTGCACAGTTGTAGTAAGGGCAGTAAGGATTGCTTCCTCTCTGGCTTCATTCTGAGCATGTTAATGAACTAGCGTGTCAAGGGTTCGGAACCCAAAGTTAGCTAGGAATCTTGCGTGTTTTACTGGGGTTAGAACTTGTGGTATAGGTTGGCTCTTTTTAGTCTTACTCCTGGTACAGAGCGTGACTGGGGATGCCATCAATACCGGTGCTGTCGGAGTCAGGGAACTCTGCCGGTGCTGCTGGAGCTGGTATAGTGGACGCAGGTGCTGCTGCAAGAGTAGCAATATCAATATTACCGTAGGTTGGGGGCTCTACGAATGGTGACAGTTGCCACAGCACATGAGCATTAGTACAGATTCTACTCTCCCACTCATCCAAATCAATCCTCGTAGTCTCTCTCTATCAAAGCAAAGCCAACCATTAGATCACGCAAGCTGCTGCTCCAGTCCTCTTTAAGTCTAAGAAAGTGGATCACATCACTTCAGTTTTGAGTTCTTTACACAGGCTTTCAATCTGTCAAATAATTGATTTCAAAATATTACTGTTGGTTGGGAATCGAAATCACCAGAAAATATAAATCTTTATTTAATTCAAATTATATGCCCCTGCTTACTAAATTAAACGCCCTGATTAAATTTTGCAAAACTTTTCCGATGTCTTTAATAGGTCGAATAAATGCTATAAAAATGATCTTCCTACCACAAATTTTATATTTATTCCAATCAATACCAATATACTTACCTAAAAAGTAAAAAAAAAAAACTGGATTCTGATATTGCAAATTTTATATGGGACTACAAATCCCATAGAATTCAAAGAAGACATTTGTGCAAACATAAAGAATTTGGTGGATTAACACTCCCTAATTTTTTGTATTATTATTGGGCAGCAAATGTCAAAAATGTAATTCACCTGTTGGACAATTCTGCCCAACGTGTGGATTGGATAGTAATGGAGAGAGAGGATTGTTCCCCTTTTAATATAGGAGCGATCCTTCTCTCACCAATAAAACTGAATAATACAACATACAGTAAAAATCCAATTATACGTAGTACTATTAGAATTTGGAAACAAATAAAATTACCTCTTAAATTAAGAAATCTATCGCGTCTCTCTCCCATAGTTAATAATCCGTCGTTTAAACCATCCACTATTGATAAATCATTTACACATTTGGAAAGAATAGGAATTAAAACATTTGGAGTCATGTATGAAAATGGAAATGTTTTATCATTCCAAAAACTACAACTTAAATACAATCTGAGAAGTAATCAATATTTTAAATATTTTCAAATCCGTGATTATTTGAAAAAATATACACAAGAATATCAAAATTTGACTCCAGACCTATTAGACGAAGCTATGAATAGAAAGGCTGACTCAACTAATTTAATATCATACTTGTATAATATCATGCTAAATATAGAAATACCATCATCTGATGGAATTAGAAGAGATTGGGAACAAGAACTAGCTATAATAATCTCGAAAGAGAGTTGGGATAAACACTTACTGTATGCGCATAAATGCTTGATCAATGTAAGACATATTCTAATCCAATTTAAAATCCTACGCAGATTATATTATTCGAAAACTAATAAATAAGTAAAATCTTTCCAAATGTTTCCCCCATTTGTGATAAATGTCTATCTCAAGAAGCAACTGTAGCACATTCCTTTGTTTTTTGCATAAAAATCCAAAATTTTCAGAATGAAATCTTTACAAAATTATTAAAAATATAATTGAAACCGAATGCAGAATTGATTATTTTTGGAACAATGGAAGTCGGCTTTGAGCTGACTTAGTTCCTTAATTATGGCTTAATAATGGCAAAAAAACTCATACTTAAATTCTGGAAAAACGCTCCCACACCAACGGTAAAATGTGGATTTCAAATATGTCCAAAATGTTACACCTGGAAGAATCGAGATTCGTCCCTGCAGGCAAATCAGACTAATTCCAAAAGGTTTGGTCTCCATTTATCGACTTATTACAAGCATAAGGTGCAACCAGGGCCTGGTGAGGGGTGTGTAAAGATATGAAGTAGGTACATCCCTTTTATCTTATCCTATTTTCTTATATATATTTTTTTCTATTTTTCTCTTTCCCTTTATTTATTTATTTTTTATTCTTTCTCGCGTTCTACGTCTCTACGGGCTCTTCCTTTTCACTATTTCACGCACTCACTATCTGATCTAACTTTCTCTATTATTATTCCTCTTTTTTCTGTTACTTTCCTATTAAAGTTTAAAACAAGAAGTGGTACGTGAAATGTATTATGTTATTTTTGTCTTATACTACTGTAATGTACATTACTTCTAATAAAAATAAATTAAAAAAAAAAAATATATATATATATATATATATATATATATACACATATATATATATATATATATATATATATATATATATATATATATATATATATATATATATATTACTGTTGGTTTATAAAGCACTGAATGGTCAAGGGCATTAATACATTTCTGATCTTCTGCTACATGATGAACCATCCAGACCTCTGAGGTCATCTGGGACAGGTGCTCTCTGTCACCAGTCAGAACTAAACATGGAAAAACAGCGTTTATTTTTTCAGCACATATATGAAACTACTTCCATAAAAATGTAGGTCCACTCAAATGAACAATGCTGAATACCAATGGCATTAAGTGATGTCCCAAAAAGCATCAGCCAAGGACTTATTTTTCTGTGCTATCTGGTGGCTTATCAGTTCTAGCTCTTCAACAGGGCCCCTCTTATCTGCTCCACCAGAGAAAGCCTCTGAGAGAAATACAAGCCACCCGATCTTGTGAAGTATCTCAGTTAGCAATGCAATAGCAATTAGCTGTTTCATGCCTTGTGATTCATTTTGGCCAAATGTTTCACACAAAACAATTAGCTCCCCACAACACAGAATTTACTCATCAAAATAAATTCCACAATTAAATAAATTCCACAATACCCCTCCACAACACAGAGTATTTTAGAATGACAAAAGTTAACAATGATATCAGTAGTAAATCTGAAGAATCTGAGTGTACCGCTTTAAGTGAAACCACTGGCAGCAGAATCCTTATCAGCAAACGAATGCTGTCATCAGAAAAATGTGGTATCTTCCTTACTTCTTCAATTTATAAGACAAAATCATACAAACTTAAACAAAAGCAGAAGCAAATTTAAGCAAGAATTTAAGCAAACTTAAGCAAAAAATAAGTCACTATATACAAAATTAAACCACACAAACTTAAACAAAAACATTCACTAAAACACTTTGTGAACAGAATTTAGAGCAGAACTTTTTTGATCGCAGTCCTGAAATATCACAGACACCCCATCCCACCTTGGCGCTGGTTTTAAAGTAAAATGTCAATGTTTACTTCAGCCCGAAACCCCTTCCCAACCTTTTACACAGTACAGGCTCTCAAAGTAATTTATCAACTTATCCTAACTTTCTACCTCAAAGCTGATTTTAAACTAATTTGTCAAATTATTACTTCAGCCAGAAATGCATTTCCAATGACCTCAATACTGAAATGTTCCCTCAGCTGAACCCCTTTATCAATATAACCGACCCAATATCAGTATTCTTCGGACTACTAACCTCAATCTCTTCAGGAAGCCTCACAAAGGCCAGCGAATTGCCGAGCAGCTGGATCAGCGAATCGGAGGAAAACCGATGGAATAAAATCACTCATCGGGGGCCCAATTCCTAGATTCAACCTTTCAGACCCATCAATTCAACCCTTTTACCACAAACCTGCGAGGGCCTCCTCTGAGACTCCAGACGACAGCCCCCAAATGATAATTCCGGTATTTATATCCCTTAGTCCGTTCAGTGAAAACACTGACTAGAATACTTTAAATCATCCTTTATTTCACCATGGTGACTAGGTTATGCTGTACCGCCCTAGGAAGCTCTCCCCAGTGGATCACAGAGAACCACATGTGCTCAAACAAAGGAATTAACATATATATACGGTTGATGCAGTGGGGGGGGGGGGGCTTACAAAGGGTGGTGATTCTTGACCAATAACTACAATATCACATGGTTATATAGGTGGGGGCGTACTTTCCACCAAATTACAATCATACACAGCATACTACATCTTAGCCGATTACAATAGCATTAAACATTACATAAACATCACATGTTTCCCAGGAATAATTATGTCACAGCAAGGATAATGAAACTTAACTAAATTATGTCAAAATAAGGACATTAAAACTTAACTCAGAATACTTAAACCTTAGTCTTAAAGTATCCCAAATTCTACATATTCTCTTGGGCAAATAGAAACATAGAAATTAGGTGCAGGAGTAGGCCATTCGGTCCTTCGAGCCTGCACCGCCATTCAATATGATCATGGCTGATCATCCAACTCAGTATCCCGTACCTGCCTTCTCTCCATACCCTCTGATCCCCTTAGCCACAAGGGCCACATCTAACTCCCTCTTAAATATAGCCAATGAACTGGCCTCAACTACCCTCTGTGGCAGAGAGTTCCAGAGACCCACCACTCTCTGTGTGAAAAAATTCCTTCTCATCTCGGTCCTAAAGGATTTCCCCCTTATCCTTAAGCTGTGACCCCTTGTCCTGGACCTCCCCAACATCGGGAACAATCTTCCTGCATCTAGCCTGTCCAACCCCTTAAGAATCTTGTAAGTTTCTATAAGATCCCCTCTCAATCTCCTAAATTCTAGAGAGTATAAACCGAGTCTATCCAGTCTTTTTTCATAAGACAGTCCTGACATCCCAGGAATCAGTCTGGTGAACCTTCGCTGCACTCCCTCTATGGCAATAATGTCTTTCCTCAGATTTGGAGACCAGAACTGTACGCAATACTCCAGGTGTGGCCTCACCAAGACCCTATACAACTGAAGTAGAACCTCCCTGCTCCTATACTCAAATCCTTTTACTATGAAAGCTAACATACCATTGGCTTTCTTCACTGCCTGCTGTACCTGCATGCCTACTTTCAATGACTGGTGTACCATGACACCCAGGTCGCGCTGCATCTCCCCTTTTCCTAATCGGCCACCATTTAGATAGTAGTCGGTTTTCCTATTTTTGCCACCAAAGTGGATAACCTCACATTCATCCACATTATACTGCATCTGCCAAACATTTGCCCACTCACCCAGCCTATCCAAGTCATCTTGCATTCTCCTAGCATCCTCCTCACAGCTAACACTGCCCCCCAGCTTAGTGTCATTCGCAAACTTGGAGATATTGCCTTCAATTCCCTCATCCAGATCATTTATGTATATTGTAAATAGCTGGGGTCCCAGCACTGAGCCTTGCGGTACCCCACTAGTCACTGCCTGCCATTGTGAAAATGACCCGTTTACTCCTACTCTTTGCTTCCTGTTTGCCACCCAGTTCTCTATCCACATCAATACTGAACCCCCAATGCCATATGCTTTAAGTTTATATACTAATCGCTTGTGTGGGACCTTGTCGAAAGCCTTCTGGAAGTCCAGATACACCACATCCACGGGTTCTCCCCCATCCACGCTACTAGTTACATCCTCGAAAAATTCCACAAGATTCGTCAGACATGACTTACCTTTCGTAAATCCATGCTGACTTTGTCCAATGATTTCACCACTTTCCAAATGTGCTGCTATCCCATCTTTAATAACTTACTCTAGCAGTTTCCCCACTACCGATGTTAGACTAACTGGTCTGTAATTCCCCGTTTTCTCTCTCCCCCCCTTCTTAAAAAGAGGGGTTACATTTGCTACCCGCCAATCCTCAGGAACTACTCCAGAATCTAAAGAGTTTTGAAAGATTATCAGCAATGCATCCACTATTTCCGGAGCTACTTCCTTAAGTACTCTGGGATGCAGCCTATCTGGCCCTGGGGATTTTGTTGCAGTGCTCTGAAACCAACTAATTTCTAAGATGCTATTTATATGTTTCTGGCAGACAGCAGCACCAGGCACCACTACAATCATGTTTCAGTGGTCTTTAGTCAAGAGTTAGCATCACTTCTCAATAATGTCAAATGGTAGGTTTGCTGTACTAGGAGAGGTTTGTTTTTGTCTGTTTAGTCAAAAGAGAGAAGCTCATTGAAATGTACAATATTCTGACAAGTTTAGAAAAACTGGTTGTCGGGACAATGTTTCCCCAGGCGATGATTTCTTAGGATATGGGGTAAAATATAATTGGAAAGATGACATTTTTTTTCTCACTGAGAGGGTGGTGCACAGCAGGTGGCAGTCGTGAATATATATTCAATAAAGAAGGCTGCTAAATTTCTAAACGTCAAGGGATATAGGAAGAAAGTGAATATATGGTATTCCGATCAAGGATCAACCATATTAGGTATGTTACAAACTTACCTTGAGCAGCGCTGCAGTTCTGCCGCTCCCCGTGTGCGCGACTTTGGCGCCTTTCAGAGGGGGGCGGGCTTAAAGTGCCGTTTTTCCACAGGCAGGGAAAATTGATCCATGTCGGGTGATCTCGTTGCGGAAGAAAAATCGCTCCGACATTTCATGAATGAAGGTATTTTTAAATTACTCTAAATTATTTATTAACTAGAGTAATTTAAAAATCACCTTCAAAAGCCGTGAGCGCCGACAACCGGAAGGATTTTGCGTAGGGGAGAAAAAAATGTAAATAGTTTATTTTTATATTAAAAGTTGGTTTTTCGGGAGGCTTTAATAACATTTTCATGTTGTGAAATGGGGTCCAAAAAAATGTATGAACAAACAGTATTTTTTTCCTCACGACTTCACCGCTAACCGCAACGTTCCAATCCACCGCATTCCACTAAAACCCACTCGCTAGTTGATTTAAAATGGCCATTAATTTACAGGAATCAAACACTAAATTCCTTCCATTTGGCCCAGAAATTCATGAAAATGAGATTTAAAAATTATGTTATATTGTGGATTATTGTGTGAATGTTATTTGGACACTTAGGCAATTAAAAAAAAGTTTATCTTTTCTTAAGAAATGGATAGATGTTTAGATCTACTCATTGAATTTTGTAATTAGCTACAATTAGATAACTAAATAATTATATGCTTTAATTTCAGGTCATCCAAGTAAGATTGTTTTATATTTGTTTCAGAATGCTTCAATCTATAATAACTGAAAATTTCATTGAGTTCTCTTAATTTTTTTTTAAATTATGGGCTTTTAACTGTTCCAGATCACAGCTTTTGAGTTAAGTCAATTGAAAGGCAATGGGGAACAAGATGCTAATTTCCGAGTATGAAAATGGCCATAACTTTCTTAATACTGAAGATATGAAAGTGAATTAGGTGTCAAATTAAACTTCTTTTTATGCTTTATCTGATGGGATAAATTGCAGACTTGATTTTTAAAATCTCAAAATTTTGTAACATTGCTAACCAAATTGAATGACAAAGCAGAGTCAAACGTCTTAATGGTCTCTCAGAACATAGAACTTAGAACAGGTGCTGTGGCCCACAATGTATGTGCCGAATAAATGATTCCAAGACCATCATAGGCCTTCTCCTATCTCAGTTTTATATGTTTCTAGGTTTACCAGTGAGGCTCTCAAACAAAGAAGTACATTTTGTAGGATCACTAAAGTTTCCTGATGGTTGATCCTCAGGCGGTTGACCTTAGCACTGATCCCCTAGGTAATCTCTTCATCCTGCCACTTCATTTTTGTTCTGTGTGGTGTCCTATGCCTGTGACAGTGGAATAGTAATGTCCTCCTCTCTAGAGCTTCAACTCAGATGGTGAATGTTGCATCTGAGTGTTGGGGTGCCTGGATTGTGCGCTATGCCATTGCTGTGCATTGTGTGCTGTGCCATTATTACGTCACTATAGAATGCATTTAACAGGGGTTGCATACCACACTCAATCTTATCTATGTTTTCTTATATCTCACATAGGTCCATCAGATTCACCTTTCCCATTTAGAAGCACCCTTCACAACAATCCCCCCTCTTAACTACTACAATCCCTACCCTTACATGCCCTGATTTAAGTTGACCACTTTGTCAACATCAATCCCACCCTTGGCATCTTCTAGTCATCCTCAGCATCATCCCCTTTCATTCCAATTGTTGATCCAACCCCATTGGTAGGCCATGTAAAGGAAGAATCTTTTGTCAAAGCCCAACTAAACCTCACAGAATAATACCTTGCATTTTCAAATCTTCAATAAAATATGTTCATCAGCAGATTAACACACTTTTGCAGAATATCTAATCATCCTCTTTTCACCATATCATCAATCCTGCTTACCAGAATGTAATTGATAAATTTCTCAGATAACATCTGAGTTTCTCATGAGATGTAGTGCACCTTGAAACAATAGATAATGTTAAATTAATTATTATTATTATTTCCATTGCTTAACTTATTAGTTTTGGTCCAACAAAATCTGCTACAATCCCTGGATCCATCTGTCATTTTATTCTTTGTCTCATCTTATGGTAATACATTTTTAATTCAACCTCTGTCGTTTTCCTTTTTTGTCGATGTCTGTTCAATTTGTTAACACTTGCCAGCACTAACAACAATTAATGATTTGTTTGTGCCCCTCTGGATTTAGTGTTGCAATGTGGTTTTGCAGCAGCTTGTGTTCCTGCTGGGTTTAAGAGCTGTTTGCCACTATTTGGTCCACAGTGCTACAGCAACGGAACATTTTTGTCCATGTGGCATGAAACCACATTTCAAATACTTGTGGGATAGGAATTTGGTGAAAAGTGACAACATGTAGTTAGGTAATCCAATTTATTTAAAAATGTCATGTTAAAAGTTAAGGACTATTTATTTGGCTTGTCGTGGGTTATCTTATTCAACTTCTCCTCTTCATTCTAGCCTTATATACCATGCTACAGATAGCAGGGCAATTAGATCATCTGCATCTCAGTTCCAGCACTCTGGGTTCAATTATGACCTCTGCTGCTGTCTGTATTGGGTTGCACAGTTTCCTTGTGATCTTCTGGATTTTCTCTGGATGCTCCAGTTTCTTCCCATATCCCAAAGGCGAGTTGGTCGGTATGCTAATTGGCCACTGCTCCTGGTAAGTAAGTAAGTGGTAGAATGGGGAGAATAAAATGGGATTACTGTAGGATTAGCCTAAATGGGTGCTTGGCATGAATTAGACACGTTGGCATGGACTTTTAGTTTAGTTTCGTTTAGAGGGACAGCGCAGAAACAGGCCCTTCAGACCACCGTGCCATGCTGACCAGTGACCTCTGCACACGAGCACCATCACACACACCAGGAACAATTTACAATTTTACCAAGCCAATTAGCCTACAAACCCGTGCGTCTTTAGTGTGAGAGGAGACCCGAACATCTGGAGAAAACAGATGCAGATCAGGGGGGTGAAAATACAAACTCCATAATACAGCACCTGTAGTCAGGATCGAACCCGGGTCTATGGCACTGTTAGGCAGCAACTCACCTGAGTGCCACCGTGCCACTCCATGTTGGAGTGGATAGCCTGTTTCTATCTTATATGATTCTATCAACTCTCTTTATTAAAAACAGAGCCCAAGGTTGAGATTTTTACTTGGCAAGTTGCTGGTTATCATATTCCACATCCTCTCTCCGATTTACGCATTTCTCTCATAAATTCGGACAAGGCATCTAGTCATCGTTATTCATAATTTTGACTTTCTGAAGTAGCGATCCCATTGATAACAAGCTAGGAATTTATTTTAAGTTTATATAAATAATTGTTTGGATTCTGGTTCAAGACACCATGCTTTAGGATGGATGCCAATGCTAAAACGGTGTTCCAAAAGTGATTTACTCGAGTGATGTAAAGGTACTGTTCAATTAAGAGGTATGACAAGACGAAACTGGGGTTTTCCTACTGAAAGTAGAAAAAGTTAAGTGATTTCTCAGAAATGATCCATGAAACATCGTGAAAAAGTAACCAAAGAGAAATTACCTGCAAAGATTGAATGTTTCTTAATAGAATTACACAGATTTGCTCTAATTGGCAAAATAAGAGGGGAGAATTATTTAACATTCTTTTACAAAGCAACATGTGAGTTGCCCTTTCCAAAAGGCCAGTGAAAGGAAATATTAGCCACACCAATGAAGAGTGAATAGGATAAATACTTCAAGAAAAACAGTTTGAAGTCATGTAGAAAAAGAGGAAGGTCAGGTGAAGTAAATTTTCATTGGAGCATCTCAAGTAATGTCTATGCAGAATCTTCTATAAGGATACCTTTCTTGAGTACTTTTAATGTAACAGGTTGGTGGTATTCATTGGTGACCTGTTTCAGGTGGGATTTGGGGAAAGTTGGTCAGAGGTTTCAGGCAAGTCCCATTAATCAATTTTTTTTCTGCGTTGGGCACTAGGTTTAGCAAGTGTATTTTACCTTGTCTCGTGTCTCTAATTGGCAGTAATCTATAAGAGGAACAACCTATTGGTATGTTATAGCTCAGAAGCTGAGGTCTGCTGTTGAAGAAGGGTCTGAAGAAGGGTCTCGACCCGAAACGTCGCCTATCTCCTTCGCTCCTTAGATGCTGCTGCACCCGCTGAGTTTCTCCAGCTTTTTGTGTAACCCTCTGCTGTTGAAATAATCTGTAGCAGGCTCATCTTTCTTCAGATTTGAACTGATTTTTACAAAAGGAAAGCTCTCAGAAATTAAAAAAAATTGAGTGCATATCTTGATAGATGAACAATCTACAGAAGGCAGGAAAGGACAATAAAAAAAGTACATTTAATACCTGTCAAATTCACGGCCAGCAAAGGAGAAATATGGAGCAAATTTCAAGATAATACATCTTTCATAAAGAGGATACCTCATGGAACCAACTTGAAATGTGATATTTAATTGACCACTGTGGACCAAGGAATTATTGAATTGTGGAACGAAAGTCACAACTGTTTTTGTCAGTTCTCCATTCTGAAAGAAATTGATCCATGAAATGTAATTTTTACTGATTCTCCTCCTTGGACTCATTCCACTGTCCAAATCTCTCTATTCCCACACCACTGATGGTAAAAATCTTCATGATAACTATACTTTAGATAAATGAAATGGGATAAATATTTAAAATCAAACATTATTAAATGAATAATTGCAGGATTCCTATGAGGGAAAGACTATCAAAGTACCTTTGGATATCAAGAAGGCATTTAAAGAGGTAGCTCGGGGAAGAGCAGCAATGATCCCGTTTAATGAGGAGGAATTTCTTTCGCAGGGAGTGGTGAATCTGTGGAATTCATTGTCACAGAGGGCTGTGGAGGCCAAGTCATTAGGCAATTTTAAAGGTGAGATTAATAGGTTCTTGATTAGTAAGGGCATCAAGGTAAAGGTTTAGTTAAGGTTACAGGGAGAAGGCAGGAAAATGAGTTTGAGAAATCAGGGGAGCGCAACCAGTAGTTTTTCCTCCAACAAATCTAATGGAAAATCATGAACTGTAAGCAAGCAATATCCTGCACTACACTTCTTTTCAAAGGCGATCCTCAATGGGAGCATATTCAAATGTTATCTCCTAGTGAAAAGGAAACCTTAAGTGGAGATAGAGGATTCAGCACCATGGAGAGGCATACAACATGGACTCTTCATTATTAAAGATATCATTAAAAGGACAGATATTGTGGCAGTGCTCTTCTAAGAATTAGTTTTGTACTACATTTGTGCTTACTGGTTATGAATCTAGTTGAGGGCAAACTCAAAAGATTCTATCTCGTTATGATTGCTACAGTGTTTTGTTTGCGTTTTGTCAGCTATCAGTGCAAACTCACATAGATATTGAACTCCAGTCAGGTGTAACCATAGTCAGAGCACTTTGAATAAAGCAACGATTTTGAGTCAGTCCAGCATCTGTACCAGTCATCAAGATCATGGCTGAACCACCCAAAAGTTATTTTCCAGCTCCCCATATCCCTTGATTCTTTGTATTTTGATCTCTATTTTAAATGACCTCAGTAACTGAGCCTTCATAATCTTCCAGGGTAGAGAATTCCAAACATTCACTACACTCTGTATGAAGAAAATTATCTCGGTTCTAAATGGTCAACTTATCCAGAAATAGTAGCCCTTGGTTCTTAACTTCTCAATGAGAGAAACAACCTCTGTCCATTCAGCCTTTCCAAGCCCTACAATAATTTTGCAAGTCTCAATAAGATCTGTCATTCTGCAAGACCTGAAAGAGTACAATTCTGTTCCATATAATCCTGAAACCAATCTTCTTCATCACTTTACAAGGTCCTACTTGACATGGAGTACATCATATAGAAACATAGACACATAGAAAATGGGTGCAAGAGGAGGCCATTTGGCCCTTCGAGCCAGCACCGCCATTCATTGTGATCATGACTGATTGTCCCCAACCAATAACCCGTGCATGCCTTCTCCCCATATCCCCTGATTCCATTAGCCCCCAGAGCTCTATCTAACTCTCTCTTAAATTCATCCAGTATCCTGGCCTCCACTGCCCACTGTGGTAGGGAATTCCACAAATTCACAACTCTCTGGGTGACATTTTTTTTTCTCTCACCTCTGTCTTAAATGGCTTCCCCTTTATTCCAAGACTGTGGCCCCTAGTTCTTTAAAGTCATGATTAAAACTGCATATTCCTCCAGGTGCCATCTCACCAAAGCCCTATATCATTGCAGGAAGGCACCTTTTCTCAAATTCTCTAGTTTTCTTGTTAATAAAGGCCAACACACCTTTTATCTCTAAAATCAAAATGCCAGAAAAACTCAACGGATCAAGCCATTCCAGCATTTGCATTAGACACAAGGAACTAGAGGTGCTGGTTTACAAAGAAAGACACAAATTTCTGGAGTAACTCAACAAGTTAGACAGCATCTCTGAAGAACATGGATAGATTATGTTTCAGGTCTAGACCCTTCTTCAGGCTGATTATAAGAAGAGATAGAAATCTGGAAGAGAGGTGGAGCTGGTGTAAAGCCTGGCAAGTGATAGGTAGATACAGATGAGAGAGCATTTTCATTGGCTGATGGTTGGACAGCCAAAGATACAAAGACCAAAGGTGGTGCAATAAGGACAGATGAGGCATAAAATGTGAAGTCAGAGGAAAGAAAATAGGAGGAAGGGGATGGAGGGCAGGGAAATGAATAAAGAGGTGATTATCCAGGTGGAGCACAGGGAAGAGAACAGGGTAAAAAGGGTGAGAGTGGTTGTTGGTAGGTTAGTTACTTAAAATTGGAGAAATCAATGTTAATACCATCGTGTTATAAGTTACCCAGGTGTTATATGAGGTGCTGTTCCCCTACTTTGTGTGTGGCCTCACTGGCAATGGAGGATGCCCAGCGAAGAAAGGTCAGTATGGGAATGGGAAGAGAGGTTCAAATAGTTAACAACTGGGAGATCCAGCAGGCCATGGCTGAGCAAGCTATTTTTTCTTTATGCGATTTGCCTTCTTAATTTCTTGCTGCATGGTGACTTTCAGTGATGTTTGCACTTTGGTCTTCTTTGAACATCAACAATATCAGATTTCTCACCCTATTTACAGTTTCTGTCTGTTTTGGGCACCAACGTGGATACCTTCACATATTTTTCGCTCCATAATGTATCTGCTATGTTATTAATTATTTATTCAGCTTTTAAATGTGAACTTGAAGCCTTTTTACATCAATAGACGATAGACAATAGGTGCAGGAGTAGGCCATTCGGCCCTTTGAGCCAGCACCGCCATTCAATGTGATCATGGCTGATCATCCCCAATCAGTACCCCGTTCCTGCCTTCTCCCCTTATCCCCTGACTCCGCTATTTTTAAGAGCCCTATCTAGCTCTCTCATGAAAGCATCCAGAGAACCTGCCTCCTCCGCCCTCTGAGGCAGAGAATTCTACAGACATCATCCCTCCTATTTAAATCCCACCTGGTTGTGTATCGTCTCTTGACTTGACTGGTACCTGCTACATATACTGAATGAACGTGAACCACTTTTCATTGATCAATTTTCTGGTAGCATTGAATAATTAAGCAGTGTCACTGAGACAATGGTCAAACCATCAGAGGGAAGAAAGGAGGAAGGATAGCAATGTGGATTAAAAAGATTATTACAGAGAGAAGTGGCAGAGGAGTCAAAGACAGAATCTGTTCAGCTGGAGTTGAAAAAGAATACAAAGAACATTGCACATTGGGTGTGTTTTTGGTCATCAATGTCGGGAAGGGATATAGCGAAGTGTATATGCTTAGAAATGAAAGAAAATGCAAGTACTGGAGGGTCATGTATAATGGAATTTTTATCTCAGGTTAATAAATTGCCGTTACAAATAGAGAAGCTGTGGAGAGGAGATTTCATAAAAGTTTGAAAAATAATGAAGGGACTAAACTTGGGTGGATAATGGCAAGCTCTACACTTTGGTGGCAGGGTCGAGGATTTGAGATCAAATAATTAAAAATAGGAAAATAAAAATAGGATGTAGGAAAATTCTTGCTCATGTCGGGTGTGTTTGGAATCTGGAATGATTGCCTACAGATGGTATTGGTTATTTTATTGTCACGTGGACAGATATATAACGAAAACATTTGTAAAATCATACTATATGTCATACACAAGTATAATAGGTAGTGCAAAGAGGAGAGTATCTGAATGCAAGGGATAGTGTTACAAATTTTTTACATTACAGTTGCAGACAAAATGCAGATAAATGCATGCGCCACAATGAGGTAGATTGCAAGCTCGAGATGATCCACGCTTATGGGAGGACTGTTCAATAGTCTGTTGACAGCAGGGAAGAAGCTGTTCCTACATCTGGTGGTATATGCTTTTAAGCTGTTGTATCTCCTTCCCAACAGGAGAGTGAAAAGAGGCAGTGAAAAGGATTTAAATGGTCTTTGATCATGTTGGCTGCTTTTCCGATGTAGTGTGGTGTAGATGTAATTGATGGGAGATAAGGTTAATTTGTGTAATGGACTGGACTGCATTCATAACTCTCTGCAATTTCATGTGTTCATGGGCAAAGTTGTTGCCAAACCAAGCTGTGATGCATCCTGATCGGATGTTTCTATGGTGTACCTGTACAAGTTCAGAAGTGTTATTGAAGACATACCAAACTTATTTAGTCTCCTGAAAACGTAGAGACATTGATTTGCTTTCTTGGTTGTAACATCAATGTAGTTAGTGTAGGACAAATTGTTGGTGATATTTATAGCTGGAACTTGATGGTGCCAACATCCACACTTCAGCACCATTGATGCTGACTGGGGTGTGTACATCACCTCGCTTTCTGAAGTTGATAATTACTCCTTCATCTTGTTGACCTTTAGGGTGATGTTGTTGTCTTGACACCATGTTACTAAGATGGTTTCAAGGTAGGTTCCTTTGTGGCCTTCAATGTGGAATAGGATGGTAGAGATTTTTTTTCCAAAACTCTGAGAAAGGTGAATGGTACCAGAGAGTTTCTTTGGTTGAGAACTGGTGTGGATATGAAGGGCTGAATGGCCTTCTGCTGTGCAGTGACCATACTTGAATTTTGTAAATGTCTTCCTGCACAAAGGTGCAGACCACTTCGCTTGTTAAAGAGTTCAGAATGAATTAAACGAAAATCTGCTATGACGCCAGGAATTTCAGTGATGAAGCTGCTGTTATCTGAAGAAGGGACAAGAGCAAACTTCAATGTTCCTTTACCATTGAAAGAACTCACTACAATTGTGTGCTGGAGACTGATACCAAACTTCATGAAATTAAGATAAGAAATTGCTTTTTTTTAATCCTCTGCAGATAACTTTTCCATTAAAAATCTTGTCAAAAGGCAAATCATTATTAGCTATGTTCTGTGAAAGAATAACATTTAAAACAGATTTCTCATTTGCAGATAGTTAATATATCTGATGCTACATTCTGTCATATTATTTTCAAATATGTCCGCAAATGCATTTTCCATATATCTATGTGATTCATGTTTTCTTATTGCTTTCCATCAGAAGGTGAAATGTGACATTAGCAAGATTTAGTAAACCGATCAAAGTAATTTGGCCTATGAGAGGTCCTTAGCATATGAGATCTATTCAAGAGTCTAATAGCAGCAGGGAAAATGCAGTTTCTGGTGGTACGTGCTTTCAAGCTTTTGTATCTTCTGCCCGAAGTGAGAGGGGAGAAGAGGCAATAACCTCGGAGTGAATTGCCCTTGACAGTGTTGGATGCCTTCGCGGGGCAGAGTGAAGTGGGAATGGAGTTAATGGGTTGGGAAGGAGGGAGGAGTGGCGTTGGAGCCTGATTTGCCTCATTTGGAGCAGGTGGTGGAGCCTCATGTGTCTGATGGATTGGGGCAGCATTCGCAACTCTCTGCAATTTCTTTGGTTTTGGGTTAAGAAAATGCCATACCAAGAATGCGTGCTTTCTATTCTACCTAATCACCTTCTTTTGGCATTCAATAGATTTACCATCACCCAGTCTGCCACCAACATCCTGAAGTTGACCAGAAACTCCATTGATCTAGCCAGATAAATACGGTGGCAATAAAAGCATGTCTGTCACATGCCTCCAGACACTTGCGACACTTTCCACACTGAGCTGTTAGGAGTTACACCTGCATTAATTTGCTCCCTTAATCTATCACTTGGCATAAATCCCGAGATCATCAGCAATTGGGTGCTGGCTAATCAGTTCTGCCTTCTGTCAGTTCGATAGCAGTTCGGAGTTCTGTCGTTTCCGGGTCCATATTTTTTCGGTTACAGGTCTATATCTGTCTGTTCAATTCGCGTTTGGATTTTCTTCAGTACTTTTCGGTGAGCCTGCATTAGAGCCCTTTCCATTTCTGACCTGTCCAAAGTACCATCCGAGTATCATGACCTGAAAGAGTCATGACTTCTGCAAGTCCTGAGCCACCTCTTTACCTCCTCACCTCCCTTACGATTAGGCCATTGGTTTATTATCTGGTACTTCTCCACTCCGCGGTTATCTGTACTGACCAACGCCATGGAGAAATACATTTCGGAGTCTCGCCATGGCGAAATACATTTCGCAGCTGGTTTAATTTGTCCATCCTCCTCTCCCGCCGGGGCGGGATTTTTCTTTGTGAGTAAGAAGGATGATGGCCTTCGCCCTTGCATTGATTATTGAGGTCTGAATGACATCACTGTCAAAAACCGTTACCCGTTGCCACTCCTCTCCTCTGTATTCAACCTCCTCTGTATTCAACTGCCTGCACCATATTTACCAAGCTGGATCTACGCAATGCCTACCATTTGGTTCGCATCAAGGTAGAAGATGAGTGAAAGACAGCCTTCAACACACCCAGCATGCATTACGAGTACCTCGTTATGCCCTTCGGCCTGACCAATGCCCTGGCTGTTTCCAGGCCCTGGTCAATGATATGCTCCGGGACACGCTGAACCATTTTGCCTGTTTGCCTGGATTACATCCTCAGCTACTCTGGCTCTGCATCAGAACATACCCGCTATGGCCATCTCATCCTGCAGCGGCTATGGGAGAACCAGCCGTTTGTCAAGGCAAAGAAGTGTGAGTTCCACCAGCCCACGGTGTCCTTCCTGGGATACATCCTCTCCGCTGGCCATGTAGATATGAATCCAGGAAAGGTACAAAGGATTCAAAGGACTATTATTATCACTTACGCCAATTGGTGTAGTGAAGTTTGACTTGCCATGCAGCACACAGATAAAGATAAGACACAACATAAAAAATTTAACAAGAAACATAAAAACATCCCCCCGCAATGGTTCCCACTGTGGGGGAAGGCAGCAAAGTCCAATCCCCATCCCCATGCCCAGCCATAGTCTATGTCCACCCATGGCCTCTTGAGGCCTCCTCAGTCGCCACTACGGGGGTCATTGTTACAGGCCCTTCTTCGCTGGGTGATGGTGCTCCGGCATTGGGAGAATCCTCTCCGCGGCTTGGGGGCCTGGAACGGTCGGTTCCTTACTGGAGACCGCGGCTTCTGAAGCTGGCCGCTCCACAGACCCGCAGCTCCGCGATGTTTCATCGGCGGTCGTCAGCTCACCGGAGTTCCAGCGCAGCGACCCGGGCAAGGCACCGCCCGCTCCGCGACAGAGCTCCAGCGCTGCGCCGAAGCTGAGGTTCTGGGCGGTCCCCTCAGGAAACACCACTCCAGACCCGCTGGTAGGCCGCGAGGACAGGCGAAGGTGCAGCCCGGAGAAAAGCTGCCTCTCCGACCAGGTAGGGACCCTGAAAAGCAGTTTCCCCCGACCCCCACATAAAAAAGGCTAGAGCTCTGAAAAACAAAAACTCAACTAACTAAAAATTTTTAAAAAGAGATGAAAGAACGGACAGCTGCAGGCTGGGCTGCAATACCCAAACAGGACGGCGCCCCCACCGGTGAGAGCGGTGGTAGATTGGCCTAACACCTTAGCAATGCTTCACTACTGCCCCCATCCTGGAGTAGCCTGTCCTGGTCCGTCAGTTTGTTGTGGATGTTGACGCCTTTGACGTTGGAATTGGGGGCGGAGCTTCCCAACTCTCCTCCAAGGACCAGAAGATGCACCCATGTGCCTTCTTCTCTTGCCGCCTCTCCCCGGCTGAGAGGAATTATGACATCGGATGCTGATGAGATGCTGGCAGTGAAGCTGGTGTTGGAGAAGTGGAGGGATTGGTTGGAGGGCACTGAGGGGCCATTCCAAGTCTGGACAGACCACAAGAACCTGGAGTACCTGCGTTCGGCAAAACGGCTCAACCCCCGTCAAAGCCAGTCGGTGGGCCCTTTTTTTCACCCAGTTTAACTTCACCTTGCCACACCGTCCTGGAATGCAGAATGTCAAGCCCGACTCCCTCTTCCACCAGTTCCGTTCTGACCAGGACAACCATTTCCATAAACCTATTCTGCCTCCCACCTGCCCGGTGGGCTCCATCATCTGGGAGATCGAGACCACCGTTTGCAATGCCTAGCGTCATCACCCCAATTCTGTTTCTGGACCCCCAATAAGCTATTTGTCGCAGTCTCTGCCTGCTCTGAAGTACTCCAGTGGGCCCATTCCTCTAATCTCGCCTGTCATCCTGGCGTCAGCTGCACCATCTATCTGCTGCGCCAGCAGTTCTGGTGGCCCACCGAGGAGGCCGACACCCGCTCTTTCATCTCTGCCTGCTCTGTCTGTGCACAGAATAAGAGGTCCTGTCAGCCTCCCTCTGGTTCCCCACCATCCCTGGTCCCACATCGCCTTGGACTTCCTCACCAGCTTGCCTCCGTCCAAGGATAATACGATTATTCATACCTTTGTGGACCGTTTCTCCAAGGCTGCTCATTTCCTTCCTCTTCTTAAGCTCCCAGCTGCTGTAGAACTCACTCACCACATCATAAACCAGGTCAGCAGACTCCATGGATTCCCTCGAGACATCTTCTTGGACAGAGGTCCGCAGTTCACCTATCAATTTTGGAAGGCTTACTGCTCCCTGGTCGGCTCCTCTGCCAACCTCTTATCTGGGTTCCATCCACAATCTAATGGTCAGTTGGAGAGATCAAACCAGCCCTGGAGACCACCCTACATTGCCTGGTGTCCGCCAACCCTACCACCTGGTCTAGCAAATGTGCTGCCCCAAAGCAGAAGTATCCATGTCGCGGGGATGGAAACTGGAAGTATCCTGAGGTAATTCTGCTACCACCATCATCTATTGCGACAAATGATAGCTTCCACTGATTGTATCCGGAAGCTTGCGTCCTTATCAGGGCAGACGATGACAGCGAGGTCAACGTTTGTAACAAGATGGACATGAAAACAAGAAGAAGCAAATTGGTATGGATCGAATATACCCACAATTCTCTGCCTAGTTTTGCCACCGATTAATCTCCATTCCACTTCTCCCTTGGCTATCAGCCACCTCTGTTCCCAGACCAAGAGGTGGTCTCCATTCTCTCTGCCCAGGAGTTTATGCGTCGTGGTCATCGGACCTGGAAGGAGGCCCGATCGGTCCTGCTCCACACCGCTTCCAGGTACAGACAACAGGCGGGCTGAGAAACCATTTATTCCTTGCCAGCACAGTGGGAGCTGAGAAACCAATTGTAAGGACATTAAGGGCTATCCAATCATGGTTTATTGCAACCACATTGCGGGGTAACAAAGCATTTATTGCAAGCACGTAAAGGGATAACCAATCATCATTTATTGCAACAACACTGTGGGGTATCAAAGCATTTATTGCAAGCACATAGTGGACTCACAGATTAGTAGATTCACATTTCAGTAGACTCACAGGTCAGTAGACTCACAGCAGAATCAAAATTATGGTCTCTTCCTCGCGATCTTCCAGAAGGACTGACTCGTGTCCAGGCATCTGGGGTTTTATAGTCCTGCCACCCCCCCCCCCCCCCCCAGAAAGGGTGTTACCTTCATCATGGTAATTGATAGGCGATAGGACCAATTAACTGATCTCACGATTTTTTAAACACTCATAACTTTTTTTATTTTTCAGTGATCTGAAAAATCCTTGGCGTTGCTGCAGCGGAGGAGGATTGAGTATAATGCCGAGAAAAATAATAGTGATATAGGATAGCATTTTTTCTAAAATCAATTAACAGCATAGACAGGAAGTGGTCAAGATGAGACTTTGAGTTATATAGATGTTGGAATCTATGATGAGTTATTTTGCCATTGTTCCTTTCTGCACATGCCAGGAGAAACATTCACATCAACATAAGTTTCACACCATTAATAAATCATAGCCATTGCTCCTAACCTTCTTTGGGACCTATTTTTTCCCCAATTAATTTATCTTGCCACTTACAGAATAATTCAAATGTCAAGTTTTTAAATAGCTTTATAATTAAAGCCACTATAAGACTTGAAAGCATGGATATTTGCACTGGAAAATCCCTGTAGTCATTGAATGGAGGACTGACCAAATTTAATAGATTATAGGATGCACTAAACAATATTGTGGAGAAGTTGGCATTTCCTTTACATCATAAAGTTAACGATTTGGCAAAGTGCATGGTTTATATATTAGTGCCATGTTCACGTTGAAGAATATTATAATAATTAAATTATCACTTATATAGTCCCTTTCTCCTGTACTCCAGGTTTGCATGAAGCTGTTTTAATTCTCTAGTATTGCTTTTCATGTTATTTTTTTATCAAAACAATTCATTAAGAAACATAAGCCATATGGTCCTTTAACCTTTCAATGTAAATCATATTTGACATTGCACATTCAATTATTTTGTTAAATTCCATGTGTTTGCTAATTTTGTTTACTTCCATGTGTCAGTATTCTAAAAAAAGGATTGAAACGAAATAATGTACTTGCTGGATTAACAGCACTGGCCACAATCTACACTATTGATTTAATGGACGAGATGAGTAAACATACTTAGCTTCTGTGTCTCCTCTTTCCCAGAGCTATCAGAAAGCATTCATATTCAATTGGACCATTTTTTGGCAAAAAAAATCTGCAGCCATTTTGATCGCAGTCTTTTTCCTTTGATGTCCTGCTTCCATCTCTGGTTATGTCCCAGCCTTGGTTTGTTTAATGTATTCTACTCTGACTATTTAATCTCAGAATACACAGTAAAAGTATTACTTTTAAGATAATCACTTTTAATGAAGTTGAACTTTGTCCCCAATAAGTCAACAATATAGCCTTTGACAAGACCAGTATGTACATTATTTTGTGCGAATGTTTTGGAGAATAGCAATTTTGACAAAAAAGTTGAACTAAAAGATGAACTCAGTGGTAGAGTTGCTGCCTTTCAGGGCTTAGTGCCAGAGACCCATGTTTGATTCCAACTACGGGTTCTGTCTGTACGAAATTTGTACATTTTCCCTTGACTACCTGAGTTTTCTCCGAGATCTTCGGTTTCATCCCACACTCCAAAGACGTATAGGTTTATAGGCTTGGGTTTGTATACTTGGTATAAGTGTAAATTGTCCCTTGTGTGTGTAGGCTTGTGTTAATGCGAGGGAATTGCTGATAGGTGCCGACTCGCTGGGCCAAAGGGCCTGTGTCCGCGCTGTATCACTAAACTAAACTAAAATATTGATATTGTGTACAGAAATATATCATGCATTGAAAGGATAAGGAACCACAAGGTTTATAGTCTCACAATGAATTATTTTGACAAATACACTATTTAATATCATAAAATCAGAATTTGTTATTTTGTACTCAGAAGATGGTTTTATTCCAAAATTGAACATTCTCAAAAAATAGAAGTGTTGGTCCGTTTTATCAAATATATCAGTACTGTTGAGAATTGGGAACCAGTTATTTTCAGACCCATAATTGTGCATGCATATTTATATTTTGTTTCAAGGATATATATTTGTTCACCTTCTGTATTGTGTTCACTTTCTCTTTGTAAGGCATATCTGTATTGGTGTAAGTGTTTCTGGTGACATTACTCTCATCTTTAGACGTGCGTCCTGGCTATTATATTGGAAGCACCAGCACATTTGCTGAAGCATCAGATGAAGACATTTCAGATAGATCTTTTATATGTGTGCTTGTAATCCATTTTGGTTTATTTGTCCATTTCCTCTTTTTTTCTTTTCTTGAAAACAAGGAAGCAGGGGTAATAAACAAATGTGCGAATGTTGGGAGTACCTTTTAAAGGATTAAATTAATCCTCCTTGCTATATTGTTCTCCCATTGGAAGTAAATCAGATAGAGTGAAAACAGGGTAATCATGATCAATCTTAAAGCAGACACATTGAGAGAGTAAGTGTCAAGGAGACATTGGTACTGGATCTACAGCAATAACCTTTGATTCACGTGCATAGATTTAGTTTGTTTGCTGGTTTTGCAACACTTATTGTTCCATATTAAAAAAAACTCACCACATTCTGAAAACTACAAATAATCTCAGTTCACAGTGATTATGAAAATGTTACAAAAATAGAGTTTAATTTATGTTTCAAGTAGGATTTCATTACAACACAAATGTAACTGGAGAACACAGGTAACGCTTTTAATCATGAAAAATTTACCTGTTAAGCTTTTCATGATTAAAGCTTTTAATCATGAAAAATGCAGACCGTAAAGTTAATGACATTTTACCAATTTCATAACAATTATTTGCCACAGTGTAATTACTTTGAATTCCCAAAGAGATTAAACCAAAATTGTTGTTAAGTACTAATAGCTCAATAGAACTAAGTAAAAATAAACACCGTCCACTCTGAAAATTTGAGTCATTGTCAAACAGGATTTATTTCTGCCATGAATTAACTATCGTTTCTCAGAGTTTACTGATCCGAAGTTCAAGAGGTGAATGGAACAAAGCTGTTCATTATCTTCAGTGTGGGAATCAACTAACAACTACAGGAAATTGTCCGTTTTTAATCAAATTCTTATCGTGAATAGAGTCGGGCATATAACCAAGCAAGCGAAGAACTATATAGGTTGCATCTCATGAAAATGTTACCATAAGAATGTGATTTATTTGCCATCTGTGTTCAGAATTATGAATCCATCTAATTAAAACAGAATCAAAATTGAAGTGCATCTGTCTAATAGTAATGGTATTTTTTGAAAATATAACAAGGGGGTATTGGTTTATGTGGCCTTTCTTCCAGTTACTATAGGATGAGGTGGTATGTAAACTCATGTAGACATGGAGCATCAATGAATACATCACATACACAATGACTGAACTGATCCCATAGTTGGATGTGACACATGAGAATCACAACGCTTTTTTGGGATTATAATCCACATTTCTGGGAATGGCTTTGCATTTCTTGCATTGCAAGTTCCAAGGCTTATCTTTCTGCAGTAACGAAGGAAGTAGGTGTTGGCAAGATGAGGTAAAAATCAAACATAGTATTGAAGCAAGATAAAGAAACATATCTAACATAGCAACATAAAGAAACATGGAGTAACTCAGCGCATCAGGCAGTATCTGTAGAGAACATGAATAAGTTACATTTTGGATCGGGACCCTTCTTCAGACTGTCAGAAATATCACCTATCCATGTTTTCCAGAGGTGCTGCACGACCCACTGCATTTGTTGTTTTTTTGTCACCAGCATTTGCAGTTCTTTTGTTTCTAAAAATATGAACACTGTTATGTCACATTCTCTTGCACTGATATCAGTGTAAGATTCACATCCAAATATACTCTTTCATATTGCGGGAAAGTGCATTTGCTTCAGTTCAAATGAATGCTACGATGGTAAACACTCTCAAATATTTATTCTAATCCTTTCAGTACTCCTGCTTGGTTTTTTTTATCACAACCAATATAGCATATCTGATTAATATAGCATATTGGTTGCTTCCTGCTATAATTTGTTTATCACCATTTGAAATATTTTCTGTACTGACTTCAATCTCTTTGACACTTTGTGTGAACATAATGTAACTGTATTGATGTTTTTTACATCATTATAGATTTCCATTTGCCCGCTGGAGACTGAATACATGCCACTAATTGTATACACCTTCCCATCTGCCGTCTTCATCACAATAGTCAGAGTGACCTCCCCAGAAGCTGGATGCATGAATAGAGATGGCAGATTTCCCACCTCTCAGTGCAATGCGACCTGTTGATTCCATGCCTATACTAACCTCTACACATTCACATCATCAGGTTCCAATGAAGAGGATGATAACGATATCACTGCTACACCTGTAGCCTTGTGACCCAACACTCGGTACCAAATGAAATTGTCTCTCATTCTTCAATGCCATCTCCATCCCAGCAGCATGCCGTCACGTTTTGTGGAATTGGGATCTGACCTGCCTAAAAGCTACAGCAATCTGTCCATCAACACAGAGACCAAAAATTGCAATGTTTCACTAGTTATTCAGATTCACGACGTGTGCATCGTTTGCATCTGGCATCTGATTAAATGCATTGGATTTGCAGCTTTGAAATATTTCAGAAGGTGCTGGATGTAAATGAGACTTTAATATCTTATCCACCTCATTAGATGGGTCATCAACCATGGTCCATGGCATCAGTAAATTGGCTGATGTCTTGTAAGATTCTGTGCCATCTACTGCTAATAATATGGCATTCTAATGCTCACAAAACACTATTTTATTCTTCAACATTTTAACCTGTACAATGTCATTGGCCTCATGGACGGTTATGCAGTGATACACGTTAAATGCCAAAGGACTCGTGCATTCTAGCATAATTGCTGAGATTTCCATGTTAGACACAACATGCAGGAGAAACTCAGCAGGACAGGCAGCATCTCTGGAGAAAAGGAATGGGTGACGTTTCGGGTTGGAGAAGTCTGAAGAAGGGGTCTCGACCCAAAATTCCACCGATTCCTTCTCCCCAGAGATGCTGCCTGTCCCACTGAGTTCCTCGAGCATTTTGTATCTACCTTCGATTTAAACCAGCATCTGCAGTTCTTTCCTACGAGATTTCCATGTTGTTCATTTGCATCAATTTTATCCTCTATTTTTAAGCACCATCATCACGTGCCATTGTCAACTCTAGCAATGCACACTCTCCTGGTAGATGTCTATCCTTGCTGCAAGGGTACTGTATTGAGTTATTATACTATTCTGTGGTGAGCATTATCAATTGTTTTCATGACAACCCACTCACAGCCAAATAGTTAACCAGGTTAATTATTTTCTTAAAGTGAATATTTTCCCATCAACATTAAGGCATGAGTGGCGGGGTGGACAAGGAGGCCAACACTGACACAATTACTTGATAACCTCTTTAACGTTACTTTGGAATTGATCACTGTGAGGGATCCGGAACTACCATGTGTGGCATCAGGGGTGACACCGGGTTTGGTAATAACCGCACCGACACTCGCAGTTGGGTGAACTCACACGTTATGTTTTATTTACAGACAAAGTCCAGGACCGCATGGTAAATAAAGAAAAGATTAACAATGGTTCAATTGATATTTATTGTCACATATGCAATTAAACATTACATTTTGCATATAATAATACTGGCACTGCCATTAGCAAAATGCATCTGACTCCAAGAGGTTTAAATCCAGTAGCATTAATCTTTGATGAACAAGTCCCATAGTTAGTCTTCTTTAGGGTTAAACGTGGATAGATTTTGTTTGTAATGATCAAAGTTCAGACCAAAGCCTCCAATTTCATAACCCATCTGAAATAGATGCCAAAGTAGTTTGTATGGGAATTGGCAATCTCTAAACAAGCTCATTAAAAACATCTTTGCACTGACAAGCAAGCTGCTGCATTGATTCAAGACCAGACCAAATGGAACTTTCTCAGCATGTTCAAATATTACATGACATTAGAGAACATTCTGTGTGATAGCTAGTGTGCAAAGGCCACCTCATGTTCAGAGAATTAGCAAATTTCCACAAAAGTATGCCTAACTTCAATGACAATGTGGAACTGGGTGGGATAGTGAAGAGGAGGAAGGCCTGCTGCATGAGTGGACAAATAGGTGGCAGATGCAATATAATGTGGATGCCTGTGAAGACACACAGATTAGTAGGACAACCAGAGAGTCAGAGTATAATTTGAACATTGGTAGATTATGAAATGTCAATGTACGAAGGTATCTTGGTGTCCTTGTACACCAGCCACTGAGAGCAAACACATATAGACGATGTTTTGGGTCGGGACCTTTCTTCAGACTGCAGATGTAGTTCAGATAACAACTTTGTGATAGCAGTTGCAATCCGTTATAGGAATAAAAATACTGCAACTATGTACAATCAGTCCTGACCACCATCTATTTTCCATTGAGGGTTTGGAAACAGGATGCAGGGTTCACACTTGAAGCTCAAACAATGTGAATTCGAATAAGAACCTAACTCTGTCACATTCAGTAACCTCCTAATACAGTTTGAAAACATATTGCATATTACATATAGTTTGAAACAAAATAATTCCCTTTTTCCAAGTAAACTGTTTTTTTTTCGGAGATGCTGACCTCTTGGGCTCGGGTTCTGCAAGACCCCGAAAACCTCAGATAGTCAAAAGAGTCAAGAGTGTTTAATTGTTATCAGTACCGAAATGAAACAATGAAATTCTTACAGCAGCATGACATGTCGTTAAACACTGTACTCAGTAGATAACATAATAAACACAAAAAAAAACCTTCCATCTCATATAGATGGTTGTTATTGTACCAGAAACCACATGGTACCATGATCAAGGCTCGTTGGCTGTGCAAATGCCTCTCTGCCAAGGAACAGAACTAGTCAAGAAAATATCTAGGCTATGCAAAGTGACCCAAACACATCTAGACAGGTAATATCTCCCTCATCAACTGTTAACATGCTCCTCCTTCCCGGGTATAAAACTCTCAGTTGAATAAATTAAAGGGAACATCCCTATCTTGCCTCTAATTAGAACTACATCTCAACGAGTGCAATGGCATTCTCCATTTGACTTCACATGACCTCTTTAATCTGTGCAGTAAACTCGGACTGGAGCCTGGACAGGGGTGAAGACCAAGAAAAGGAGGGGATGATCTTTGTCCCCAGGAATCAGATCTCCTATACGTGAATATAATGGGCGCTGTGGATGGTCTGGATACATGGCATAGATCACAAGGATCTTTACTTTATCACTGAAGAGGAGCAGTATTTTCAGGAACTGACAGCCTTTTTGCATCTAGTTGGGGCATCACCTTCAGGGAATCCATATTCTTGGCAAATTTAACATTACCCACTGGTCTCTAGCCAAGGAGAAGGAGACCCTTTGTCTTATGTTGCAAATTAGATTAGCAACTAGCTAAGGTTATTCCAGCTGATCTGGTCCAGGGCTTATGAACTTCTGGGTGGCAGTGTTCTGCATCTGTATATGTTAGGTAACACAGCCAAGGCACGTGAGTGCAGATGGAGCTGTTCCTGCAGATCACATCTCCATCACCTCTAACAAAGAAAACCTTAGCCTTCAGAAGCATTGCTCCAGAGAGACTCTCCTCTCTCACTACAGCTTACTTTGGCACTGGGATCCATTAATTTGCTCCTGTTTGTGCAACATAACCAGCAGATGGACAACAGAAGCATTCACGCCAAAAATAAGGCGATGCCACAACATTTTGTTCATCACAAGCCAACACTGCCAGTACAGTTGCTGCAAGATTCTCATAGCCCCAAGAAGGATCTAACACAACGCAAAATTGATTAACCCTTCCGTAGCCACAAAGCACAGCATAAGTTCCTTGGTATTAAGGCAGGACTTGCCAGCAAGGTTAAAATACAGTCGCTTTCAACCTCCTGGCTTTATGAACATTCCGGATTCCACGGCTGATCTGTGTTGCACTTGAGGGAGTCCGTTGATGGTATAAACTCAGGAAATAATGCTTTGATAAAGTGCTGATTAAGAATGCAGAATATAATTACAGTGGAGAGGTGGTGATTCATGCCACTCTGTGTACTCCCTTTGTTTCATCTGTTAACTCATCACAAACAAGGAGATACCAGAAATACGTTGTAATCTTGTTAGAAGCATGCTCTTTAAATTTTCATGCCGTTGTGTTACACATGTTTTACATGCATAATTGTATAGTAAAGAAAACCAATGTTTTAAAATTGTCGTTGCAATGGTGTGTGGAGCGCTTGCTTGCCTTCATTAGCCTGGGTATAGAATGTAACATTATAGAATGTAAGATTCAAGGTTTCAAAGTCAGTTTATTGTCACATGTACTAGTTAAGGCACAGTCAAATTTGAGTTACCATACAACCTTACTAAGTGAAAAGCAACAAGACACACAACCACATAAAAGTTAACATAAAGATCCATCATAGTGGATTCCACATTCCTCACTGTGATGGAAGGCAATAAAGTTCAATCCACTTCCTCTTGTTCTTCCACGGTCGGGGCAGTCAAACCATCCGCAGTTGGGGTGATCAAAGCCAACGCAGCCAACGATCGAAGCCCCCGTCGGGGTGATTGAAACTCCCGCATTGGGGTGGTTGAAACTCTCTCCGTGGCATGAGCTCCCGAGTCGGCCTCTTCTGACCAGAGACCGCGAGCTTCACAATATTAAAGTCCACAGGCCCCTCGGTTGGAGCTTTGATCCCCAGCAAAGGGATCGCAAGCTCTGCAATGTTAAAGTCCCGCAGACTCCCGCGGGTTGGAGTGCCGGGTCGGTCTCCAGGAAAGTCCGGCAACTCCACGATGTTAGTGGGGACGGAGATACGATATGGAAAAAAATCGCACAACTTCCTGAAACACTGGTTTTAACACAGCTGGAGTACTGTGTGTAGTTTTGGTCCCCATGCTGCAGGTAGTTCTGTTATAACTAAGATACCTTGTGTTAGGTTTAGGTATAGGTTTATTATTATTATTATTATCATGTGTACTGTGGTGTAGTGAAAAGATTTGTTTTACATGCTGTCAATAAAGATCAGATATAGTATAACAAATATAATCCAGTCAAATGTAAGTACAATGCTTTTAATTGAATTGAATACCTTTATTGTCATTCAGACCTTTCTGTCTGAACGAAATTTCGTGCCTGCAGTCATACATATATAAAAAACAACAATACAATACCACATAAATAAACACAAAACTAACATCCACCACAGTGAGCTCACCAAACACCTCCTCACTGTGGTGGAAGGCAAAAGTCTTAGGGTCTCAGTCTTTTCTCCCCTCCTTATTCTCCCTCTGCGTTGAGGGGATCCAGGCCGCCGCCACCGCTAACGCCGGAACACCGCCACAGGGCCCGCCGCCGGAACGTCGCTGGAGCACCGCAGCTCCCGAAAACCAGGCCGCCACTGGAGCACCGCAGCTCCCGACACCCAGGCCGCCGCTGGAGCACCGCAGCTCCCGACATCCAAGCCGCCGCTGGAGCACCGCAGCTCCCGACATCCAAGTCGCCGCTGGAGCACCGCAGCTCCCGACACCCAGGCCGCCGCTGGAGCACCGCAGCTCAGAGGGAGCCAGGCCGCCGCTGGAGCACCGCAGCTTATTGGTGCATCTGTAGAAGTTCGTAAGGCATACCAAATTTCCTCAGTCTCCTAAGGAAGTAGAGGCACGGGATGTGCATTTTTGACTTTCGATTCAATGTGGCTGGTCTACAACAGATCATTGGTAATTTTAATGCCAAGGATCTTGAATCTCTCAACCATTTCCACTTTGACACTGTTGTTGCTGAATGGGGCATGTAGTTCACCATGCATTCTGAAGTTGATAACTTTAGAGATACAACATGGTAACAGGCCCTTCGGCTCACCAAGTCCATGTCGATCATTCACATTATCATATGCCCCGTTCACACTAGCCTTATGTTATCCCACCTTCACATCCACTTCTTACACACTAGGGGCAATTTTACAGAGGCCAATTAACCCACATGTCTTTAGGATGTGGAGGAAACCAGAGTACCCGGAAGAAACCCAGTGGTCAAAGGGAGAACACCACACAGACAGCGCCTGAGGTCAGGATTGAACCTGGATCTCTGGAGGCAGCAGCTCTACCAGCTGCACCACTGTGGAGGTATCTTGGTGTCAGCACATCTCTGCAACTGGATCCTTGACTTCCTGACCAATAGATGCCAATCAGTAAGGATGGGGGACAAATCATCCTCTACAGTGATCCTCAACATGAGAACTCAGCAGGGATGTCTTCTCAGCACCCTTCTTTACCCCTTGTATACCCACGACTCTGCACCCATGTACAAATCTAATTCAATTTTCAAATTCGCAGACGACACCATCATTTTGGCGCGGATATCAAATAATGATGAGACGGAGTATAGGATGGACATCGAAAACCTTGTGTCCTAGGGTCAAGACAGCAACCTTTCTCCCAATCTCAACAAGTGATCAACTTCAGGAAGTGAAGCGGTACGCATACCCAAGTTTGCAATGACGGTGCCGAAGTAGAGATTGTTGAAAATATTAAATTGAAAACCAACAACTTCTGGACCACCCATATTAAAGCAATGACCAAGAAAGCACACCAATGCCTCTACTTCTTTAGAATGCTTAAGAGGCTTGGCTGGTCCCCTTCAACTCTCATCAACTGACAGATGTACCATAGAAAGCAATTTATCAGGACGCATCACAGCTTGGTTTGGGAGCAGATCCGTCCAAGACCGCAAGAAATTGCTGGGAATTGTGAACACAGTCCAGACCATCACACAAACCAACCTCTCTTCTATTGACTCCATTAATACCTTGCACTGCCTCAGCAAGGCCATCAGCATAATCGAGGATGAGTTGCACCCTGGCAACTCCCTCTTCTCCCCTCTCCCATCAGGCAAAAGGTATAGAAGTGTGAAATGCACACCTCCAGTTTCAGGGACAGTTTCTTCCCAGCTGTTATCAGGCAACTGAATCATCCTACCACAACTAGGGATCAGTGTTGAACTACTATCTACCTCCAAGAGGGCGCCGTCGAGTATGGCTGCCCTGCCAGCAGCTGTTAGTCCTTTCACCCTTTTTTAAAATTTTGAGTGAGTTACAAGTGTTTGTTTTGGAGGTCTTCTAGTTTTTTTATGTGGTGGGTGGTGGGAGGGGAAGGAGGAAACTTCATTTCCTAGTCCCCTACCTGGTCGGAGAGGCAGCTTCCCTCCGAGCTGCCTCTTCGCCCCCTCCTCGCGGCCTACCATCGGACTGGAGCGGCGTTTCCCATCGGGACCGACCGGAACCCAAGCTTCGGCGGTGGCACAGCGCCAAAACACCATCATGGAGCGGGCGATGCCTTACCCGTGCGGTAAGCTCCGGAGTGCTGTGACCGGCGACTCCAACATCGAGGAGCTCTAGCTGCGGGCGTCCAGCCGCGGGCGGCACTGGATTTAAAACACCGCAGAACCTGGGATCCGAGATAGCCAGAGTCGGAGCTCCAACCAGCGTGGCCTGAGGACTTTGGGAGCCGCGGTCTCCGGGGAGGAAGCGGCCGCTCCAGAGATTCCAAGCTGCTGAGGAATGTTCACCCGACGCCGGAGTTCCATCTTCCCGGCAAGAGGGCCTGAAAAACATTGGGCTGCCGTAGCAGCAACTGCAGAGGTCACAATAGGCCCGACTATGGGTGAACAGGGGACGGGACTGGACTTTATTGCCTTCCCCCACACTGGGAACCTTTGTGGGGGATGTTTTTATGTTTATTGTTAAATTCTTTAATGTTGTGTCTTATCTGTATTCATGTGCTGCATGGCAAGTCAAATTGCACTACACCATTGGTGTGTGTGATAATAAATGTCCTTTGTTTGTATCCTCTTTGGTCACCCTTGGACTATCGTTGATCAGACTTTGCTGGCTTTATCTTGCACTGAACATTATTCCCTTATCATTTATCTATGCACTGTAAATGGCTCGATTGTAATCATGTATTGTCCTTCTGCTGACTGTTAATATCAGACATTTTGGGATATTTGACATGATGGAGAATTTCTGTTTAAAAGATCTGTAAAACCTGTTTGGCATCTTTTGCAAAAAGCTACAAGACCATGAGGCTCCAGAATGTCTGTGGCCTGGGAAGGGGTTGAATAGAGGTTGATGTCCAGATGGCCTGCAATTGTTAATATGTATGAGATTTTGCAGAAGGAGCTAGGTCCTGTTGCAAAAGCATACTTGGGATTGGTTGGGGAAATGTCATGTCTCAACTATGTAGCAGACAGTGTTACAGTACCTTACTGCCATTAATTGTGATTGGTCCAGGAGAGGGGCCTCACCAAAGATGTTTACTTTACCTGGGAATAATGTTTCTTTACTTCACAGAAGTGTTTCCCCCCTAAGTGCTTTGTGTTGAAACTATGTTATGAGCTATTGTATCATTGGGTTAGGGAACTGTCATTCAATGTATTTTGCAGCCCGTATCGGTAATTGGCTTGTCGGGGTTGCCTCCCCCAAGTAATGTCATGCCCTTAGTTTGGAGGGGTATAAGCTCCTCTAGTATCTTTGGGTATAAGAGGGTGGGTAATTCTTTGGGGTGAGATGGTTGATTGTGACTTGCACAAGATATTGTTGACTTGCGTGAGTGGACCGTCCCTGCAGTTTGTTCTTCAATAAAGTAAGGTTTTGGAACCAGAGTTTTATTTAGTGTTGGATTAAACCTGACCGGTGGGGGGGGGGGTGTTAAGTCTAGAACCGGAATTAACAACTGGATAGCGCACAACAAAAGCTTTTCACAGTACACGTGACAATAAACTAAACTGAAAGGATCTCCTTCCTGTATCTCTCCTTCCTATACTCTATCGCATTATTTGTTGTGCTCCAGCCATCTGCAAACTTGAGTTAGAGCCAAATTTAGCTGAACGGTCATGGGAGTATAGGTATATATTTGGGACTGAAAATGCATCCTTGCGGTGTACCGATTTTGAGAGTTGTTGTGGAGGAGGTGTTGACACCTATCCTCACTGATTGCGGTCCGTGAGTCACAAAGTCAAGGATCCACTGGCAGAGGGGGGTGCCGATTCTTAGGTCCAAGAGTTTGGAAATGACTTTTGGTGGTGAAAGCAGAGATGAGGTTGATAAATAGGAATCTAACATCTGTGTTCTTGTTTTCTAGGTGTTTTAGATATTAATTTAGGGCCAAGGAGATGGCAACTACCATTGCAATGGTAAACAAATATGAGTGAATCAAGTCTGCCTTTGAGGCTGGACTTAATGTGCTCCATCACAAGTCTCTCAAAGAACTTCATGATGGTGGATGTCAGAGCCACAGCATGGTTGTCATTAAGGTACGTTACCCTATTTTTCTATGGCACAGGAATGATCATGGTCTTCTTAAAGCAGGTGGGGACTTCAGAATGGAGTAATGATAGGTTAAAAATGTCTGTGCATACAGTAGCTTTGCACAGGTCCTCTCATCTGCATTGTTCCTGAGGATGTAGTTAGGGATTTCATCTGGACCAGCTGCTCTCCACAGATTCACTCTCAGAAAGGCCAATCCTATACTTGCCACAGTAACCATTGGTACAGGCGCATCCGAGACTGATGTTCCTTCACCTGTTCAAAGATTGATAGAAGACATTGAGTTAATTGGGGAGGGACTCGCAATGACAACATTTTATTTTTTCCATAAGAGTTCAAAAACAATGGGATTTTTTAATAGTAATAAGTTTATTTTTGTTACTGCGCACTATAATATAGCAATGTTACAAAATTTTGAGATTTTAAAAATCAAGTCTGCATATTTATCCCATCATATAAAGCATAAAAATAAGTTTAATTTGAAACCTAATTCACTTTCATATCTTCAGTATTAAGAAAGTTATGACCATTTTCATACTCGGAAATTCGCATCTTGTTCCCCATTGCCTTTCAATTGACTTAACTCAAAAGCTGAGATCTAGAACAGTCAAAAGCTTATAACTTTCTTAAAAATTAAGAGAACTCAATGAAATTTTCAGTTATTATAGATTGAAGCATTCTGAAACAAATATTAAACAATCTTACTTGGATGACCTGAAATTAAAGCATATAATTAGTTAGTTATCTAGTTGTAGCTAATTACAAAATTCAATGAGTAGATCTAAACATCTATCCATTTCTTAAGAAAAGATAAACTTTTTTTTTAATTGCCTAAGTGTCCAAATAACATTCACACAATAATCCACAATATAACATAATTTTTAAATCTCATTTTCATGAATTTCAAGGCCAAATGGAAGGAATTTAGTGTTTAATGCCTGTAAATTAATGGCCATTTAAATCAACTAGCGAGTGGGTTTTAGTGGAATGCGGTGGATTGGAACGTTGCGGTTTGCGGTGAAGTCGGGAGGAAAAATACTGTTGGTTCATACATTTTTTTGGACCCCATTTCGCACCATGAAAATGTGATTAAAACCTCCATAAAAACCACCTTTTAATATAAAAAGAAACTGTGTATCTTTTTTTCACCCCTACGCAAAATCCTTCCCATTGTTGGCGCTCACGGGTTTTGAAGGTGATTTTTAAATTACTCTAGTTAATAAATAATCTAGCGTAATTTAAAAATACCCTCATATGAAATGTCGGAGCGATTTTTCTTCCACAACGAAATCGCCCGACATGGATCGATTTTCCCCGTCTGCAGAAAAACAGCACTTTAAGCCCGCCCCCCTCTGAAAGGCGCACACGGGGAGCGACAGAACTGCAACTGCTCAAGGTAAGTTTTGTAACACACCTATATAATACTAAAAGGCTTTATATTGCATTGCTTAAAAGAGTATCATTGAGCAAGTATCAATAGATGTAATTGCTTGTTAATTTCAGTGGTCACAAGTAGTGAAATGGACAGTGTATTCTTAAGAGACAATGGTGTCTGATTACTTTGGAGAGTTTGCATGAAAACAGATTTTTGTTTCCCTCAGCTGTTTTTCTCTCTACAACTTGTTTCGTGCTTGTCAATTTCTAAAGTAACTTTAAAGTGTTTCCCTACTTTCTGATTGAAATCACATTGTTCCCACCTAATTCAAACAGTGCTCCCTAATTCATTAGTCATGTTATATATGTACAGTATAATAGTAAGATTAAATGAGAACTTACCAGTTTGAAGATTGATCTTTATTTTATGAGGTGTTACGTTGGTGATTAAGTGAAGAACCCCGCCAGGGTGCATGCTCGTCAATCTTCAAAGCAACAGTGTGAAATCACAGAAAACAGTAATTGAAGTGACATAGTAAGATTATAAACCTAGAACTACCAGATGACCTTTGTGATATGAGGGTTGGGAGCGGAGGACATGTAATCACCAGCCTCATAAAATAAATATTAAACTTCAAACTGGTAAGTTCTAGTTTAATCTTACTCTTTTACTTCGGAGTCACGTGAGTGATTCCGTGAATATTTCAAAGCTCTGTGATTTCAAGCTGTGAGAAACTAGTCTACACATCCACAGCTGCTTCATTGACAGTATGAGGGAAACATTCATAATGAATAAATAATCATAATAGTAATCACTCTCATCCGAGAGGGACTATACAACTGAATGTAAAATAGAGTTGGCAAAAAAACCCTGGTCTGACAATGGATTATTATAAGTGTTTGGAAGGTTCGCTCGTTCGATGATCCTGCATCTTCTAGGGTGTGGTCCAGCGGAACATAAATAACCCTTGCTACTGATGTTGTAGCAGACCTGGTGGAGTGATTTAATCAGTATCTACTCCTATATAAACCAAACCCCATTTCACCACCTGGGGATGGTCTGAACTGACACCTTCTTATAAAACTTTTTTGGAACTAACAACATAGCTAGTTCAGAGCATCTAGGCTCTTGGTGATCTTGACATATTGTTGTGAATGTGTGACCTCACATAACTGAAGGTCCCTGAATATGTCATGAAACTAATTTGGGACCTGACTCCCCTTCTGCTCTGCATAAATATAATATTATTTGCAGATGTAACTATCCTGTTCAGTCACAATTATGTAGTGACTAGACCCGTTGTGCTGGGACCAGCGCCATGAGTGTTGGTGGACCATGTGAGGTCCTCTGAGGTGTGAGTGCCCAGAAACTTAAAGCTGGACACTCCACACTGTCCCCGTAGATGGAGATTGGGGCGTATTCCCCATTCTGTGACCTCCTGAAGTCGATAATCAGCTCCTTGGTCTTGGAGGTGTTCAGTGACAAGTTATTCCGTGAGCACCAGTCCGCCAGGTTCTGCACCTCCGCTCTGTATTTTGTTTCATCACCGTTGGTGATCAGCCCGATCACTGTTGTGTCGTCTGCAAACTTGCAACCGTCTGCAGGAGCAGAGTCGTGAGTGAAGAGGGAGTAGAGCATGGGGCTCAGTACACAGCCCTGTGGTGTGCCGGTGCTCAGGGTGATAGTGGAGGGCAGGTGCGGCCCCAGTCTCACTGCTTGCGGTCGCTCCGTCAGAAAATTCAGGATCCAATTGCATAACGGTGAGCTGAAGCCTAGCTGGAGGAGTTTTGTGGTAAGCTTGGTGGAGATGACCGTATTGAAGGCAGAGCTATAGTCAATGAAGAGGATCCTCACGTACGTGCCCTGTCTTTCCAGGTGAGTCAGGACAGTGTGAAGAGACACAGAGATGGTATCCTCTGTGGATCTATTTGGCCTGTATACAAATTGATAAGAGTCCAATGAGGCAAGGATGCTGGATTTGATGTGGGAAAGGACCAGCCTTTCAAAGCACTTCATTGGTACTGGAGTTAGGGTAACCGGGCAGTAGTCATTCAGGTTGGTGACTTTAGACTTTTTCGGCACCGGCACTATGGTAGCTGTTCTCAGGCACTTGGGGACCGTTGCCAGAGATAGAGACAGGTTAAAGATCCTCGTAAATACTTCCGCCAGCTGTATAGCCCAGTCCTTTAGTATCCTACCCTGGACTCCACCCGGACCTGCAGCCTTGCGTGGATTGATCCTACGCAGAGCGCACTGTACCTCCTGGTTGCTCAGTGTTAAGGCCTGTCCCTCCACCATGGCTGGGGTTATTCCTCTCCTGATGGTGTTGCCAGTTTCGAAGCGGGCAAAGAAGGTGTTTAACTCATTGGCCAGTGTGATATCACTGTGGGGGCAGGCAGGGCTGCTCTTGTAGTCAGTGATGTCCCTGACACCCTGCCACATGGTTCTGGTGTCCGCGGTGTTGAAGTGGTCTTCCACCCTTTGCCAGTGGATGTCTTTGGCCTTTAGTATGCCTTTGTTCAGGTTCGACCTGGCAGCACTGTAGGCAGAAGTGTCCCTGGATATAAAGGCAATGTTGCGTGCCCTTAGCAGATTCTGAACCTCCTTATTCATCCACGGTTTCCGGTTTGGGAACATCTTTATTTGCTTGTCCACCGTGACAGTCTCCGCACAGCAGTTGATGTAGGAGAGCACAGTGGATGTGTACTCCTCCAAGTCTACCTCTGTACCACTGGTAGCCTGTTGTGCAAACAGGTCCCAGTCGGTGCAATCAAAGCAGTCCATGAGTTGTAGAGTGGCGTCCTCGGGCCATATTTTGACCGTCTTTATTGCAGGTTTGGTCTTGCGGATGAGGAGTTTGTATGCAGGCAGTAGAAACAGTGAGAAGTGATCGGATTTTCCCAGGGATGGGCAGGGTGGGCAGGATAATGAACATTCCTCCTTGTTGTAGCGATAATGTATCTCTCGCTACTGTTATACCTCATAGAATAGGCATGAACATTACATCAACATTCGGTGTTCCATCAAACCATAATTTCATAAATACTTTGTGATCCAACACTCATCTGTGTTGTCATTGATCTGTACTTGATGAATCGCCAGTGGCAAATGAGATTATGTAAATTAGTATAGGATACTTTTACTTGATTGCACCCAAGTGACTAACATATGCCACCATCATTGTGTGTCAACCTGCAGTTGAGCATGCAAATTATGCATATTTGGGTCATAACCCTTTACCCATATAATGCACCTGGGGTTTATAGATAGTTGATAGCAATAACTGAAGAATTGGCAACTGATATAAATCTGCTCCACCTCCGACTGGAGGTGACATTCGCAATTTTCCACCTTAGAGCACTTAGCATCAGTTTGTAATATACCTGAGTTTTTACTGACCAAACTAGTGGAGCAATGCTGAATAATGTGTGTCCATCATTATGACTTTATTAGCTTCAGCTGGTATAGCATAGGTCTCTTAATAATGACCTAGCCGTCACTTGAGAGGTTGCCACTTCACAGCTGAACCACAGCTACTATATTGCCAATTACTCTTGATGATTAGACGGCTGCTTATAACTACAAGGTTGTTACAAGTTCCCATTAACTCCAATCTCTTGTTCCAGGGCGGAATCACAGACTAATAAATAATAAATAAAAGGTAAATCCCAATGACCAACAAGTATATTGGTAACTACTTAATTTTAACTGGATGGATGAGTGATCCAACAAAGCCCATCCCATCTTTGTGTGTCAACCTGCAGTTGAGCATGCAAATTATGCATATTTGGGTCATAACCCTTTACCCATATAATGCACCCGGGGGTTATAGATGGATGGATGGATGAGTGATCGAACAAAGCCCGTCCCATCTTTGAATTTCTCAAATATAGGTTGAAGCTGAACAATTGACTTTTGCAAAATAGAGTGTTAGAATATCATTCAGGCTGGACATAACAAGTTTAGACTCTGAGTAGCCGAAGCACTGATTTTTGTAATTTGGTAAATACCTGGATAAATAATTTAGCCCATCTTGCAATGTTTTACTGTTCTCATTGCCTTATCATTAGCAAATTATCATTACTGTTATCATTCTTCTGATAATTCCAAATGTCTCCAGTGATCCCTGTAAATGTGAACTGAATAGAATGTATCTTTGATATCCTTATGAAAATCAGTTGTTAGTCAGTAACAAAGTTTCCTATTCGGAAAGTTTATACGACATGGATATGTTACACGACCTTCTCCATCTTAACAATGAACGGCCACGTCTGCCATCATTCCGTGCCTGGAACGACAACTGTGGTCCGATTTCCGAGTCTGTCTTGGAAGACAACCCAGGCGATAAAAAATGAGCCTACCTCATAATTCCGAAGCTGCCTCTAAAGGCAACTCTGGCCATAATTCTAAGCCTGTCGTGAAACAACTCTGGCCATATTTCAATCCTGTCTCAATCCTGGCCATAATACTGAGCCTGCCTTAAAAGACAATTCTGGCCTAACATTCCAACCTGTTTGGAATATTAGTATTGTGCAGTTTTATATGGTTAGGTGACAATGCCTTAACCATACGTGTGTTGTACAAACAAGTGTAAATTGCCAACTTGTAAGTGGTCCACTTACCCCATGTTTCGGAAGTGCCGGATCCACCTACCTGCCTGGTTATAGAGTAGAACTGGTAGGGTGCGTGGAACGTCTGTCCAGTTTTCACGCTGACATAGCTTCAGTGAATCGCTCACTGCCAATGGAGGCGTGGAGTGTGTTGTCGCCGAACCGATGATGCTTTGCTTGTTGTTGGTACCTTATTGGTCCAACAGTTTTTGCTTCCTCATCCAGGTTTTTCCTGTTGAATAGGTCTTACCTGAATTGAAGATTCAGCGGCTGGAGCTCTGTTCACTGCTGGCACTTGTAGCGTGAGGGGAACTCTGACCCCTTCCAGGTATTTTGCCAACGGCTGGTAACCAACTCTTCTGGTAGCAACACCTTTGCTGCAAGGATTGCCATACATATGTGCTCCCGTATGTTCCATGGACATCTTTAGAACTAGAAGTCAGTTACCTACTGACCATTCGCACTCCACTCCATAACAGGGGAGATCATAGGCAGCCCTGAACTGGTGCTGGCTCAGGCCCCTGAGGGTACCTGCAATGATATGGCCACCCAACAGACCTATACCAGAATGGAACATACTCGGCGGCAGAGTAATTTTGGCTCCGCATGCTCTCCTCCTCCAAGAGGGAGACATTAAGCAGCCCTAACTAGGCGCTGCTGGCGCGGGCACTCCCATAGGCCGGCGCTGGCACTACTCCTCCTGTTGGAGTGTGTCTTGGTGGAACATCCTCTCCATTAGGAGCTCCATCCTGGACAACCGTCCAATTAAGCAGCCTTGAATAGGCGCTGCTGGCGCGGGCTTTCCCGTAGGCTGGTGCTGACACTACCCCTCCTGTTGGAGTGTTGTCTTGATGGAACATTCTTTCCATTAGGAGCTCCATCTAGTTTAGCCCAAAATGTTAATTATTACCGGAGGGGAACCCTCCCGGCCCGACTCATCCCGAGCCCATAGGCCTGACCGCTTTATGGTTGATTATAACCCATGTCCTGAGGACCACAGCGGTGTGGGAGCCACTGACCGTACTGTCAGCGACTCTGGTGGTGATTCCGCCTTCCTTCTGGATTTAATCCCCCACGGGAACCACGGCGGTCTGGAAGCCGCTGACCGTATTGTCAGCGACTCTGACAGTGATACCGCCTGCTGGATTTAACCCTCCACGGGAACCACAGCGGTTTGGAAGCTGCTGACCGCATTGTCAGTGACTGGAGTCACGAACCCGATGGCCGCCGGCTCCCGTGATTAGGACCGGAGTCTCCCCACAGCCCAAGCCGGTTCCCCTGCGGCTCGCCGGAACTTGCGACAATATCCAGTCAGGAAACCTCTATAAGAAGAGGTTTCTGCAAGAGAAAACAAAACCTGGTAAGAAATAAATACTTACCTGCATGTTTAAACTTACCGCTGGCAGGACCGTTGCGCCTGTCAGTCAGTCGCTGAGCCATGCGAAACGGCGTAAATGACGAGCATGTGCACTGGCGGGGTTCTTCACAGAATCACTCACGTGACTCCAAAGTAAAATTGGAGTTATGGAAACATGCATTATAGCAGATTAACTTGTAATAGGAAGTAATAGCCAGGGAGAGTGCAGAGAAGTCCACCCCTGATATCCCCAGGGTCAGTTCTGACCTGATAGAGATTATAAAGGGCAGAGATAGCGCAGATAGTTGCAAGTTATTTAACTTAACCAGAGGTATCTAAAACTAGAGGAGATAGGGTTAGGATAAGTATAAGAGGTTTAAGGTATCTGAGGCAGTGCTTCGTCACCCAAACGATGGTTAGAATCACAGACTGAAACAGTAATGGCACAGGTACTTTCACAATATTGAACCTAAATAAACACTTGAATTACCAAGGCTTAGTTTATGGACCGGATCCTGCTAGATGATGCAGATGGGAAAACTCAAAATGATGTTTCTATTTTCCTTCCATCTATTTCTCCAAAGCAATCTGACTGATATATTTGTCAGATAAAAATTGTACATTACAATATTAGTAGTTGTTTAACATTGGTAGACAGTGTCGTTGTGTGAATGTAGCAAGGAACTGCAGATGCAGGTTTAAACAGAAGATAGACAAAAAAAGCTGGAACAACTCAGACAGCATCTCTGGAGAAATCTCTGGAGAGTCTACAAGGATTTATAACGTGATCGGGTGGCGCTGTTCGCGGCCGCCTCTCCAGTAGTTTGTCTGTCATTTCACCCTTTTTACGTTGGTGGATGTGGGGGGGGGGGGGGGGGGGTGAGTGAAGCAACCATTTCCCAGTCACTTCCTGGTAGAGGATGCGTCTTTTCTCCCGAGTCCTCGCCTCCCCCCACCACCCTTCGCGGCCTACCATCTGGATTGGCGTGGCCTATCCTGCCAGAGACCGGCCAGAGCTTCAGAAGCGGCACAGCACTGGATTCCATTGCGGAGCGGGGCGATGCCTTATCGTGGATCGACGGAGCTCCGGAGCGTTGGGCCTACTGTTTAACACCATGGAGCTATGGTTTGCAGAGCATCCAGCCGCGGACGGTGCTGACTTTAACATCACGGAGTCCTGGGATCCTTTGCCGAGGATCGCTAGCGTTGAATCGCCGTCCAGATCGGTCTGTAGACTATGGGAGCCGCGGTCTCTGTTAGGAAGTGGCCGATTCGGAAACTCCAAGCCACTAAAAATGTTCTCCGTTCCGACGTCAGAGTTTCGATCATCCCAGCAAGTAGGCCTGAACATTGGGCCGCCCATAGCGGTGACTGCAGAGAGGGCACAAAGGCCCCGAACACAGTGGAACAAAGAGAAATATGACTGAACTTTATTGCCTTCCCTCACAGTGGGAAATGGTGATTCTGCTGTGTGGTGATAGTCATGTTAAATTCTAATTTGTGTTCTTTTTATTCATATGGCTGTATGGCAATTCAAATCTCACTGTACCAATTGGTGCATGTGATAATAAATGTAACGTGAACTTGAACTTGAACTTGAAAAGGAATAAGTGACGTCTTGGGTCATGACGTCTCAACCCAAAACATCACCTATTCCTTTTCTCCAGAGATGCTGTCTGACCCACTGAGTTACTCCAACTTTTTGTGTCTATCTTTACTTTGTTATGTACCAATCTGGCCAATCTGGCAAATATGATAAGTGAACAGAATACAATTTCAGTGATTTATTGCCTCATAAAACTGCCATTACAGTTCTGATGCATCTGAAGTACACTTTCCAAACTTTAAAAAAAAGATCAGTAGCAACAACAAAGATGAAATAAAATGACCAGTTGGACGGATACAGATCAATCAATTTTAATCAAGACTTTGTTTCATGTGTTTAGAGAATAAGTAGCCACCCTGAAATATAGCACATATCAGCGGCGAATGAGGGGAATTAGCCAGAGACTTGAATAATGACAGTGACTGACACTGATCTATGCAGTCAAATCCAGCCATCAGCGAGAGAAACTACATTGTGCTATTTAGTATTCCAAGCAAGCCATATGGATCGAAATCAATCTGGTCACTTAATACTGAGCATCCACAAGTAACTGATGACCACACGAGTAGCAGGAAGATAAATCCATGATCAGTGACCTCACGGCCCGGCAGTGACCTCTCGACCCAACGGGGAGTGCAGAAGGCCATGCAGGGACATACCAAAGAATTAGGTGCTAATCTGCTGAAACAGCAGCACAGGATTTAATGTAATGTTCAAGACTAAATGGACTAAGCTGCTCCAATAGAGTCATAGAATTGGCATCTATCCAACAAGGTGGAAAATTACCCAAGTACACCCTGTTCACACAAACAGGATGCATTGAATCTGGCAGCTAACCACCCAACCAGTCTATTCTTAATCATCAGGGAATTGATGGAAGGTGTTGTCAACAATGTTCACATGTGGTACTTCATCATAACAGCCTGCTCACTGGTGCCAATTTGGAACAAAGAACTGAATACTGAGGTGAGAAGACAGTGGTTCCTCTTGATGTAAAATGTGCCATCAAGGAAACATGAAATACTGAAATTAATCAACTTCAAAGGGAAAATACTCCAATGGTTGGAGTCCCGCCCATTGGAATCTGTGGGTCAACAGGCCTGTTTCCATTGTAAACTAAACTAAACTAAACATACAAAAGAAGATAGTGATTGTTGTTGGATGTCAATCCTTCCAGTCTCAGGGAATCATTGGAAGTTTTGCTGGACATTGTCGTAAGACCTGTTATCTTCAGCAACATGTTATTACATCATAAGGTCAGAAGTGGAGATGCATGTTGTTGATCACAAAATGTTCAATTCCATCAGCAAAGATACCATCAGTGTATGCATGGAAACAAGGCAAAGGCATGGGCTGACAGGTGATATTAAGGAAGATGCCCACTGATAAGTATAGCTCCAATAAGATCACCAAATATCCAAGACAAAGCAGCCTGCTTGTTTGGCATCTCCTGTCCCATCCTGTAGATTAATTCCTTCCACCACAAATTGTGCCTAGGCTGCCCCAAAAGCACCAACTAATCCCTGATCTCTACCACTAAAAATAACAAGGGCAGCAGAGGCAGTGCAACCATCAGCACATTCTCCTTCAAGTCAGACATCATCCTGGTTTGTAAACATATCACTGTTCATTCATCATCAATGGGAGTAAATCCTGAAATTTTCTCCCCACCAGCACTCTTTAAGTTAAGGACTAGCAGTTTAAGAAGGCAGCTCATCCCCGTTCTCAGGGACGATGAGGGATAAAAGCTGGCCTTGACAGTTATAGCCACATCCCCAAAAAGTTTTCTTTTAAAAATAATTCACTTTGACATTGCTACACCTAAATTTCAGGTTACGATCTACAACATATGCGATGCTTTGGAATCCAGTAATAAAAAGCAGAGCTCTTTGATATTATAAAGGTTTCTGACTGTTGAAATCATCATGAGCATTAGAGCAAGGTTGGACAGGAACCTTACATTATTCCTTCATTCTGTAGAAGTCCACTTTGCCAGACATTCACTAGTACACAACACTAGTCTAAGGATCCTGGTGAGAGGTGCTACCCCCTCCTATCATATGTATGTATCTGTCCAAACTGTATTACATGCTGCAATCTTCAGTCCAATGAAACATCCATGAGTCCAATGGAAAATGCAGTCACCCATCTTATGATGTGCTTCTTATATTTACACCTGTTTGCCACCCATGCCTCAGCAAAACCTCCACACACATTATTTTAGACTGTCTCATCTACCAAAGCATCAACAAAAAGAGGAGCTTGCCACAAGGACCGCAGGAAGAAAAGGAGAAGGAGAAAGATGGTGAAAAGCCCAATGAATATCAGACAAGACAAGTGCAAGGCTATGCAGATCATGTGATATCCAACAGAGAGAAGGTTATTTGTAGTCAAGTAACATTCATGAGGGTGTTACTTTATGGAGCTCATTCAATGTGCCTCTGTGTTGGCAGACAGCCTTTTTCAACAAACATTTTGTAGTCAACATGGATCAACATGTAAATGATACTGGGATATCACCAATGTTCCTGTCAAATTCATTCCGTCTCACAGGAGTGTAATGAAAGGGCAATCTATTGTTGGAAACTTAAGGGATCCGATCATCGTACAAAGTATCATATGACTAGAAACAATACTCCGGTCATACGCTGAGCACTTTTGTTACTTTGATCCAAAATCACTGTCTAGAATTTGCTTTGGGAAACAAAAATGGCAGCCCTAACAGAACATGGCTAAGAAACTTTGTACTTGGAAAGAGTTCATAACAAAATATATTTCAAATGAGTGAACTTGCAGCAGCTGTTGTCTCTTGCATTTGCATCCAACAGAGCCCATTGCCTCATTGAGATAATGAATTGCCATTGGGAACCTTAAGATAATGCACCAATCCAGCACTGATCAGTAATCAGCTCTGTGAGGGCCTCTGAAAGATGAACTCATTCTTGCAAGTGACTAAATTTCATTAACAATGTGAGTCGTTAGATTCACTTACCGTGATTACTCTTGTTACAGCCAACTGAGTGCAGAGTAGGCAACAACTAATTGGTTGAATGACTAATCATGATCATATTCAAATCAAATGGTATTGCAATTTGTGCAAATTCTCTGAGAAATGGATCCTATTTGGGTTATCCCCTTGTCTTTTCTGATTCAGAGCTAATGTTCTCTATCCCAGCCAAAGTCAGTGTGGGTTAAGTACAACATTCATCAAGCCTTGGCATGTTGGCCTTCATAGCGAGGGGATTTGAGTATAAGAGCAATGAAGTCCTACTGCAGTTTCACAGGGCCCTGGTGAGACCACGCCTGGAGTATTATTTGCAGTTTTGGTCTCCTAATTTGAGGAAGGACATTCTTGCTATTGAGGGAGTGCAGCGTAGGTTCACCAGGTTAATTCCCGGGATGGCAGGACTGACATATGATGAAATAATGGGTCGACTGGGCTTGTATAGCAATGTTACAAAATTTTGAGATTTTAAAAATCAAGTCTGCAATTTATCCCATCAGATAAAGCATAAAAGGAAGTTTAATTTGACACCTAATTTACTTTCATATCTTCAGTATTAAGAAAGTTATGGCCATTTTCATACTCGGAAATGAGCATCTTGCTTCCCATTGCCTTTCAATTGACTTAACTCAAAAGCTGTGATCTGGAAAAGTTAAAAGTCCATAACATTCTTAAAAATTAAGAGAACTCAATGAAATTTTCAGTTATTATAGATTGAAGCATTCTGAAACAAATATTAAACAATCTTACTTGGATGACCTGAAATTAAAGCATATAATTAGTTAGTTATCTAATTGTAGCTAATTACAAAATTCAATGAGTAGATCTAAACATCTATCAATTTCTTAAGAAAAGATAAACTTTTTTTAAATTGCCTAAGTGTCCAAATAACATTCACACAATAATCCACAATATAACATGATTTTTAAATCTAATTTCCATGAATTTCTGGGCCAAATGGAAGGAATTTAGTGTTTGATTCCTGTAAATTAATGGCCATTTAAATCAACTAGCGAGTGGGTTTTAGTGGAATGCGGTGGATTGGAACGTTGCGGTTAGCGGTGAAGTCGGGGGGAAAAATACTGGGGGTTCATACATTTTTTGGGGACCCCATTTCGCAACATAAAAATATTATTAATGCCTCCCGAAAAACCAACTTTTAATATAAAAATAAAGTATTTACCTTTTTTTCTCCCCTATGCAAGATGCTTCCGGTTGTCTGTGCTCACGGCTTTTGAAGGTGATTTTTAAATTACTCTAGTTAATAAATAATCTAGAGTAATTTAAAAATACCACCATTCATGAAATGTCGGAGCGATTTTTCTTCAGCAACCAAATCGCCCGACATTGATCGATTTGTCCTGCCTGTTGAAAAACGGCACTTTAAGCCCGCCCCCCTCTGCAAGGCGCGAAAGTCGCGCACATGGGGAGCGGCAGAAGTGCAGCGCCGCTAAAGGTAAGTTTTGTAACATACCTAGCTTGTATTCACAAAAACTGTTTTCCCTGTTTGTTTGTTTTTTCCAAGATAGTTTTTTTCTGTTTGCCAATTTATGTAGTTCGCTAGTTCCTGATTCAATTCTCATTATAAACAGTTCAGCCCGCTTAATACAAACAGCATTTCCTAATTCATCAATTGCATTATATCCAAATTGTTTTGCAGAAGCATGCTTTATAACATAACTATGTGCATCAACTCCTCACAGTGCCATTAGAATGCGAATGGGATATTGCAAAAGGTGCTATTAAAGCAAGATAAAGTGAGTCACACTTTGTGAACTCAAGGACAAGTTTTATTAAACAAAAATAATTCCAAAACAATAGGAGTGTTACTGAGACACAGGGTAATTGCAGGTCGCTGCAGCAGGTTACACCCTCGACTGAATTCCTAAACCCGCACCTGCCTCTTGCCACATGATGAATGAGGGTTCGATTAACCAATGGCCTGACTACCAGATGGTGCCACACGACCCCCTCCCCCAGAACCGGAGGAACAAAAACGAGCAGGCAGACGAATGCAACGTCCTGATCTCGTAACCACAGGATCCGCATTCGGACACCCCACAGGCATGGGCAACAGAGACTGAGACGGCGGATGCCCCCCATGGCGAGGCTGAGCCACCTGCACCAGCTGGTCAATGTCCTCAGGCATCTGTTCCAGAAACACGTGCTCAAAAAGGAAACAGGGCTGATGACCGTCCATCAAGGTGAGAATTTCACTCATCATATCTGATGGCTTGCGATCACCAAGACCACCCATGTTCAGAATCCTCGCAGCCTGCTCACACTTGCACTTGCTGAGCCCGAACGTGTGCAATTGGAGCGCCTTCAGTCCTTCAGTCCTTCATACGCAGCCCACTCGCACTTGCTGAGCCCGAATGTGTGCAATAGGAGCACCTTCAGTCCTTCATACTTGCCGGCAGCCGGCGGCTGGCGAAGAAAATGAATGAGACGATCGGCCATGTCCTGATCTAAGGCCCCGACCATGTGATAATATTTTGTGTCGTCAGCGGTAATGTGCCGAATATGAAATTGAGCCTCGGCCTGCTCAAACCATACGTGCGGCTGCGACGTCCAAAACATGGGCAATTTAACTGCAACGACGTTTTGCTGAGCTGCTTCCATTGTGCAATCCAAAACCACAGTTGGGAAAACTTTGAGGTCACCAATATATTGAGTGGTGGAGCCATCGAGTGTGGCAGCCTCACCAGCTGCTGTCCGTCCTTTCATCCTCTGTGTTATTTTTAGTCTGTCTAAAAGTTTGTTTTCGGATCTTTAGACTTTTCTATGTGGGGGGGGGGGAATTGGGTGTGGGGGCGAAGGGCAAAGGGGGAAACTGTTTCCCAGTCACTCCCTGGTCGAGGATGCGTCTTTTCTCCAAGCTTCATCTCCCCCCCCTCCGCGGCCTACCAACTGGATTGTTGTGGCCTTTCCTGCTGGAGATCGGTCAGAGCTTCAGTAGTGGGGCAGCAATAATTACCATCGCGGAGTGGGCGATGCCTTACCGGGGAACGCCGTGTTGGAGCTCCGGAGGGCCTGCCAACTTTAGCACCGCGGAGCTCTGGTTTGCAGAGCTTCCAGCTGCGGGCGGAGCTGACTTTAACAACACGGAGTCCTGGGATCTTTCGCCAAGGATTGCCAGTGTTGGAGCTCCGCCCAGCCCGGCCTGTGGACTTCGGAAGCTGCAGTCTCTGCTAGGAAGTGGCCGATTCAGAACTCCAGGCCGCTGAGAGTGTTCTTTCGTTCCGACGCCCTGAAACATCGTGCGGCGACTACGGGGACCACAATAGGCTCTGACCACGGGTGAACAAGAGGAAGATGACTGAACTTTGTTGCCTTTCCTCACAGTGGGAAACGTTGATACCGCTGTGGGGGATGTTTATGTTAAATCCTATAGTATTGTGTTTATTTTATTTGTGTGGCTGCATGGTAATTCAAATTTCACTGCACCAATTGGTGTATGTGACAATAAATGTAACTTGAACTTAAAGTGAGTCAGACTTTGTGAACTCAAGGACAAGCTTTATTAAACAAAAAAATAATTCCCAAACAAGAGCAGTGTTACTGAGCCCAGAGTAACTGCCTGTTGCTGCAGCAGAGCACACCCTCGACTGACTTCCGAACCCCCGCCCCCTCAGTCTCGTGCCTCTTACCACATGATGAATGAGGGTTCGATTAACCAGTGGCCTGGCCACCAGATGGCGCCACACTATATTTGTTTTTGATAATGTACACAGGAACAAATAGCTCAGGCACGTGATGTTACTGAGTTTTGATGTATTTCCACTGAAGTTCATTGATAGAAATGCAAGTTGTTTCTGATGTATTGAAGGGTCAGAACTTGGTTCCTTTTCTGGAACTTGGGAAGAACTGATCTCTTATTATATGTTAAGCACGGTTATGCAACATAAATCTGACTACTGCAATTTTGAAGTCTTGGTAGAATGTAGAGAAAATATCTCCTGATTTGTCCCAACCAAACTGTAGTGGTCTTCCAGGATGACACCAGAGCGTGAATGTGGATCATCTGATTTTGGATCTCAGGTAGTTAAAATCTGCCAGTGGCAGATATTAGATAGAGATTGGGCTTTAATTTCCTCTCAGTAACAAATGTTAGAGTGATTAAACCCATAAACTATTGATCAGTTAACAAGTGGGCTGAGGAATGGTAAATGGAGTTTAATGCAGATAAGTGTGAGATGTTGCATTTTGGGAAGTCAAACCAAGGCAGGACCAACAGAGTGAATGACGGTTCTGGAAAGTGTAGTAGAGTACAAGGGTCTAGGACTGCAGATACATGGATCCTCCAAAGTGCAACTACAACAGTCCCTCACAGGTAGACAAGGTGATCCAGAAGGCTTTCAGAATATTGACCATCAGTCAGGGTACTGACTATAGCAGTTAAAACGTCATGTTACAGTTGTCCAAGACATCATTGAGGCCACATTTGGAGTATTGTGTTTGGTTTTGTTCACCCTGCTATATGAAAATGTTGTTAAACTGGAAAGAGTGCAAAGAAGATTTACGAGGATGTTGCCTGGACACGAGGGCCTGAGCTATTGGGAGAGGCTAGGCAGGCTGGGACATTATTCCTTGGAGCATAGGAATATGAGGGGTCTATAAGATCATGAGGGGAATAAATAGCTTAGATGCACAGAGTCTTCTACCGAGAGTAGGGGATGCAAGAACCAGGAGACATTGGTTTAATATAAGAGGGGAAAGATTTATTAGGAACCGTAGGGGCAAACTTTTCATGCCAAGAGTGGGTATATGGAACAAGCTGCCAGAGGAGGTAGTTAAGGTAGGAACCATAACAACATTTAAAAGACAATAGTCAATAGAGAATATGTGCAGGAGTAGGCCATTCGGCCCTTCAATCCAGCACCGCCATTCACTGCCATGGCTGATCATCCACACTCAGTACCCCATTCCTGTCTTCTCACCATATCCCCTGACTCCGCCATCTTTAAGAGCTCTATCTAACTCTCTCTTGAAAGCATCCAGAGAATTGGCCTCCTCTGCCTTGTGGAGGCAGAAAATTCCACAGATTCACAACTTTCTGGGTGAAAAAGTTTTTCCTCATCACCATTCTAAATAGTCTACCCATTATTCTTAAAATGTGGCCCCTGGTTCTGGACTCCCCAACATTAGGAACATGTTTCCTGCCTCTAGCGTGTCCAATCCCTTAATAATCTTATATGTTTCAATAAGATATCCTCTCATCCTTCCAGATTCCAGAGTATACAAGCCCAGCCGCTCTATCCTATCAACATATGACAGTCCTGCCATCCCAGGAATTAAGCTTGTGAACCTACGCTGCACTCCCTCAATAGCAAGAATGTCCTTCCTCAAATTTGGAGACCAAAACTGCACTCAATACTCCAGGTGTGGTCTCACTAGGGCCCTGTATAACTGCAGAAGGACCTCTTTGCTCCTATACTCAACTCCTCTTGTTATGAAGGCCAACATGCCATTAGCTTTCTTCACTGCCTGCTGTTCCTGCACGCTTACTTTCAGTGACTGATGAATAAGGACACCCAGATCTCTTTGTACTTCCCCTTTTCCCAATTTAACACCATTCAGATAATAATCTGCCTTTGCGTTTTTGCTACCAAAGTGGATATCCTCACATTTATCCACATTAAACTGAATCTGCCATGCATCTGCCCACTTGCCCAACCTGTCCAAGTCACCCTGCATCCTCATAGCATCCTCCTCACAGTTAACACTGCCACCCAGCTTTGTGTCATCTGCAAATTTGTTAATGTTACTCTTAATCCCTTCAACTAAATCATTGATGTATTGTGTAAATAGCTGCAGTCCCAGCACCGAGCCTTGCGGTACCCCACTAGTCACTGCCTGGCATTCTGGAAGGGACCCATTAATCCCTACTCTTTGTTTCCTGTCTGCCAACCAATTTTCTATCCATGTCAGTACCCTACCCTCAATACCATGTGCTCTAATTTTGCCCACTAATCTCCTATGTGGGACCTTATTAAAGGCTTTCTGAAAGTCCAGTTACACTACATCCACTGGCTCTCCCTTGTCCATTTTCCTAGTTACATCCTCAAGAAATTCCAGAAGACTAGTCAAGCACGATTTCCACTTGGTAAATTCATGCTGACTCAGACCGGCTGCTATCCAAATGTGCCACTATTTTATTTTTTATAATTGACTCAAAAGATGAATTAGCGGCACATTTGGATAGCAGTAACAGGATCGGTTTGGACATGTATATGAATTTGGAGAAGTATATGGAAAGGAATGGTTTAGTTAGATATGGGCCAAACACAGACAGGTGGGACTAGTGTAGGTGTGTCATCTTGGTCAGCAAACCTATTCGAGGTTTTTATCTTTTTTGGGAATTAGCATAATAATTGATTCCGCTAGAGTCTGTGGTAAAGTCTGCTCTTTGAATGCTTCAAGTCAAGTCAAGTTAAGTCACATTTATTTATATAGCACATTTTAAAAAACAACTCTCGTTGACCAAAGTGCTTTACATTTGTATGCTTGTCATTGAATTTTTTATAAAATTCATTATTAAGCCCTTCTGGGCCAGGAGTTTTTCCATTTTTGAGTGATTTAATCATCTCTGAAATGTCCTTTATTGTTATCTCTCCACCTAGTTCCTCACTTTCTGTCTCACTGAGGGATGGGAGGTTGCACTTATCAAGAAAGCTCTTCATCTTTGCTGAATCGGTTGATGTTTGTGACGAGTGTAGGGTTTGATAAAATTGTAGAAATCTTTCGTTGATATCTTTGGGCAGTGAGAGCAGTTCGCCTTTTTCTGATCTGATTTTATCTATGTTGCGGTCATTCTCTAATTTGCGGAGTTGTCGTGATAAAAGTTTATGTGGTTTATCACCGAGTTTTTTGGTTAATATATTGAGATGCCCTACTAATTGTTGCCAAGAGTATATGGTTTAATTTGAATTTGAGTGCAGCCATCTTATTGTATTTTATTGTGGACGGTTCAGCCCGCATTTTCTAAGTTTAATTGTTTTATTTGTTTTTCTAACTCCAATTATTCTGCCCTATTTCTCTTGTTTTGAGAGGTTTGATATGAAATGATGCAGCTTCTAAGGTAGGCTTTAAAAGTTTCACAAAGCAAAGAAGGAGAGATACCAGGAGTGTCATTTATCTCAAAAAACATTTATATATACTTATCTTGTATATACTTTATGGACACCTGAGTAGAAGGAATATTCTATTCCTGAAGGATTGGCAATCCTCCATATGTCCCTTATATTTGTATTATTTATATAAGTGTTCAGAAGTTCACTAGACTTGGATGTAATTTTCCTTTGAAATGATGATCTAATACATAGTTTCGGTCCCCCCCAATTATCAAATTGGACTGGGACGCATCTGGTATAAAATTGAGTATTTTATTGAAAAATTGGGGGTTATCAAAATTTGGAGCATTTATGTTCACCAACGTCAATGAGGTTGAGTGCAGTTCACCGGATACTATGGTGTACCTACCTTCCTTGTCAGCTATTGTGGATTTGTGTTGAAACGGAATAACTTTGCGGATTAGGATTGCAGTTCCCCTACCTTTAGAAGAAAATGTGGAGTGATACAACTGTCCAATCCACCTGCCTCTAAGCCTGTTATTTGCTTCGTTCTTGAGGCGAGTCTCCTATATTATATCAGTGTTAAGAGATTTTAAGTTTGCTAGTATTTTACCCCTTTTTATTGGTTCATTTACGCCCCTAACGTTCCAACTACAAAACGTGATTCCTTTCCCCCCCGTTTTGCTTGTTACATCATCTTGCATATAAAAAATTATATGATCTCTGCTGAATTAAATGGTTCAACACAATGGTTAAAGTTTTCTTTTGGGTGTAGGCTGAGTGAGCCCCTCGCGCTTTACCCCTACCCCCCCCCCCCCCCCAAGATATCTCCAAGAAAGGTGTACTTTAGTACAAGATTTTAAGATATATATTACAAAGTTAGGAAAATTATATTCCTTACAATATACTGTAAATACTATCATTAATATAAGATTTTAGACATTAAGATAGTCCCGCACCTTTAACGTATTAGAAAAATGAAACAGAACAAAACGTGAGGATTTTTAAGGGGTTCAGCATTCCCATCCAGTTAGGGATCTAAACAAAGGTATGAATAAGTAGCTGAGTAATGGTTTTAACTGACATACGTCGCGTAGTGGTTAACTTTCAATCGATACTATTTTGACGTTACCCAATCACGAGTGTGTAACAGCTCGTATCTTATACGCTGGTACTTATCCGCTGTCGGCTCCGACAAAGTCTTCGGCAAACTGTAATGCTTTGTTCGGATCGGTAAAGAAAGATTCAACATCTTTAAAAGTAACACGGAGTTTGTAGGGTATAATCGAACTCCTGGTAAGTCCCTCAGAATGGTTCTTGATTTAGAAAAAATAACTCTTTGCCTGACAACTTTGGATGGAAAGTCTCTGAAGATTCGTAACCGTTGGCCTTGGAATGTTAAATTCCTGTCCTTGGCCACTTTACACAGGATTTCCTCCGGAACACGGCAGTGATGCACCCGCAGGATCAGATGTCTCGGTGGGGCACTGCCAACCGGCCGGGTTCTCAGAGCTCTGTGCGCCCGGTCGAGCATGGGTTTTTCTTCCAAGGCAAGTACATCCTGAAATAGTTGAGCCGTAAATATGCGGATGTTTTGACCATGTTCCTTGCCTTCTTTTACTCCGACAATCCTTACGTTCTGACCCTTGGAGCGACCCTCCAAATCTAGACATTTTTCTGTTACTTTGGAGATGCGTTCCACTTTGGCTTTCAGTTTATCTGCAACCTCGGAGTTTGTTGCCGTTGCTATTTCCAGCTCCCGGATAGACTCGCTGTGTGTAAGTGAGGTAGCCAGAATGGATTCCAGCTTGTGACTGATGACGGTTTCCAGCCTTTGAATTTCCCCTTTCAGGTTGATATTTACCTCCTCAATACGAGAGCCTATGTTGTCACAGATCTCTTGCTTCACTATCGAAAGTTCTAGGCATAGAAACGCTCCAATGTCTTGCAGGGCCGGCGTTTGAATTGCTGTTTCTTCTCGGGACTGCTCTTCAGGCGAGGTGGAGGCTTCTCTGTGGCCTTCCTCCTCTTTTTTCATTGTCAATTTGGTTGACATTTTCGGAAAATTACGCGTAATTATGACATCTGCTTACCGGTCTGCTGAGCCTCTACCGGTGAGTATGTTTAATGATCCATTTAGTTCTTTAAAAAAAGTTATTAAGTCGACACGGTGCGGAGGTGTTGCACGCACGTTCTAACCCTCCATAGCGCCTCCGGAAATTCTTCATGGCTGAATTTTAACATCAGGTGACCACACCACTCATAATTCTTGCACTGATATAACGTTATTTCAGCAAAAAAATAAATATATACTAAAGCCATAATGAAACTTGGGCCATAATAAATATTACACTTGGTATAAATGTGCAACTGTGCTTGAAATAGTGATCTAACAGCAATTTATTCAACTTATTCAGCAAACTGCTTCACAATCTACTTTCCCCATCAATGAACTGTGTGGAAATCATTGCAAATGGTGCTCACATCTGCAAACCAGAACATAAATCCTGCCAGGAAGTTGGAACAAGTTAAATTAGGCCACTCAGAGAAGTGAAGTTTACTGTCTTACTCACCACAAGTATAATCGATGAATGAATAATTCTAATAACCTAATTGAAAACATTTGCAAAAGGCTAACACAAAATCATTCATGCCTTTATCAAGCAGAAATTCCATTTTGGTGTAGTCAGCACCCTGGGTTCAATATAAGCCCAAGACTGAGTTGCTTTGGAGGTTTCTTGTACTGAAACTTTCATTCATACTCACCTGTTGGTCCAAATATAAATTCTGTCAACATGCTTGATCCATAATGCAGAGTATGATTTTAAGCAAAAGACAAAATGTCACGCTTTCACAATACCACTTTTGTGGACAGTTCTGTATCTGCCTGTGCGAGTCTGTGGACAAAATCCAAGGAGATGGAGCAGAAATGAAGGTGACACACCTCACCTGTAGGCACTTTGATCTCTATTGTACCTGACTTTACTTGCCTCTTCATGATCCTGATCCCATTTACTTCCCTGATCCCAAAATCTATTGGCCCTATTTTAGTGGATCTTGCCCACAGATCCACATGGTCTGCTCATTGATAGACACATGCTTGTAAAAAAAAAAAATGACATGGTTTCTCTCCAGTTGCTCTGGTTCCTTCCCACAATGCAAAGACATGCTGATCGGGTTAGTTGTAAATGATCCCTCTGTGGCATAAGAATCAAAGGCTGAGATGAAGAGCATGTGGGAGAGGGAGAGGGAGAGGGAGAATGGGATTGATAGGATAGCTCAGTTGGGAGACAACATGGACACAATGGGATGAGGGGCTTCCAACTGAGTCATAGTGAGCAACTAAATAATTCCCCCTCTGCCAGCCATCAGCAGGATGGGGCCGTTGACTTAACTGGGTTCCATGTCCAATCCCTTGCTGCGGATCTCAACGCTGCCAGCTCCAACTGCGAAATATTGACTGACTCTACTGAGTCCTACTGCTCCCCCTTTCCTCCAAGAAACAACTCTGAAGAAGGGTCCCGACCCAAAACGTCATCTATCCATGTTCTCCTGAGATGATGCTTGATCTGTTGAGTTACTTCAGCACATTGTGTCTTCTTTTGTAAACGAGCATCTGCAGTTCCTTGTTTCCTCAGGCATTTTCCTATTTGAGTGAAGGGAAGACTGGCTGAAATAAGAAACTCTGGATAATGAGAGATATTGAGGCTCTAGTCACTTTCAAGAAGGAGGCATAAGTCAGGTACAAGCAGCTGCCGGCCACAAAACATGGCGCCTCTTGCACACGGGCTCATAGACAATTTCTGTACACTTGCTAATCAAGGATCGTAGGTATAGCGATACTCTACTGGACTGTTTGTATGGAAAAAGATTTGCTGTGTTAGCACTTCTCACATGTAACAAAAACATCATTGTTTTTCAAATCTGGAGGAATATATGGAATGCAGAAGTGAAATCAAAATCAGGAGGACAAAAAGGAGACATGAAATAAACTTAGCAATAAGATTTAGGGGAACCAAAAGAAATTTTATGTGGAAGGAAAATAAGTGATTAGGGAGTGAAAAGGGCCATTCAAAGATCGAAGTGGACATCCATGTGTGGAACCATAGCAGATGGGTGAGGACCTCAATGAAGATTTCTTGTGTTTACCATGGAGAAAACATGTGAAGACTTGGGAACTTGAGAGGGTTAATGGGGGTGGCTTCGGGTTAGTTTTTATTACAGTACAGAGGGTTGCTAGACATCTTAAAAGGCATGAAGTTCGACAAATCTCTAGGGTCTGGAGATATATTGTATGAAGCTAGAGAATATATTGCAATATCACTGGATGACATATATGTATCATTATTGCAAATCTGGAGCATTGCTAATGTTGTGCTCCAACATCACATTTACGAAAAACTATGGAAAAACGTGGGAATTATAGGACAGTGAGCCTAACATCTGTTGTCAGTACATCTTGAAGAGGATTCTGAAGGTTAAGATATAGATGTGTTTGAAAAAACCGATATTGATTAAGAATAGTCAGCGTGACCTTTCTGTGGGAGATCATGTTTCACAAACAAGTTTAGTTTAGAGATACAGCACGTGAACAGACCCTTCAACCCACCGAGTCCACACTGACCATCCGTTCACACTTGTTCTATCTTACCCACCTTCTCACCCGCTCCTGACATAGCAAGGGCAATTTACAGAAGCCAATTAACGTACAAACTCGCACTTCATTGGGATGTGGGAGGAAACCAGAGCACCTGCCGGAAACCCACACGGTGACAGGGAGAATGTGTAAACTCTACACAGACAGCACCTGAGATGGGTTCCTGTTAAGATGGCGCCTGCCTGCGGCAACTTTTGCGGAGCACCAGAACAGAAAAGATTTAACTACAACTTCTATCAACTTACCTGCATCAGGGAAATGGCAGTAATCAGTGCCGTTTCTGACAGGCTGCTTGTGCAGCTGAAAGCGCTGGCAATTTTGCGATCTCCCGCAGCTGCGGGAGCACCGGATTTTAAACTTTCCCACGCTGGCTGTGAAACTCCCGACCCGACTGAAGAACCCAGGTATGGCACCTGGAAACCCCGGGATGACCTCCAGAGCCGACGGGCTGGATATCCCAGACGAAATGAAGCTGGAGCTGCTGACTCTGAGGGAACCCCCGTTCATTACGGAGCTGGAGCTGCCATCTGTGAGGGAATTCCCGTTCCAGCGCTGGTCCGCAGAAACAGCAGGTACAGGAAACACAGTACCTGGAAACAAAGGAGAAGCCTCCATTGTGTCCGGAAACGTGGCCGACGGGCAGGACTTCAGGTCAGAATGAAGCGCAGGGGACTTCGGCCCCCGCTCCCTACTATCCTACTGGCCAATGTACAGTCCCTTGAAAATAAAGTGGAGGACTTAAGGGCAAGGCTGCTTTATCAAAGGGAGCTGAGGGAATGCTCGGTGTTCTGTTTCACAGAGACATGGCTCACCCCCAGCTCCCCAGACTCAGCAGTCCAGCCTGAAGGGTTCTCCATCCACCGTATGAACCGTACACTGGCATCAGGGAAAGGGAGAGGAGGGGGTGTCTGCCTCATGGTCAACTCTGCGTGGTGCTCAGACGTAGTAGTCCTGTCCAACTCCTGCTCTCCACACTTCGAACATCTGGCGGTGAAGTGCCGTCCCTTCTACCTACCGAGGGAATTCACCTCCATCATACTGATCGCGGTCTACATCCCACCTTTGGCAGACGTCCGTCTGGCACTGGAGGAGCTGCACGCCGTGGTCAACAAACACCAGACGTCTTACCCCGAGGCATTTACCACCATTGCTGGGGACTTCAATAAGGCAAACCTAAAGAAGTCACTCCCCAACTTCCACCAACATGTCTCCTGCTGCACTAGAGGACCAAACACCCTCGACCACTGCTACACCACCATCAAGGATGCATACCGCTCTATCCCTCGCCCTCACTTCGGTAAATCTGACCATACCGCGGTGCTGCTTCTTCCTGCCTACAGGCAGCAATTAAAGAGTGCACCCCCAAAGGTGAGGACAGTACAGAGCTGGTCGGCGGGGGCAGAAGAACAACTACAAAACTGTTTGGAGTCTGTAGACTTGGCTATAAGGACTCGGCAACAGACTTGAATGAATACGCCACAGTCGTTACAGACTTCATAAAGAAATGTGTGGAGGACTGCATCCCTATAAAAACCTTCCGAGTGTTTTCCAATCAGAAACCTTGGATGAACTGTGAGATCCGCACTCTTCTGAAGACCAGACACCGGGCATTCATGTCTGATGACCCAGTGGTCTATAAGAAGTCCAGATACAACCTTGGTAAGGCCATCAAAAAGGCCAAAAGGGAGTTCTGCTCCAAGCTGGAGGATGAGACAGATGTTCGGCAGCTGTGGCGGGGACTGAATGCAATCACCTCTTACAAGGCAAAACCAGGAGGCAGCTCGGATGTCGGCGATACATCACTCCCTGATGAGCTCAATGCATTTTACGCACGCTTTGATAGGGAGAACACCGATGTGCCTTTCCGAGCCCCTATTCGCTGTGGTGGTATTTCAGTCTCAGTCACAGAGGCCAACGTCAGGAAATCCTTCAGGGGGGTGAACCCTCGAAAAGCGTCTGGACCTGATGGTATACCTGGTCGTGTCCTAAAAACCTGTGCGGACCAACTGGCTGGAGTTTTTACGGACATTTTCAACCTGTCACTTCTGAGGTCTGAGGTTCCCACCTGCTTCAAAAGGGCATCAATAATATCGGTGCCCAAGAAGAGCAAGGTGACGTGCCTCAATGACTATCGACCTGTGGCACTAACGCCTGTGGTGATGAAGTGCTTCGAGAGGTTGATCATGGCTCAAATCAACTCCTACCTCAACAAAAACCTGGACCTACTGCAGTTCGCTTACCGCCACAACAGATCAACGGTGGACGCGATCTCGCTGGCCCTCCACTCCGCTCTGGACCTCTTGGACAACAAAAACTCATATGTCAGGCTGCTATTTATTGACTGCAGCTCGGCATTTAACACAATCATCCCCTTCAAGCTGGTTACCAAACTCGCAGAACTGGGTCTTTGTGCATCCCTCTGCAATTGGATCCTCGACTTCCTCACCCACAGACCACAGTCTGTTCGTATTGGGGGAAATGTGTCAGACTCGATAACAATCAGCACGGGATCACCTCAGGGCTGCGTGCTCAGCCCCCTGCTGTACTCACTCTATACTCATGACTGCGTAGCCGGTCATAGCGCGAACTCCATCATCAAGTTCGCTGATGACACCACTGTTGTGGGACGTATCACTGATGGGAATGAGTCCGAGTATAGAAGAGAGATTGAGCGACTGTCCATATGGTGCCAGCACAACAACCTGGCCCTCAACACCAGCAAAACCAAGGAACTGATTGTGAACTTTGGAAGGAGTAGGATGGGGACCCACAGTCCTGTTTATATCAACGGGTCGATGGTTGAAAGGGTCAAGAGCTTCAAATTCCTGGGCGTGCACATCTGTGAAGATCTTTCCTGGTCCGAGAACACAGATGCAATTATTAAGAAAGCTCATCAGCGCCTCTACTTCCTGAGAAGATTACGGAGAGTTGGTCTGTCAAGGAGGACTCTCTCTAACTTCTACAGGTGTACAGTAGAGAGCTTGCTGACTGGTTGCATCGTGGCTTGGTTCGGCAACTTGAGCGCCCTGGAGAGGAAAAGACTCCAAAAAGTAGTAAACACTGCCCAGTCCATCATCGGCTCTGACCTTCCTTCCATCGAGGGGATTTATCGCAGTCGCTGCCTCAAAAAGGCTGGCAGCATCATCAAGGACCCACACCACCCTAGCCACACACTCATCTCCCTGCTACCTTCGGGTAGAAGGTACAGGAGCCTGAAGACTGCAACAACCCGGTTTAAGAATAGCTACTTCCCCACAGCCATCAGGCTATTAAACCTGGCTCGGAACTCTGAACATTAATATCCCTCCATCTGTTATTTGCACTTCATTAATTTATTAATTCATGGGTGTATTTATGTATAGAATTGTAGTCAATGCCTTCTATGTTCTGTTGTGCTATGCAAAGAAAGATTTTCATTGTCCTGTCAGGGACACATGACAATAAACTCTTTTGACTTTTGACTTTGACTTTGACCTGAGATCTGGAGTGAACCGGTCTCTGGCGCTGTGAGGCAGCAGCTCTACCAGCTGCGCCACTGCGCCGTCCACATTGAAGACCTTGCCAATCTCTGGCAACTCCCAATGTAGATGTCCACTTTGGTTTTGAGGGGCCTTATTCTCTCTCTAATTACCATTCTTCCCTTAATATAAAATCTCTGGATTCTCCTTTATCTTATTTGCCAGAGGCAACACATGCCCCCTTTTAGCCCTCTGATTTATTTCTGAAGTATATTCCTCAATCACATCTACTGCTCCAGGGTCGCAGTTGATCCTAGCTACCTATACCTCAATTTCCTCTCTCCTACTTTCCTGATCAGAGCCTCAATTTCCCTTGTCATTCAACATTCATTACTCGTACCTCCCTTGTCCTTCACTCTATAAGGACATGCATACCTTGAACCCTCACTATCTCACTTTTAAAGTTCCCCCAGTTTCGAGATGCACCTTTGCTAACAAACAACCTGCTCTGTTCTTGTCTAATACAATCAAAGTTGGCTTTGCCCCAATTTAGGACTTTAACTTGTGGATCAGCCCTGTCCTTCTCCTAACAGTTATAAAACTAATAGAACGGTGGTTGCTGTCTCGAGGTGCTTACCCACTGGCAGCTCAGTCACTTGCTCTGCCCTATTGCCCACTCCATATCCTGGTTCTCTATATATTGCCTGAGGCCATTGTTCAAAACACTCTTGATGAATTCCATCCCAACAAAACATATTGGCTGTGTCAGTTTAGTACATTAGGAAAGCTACAATCCATCACAATTACAACTGTTTCATTCGTGCAACTGCCTGCAATTAACTAGGTTTGAGGAAATCAAGAACAAACGGTCATAGGTTTGAGCTGAGGGGAAGGATTTACCACAAACCTAAGAGGCAACTTTTTCGCACAAAGGGTAGTGTATCTTTGGAACAAATAGCCAGTAGAAGTGGTTAAGGCAGGTAAAATAAGAACAGTTAAAGGAAATTTGGACAGGTCATAGATAGGAAACATTTAGAGGGATTATAAATCAAACATTTGTAACTGGGACTAACTTAGTTGGGCATCTTGGTTGGCAAGGACAAATTGTGTTGATGGGACTGTTGCTGTGGTATGGCATGGGTGAGTTATTGCAAGTCTGGATATTGCTAATCTTGTACCTTTATTTAAGAAACGCTCCATAGGAAAAACTTGGAAACTATAGGACAGTAAGCCTAACATCTGTGACAGGTAAGTTCCTGAGGAGAATTCCGAGGAGTGAGGTATTAATGTGTTTAGAAAGACAAATTGATTAGGAATAGTAAGCATGTCTTTTCTGTGGGAGATCATGCTTATGTTTTTATTTAAATAAGCAAGAAGGTTAATGAGAGAGGGCAGTAGATGTATGATCTACCGGGCCCACCGGGTCTGCGCCGACCTGCGATCCCCGCACATTAACACTATCCTACACGCACAAGGGGCATTTTTACATTTACCTAGCCAATTAACCTACAAACTTGTACGTCTCTGCAGTGTGGGATGAAACCAAAGATCTCAGAGAAAATGCATGCAGATCACGGGGAGAACGTACAAACTCCATACAGACAGCACCCATAGTCGGGATCGAACTTGGGCCTCCGGCAGTGCATTCGCTGTAAGGCAGCAACTCTACCGCTGTGCCACTGTGACCGCCCAAATTGTTGATCATGGTGAGCGAGCCTGGAAAGTTATATCGTATGGGGTCCAGGGAGAGCTAGCTAATCAGATATATAATTGATGGTAGGGAGCAGAGGATGGAACACTAGTCCACCAGCCTCCAGTCCACCAAATAACCTTCCACCACCACCCTCTGTTTCCTATCATGAAGCCAATTCTTTATCCAATTTCGAACAAATTGGGCTGAAGCGACTGTTGACGTGCTATTTGACTCGATGAGTCTACAGAGGTGCAAACATTCAAAGCAGTTGACTTAATTTAAACTGCTTACATGTAAGGCATAGCACAGAGCCATGTACCTTTGGTATTGTTGTCAGCTTGCAGCTGTTGCTTTCCATTCAAGGAAACAAATATTTGGAATGATTTAAATGCTTTGCATATGGTGCGACCTCTGCATTTATGACTCATAGAAACTCATAGAAAATCATCTCCCTCTATGTATTTTATTTTTATATCTAATTGGAAACGTGTAAATTAACTGGCTGTGATGAGGTGAGAGAGTCTGCTGTCTCTTTTTAATCTAAATTGACAAATGAGAATCTATCTTTTTTTTAATTATTAATGTATTTTTAATTGATCTGTGTGTGTTGAAGTGCAGAAAAATTGATTTCCAGGATGAATTATGCGGAGTTCAGATGCTCCCTAATCAGCCCAAGCAGATGATGAATCTAGTGGGATATTGGTTGGAGGTTTGACTGAGGTGAACTTTTCACTGAGTTTGAGGGATATATTCAGGGCTCATTGTGTAAAGAGCCTTTCCCACTTGGCCGTCATTAACGCGATAGGCCGGTAGCGTGCGTCATCACACGTCATCATCCGCCTTCAAATATTTTATCTGCTCTGCAAGTAGAATTAGTCAGCAAATAGTTGACATGATTTGTTAAGTGAGACTTGATAAAAATTATTGTTTGCTGGAAAAAATTACTTTTAAACTTTCTGAAATACTCCCAACAAACACAAAATTGTATTCCATTATAGCAGTTTGAGGGTTTGAACCCAGCTTAAGAATTAGTTTTCACTTTTTTTTATAAATGGTGTCAGTAAAATTGTTGGTGGTTATTTAAAAAAAAAAAAAAATTGTTTACTAGTGTTCTTTTAGGATACAAAATCTGCTATCCTTACCTAGATGTTAACTTTTGAAACATCGTTAACTAAGGATGTTTCAAAAATACTTATTAAGGTGTAACTCTGAACGCATTACTCTGAAAGCATTGATGCTTACGGTGTAATTATTTTCTCTTTGTGGCCGACTGCATATGGGTGGCGCAGGGTTATGCATGATGACACGCTTATGAGGTCAGGACGTCAGCATGCGGCCGCAGTACGTCCGCGTGCGTAAGCGATACGCCACGCTAGGGGCGCGCAAAGATTTTGTGCAGCACGCAATACCACGTGCAACTCCATACTCCTCCACGCATCTCCATGCGCCCATCCAGCGCCACCCACACGCTACCCATGTGTCACAACGCGACGACCACATTTTTGGAGGTCGCGTTAATGGCGCGCAAATGACGACCAAGTGGGACAGGCCCTTAAAGCATTGCCAGCTTGGGCAATTGAGGCAAAAGTGATCCAGCGGGCTCACTTTCTAACGTGCCTCACCGAACACATTTCCACATACCTTGACTCCATCCTATCCCCCTTTGTTAGATCCCTCCCCACCTATGTTCAAGACACCTCAGACACTCTCCGTCGGCCACGCATTCCATTCCCCAGGCCCCCATCCTCTCATCTTCACCATGGATGTCCAGTCACTATACACCTGCATCCCCCACCAGGATGGTCTCAAAGCCCTCCGGTACTTCCTCGACCAGAGGAGCAACCCATACCCATCCACTGACACCCTCCTCCGCCTAGCGGAGTTGGTCCTTACCCTCAATAACTTCCCTTTTGACTCCTCCCATTTCCTCCAAACACAAGGCGTAGCTATGGGCACACGCATGGGCCCTAGCTATGCCTGCCTCTTTGTCGGGCATGTCGAACAATCTTTGTTCTCGGTGTACCAGGGCCCCACCACCGACCTCTACCTCCGTTACATTAACGACTGCTTTGGTGTCACCTCCTGCACCCACGTACAACTGACTGACTTCATCCATTTCACCACCAACTTCCATCCGGCACTCAAATACACTTGGACCATTTCTGACATTTCCCTACCATTCCTTGACCTCACCATCTCTATTGCAGGTGATACACTCCTGACTGACATCCACTACAAACCAACTGACTCCCACAGCTACCTGGACTACTCTTCCTCCCACCCTGCTTCCTGTAAGGACTCCATCCCCTATTCCCAATTCCTCCGTCTACGCCGCATCTGCTCCCAGGATGAGGTGTTCCACACCAGGTCATCACAAATGTCCTCGTTCTTCAGAGAACGGGGTTTCCCCTCCCCCACTATAGATGAGGCTCGCACCAGGGTCTCCTCCATACCCCGCAACACTGCCCTCTCTCCCCATTCCCCCACTCACAACAAGGGCCGAGTCCCCCTAGTCCTCACCTTTCACCCCACCAGCCAGCGCATACAACAGATAGTCCTCCGCCAGTTTTGCCACCTCCAGCGTGACCCCTCCACTCGCCACATCTTCCCATTTCCTCCCCTGTCTGCCTTCCGCAAAGACCGCTCCCTCCGCAACTCCCTTGTCAATTCTGCCCTTCCATCCCGCTCCACCCCTTCCCCGGGCACTTTCCCTTGAAACCGCAAGAGATGCTACACTTGTCCCTTCACCTCCCCCATCCACTCCTTTCAGGGACCCAAGCAGTCATTCCAAATCCGACAGAGGTTCACCTGCACCTCCTCCAACCTCATCTACTGCATCCGGTGCTCCAGATGCCAGCTGATCTACATCGGTGAGACCAAGCGGAGGCTGGGCGATCGTTTCGCCGAACACCTCCGCTTGGTCCGCAATAACCAACCCGACCTCCCGGTGGCTCAGCACTTCAACTCCCCCTCCCATTCCGTATCTGACCTCTCGGTCCTGGGCCTCCTCCACGGCCAGAGTGAGCAACACCGCAAGTTGGAGGAACAGCACCTCATATTCCGCTTGGGGAGTCTGCATCCTCTGGGCTTAAACATTGAATATTCTCAATTCTGTTAACCCAGACTGCCACCTCCCCCTCCCCACCTCTCCCTCAGCCCTCGGGCCCTGACATTCCTTCTCCATCTCCCCCCCACCCCCCCACCCCACCCCAGTCGCACTAGCTTCTCATTTTCACACTACAAACAGCTTACAATGGCCTGTTTCCTTTATCATCAATACTTTTTTGCATATCTTTCATTCATTGTTCTTTATCTCTCCACATCACTGTCTATATCTCTCGTTTCCCTGATCCCTGACCAGTCTGAAGAAGGGTCTCGACCCGAAATGTCGCCTATCTCCTTCGCTCCTTAGATGCTGCTGCGCCAGCTTTCTCCAGCTTTTTGTGTAACCCCCTAACTTTCTAACTACACTGACTTTTTGCCAGATTCCCATCATAAATGCATCCTGCTCGTTTATGGGAACTACTATAATCTCACTTAACATCACATAGAGATCCAGTTTAGTCTATTGTCCACACTGACTCTCATTGAAAGGGCAAGTAACTTACTCCAACTCCCATGACTTTTCCCCCTGCAATCTCTAATTTTTTTCCAACTATTCGCCCATCCTTTAAAAAGTTTTTTTAAGAAGGAAGTGCAGATGCTGGAAAATCGAAGGTGGACAAAAATGCTGGAGAAACTCAGCGGGTGAGGCAGCATCTATGGAGCGAAGGAAATAGGCAACGTTTCGGACCCAAAACGTTGCCTATTTCCTGCGTTCCATGGATGCTGCCTTAGCCTCTGAGTTTCTCCAGCATTTTTGTCTACCTTTAAAAACTTAAGATGGTTTGTCTATTTGCCAGTGTTCCCGTTTGAGGATCATCTTCAAATACGGGTGACCATTTATAAATGATGCGGAAATAAAGGGAAAATGTCAAACATTATGTTTTGTATCATTAATTCCATAAAAACACTGGGTACGAGAAAGAACTGTGCTGATTGTGAACAGTGATGAATCAAAATGTATATTTCTGTATGCTTTTATATACCCTAATTACCACATAATCAACCCATCCAGCTGTTCAAATTAATTTTGCCTCTGATTAGCTGATTCTTAGCTTTATTACTCAAGATCTAATTGTGATGAACAGGTGCTGTAAGATTGATCATATTATGTTTAATGTGCTTTTTATCAGCCTGGGGATATTAATGGGGCAGTTTGATGCTCAGTTGTCTATTGTGCAGTTGTAAGTTATGAGCTATTCTTAATGGTTTCATGACATTTGCTATTTTATAGACACGAGTCATGCAAATGATAACATATTTAATACTGCAAATCATTTTGCTTATATTTGGACAGGCAGAAGTCTGTGTCAAAGTAGAATTGTGTAACAAAATGCTTGTGGCTGAAATTTGTTATGGTTACTATAACTACCCATTGTAGTACTTGTACCCTTGCAAACTGTCAACACCAACACCATTTTAGGAAATGGATATCATTTTACCTAGTCATAAAAGACTGTAGATGCTGGAATCTTGAAGAAAAACAAACTACTGGAAGAACTTAGTGGGGCAGGAAGTGTCTATGGAAGGAAATGGGCCGGCAAAGGTTTTGGTTGGGACTCCTCTTCAGACTGATGGAGTAGAGGGCAATTAGGTGGTAGAAAGATGTGAGGGGAAGTGGTAAGACCAGAGTTGGCAAATGGTAGATGGATCCAAGTAAGGAGAGTTTGTTGGCAAATGAGTCAGGTGCAGGTGAGAAGGCTGGAGATGCTAGCAATGCTGGAGGTGATAAGTGGAGAAGAAAAAAGGGGGCCCGGTGGAAAAATGGAGGAAAATGGAAGACCTTGAGTAAGAAAAGTGGGTAATGAGTGAATGGAGGAGAGGGAAGGAACTGGATGACAGGGGGGGACAGGACAGGAGTAGAAAGAAAAATCTGTGCATGAGGGGAAAGGAAACCTGTGTAAATGAGGAGATGGGAGGGTGTTAGCTGAAATCGATCGTCATGCTGTTGAGTGGGAAGCTACCCAAGAGAAAAATGGGGTGTTGTTCTTCCAGTTTGCATGTAGCTTCATTCATGCAGTGGAGGAGACCAAATACAGATGCAAGAATGGGAATGGAAAGAGCAATCATTCAATTCCACTAAATATTATGTTGAATTTCATTTATCTCTGCCTTCGTTGTGAGGTGAAGATACAGAGGTGTAGATATACGTCCACATTTTCCAGAGTCTCGCTGTGAACATTGATCTTTCAGGAGTTGGTGTTGTGGATTAGCAGCACAGGTTTGACTGATGGATGTTGAATGCAAGATCCATCGTCCTCGTGTTTTGTGAACAAGTGGACAGTGAGGTGTAGGTTAACATTGGAATGGCTTGGTATTGCTTCATTATTGTCATGTGTCCCAAGATTGAGTGAAAAATGTTGCTTGCGTGCTATCCTTTCAGTCATACTATACATGAGTAACTCAAGACACATACAAGTGCAACAGGTAGCACAAAGAGAAAATATCAGAGTGCAGAATGTACAGTACTCTTTCAGCATTATAGGTACAGAGAAAATGCCGATTAAAAAACAAAGTGCAAGGACATGATATAGATTTGGAAATTGAGTTTAGCTCGTGAGAGGTCCATTCAATAGATTGATAACAATGGGAAAAAGGTTGTTTCTGAATCTGGTGGTCATGCTTTCAAGCTTTTGCATCTTGTACCTAGCGGGAGAGGGGAGAAGAGAATGACTGATGTGTGAGTGATGTTTAGTTATTTTCTGCTTTCCCGGGGCAACATGAGGTATTGATGGAGCTAACCTGGGACAGGTAGCATGTGGTGGGAAAGGGGTTGAGGTGGGGGTTGGGGGGCGGGGGGGAGGTGGGGAGGGAAGGCTGGTTTGTGCAGCTCAAGATTTTGGTGACCTTGGTTCAGGTTGGGCCCTAAGAGATTAGTGGGAAGTAAGTTATCGAGTGCACATAAGCAGGATTTGAAATGATATAGTTAACTGAGTGGGCAAAAATCTGGCAAGGTGCATAATAAAGCAAAATATGACATTTTACATTTGGGCGGGAACATTAAAAAAAAAACATTTTCCCTGAGAAAGCATTTTGCTAAAAAACCTCATGTTGTAGTAAATTAGATTGTTTAATCAATTTTATCAATGGGGAAATGGTGTTAGATGCTCGAGAGTTTCCAAATCACAAAACAAAGTTATTTCTCCTTCAAGATTTTCAAAATGAATGGTCATTTCAAATAAATACATTTATTTTATTAGTGCATTTGAAAAATCCTGAAGGCTGTATTTTTAATGGTGTATCAATGCACAAATTTCAATATAAGTGATTGCTTATCAATTCCTATGGGCATCTACAGTTAAAGCGGCAGCTGTGAGAAGAGACAATGCTGTCTGATTACTGGTGGGAAACAGTTTTATTTTCCCCATACTGTTTAAATCCAATACAGCTTTTTTCCTGCTTATCAATTTCCAAGGTAACTTGGATCTCTAGTTCCAAATCGAAATGGAATTATGACCAATTCCTTCATGTTATGAGAGACAGGGTAGATATATTCCACCCCCCGCCACACTGTCATAGATGGATCCCTCGCAAGCATCTCCACTGTGTCCCCTAGTTTTGCTCTTACTCCCATTTCCCTCAGACGGAACAAGGATAGAGTTAACATGGTCCTTACCTTTCACCCCACCGGCCTCCACATCCATCCATGATTCTATGACAATTCCACCATCTTCAATGTGATCCCTCCACCAATCATATATTCACTTCCCCAGCCCTTTCTGCCTTCTGCAGAAACCACACCCTCTGCAACCCTCACTCATCCCTTCCCATGCAAACCACCTCCTTCCCAGGTACTTTCCCTTGCATCCATAAGAGATGCAATTGTCCCAATATCCTTCCTCACATTCATCCAAGAACTCCAGCAGTCCTTCCATGTGGTACAGAGGTTCACTTACACATCCTCTAACCTCATCTACTGCATTTAGTTTTCCCCACTTGGCCTCCTTTACATCAGCCAAAGACTAAGTCAAATACGAAGTCAAAGACTAACCTATTGTTTCATCAAATACTTGCACTCGGACTGCCAAGGCTTCTTAGATCTCCTGGTTTCTAACTATGTTTACTCCCATTTCCATTCCCTCTTGACCTTCCTGTGCTAGGCTTCCTCCACTGTCACAGTGAGACCGCATACAAACTGGAAGAACAGCACCTTCACTTGGATATCTTACAACCTAACAATGAACATTGAATTCTCCAATTCTAGGTAATCAACCTGCTAAGAACTCCCTCCACTGCCCCTTTTTACCCCTCTCTTCCTGATGCCCCATTTGGATGTGTGCCTATTTCTCATTTTGCGCTTCCCCCTGTCCACTTCCACCTATATTCCTTTCTCTGGCTTCACAATTGCCGCCTTTTCTATCCTTATATTCTTATCTCGTATTCTTTGTACTTTCATCCTTTGTCCAGCATCTTTCAGCCAAATCCCCCTCACCTATATTTACCCATCACTTGCCAGACTTTGTCTTGCCCCCATCTCTTTTCCAGGTTTCTTTTCCTCCACTGCAATCAGTCTGAAGAAGGGCCTCAATCCGAGACGTCACCTATCCATGTTCTTCAGAGATGCTACCTGACCTACTCAGTTGCTCAGCACTGTGTCTTTTGTAGAAGTATTGTTTAATCAGCTAGTCATTCTGTGCTTCGCAACAGATTACATACTTCTGACTTTTTTTCTATTAAATCCTTTCAGAAATGTATTAATAACCACATCCGTTTTTTTCAAACTCATTAAATATGATGACTATGAACTTATCTGGTATCCCAACTCAAACTCTGTATCAACATCTCTATTTAGTATAATCCAGATTTAATTTTGCAACAGTAATATAATAAAAGATTAAGCTCAACATCATTTTTAAGTCAAATATTCAAATTTCTTTCACCTCAGTACATACTGAAATAGAGTATCAGCTAATTATCTTTAGTCATTGCTCAAATCAAACTCAGAAGTTGTCAGCAGTGTAATAGGATTTCTAATCAACCATTTTGAGGGTCATATGATAGAATGACACTGATAATTTTGTAGTCAATAGGATTAACATTAATCAGAGCAGTTTGACAAGCAAAAATTAAGCCGTTTTGCAAAAAAAGCAGCCTAGGGGAAAAAACTGTTTCTGCATAATAGTAAGATTAAACGAGAACTTACCAGTTTGAAGTTTGATCGTTATTTTATGAGGAGTTACAATGAGCGATTACGTGAAGAAGGCCGCACCCACGCATGCGCATCAATCTTCAAAGCAGCGGTGTGAAATCACAGAAAATAGTTGTTGAACTAAAATAGTAAGATTAGAGTTGAATAGAACTTACAGAAAGATCGTTATGTTATGAGGGTAGGGAGCGGAGGGCACGTAATCGCTCATCGTAACACCTCATAAAATAACGATCAAACTTCAAACTGGTAAGTTCTCATTTAATCTTACTATTTTACTTCGGAGTCATGTGAGTGACTGTGTGAAGATTTTGAAGCTCTGTGATTTCATGCCAAAGAACGAGTCCACGCGTCACAACTGCATCAATTGACGAGGACGAGTGAGAAATATTAATACATTCAGACATGACATGGTTAAACAATACTGATGCTTTAATAACAAAATAAATTAACAGTGACCCCTCTTACCCAGGGGGAAACTTAAAACAGAATCAGCAAAAATCCCCGGTCTGGCAATAGGCTTATTATAAAACCTTTGGTACGTCCGCTCATTTGACCATCCTGCAGCCGCTAGAATGTGGTCAAGAGGGATGTCCATATCCCTTGCTGCTGATGTCGATGCAGCCCAGGTGGAATGAGGTTTAAAAGTGTCAGTGTCCACTCCTGCACACGCCAGAACCCATTTAATCCATCTAGAGATGGTCTGCACTGTAACCGTTTTATGAGGTTTGGTATAACTAACAAAGAAGGAGAGGTCCAAGCCTCTCAGGCTCTTTGTGACCTTTATGTATTGAATTATGTGTGATACTACACACACTCGTGGATCTGAGGGGTATGCCATAAAACTCAATTTGAGCCCCTGTATCCCTGGCCTGCTCTGCTTAACGAGGTCATGAACTAAAAAGGTGATGTTATTACAAGATGTACCCATATTGTCCAGTCTGAGTTTTTGTAATGTCTGGATCTGTTGTGCTGAGGCCAGCGCCATGAGCATGACTACTTTGAGTGTAAGATGGTGCAGAGAGAGAGATAAAGCTGGTGCCCACTGACGGAGCAGTGTGAGAACCACTCTCACATCCCATATATGTATGTACCTGGGCCTATGGGGAGTGGAGTTAAAAATGCCCTTCATAAACTTGGTTATTAAAGGGTGAGACCCTACCGTGTGGTTCGCTGACCCCAGCCATAAATAATTTGACAAAGCACAGTTAATGGCACTGTAACTGAGCTTGTTGTCATGAAAAAGTGGCAAAAGAAATTCCAAAACGTCAGTAATAGAAGCTGTGTCATATGAAATATTAGAGCGGGAACAGTACATCTCCCATTTCCTTATGTGAGTGATGTACTGTTTCTGTGTGCTCTTCCTCCAGGCCGCAGTTATGATATCTATGGTACGCTCTGAAAGCCTGAGCCCCAGGAACGGTCTCAGAATCTGCAAACCAATAAATTTATATGGTCATGAAGAGGGTGGCTTTCCCCTGTCACCGGGTGTACCAGCAGATTTCTGCTCTTGGGCACTGCCATAAAAGGCTATGTGATTAAAGATTGAACCAGAGGGAACCAATGCTGAGTAGGCCAGTCTGGTACTACCAATATGCCAGAGGCAGAGTCTTGCTCAATTTTGGCCAAACATCGACTGATGAGGCAGAATGGGGGTAAAACATACACAAATTTCCCTCCCAAGTGTAGCGAGAATGCATCTTCTGCTACTGCCCCTGGGTCTGGCTCCCATGACACGTAAATTGGTAACTGATGATTAAGCCTGGAAGAAAACAGATCAATGTCCAGTACACCATAACGAAGGACAATGTCATTAGACACTTTGTGATTTAACATCCATTCTTTGTTGTCATTGAACTCTCGTGACCTGGTGTCTGCCACCGTGTTATATCTACCTGGTAAATAGATAGCTGAAACCCAGATATTTCTCGCAATACACCAGTGCCATGGATACAGACTTACTTCCACCCATATGATTAATATATGTTAATCACTGTGTGCTACTAATATGTGCTACTGATATGTTTTCCAGTTGTGGAGACAGATGGAATAGTGATGAGGCATCCCTTCTGCAATTGCGAGGGACCAATTATTTAGAGCTTTATATTACTGCTGTAGTGTTGTCAATCTGAAGTTGGACATGCACATGATGCATGTTGGTACAAAAAGCCTTTAACCCACAGAGTGCTCCTAACAACTCTAACTAGTTAATACCGTGTGACTGAAGCATCAATGATTCCTGCAGATCCCATCTGCCACCGCAGCTCGAGATGGTATTGGTAGCACCCCATCCTAGTGCACTGGCATCAGTCTGCGGGATAACTGATGGTGTATCGACTAAAATAGTACTAGAACAACACACATGCAGGTCATTTTGACAGGCCCCTGGGATTACCAGCTGAAGCTATTTCAGAAATACAATGGTGGATCACAAATGTCTCAAGTAGTTCCAGGGAAGTTTTAGTTGAACCACCTTCCATAGTCTTACAGACTGATGTTAGTGCTCTAGGTTGGGGTGCTACTGATATGTTTTCCAGTTGTGGAGACAGATGGAATAGTGATGAGGCATCCCTTCTGCAATTGCGAGAGACCAATTATTTAGAGCTTTTGGGAACCTTTCATGGGCTTAAAGCTTATTGCTCTACCAAGAGTCACTTGCATGTGCAGGTTCAAATTGACAACACTACAGCAGTGGCATATGTTAATCACATGGGTGGAGTTAAGTCGGAATCTTGTTACAGATTGGCTAATCATATCTGGAGCTGGTGCATTGAGAAAAACATTTGGCTTTCAGCAATCTACTTACCAGGTAGATTCAACATACCTGGCAGACACAAGATCACGCCAATTCAATGACAACATAGAATGGATGTTGAATCAGGACATATTTAATGATGTTGTTGCTCGATACGGGATGCCAGATATTGATTTGTTTGCATCTAGACTAAACCACCAGTTGCCTAAATACGTCTCATGGGAACCAGATCCTGGGGCAGCAGCGGTCGATGCATTCTCGCTGCATTGGGATGGAATGTTTTTATATGCATTTCAACCATTCTGTCTCATCAGTCGATGCCTGCAAAAAATCAAGCAGGACCCCGCTTCAGGAGTATTGGTAGTACCAGACTGGCCTACTCAGCCATGGTTCCCTCTCGTTTTGCAGATGGCTATTCAGCCTCATATGATTGTTCCCAAACATAAAAACCTACTGGTGAACCCGGTAACTGGCGATCAACATCCTTTACATGATTGTATTGATCTGTTAATTTCCAGATTCTAAGAAGGCCATACCTGGGGAGAGGACTGTCCGATCGCACCGTGGATGTTATCACATCGGCCTGGAGGGATAGTACTCAGAAGCAGTACATCTCCTCGATAAGAAAGTTGGAAGTGTTCTGCTTACGGCAGAATATTTCATATCAAACTGCAGGCATCCCAGACGTGCTGGAGTTCTTGTCAACTCTCTATTTCGATCATAAGTTAAGCTATAGAGTGATCAATATAGCCAGAAGTGCCCTGTCTTCTTATTTACCCATGGTGTCAGAATTATATTCTGTGGGGACACATCCTCTAGTTTCTAGATTTATGAAGGGAGTTATTAATTCCAATCCTCCTTGGCCCAGGTATTCGGTTATCTGAAATGTAAGCGAGGTTCTTATGCTCCTTCGTAAGTGGATTCCTGTCACAGCCCTGTCTTTGCCCAAACTCACCATGAAGGTAGTCATGCTTATGACATTGGTTTCAGCCCAACGTGTGCAGACATTACAGAAGCTGAGACAAGATATGATTGATGTATCAGCAGATGCCATTACTTTTTATATCTATGATTAGCTCAAGCAGAGTAGAATAGGGGTGACAGGGTGTAAGATTATCTTTCCAGCATACCCCACGGATTTCCGCCTGTGTGTAGTGTCATGTTTGTTATATTACATTGAGACTACCAGAACCCTAAGAGGAGAGGAATCAGCATTATTTATTAGCCGCAAAAAAAAGCATAGAAAGGTGTTGGTTCAGACTATTTCAAGGTGGCTAAAGCAGGTGCTGGTTTACGCTGGGATTGACACTGACAAATTTAAATCTCATTCCACCAGGGCGGCATCAACTTCAGCAGCCAGGGCGATGGACGTCCCTATAGACCATATCCTCGCGGCCGCAGGATGGTCCAGTGAACTGATGTTCCAAAAAATGTATCATTAGCCAATTGCCAAATCGGGGGTATTTGCCGATTCTGTTTTAAGTTCAGTTTTATAGTTTTCCCTGGGATAGAAGGGGTTACTATTGTTTTTTTATAAATAAACCGTTAATTCGGTTCAAGCAATGTTATGTTTGATGCATTATTGATTAATTTCTTATTGTGAGTCAATCAATGCAGTGAGACGCTGGGATTTGAATCTGCGGCATGAAATCACAGAGCTTTGAAATTTTCACGTAGTCACTCACGTGACTCCGAAGTAAAATAGTAAGATTAAACGAGAACTTACCAGTTTGAAGTTTGATCATTATTTTTTGAGGAGTTACGATGAGGGACTACGTTCCCTCCGCTCCCAGCCCTCATAAACGTCATCTGGTAGTTCTAGTCTTCTCTCGTCTTACTATTATACTTCAATCACTATTACCTGTGATTTCACACCGCTGCTTTGTAGATTGACGCGCGTGCGGCTGGACGGGGTTCTTCACATAGTCCCTCATCGTAACTCCTCATAAAATAACGATCAAACTTCAAACTGGTAAGTTCTCATTTAATCTTACTATTACATAGAAAAGCTCAATAGGCATCAAGGAACATTATTTGAAAATGTGATATTATATCCACTTTACTACTTATTTTAAGTATTATTTAACATATTTTTACTTTCAAAATTGTAACTGCTTAAGGTTTATAATAGATCAGTGATAAACACACAGTATGTGGCCAAAAATTACATTAGGAGAGATACACCACTGCTCTGATCCATCTCAATATTTAAGTGCTTCTGCCAATGGTCTCAATTATTAAAGAAGCAACTTTGAATTACTTCATCTGCTTGTCTCTCAAATGAGAACAGCTTTTGCCTTCAGGTCTGAATGAAATTCTCTTCCACTTTCCTTCTTGTGCTGAAATGCCTTGTTAGGCAAGACCCTGATGATTGTGGGAAAAGAACAGCAGTGCCCCAGGGTCAGGATCAACTTGGAGTCTGAATTAGGGATCTAATTGAAATTTTCTTTGGGGATTGGGGAGCACGTTAGATTTTTGGGACTGCTGGGAAGTCAGTGATCAGTGCTAGAGGTGAGTTATAAGGGAGTTGAATGGCAAGTGGGAGATTTGAGGCAATTTGGTGTGTACGGGGAAATGGAGTTGGGGCTTGGAGAAATATCACTGAATGATGGGGGGGGGAGTCAGGACCAGTGTTGGGGGCAAATAGATTTGGTGGGTCACATCATCATGCAGAGAGAGAGAGAGATAGAGAGATAGATAGAGAGATAGATAGAGAGAGATAGAGAGAGAGATAGAGAGATAGAGAGATAGAGAGATAGAGAGATAGAGAGATAGAGAGAGATAGAGAGAGATAGAGAGAGATAGAGAGAGATAGAGAGAGATAGAGAGAGAGAGAGAGAGAGAGAGAGAGAGAGAGAGAGAGAGAGAGAGAGAGAGAGAGAGAGAGAGAGAGAGAGAGAGAGAGAGAGAGAGAGAGAGAGAGAGATATTATTGTCATTATAACATGTGAACATGTACAACAAAATTAAAATGCCAACCAGTCAGTGCACCATTCACACATTTCTAAAAGCTAACGATATGTAAGCATACACACACCACCATAAAATAAGCATAAACACATAACCATACATTCTTCTGTCGATTTCACAATCCATTTGGTATGTAGTGCACCTGCGCTCATTTGGTGGCTACATTAAGTGTAGTTATTGCTGTGGGATAAAAACTGTTTTTTAGTCTGTTTGTCCTTGTCCTCCTCTTCTGCCTGACGGCAACAGTTCAAACAGGGTGTGGCCGGGGTGGGAAATGTACTTTATAATGTTCTGGGATTTCTTGAGACAGTGTGAACTGTGTAGGTCCTCCAAAGTGAGGAGAGGGCAGCCGACAATCTTCTGGGCGTTGTCAATAGCCCTCTGGGCCGATGTGCAGCTGGTGTACCACACGCATACACAGTATGTTAGGATGCTCTCTATGGAGCACCGATAAAAGGACAGCAGAAGTCTCTTGGTGATGTTGTTCTTCCTGAGCACACTCAGGAAGTGCAGTCTCTTTAAGCGTACTCATCCCCCCCAGAGATGAGCCCCACCACCGTGGTGTCATCCGCAAATTTGACAATGGTGTTACTGTGGTGGGCGGGGGTGCAGTCATATGTGTAGATGGTGTAAAGCAGGGGGCTCAGCACGCAGCCCTGTGGAGAGCCGGTACTGAGGCTGAGGGCCGTGGATGTGTGATGGCCCATTCTGACTCTCTGGCTGCGACCCAACAGGAAGCTATTTATCCACATGCAGGTAGAATGTGGAAGTCCCAGGTGCCCCAGTTTGTTCACCAGTTTGTGGGGAAGGATGGTGTTAAAAGCAGAGCTGTAGTCCACAAAGAGCATCCGCACGTAGCTCCCCCGCTGCTCCAGGTGGGACAGTGCAGCATGGAGAGCTGTGGCTACAGCGTCCTCTGTGGATCTGTTCGCTCTATACGCAAACTGGTTGGGGTCAAAGCTTCGGGGCAGGAGTGATGTGATGTGACCCCGGACCAGTTTTTCAAAGCACTTCATCACCACTGGTGTGAGTGCGACTGGTCGGTAGTCGTTGAGGCTGGAAATGTGGGATTTTTTTGGCAAGGGGACTAAGGTGGAGGACTTCAGACAGGGTGGGACAGTGGACTGGGCCAGAGACTGGTTGAAGATCCTCCTAAGTACTCCAGCCAGCTGGTCTGCGCAGTCCTTCAGCACGCGTCCAGAGACGCCGTCGGGTCCAGCAGCCTTCCTCGGATTGATTGCCCGCAGCGTGCGCCTCACCTCATGCTCCTCTATTTTGAGGGTTAAGCTGCAGTCGACCATGTGGTGTGATATGGCTGTCTCTGGTGGCTCCGCTTCAAAGCGAGCAAAGAAGAGGTACAGCTCCTCTGCCAGCGAGGCGTCACCTTCAGCAGCTCCAAGGTTGGTCTTGTAGTTGGTGAGATACTGGATCCCCTGCCACACCTGCCTGCAGTTGTGAAGGAGGGTGATGATGAGTCCAAAGCAGAAGAGGGGCCTTCTTGAGTGGAGTCACCAACCCAAGTTTGGCCCCCGCTCAGGAATCTTTAAAATCCAAGTGCTTCAGAAACACATGCCCCAAGTCTGAAGAAGGGTTTCGGCCTGAAACGTTGCCCATTTCCTTCGCTCCATAAATGCTGCCACACCCGCTGAGTTTCTCCAGCACTTTTGTCTGCCCCAAATAAACCTTGCATTAGGGATTACATAAATGACAACAAAATGCTGGTACAAATAATGTAACAATCAGATGTAATCTGTAGAATTGTTTGGAGGGCCACAATCTGACAATAATCAACACATTTGTTTTCTGCTTTGGAAATGACCAATTTATCTCACGTGAAAATCTGATACAAACAGTTGGCTTAGTGTAATGTACCTGTCTGCCGAAAATCATTGCAACATTGAGAAACGTTTCAATCGCTGTGCAGCATAAAACAATAATCATTCATTAATTGCTGTCCTCAGCAATGTGGATCTCAGTTCTACTTTTAAGCCCTCAGTTGGAGCCTGTCTGCAGTGTATTGAAACAGACACAGACAGCCAGAATGGTACCAATTAATTTGAAATTATACTCTTAAACTTCATGCAGCATTTAGAAATAGAACATGGAACGGCACAGCACAGTAACAGGCATTTTAGTGACTATTTCTTTGTCTACCATAATGACGACTTAAATTATTCCTTTCTGCCTGGACCTGTTCTGTGTTCCTCTATTATTCCCTGCATGTTCATGTGTCTATCCAACAGCATCTTAAACATCACTCTCATATCTGTTTCCAATACATTGGGTGGCATAGCTGTTAGAGATGCTGCTTCACAGCTCCTGGGACCTGGATTAAATCCTGACCTTGGGTGTTGTCTGCATAGAGTTTGCACGTTCTCCCTGTGACCGCATGGGTTTCCTCCGGGTGCTCTGGTTTCCTCCCACACCCCAAAGACGTGTGGGTTTGTAGGTTATTGGCTTCTGGAAATCGCCCCTAGTGTGTAGGAAGTGGATGCCAAAGTGGGATAACATAGAACTAGTGTGAACCGATGATTGGTGGGCTGAAGGGCCTGTTACCTTGCTGTGTCTTTGAACTGAACTAAACCACTTCAGACAGCATGTACTAACACCCACCATTCTCTGTGTAAAAGACTTGCCCCGCATATCTCTTTTAAACTTTCCCTTTCTGACCTTACAGCTATAATATTTGATATTTCCATCCTTAGAAGAAAGGTCTGACTGTCCACCCTATCTATACCTCTCATAATTGTATATGCTTCTATCAAGTTTGCCCTTAGCCTCTGGTGCTTCAGAGAAAATCATCCAATTTTCTCCAACCTCACCTTTCGCTAATATCCTCTAAAACAGGCAGCATTCTGATAAACCTCTTCTACATCCTGTTCAAAGCCTTCAAATCCTTGTTGTAACAGGCGATCAGAACTACACACAGTACTCCAAAGGTTACCTAACCAAAGTATTATAAAGCTGATGGATGACATTCTGGCTTGTGTATACAATGCCCCAACCATATGCCTTCTTTACCACTCTATCTACTTGTGTTTCTACGTTAAGGTACTCTGGACTGGAACTACAAAGTTCATCCATACATCAATGCTGTTGACGGTCCTCCCTGGACCTCCCTTAATAACAAAGCAAGGTTGTTAAAATTAGAACCCTATGCCCGAGCTATGCCATTCTCTTGCTTCTGCGTACAATACAACTACACATAGGCACAGAACTTAAAGCTTAAACGTAAAGCTAAGATCCACAGTGTTAAGGGACAGCAAATGAATGAAATATTTATTTGTAGTTATACAGCATGGAAACAGGTCCTTCAGCCCAACGAGTCCATGCTCACCATTGATCAGCTGTTCACACTATTTACATGGGAACATAGAAAATAGGTGCAGGAGGAGGCCATTTGGCCCTTTGAGCCAGCACCACCATTCATTGTGATCATAGCTGATCATCCACAATCAGTAACCTGTGCCTGCCTTCTCCCTATATCCCTTGATTCCGCTAGCCCCTAGATCTCTTATCTAACTCTCTAAGTTCTATGTTATCACACTTTCTCATCCATTCCCTACACACTAGGAGCAATTTACAGAGGCCAAATAACCTACAAACCCGCGTGTCTTCGGAATGTGTGTGGGAGGAAACCGGAACACCCAGAGGAAATCCACATGATCATGTCCGAACTCCACATAGATAGCAACCGAGGTCAGGATCAAACACAGGTCTCTGGTGCAGTGAGGCAGTGGCTCTAACAGCTACGCCATTGTGTTGCCCTGTGTGTTTTACACATGCTGCAGAACTATTGGACCCTTTCTTCACTTACCAAGATATTTTGGCTGATAGTTACATTGCAGGAAGTCTGTGCTGAGGTTATTTGTTCTGCAGTTGGTGGCGATTCACACAGTCAAAATTGGCAGTAGTTAATTTTTCCACAAGCTGTTGGCAAGAACAAAGTACTTAAAAAGAAAATATCTCCAATAAATTGTTTCAGAGAAATATTTGAATATAAAATAAATTCCTATGGATTTCCAACCCACTCAATTGCCATCTTTGACACATTCACAGTCAGATTCCCAACAGGTCTGGCAAGGTAATAGGATGTTATTATTAGTTTGGAACAATAACAGTTTATCACCTGCAACATACTTATTCTGTCCTAACGTAAGTTGGGAGCAATGCGTCATGGACAACATTGTGCATTACATGCCTAAGATTAGTAAAACGTGGGATGTTTAGCTGAATGTACTATCTTGTTTATCTCGCCTTAAGCTTTATGTTTAGCTTTTTAACTCAAAATGTTTTAGCTAGGTTTCTTACTTGCTAAGCACAGACCAGAGAACATAGCTAAGAACATAACGAGCAAGAATAGACCACAAGGCTATGATGCCTGGTTTGTTTTTCAGTGAGATCATGGCTTATGTTTTGCCTCAGCACCATGTTCCTGCACTAATCCCGCATCCCCCCAAAAATCTAAATGTTTATTTTCTACTCCTACATGCTGCTCAAAGGTGAGTAATTTTATTGTGGGAATAGTACAAACATCCTGAATTACTTTCACCCCAGCAACCCAATGACCTTGTAACCAGCCATGGCAACTGTCTTGAAATCTGGTCACTAGGCACAGGGACGAAATATCTGATTTGCCTGGTACAAGATGGAGCAGATCTTCATAAAACAGTTGAACAAGAGAAGATTTCACGTAAAAGAAATTGGATTTCCTCTGTAACTAAAGAAGAAGTCATGTTCTTTTCATCTTTGGTTGGATGAGGGTCTTCGAGTGCCTCAAGTGAAATACTGGGTGCTATGGCTGTCTATGCTACCAGATTAATGAGAAGTGTCATTAAGAATCCACTGAATGTTTGGACATCCCCAACCCTAATATATAGTTGACACAGTCCCTCTCCATTTACAAAGCAGGATATCGAGTTTGGAGAAGGATTTGACCTTCATTGGTGTTCGCCAAACCCTTTAACCTGATCTAGAAGCTCCAGAGGAAATAGGTACATATCTAAACCATTGCTTCAAGTAATCTTTTGGGTTGGTACAGGAACTATTCAATTATTTTTGTACACAAATTTTAACAGAACAGTGTAATGAAATCGCTAAAGCTCAGTTCAAAGTTGGCAGCATACCTATGTGTGTAAGTGATATGACCTGACCTCATACCTGGAAGCTACTGAGTCATGGAAGCTTACAACACAGAAAGAGGCCCTCTGGTACATTATGTCCATGCCAACTATGAAGTACAGTATCGATACTAATCCCGTTTAATTGGCCTTGGACAACAGCATTCAATGCCTTGGTGATTTTTGGAGTTTATCTAAATACCTAACTACCCTAGACATCCACTCAGGCTGTGTGTTCCAGGATTTTGTAACAATTCTGGTACTCTTTGATCTAGGAGATTTTGGCACTATGAAGGATTTTAGGACAGCCTAGTTTCATGTTAACCAGTCACGCTAGTAAAACAAAGGTACAAGACGTGAATCAAAAAATCTGTTTTGAACTGTTTTTATTAACCCTACATAGAGACCTTTCAAAATTCAACTGTGACGTGATGAACTTTTTCCATTCCTAAGTAAAACGACTGTCAGACATGTCAGGATTTTGACTGTGGATGTTCCAAAAATGGAAATTGGATGGGATGGAGATTCACAGGAACTACTTTCATCTTTGTTGTTCTCAAAACCTCATCCTTGATTAGATAATCTTTTCAAGGACTTTCTCCTTGCCAATAACATATCACTCACATGTGAAGGATGTAAGCAAATGATAAAGGCAACATCACAAATCAGAAATGTTAACTGTTCTCTTTCCACTAAGACTGCCAGATCTGCTTTTCTTTCTCCATTATTTTCTTTTTTTATATCAATGTTAAAACGTTGCAAATGTCGAGCGACTTTTGTAGAAGTACAGTGATTTATGTTTCTAATTCCATTTACTTCCCACATTAATCTGTATACTTTTAAATAGTCTGATGCAGCATCATGACCTATTTATCATGGGTTACATTATTACATCCAGCTCAACCTAGAGTTGGAAAAGCCATAGGATTAAGAGAAATTGTCGATGAGATGGGCAGTAGGGAATGATGCAAATATGCCAGTTACCATATTCCAACTAACTTTAATTTAATCAGCAACATAAATTTGCATTTTATCCTCCAGTGATCATTGATGATCATTTTCCAATGCTCTCTCGACTCTGGATCTATGGACTGGGGGGGGGGGGGGGTAACCAATGTAACCCCACCTTTTAAGAAAGGAAGGAGAGAGAAAATGGGGAATTATAGATAAATTAGCCTTACATCGGTAGTGGGGAAGACGTTTGAGTCAAGTATTAAAGATGCTATAGCAGCGCATTTGGAAAGCAGTGTCGGGATCAGTCAAAGTCAGCGTGGATTTATGAAGGGGAAATCATGCTTGACTAATCTTCTGGAATATTTTGAGGATGTAACAAGTAGAATGGATAAGGGAGAGCCAGTGGATATGGTATATCTAGACTTTCAAAAAGCCTTTGACAAGGTCCCACACATGAGATTAGTGTGAACAATAAGAGCACATGGAATTGGGGGTAGGGTATTGACATGGATAGAGAACTGATAGGGAGACAGGAAACAAAGAGTAGGAATTCATGGGTCATTTTCAGAATGGCAGGCAGTTACTAGAGGGGTGCCGCAAGGCTCGGTGCTGGGACCCCAGTTATTTATAATATATATTAACGATTTAAACGAGGAAATTAAATGTAACATCTGCAAGTTTGTGGATGACATACAGCTGGGTGGCAGTGTGAACTGCCAGGAGGATGCTATGAGGCTGCAGGGTGACTTGGATAGGTTGGGTGAGTGGGCAGATACATGGCAGAAGCAGTATAATGTGGATACATGTGAGGTTATCCACTTTAGTGGCAAGAACAGGAAGGCAGATGATTATCTGAATGGTGTCAGATTAGGAAAAGGGGAGGTGCAATGAGACCTGGGTGTGCTAGTACATCAGTCACTGAAAGTAAGCATGCAGGTATACCAGGCAGTGAAGAAAGCTAATGGCATGTTGGCCTTCATTGCGAGAGGATTTGAGTTTAGGAGCATGGAGGTCCAATTGCAGTTGCACAGGGCCCTGATGAGACCACATCTGGAGTATTGTGTGCAATTTTGGTCTCACAATTTGAGGAAGGACATGATTGCTATTGAGGGAGTGCATCGTAGGTTGACCAGGTTAATTCCTGGGATGGCGGGACTGACATATCATGAAAGAATGGGTCGACTGGGCTTGTATTCACTGGAATTTAGAGGGATGAGAGGGGATCTTATAGAAACATATAACATCCTTAAAGGATTGGACAGGCTAGATGCAGGAAAACTGTTCCCGATGTTGGGGGAGTCCAGAACCAGGGGTCACAGGTTAAGAATGAGGGGTAGACCATTTAGGACTGAGATGAGGAAAAACCTTTTCACCCAGATAGTTGTGAATCTATGGAATTCCCTGCCACAGAAGGCAGTGGAGGCTAATTCACTGGATGTTTTCAAGAGAAAGCTAGATTTAGCTCTTAAGGCTAAAGGAATCAAGGAATATGGGGATAAAGGAGGAAAGGGGTACTGATTTTAGATGATCAGCCATTATCTTATTGAATTTGCAGATGACCCAAAGCTGGGTGGCAGTGTGAACTGTGAGGAGGATGCTATGAGAATGCAGGGTGACTTGGACAGGTTGGGGGAGTGGGCAGATGCATGGCAGATGAAGTTTAATGTGGATAAATGTGAGGTTATTCACTTTGGTAGCAAAAACAGGAAGGCAGATTACTATCTAAATGGCGTCATTGTTGGGAAAAGGGGAAGTACAACGGGATCTGGGTGTCCTTGTTCATCAGTCTATGAAAGTAAGCATGCAAGTACAGCAGGCAGTGAAGAAAGCGAATGGCATGTTGGCCTTTATAACAAGAGGAGTCGAATATACGAGCAAAGAGGTCCTTCTGCAGTTGTACAGAGCCCGAGTGAGACCGCACTTGGAGTATTGTGTGCAGTTTTGGTCCCCTAATTTGAGGAAGGACATTCTTGCTATTGAGGGAGTGCAGCGTAGGTTTACAGTTAATTCCCAGGATGGCGGGACTGTCATATGCTGAGAGAATGGAGCGGCTGGGCTTGTACACTCAAGAGTATAGAAGGATGAGAGGGAATCTTATTGAAACATATAAGATTGTTAAGGGTTTGGACATGCTAGAGGCAGGAAACATGTTCCCGATATTGGAGTCCAGAACCAGGGGCCACAGTTTAAGAATAAGGAATAAGCCATTTAGAAGGGAGACGAGGAAACACTTTTTCCTACAGAGAGTTGTAAGTCTGTGGAATTCTCTGCCTCAGAGGGTGGTGGTGGCAGGTTCTCTGGATACTTTCAAATGAGAGCTAGATAGGGCTCTTAAAAATAGCGGAGTCAGGGGATATGGGAGGAATGCAGGAATGGGGTACTGATTGGGGATGATCAGTTATAATCACATTGAATGGTGGTGCTGGCTCGAAGGGCCAATTGGCCTACTACTGCACCTATTGTCTATTGTCTATTGAATGGCGGTGTTGGCTCGTCGGGCCGAATAGCCTACTGATGCACCTATTTTTCTATGTTTCTTCTTGTGCTGTTCTCTAACTTTTCTAAGCTTGTGTTACTGTTCTGGAGGTAACTTTTTCTAACTTGTCCAAGTTGCAGTTGTTTATATGTAAACTTTGAATGTGAGTTGGCAGATTTTCAGTTGATGGAGAACGTCAAAGCTTCGTGCTTTCATACCCAAGTTCACTCAGATGTCCTTCTCGGCAAGGTCAATGATATCATCATATGTTCTCGACACTCAGTCCGCGTTCTACTGCCGACCCTGGAAAGTTAAGTGGACAACATATGGCAAAAGAAGCCTTTGATTAATCTGCATTAATGAGCATCTGTCAGGGGGAACTTGGCATGTTTACCTGAAAACTTGGATCTAAAATAGAGGCAGCTTGAATCATTTGTCAGAATCATTCTCCGCTCACAATTGTACAAGCTGAATATGTCACATCTGATTTTACTTTGGAGTCACGTGAGTGATTCCGTGAAGAACCCCGCCTGTCGGCAGCTTGTCATTACGTCTGATGTATGGCGCAGCGACCGGCTGGGAGGAGCGGCGCTTCTCCAGCGGTAAGTTTAAAAAGCCTCAGGTAAGTGTTTAACTTCTCCGAGGTCTCTGCATCTGGGGTAATTCTTGTTGCAGGAGGACAAGTGCAGATATGAAAAGATCAGGAACGGCGAGCCGTGCCGACAATGTCTCAACCCCACGGGAATGCGGTTAGCGGGCGGCCGTCTAGTTCATCAACGGAGTCGTTGGTTGTTAAACCAACGACCACAGACTTGGTGTCGGAGAACACTGTACCTACGCTGGAGGGGTGTACGACTACTCAAAAGTCTGTCCGGCCGATAGACTCAGACGAGTACGACTGAGAGGGTTCGACCCTAGATAAGGATACCGTGGAACGGATATCCTGGATGGAGCTCCTGTTGGAGAGGATGCTCCACCCAGAGTGCCGGCCTCTCCAAGAGCCCGCGCCAGCAGCACCTGCCTTTCTGGGAAAATGGTGTAAAATAACCTAGAATGTGTTTATACTGCAGAGTATTCAAGGGTTTAAAATTGAATTTATTCCTACCCTGTGTCTACCCACCCAGCACAAACCGAAACGGGCACTCATCTTCTCACAAAAAGATAATTTAATGATACAAGCTGAAATAGCAAAACTATGCCTCAAGGGAGTAATTGAGAAAACAGTCTATCAGACCCATCAATTTATGTCTAATGTGTTCCCTAGACCAAAGAAGGATTGTGGGTGTAGAATGATATTGGATTTAACAGGACAATCCATTTGTGCAGTATCAACATTTTAAAATGGAAACGTTTGTTACTGCCAAGCATCTGCTTTCCAGGGGGTGTTATATGGCATGTATAGATCTCTAAGATACGTATTATTCAGTGCCTGTTCATAAAGACTATCGCAGATATTTGAAATTTAACTGGATGGGACAATTGTGGCAGTTTCGAGCTCTACCTAATGGGTTAACCTCAGCCCCTCGCCTATTTACAAAATTGCTAAAACCAGTACTTGGGTTATTATGGTCACAAGGCCATATAATCATGGCCTATTTAGATGATATTCTAATCATTGGAAACACCTTTGACGAAGCTGAATTATCAGTCTCAGCTGTTCAACTCATCGTGCAAAGGCTAGGTTTCATTGTCCACCCAGTTAAATCGAAATTGGTGCCTGTTAACGTAATTGACTATCTGGGTTTCACTGTTGATTCCAATCACATGTCTGTAACTCTGCCCCAGGGCAAGAGAGTAGATTTAATTGAAGGCTGTATCAACCTCTTAAAGGGAAAATCACCTTCAATTAAACAGATTGCGAGCTTAATTGGTAAATTGGTAGCAGCCTTTCCATCAGCCCAATATGGACCTTTGCATTATCAGCACTTAAAGAGAACAAAGGTACAGGCACTGAGAATACAGGCAAACCATTACAATCGGCCCATGCACTTACCATCTGAAGCCATCGCAGAGATACAGTGGTGGATTAGAAACATATTAAGTTGTTATGGCATAATTTTGACAGAAGCACCATCACTTATTTTACAGACTGATGTCAGTGCCCTAGGTTGGGGTGCTACTGATACCAGATCTAGTTGTGGAGGCAGATGGGATATGCATGAGGCACAGATACTCCAATCACATGGAATTCATTATTTAGAACTGCTAGGAGCGTTTTATGGGCTCAAAGCTTATTGTACCACTAAGCATCACTTACATGTTCAGTTGCAGATTGACAACACTACGGCAGTGGCGTATGTCAATCATATGGGTGGAATCAAGTCAAAATCATGTGATGGATTGGCTAACACTATTTGGCACTGGTGCATAAAAAATAATATTTGGATTTCAGCTGTCTACTTGCCAGGCAGACTCAATATGGCGGCAGACACCAGGCCACGCAAATTCAACGACAACACCGAGTGGATGTTGAATTGTGAAGTATTTGGTGAAATTGTCCTTCGGTATGGGATGCCAGATATCGATTTGTTTGCATCCAGACTTAATCACCAGGTACTGAAGTATGTTTCATGGGAACCAGACCCAGGGGCAATGGCAGTAAATGCATTCTCACTGTACTGGGCTGGAATGTTTTTATATGTTTTTCCACCCTTCTGCCTCATCAGCCGGTGCCTGACTAAGATCAAGCAGGACACTGCTACAGGGGTTCTGGTAGTGCCCGACTGGCCTACACAGCCATGGTTCCCGCTCATTTCAGAAATAACTCATGCACACTATTGTGCTGGTTCCAAAACGTGTAAATTTATTGGTGCACCCTGCGACTGGGGACCCACACCCATTGAATGATCGTGTAAATTTGTTGATTTGCAGATTTTAAAAAGGCCGTACCTGGGCCTGGGACTGTCCAATCAGACTGTGGATACCGTCACATCATCCCGGAGGGATAGCACATATCAGGAAATGGGAGGAATTTTGCTTACATGGGAACATCACTTATCACACGGCCTCCATCCCAGATTTGCTAGAATTCCTATCCCACTTACACTCCAATGAAGGGCTGAGTTACAGTGCCATCAACAGTGCCAGGAGTGCCCTGTCAGCGTACTTGTGCTGAGGGTCAGATTTCCAGCCTTTAGGGTCCCAACCGTTAATATCAAGAATCATGAAGGGTGTGTTTAATTCCAATCCTCCTAGTCCTAGGTACTCTCAAATCTGGGATGTGAGCATGGTACTCACGGTGCTCTATCAATGGGAAACAGCCACATCATTGTCCTTACTAAGGATCACCATCAAATTGGTCATGCTCATGGTGACTACATCAGCGCAAAGGGTTCAGACTCTCAACAAACTGCATCTGGACAGGATAGTGTCATCACAAAATAACATTACTTTTCACATCTATGACTTACTCAAACAGAGCAGACCAGGGGTTTCCGGATAAAAGCTTGTATTGTCAGCTTATCCCGCAGGTTCATGCCTGTGTGTAGTGGAGCATTTGAAGCATTATATTGAAGTTATGAAGAGCCTCAGAGGGTCCGAGGTAGCACTACTTATAAGCCACAAAAAGCCACATAAGCAAGTGTCATCTCAGACCATCTCACAATGGCTGAAGCAAGTCCTGGGATGTGCAGGAGTTAATACTCAAAACTTTAAATCTCATTCCACCAGGGCAGCATCGACGTCAGCGGCGAGGGCAATAGACGTCTCTCTAGACCACATCCTCGCGGCCGCAGGATGGTCAAATGAATCGACTTTTCAGAGGTTCTACAACAAGCAGCTTGTTGAATCCGGGGTGTTCGCCCACTCTGTTAAATTTTGTTTCATAGCTTCTCCCTGGGAGAGCGGAGTTGCTATTGTATATAATTTTTGTTAGTTGTGAATTAAAACATTAACATGTTAATCAGTATCATGAATCAATTTTGTTACTAATTCACTCCTGCTTGCAGTGTGATACGCCTGGATTTAGATTGGCGTGAAATCACAGACCTTTAAAGTCTTCACCGAATCACTTGCGTGACTCCGAAGTAAAATATTAAGATTAAACGAGAACTTACCAGTTTGAAGTTTGATCTTTATTTTATGAGGAGTTACGATGAGCAATTACGTGCCCACCGCTCCCAACCCTCATATCATGAAGCTCATCTGGTAGTTCTAGAGTTATAATCTTACTATAATACTTTGAGTGTTGTTTTCTGTGATTTCACACCGCTGCTTTGAAGATTGACGCGCATGCCGACTGGCGGGGTTCTTCACGTAACCGCTCATCGTAACTCCTCATAAAATAAAGATCAAACTTCAAACTGATAAGTTCTCATTTAATCTTACTATTATACTTGAGTCATATTCAAACCAGCAGAAGTTGGAATACTAGAATGTTGACAATGGCACTTTTCACACAAGTCCATGTATGAATCACATTTCCACACGAGAACAAATAAAGCAGGCCACCTGTGCCCGTTACTGTAAGGAATAGCTGGGAAAGGAAGGAGTGGACATTTTTCAATATCAGCACAGTACAGATACAGAAATGGAACGAGTTGCAAGGTAAGCGATTTTGATTGCAACACAGGAGTTTACCTCTTGGTAATGATTTTGAAACTAGAATTTTTAAAACCCCCCAGGATTTAATGTGCAAAGTTATGATTCGTGAGCAGTAATAAAAAGCACAGCAGTTCCAGGGACCTCATCCTTTACCTGTCAGCAATCCTGTTTATTATTTATTAACTTTTAGAGCAGAACTTCATTTGATTAACCAAAATAACTCAGGATTTCAAAGCAGGTATGAGAGCACAAACAAATTCCCAATAGGTTTTAGCCATGAGCTGAGTGATCATGTGTTTCAACAATAATTCAGAGCAAGTGAAGTGACCAAAGCAGCCGGCTGTTGCTTGAGTTGATGACTCCCTTGTGATAGCCGAGCTTGCCATGTTGGACATGCTTGCGTCTCTGGGACCATAAATTAAGTCTCATTAACATCCTCTTGCAATGCATCCCTTGTTTACAAGACTGGATAGAGACATTCTACAATACTGGACAAATTACCAGAACATTGCTGTTTGATATGAGTACGATGGAAAGTTTCACTATATGTGGTGAAGCCCAGCAGCTCGCTCTCTAAAGGAAAGAAACGTCTCTTTGCTGAGCAAACGTCAGAGGAGACAGCATGTCAGGCAACAGGAGGCAGAGAAACTCGCTCTGTCATGATTGTAGAAATTGTACATTGACGACTGCTTTGGTGTCACCTCCTGCACCCACGCAGAACTGACTGACTTCATCCATTTCACCACCAACTTCCATCCGGCACTCAAATATACTTGGACCATTTCCGACATTTCCCTACCATTCCTTGACCTCACCATCTCTATTGCAGGTGATACACTCCTGACTGACATCCACTACAAACCAACTGACTCCCACAGCTACCTGGACTACTCTTCCTCCCACCCTGCTTCCTGTAAGGACTCCATCCCCTATTCCCAATTCCTCCGTCTACGCCGCATCTGCTCCCAGGATGACGTGTTCCACACCAGGTCATCGCAAATGTCCTCGTTCTTCAGAGAACGGGGTTTCCCCTCCCCCACTATAGATGAGGCTCGCACCAGGGTCTCCTCCATACCCCGCAACACTGCCCTCTCTCCCCATTCCCCCACTCACAACAAGGGCCGAGTCCCCCTGGTCCTCACCTTTCACCCCACCAGCCAGCGCATACAACAGATAGTCCTCCGCCAGTTTCGTCACCTCCAACGTGACCCCTCCACTCGCCACATCTTCCCATCTCCCCCCCTGTCTGCCTTCCGCAAAGACCGCTCCCTCCGCAACTCCCTCGTCAATTCTTCCCTTCCCTCCCGCTCCACTCCTTCCCCGGGCACTTTCCCTTGCAACCGCAAGAGATGCTACACTTGTCCCTTCACCTCCCCCATCCACTCCTTTCAGGGACCCAAGCAGTCATTCCAAGTCCGACAGAGGTTTACCTGCACCTCCTCCAACCTCATCTACTGCATCCGTTGCTCCAGATGCCAGCTGATCTACATCGGTGAGACCAAGCGGAGGCCGGGCGATCGTTTCGCCGAACACCTCCGCTCGGTCCGCAATAACCAACCCGACCTCCCGGTGGCTCAGCACTTCAACTCCCCCTCCCACTGCGTATCCGACCTCTCGGTCCTGGGCCTCTTCCACGGCCAGAGTGATCAACACCGCAAGTTGGAGGAACAGCACCTCATATTCCGCTTGGGGAGTCTGCATCCTCTGGGCTTAAACATTGAATATTCTCAATTCTGTTAACCCAGACTGCCTCCCCCCACCTCTCCCTCAGCCCACTGGCCCTGACATTCCTTCTCCATCTTCCCCCAGTTGCACTAGCTTCTCATTTTCACACCACAAACAGCTTACAATGGCCTGCTTCCTTTATCACCAATACTTTTTTGCATATCTTTCACTCATTGTTCCTTATCTCTCCACATCACTGTTTATATCTCTCATTTCCCTGATCCCTGACCAGTCTGAAGAAGGGTCTCGACCCGAAACGTCGCCTATCTCCTTCGCTCCTTAGATGCTGCTGCACCCGCTGAGTTTCTCCAGCTTTTTGTGTAACCCTCGATTCTCCAGCATCTGCAGTTCCTTCTTTAACAACATGATTGTAGAAATCTTTGCTTCAGCAGCAAGTAAAATGTTTCACTCTTCACATCAAAATCCTTTTTCTACATCCGAACAAAGGTGAAACATTATCATGTGTTAAAGAAGGAACTGCAGATGCTGGAGAATCGAGGGTTACACAAAAAGCTGGAGAAACTCAGCGGGTGCAGCAGCATCTAAGGAGCGAAGGAGATAGGCGACGTTTCGGGTCGAGACCCTTCTTCAGACTGGTCAGGGATCAGGGAAACGAGAGATATAAACAGTGATGTGGAGAGATAAGGAACAATGAGTGAAAGATATGCAAAAAAGTATTGGTGATAAAGGAAGCAGGCCATTGTAAGCTGTTTGTGGTGTGAAGATGAGAAGCTAGTGCGACTGGGGGGGGGGGGGGGGGTGGAGAAGGAATGTCAGGGCCAGAGGGCTGAGGGAGAGGTGGGGGGGAGGCAGTCTGGGTTAACAGAATTGAGAAAATTCAATGTTTAAGCCCAGAGGATGCAGACTCCCCAAGCGGAATATGAGGTGCTGTTCCTCCAACTTGCGGTGTTGATCACTCTGGCCGTGGAGGAGGCCCAGGACCGAGAGGTCGGATACGGAGTGGGAGGGGGAGTTGAAGTGCTGAGCCACCGGGAGGTCGGGTTGGTTATTGCGGACCGAGCGGAGGTGTTCGGCGAAACGATCGCCCAGCCTCCGCTTCGTCTCACCGATGTAGATCAGCTGGCATCTGGAGCAACGGATGCAGTAGATGAAACATTATCACAGTGCTCTGATGCTATTTGATATGCTTTGTACGATCGATCCCCAATAGGCCTCCAGTACAAATACCCATGCACCCCGTGGAATGTTAATAATCAGGAAAGAGTACAAAAAAGATCTATGAGGATGTTACTGGGACTGAAGAGTTTGATTTATAAGAAGAGGCAGAATAGGTAAAGACTTTTTTGCACTGGAGTGAAGGAGACAGATGGGTGACCTTGTAGAAGTATGTAAAATCATGAAGTCATGAGGTCATAAGGAATAGGAGTAGAATTAGGCCATTTGGTCTATCAAGTCTACTTCGCCATTCAACCATGGCCGATCAATTTCTCCCTCCTAACCACATTCTCCTACCTTTTCCCCATAGCCCATGACACCTGTACTAATCAAGAATCTATCTATCTCTGCCTTAAAACATCTACTGACTTGGCCTCCACAGCCTCTGTGGCAAAGAATTCCACAGATTCATCACCCTCTGACAAAATAAATGTGTCCTCATCTCCCTCCGGAAAGAACATCCTTTATTTCTGAGGCTAAAACCTCTAATCCTAGACTCTCCCATTGGTAAAAATATCCTCTCCACATCCACTCTATCAAAGTCTTTCACTATTCTGTATGTTTCAATGAGGGCCCCCCTCATTCTTCTAAATTCCAGCGAGTACAGGCCCAGTGTCGACAAATGCTCATCATAGGTTAACCTACTCATTCCTGGGATAATTCTTGTAAACCTCCTCTGGACCCTCTCCAGAACCGACACATCCTTCCTCAGATATGGTGCCCAAAATTGCTCACAATATTCCAAATGCGGCCTTACCAGCGCCTTATAGAGTCTCAACATTGCATCCCTGTTTTTGTATACAAGCTCTCCTGAATAAATGCTAGCCTTGAGTTTGCATTTTTTTCTACCGATTCGACTTGCAGATTGACTTTTTGGGAATCCTGCAAAGTCCCTTTCCACCTCCTATTTCTGGATTCTCACCTCATTTAGAAAATAGTCTATGCCTTTATTCCTACAACCAAAATGTTTGACTCCACACTTTGCTCCACTATATTCAATCTGCCACTTCTCTACCTGCTCTCCCAACCTGTCCAAGTCCTTCTGCAGAGTCTCTGCTTTCTCTACACTACGTGCCCCTCCACTATATTTTTATCATCCGCAAACTTTGCCACAAAGCCTTCAATCCCCTCGTCCAAATCATCAACATACAACGTGAAGAGTAGCGGTCCCAGCACTGATCCTTGTGGAACTCCATTAGTCACTGGCAGCCAACCAGGGAAAGCCCCCTTTATTGCCATTCTTTGTCTTCTGCCATCCAGCCAACCTGCTATCCATGCTAGTATCTGCCATTTGATACCGTGCGCTCTCATCTTCCTAAGCAGCCTCACGTGTGGCACCTTATCAAAGGCTTTCTGAAAATCTAAGAAAACATCTACTGACTCACCTTTGTCTGTCCTGTTATTTAATTCTTCAAAGACTTCCAGCACATTTGTCAAGCAATATGTCCCCTTCACAAAGCCATGCTGACTTTGGTCTATTTTATCGTGAACTTCTAAGTACTCCATAACCTCATCCTTTATAATGGACTCTAAAATCTTACCAACCACCAAAGTCAGACTAACCAGCATATTGTTCCCACTATTCTGCATTGTTCCCTTTTTGTGCAGCGGGGTAATATTGGCAATTTTCCAATCATCAGGGACCACTCCCAACGTTATTGATTCCTGAAATAGCACTATCAATGCCTCCACAATCTCTAAAGTCACCTCTTTCAGAAGCCATCCGGCCCAGGTGACTTATCCAGCTTCAGCCCTTTCAGCTTCCCAAGCACCTTCTCCCTGGTTATAGCTACTCCATTACCTTCCACCCCCTGATTCCCTTAAATTTCAGGCGTATTGCTGGTGTCTTCCACTTTGTAGACTGATGCAAAAATGTTATTCAACTTATCTGCCATTACTTTACGATAAAATATGCCGAAATTTGCTTATGTTACTTTGAATCCCTTCATCTACATCATTGATGTATATTGTATATTGTAAATAGCTGTGGTCCCAGAACCGAGCCTTGCGGTACCCCACTCGTCACTGCCTGCCATTCTGAAAGGGACCCGTTAATCCCTACTCTTTGTTTCCTGTCTGCCAACCAATTTTCTATGAATGGCAGTACCCTAGCCCCAGCTCTAATTTTTCCCACGAATCCCCTATATGGGACATCAAATGCTTTTTGAAAGTCCAGGTACACTACATCCACTGGCTCACCCTTGTTCATTTTCATAGTTAGCTCCATCCAGAAGAATAGTCAAGCATGATTTCCCCTTCGTAAATCCATGCTGACTCAGACTGATCCTATTATTGCTATCCAAATGCGCTGCTATTTCATCTTTTATAATTGCCTCCAGCATCTTCCCCACCACCGATGTCAGGCTAACTGGTCTATATTTCCCCGTTTTCTCTCTCCCGCCTTTCTTAAAAAGTGGAATAACATTAGCTACCCTTCAATCCACACGAACTGATCCTGAATCAAGAGAACATTGGAAAATGATCACCATTGCGTCCACGATTTCTAGAGCCACATCCTTAAGTATTCTGGGATGCAGTCCACCAGGCCCTAGGGATTTATGAGCCTTTACTCCCATCAGTCTACCCAACACCATTTCGTGCCAAATATGAATTTCCTTCAGTTCCTCTGTCACCCTAGATCCTCTGGCCATTAGTACATCAGGGAAATTGGTTGTGGCTTCCTTAGTGAAGACGGATCCAAAGTACTTGTTCAACTCGTCTGCCATTTCCTTGTACCCCATAATAAATTCACCTGTTTCAGTCTTCAAGGGTCCAACTTTGGTCTTAACTATTGTTTTCCTCTTCACATACCTAAATAAGCTTTTACTATCCTCCTTTAAATTCTTGGCTAGCTTACCTTCGTACCTCATCTTTTCCCCCATATTGCCTTTTTGTTATCTTCTGCTGCTCTTTAAAATCTCCCAATCCTCTGGCTTCCTGCTCAAATGCATTATATAATACTACTTCTCTTTTATTTTTATACAGTCCTCGACTTCCTTTGTCAGCCACGGTCGCCCCTTACTCCCAATGGAATCTTTCTTCCTCTTTGGAATGAACGGATCCTGCACCTTCTGTCTTATTCCCACAAATACCTGCCATTGTTGTTCCACTGTCCTCCCTGATTGGGTATCTTTCCAGTCAACTTTACCCAGCTCCTCCTGCATGGCTCCATAGTCCTCTTGAGTTCCCTTATCAAATCCGTTCATTACATAACACTAAATCCAAAATTGCCTTTTCCCTGGTAGGTTCCAGTACAAGCTGCTCTAAGAATCCATCACGGAGGCACGCCACAAACTTCCTTTCTTGCGTCAACCTGATTTTCCCAGTCTACCTGCATGTTGAAATCGCCCATGACAACCGTAGCATTGCCTTTAGGACATGTCAATTTTAACTCTTGATTCAACTTGCACCCTATATCTAGCCTACTGTTTGGGGGCCTGTAGATAACTCCCATTGGGGTATTTTTACCCGTACAATTCCTCAGCTCTACCCATACTGACTCTACATCTGATTCTATGTCACCCCTCGCAAGGGACTGAATTTCATTCCTCACCAACAGAGCTACCTCACCCCCTCTGCCCACCTGTCTGTCTTTTCGATAGGACGTATATCTTTGAATATTTAGTTCCCAGCCCTAGTCCTCTTGCAGCCATATCTCTGTAATTTCGGCAACATCATACTTGCCAATTTCTAACCGAGCCTCAAGCTCATCCACTTTATTTCTTATACTTCGTGCATTCATCTATCTATCTATATCTATCTATCTTATATCTTATCGTATATATTACTAAAAGTCTGATCTTGACCGCTTTTGGCTCGCTGTGCTGCGATTTCCGAGAGAACGCCGCGACCTACGGCCGTCATTTTTGACCACCACGCTCAGAGCTGCCCTCCACCTTCCGGGACTGGAGGATTTTTCCCATCGATGAAAAATCAGAGATATATTAATGTTTTTTAATGTTTTGCCATTTTCTGTTGCCCCTGCTGGTGGGAGGGGGGGAGGGACTATAAAACCCGGAAGTGGTGTGCCTCACTCAGTCTCTGCAACATGGAGGAAGCGAGTGGTTCATGTCTCTCTGAATAACACTAAACACATCTACTCAACTGTGAGTGCCTTTAATGTGGTTTGACAATCAAAATATGGTTTCAAGTAGAAATGCACTGCAAATGGCTGTCTTTGGGGTGAGGTGGGAGTGCACTGCAAATGGCTGTCTTTGGGGCGAGGTGGGAGTGCACTGCAAATGGCTGTCTTTGGAGTGAGGTGGGAGTGCACTGCAAATGGCTGTCTTTGGGGTGAAGTGGAACTGCACTGCTAATGGCTGTTTGGGCGGGATTGGGGTGAAGTGAAAATGCACTGCAAATGGCCATTTGGGCGGGGGGGAGGGGGTTGGGGTGAAGTGTAAATGCACTGCAAATGGCTTTGGCTTGAAGTGAAAATGCATTGCTGCAAATGGTGGCTTGGGGGCTTTGGCTTGAAGTGAAAAGGTACTGCTGCAAATGGTGGCTTGGGGGCTTTGGCTTGGAGTGAAAAGGCACTGCTGCAAATGGTGGCTTGAGGGCTTTGGCTTGAAGTGAAAAGGCACTGCTGCAAATGGTGGCTTGGGGGTTTGGCTTGAAGTGAAAAGGCACGACTGCAAATGGTGGCTTGGGTACTTTGGCTAACTTTCTGTTTGCACTGTATATTGATTTTAGATAAAACGCTACCACTTACGGCTGTGATTTTTGGCCATCTTAGTCCCCCTCCGCTCAGCAGGTGTTGAGGATTATTCCCATCAATGAAAAATAAAAGTGTTATTAGTGTTTAAAAAATGTTGAGAATCTCTCTCCTGTCATGAAGGCCACACATTTTCCGGGGGGAAGGGTTATAAAACCTGGAACTGTGGGTGTGGCTCAGTCTCTGCATGCAGTGGGAGGGAGAGGTCACGACTCTCCCATAGGCCACCAATATTGGAATTGGTGGAGAGGTGGAATATTGTGTCGGGGGACCAGCCCTCCCATGTGAACACGGGTCCCACTTATTCTAGTATATTATACATTTAATCTATTAGTCCCCTCACCCTTCACATCGATTCCTATCTCACTTGGCCATACTCTCCTATCCCCTCCTCAGCTATCTGCCCAGTTATTTCTGTTGTCTTTCTTAAGTTTTCTTATATTCTCTTTCCCTTTAAATCTATCCTTATATCTCCAGTTTATCTCCTCCCCCCTCACTATTTAGTTTAAACCCACCCGTGCAGCAGTGGCAAACCTGCTTGCCAGAATGCTGATCCCCCTCCTGTTAAGGTGCAACCCGTCCTTTTTGTACCATTCATCCTTCCCCAAAACAGATCCCAATGATCTATGAATCTAAATCCCTGCTTCCTGCACCAGCCCCTCAGCCACACTTTCAGATCCTCTATCTCACTGTTCCTGTCCTCACCAGCACGAGGAACTGGAAGCAAATCGGAGATAATCACCCCGGAGGTCTTGCTTTTCAGCCTTCTTCCGAGTTCTCTGAAGTCACGCTGCAGAATAGTTTTCCTCTTCTTCCCCACGTCATTTGTGCCAACATGCACTACTACTTCTGGCTGTTCACCTACATTCTTGAGGAGGCCCTGCAATCAGTCCATGACGTCCTGGATCCTGGCACCAGGGAGGCAACACACCATCGTTGACTCCCGCCTGTTGCTGCAGAAACCCCTGTCTGTACCTCTCACAATGGAGTCCCCGACTAGCATGGCTCTGCCAGGCATCTGTCTCTTTGGTTTTTCCTCAGCATCACCTTTTGTCTCGCAGACCTGTTCCCCACTTGTAATGGCAGTGTCTTCTGTCCCGACAGCTTCCATCAGGGTGAACCTGTTTTCAAGAGGTACATCCCCCTGGGTCTTCTGTACTGCAAGCGTCCTTCCCTTCCATATGGTCACCCCCCTTCGCTCTTTGGGCATCTTTGGTGTAACGATCTCATTGTAGGTCTTGTCCTGGAAACTCTTGTTTTCCCAGATGATCCTGAGTTCAAATCCCAGCCCAGGAGCAGTGGAATTCAGTTCATTACTTGATTAGTACGGGTGTCAGACGTTATGTGGAGAAAGCAGGAGAATGGGGTTCGGAGGGAGAGATAGATAAGCCATGATTGACGGAGTAGAATTTATAGGCCGAATGGCCTAATTCTGGTCCTATCGCATGAAATTATGAACTGCTACAAAGGTCTAACCTGGCAAGATATCTCAGCAGATGTTATTCACTCCAATGATACTGGTATACAGCACAGGAACTGGCTCTTCACCCAACTTGTACATGCCAACTATGATGCCCCATGTAAGCTAGCCCTATTTTACCATATTTGGCACATAGCCATCTATCTTTTTCATATACATGCACCTGTCCAAGAGTCTTTTAAGTAATGTTATAATATCTGCCTCGACCACCTCCTCTGCCAGTTCAATCCAGATACCCATCTATGTGAAAATGTTCCTACTCGGGTTCCTGTTAAATCTTGTCCCTTTCACATTAAAACTCTTTCCTCTGATTCTTGATTCTCTCATCCTGTCTAAAAGACTCTGCACATTTACCCTATGTATTTCCCTCATGATTTTATACAACTTTATAGGATCAACCCTCAGCCTCCAGCTCTTCAAGGAATAAAGTTCTAGCCCGCACAAAAATTTCCTGCAGCTCAGGCCCTTGAGTCCTAGCAACATCCTTGTAAATCTTTCCGGTTTAATTTATTAAAGACCTAGAATTTGTATATTTAATACATTTTAAATTTGTAAGGTCTGTAATCTTCCACCCACATCACTGTACTTTGCAAATGTCTCCCTAATGACTGCTGCTCATTTTGTTCCCAAAGCATCATCTTTCTTCCAAATCGAGAGCCCAGTTACCAGATGCAACTCAAAGTGGTTCTTCTTAGACTTGGAGTATCTATGTTTTGTGCTCCCAGCTTTGTTCTTCCTAATGGACAAGAATAATAAATGCTGAAAGTGAAGTATTTTCAGACAGAGCTCAAGCAAGGATTTGGATGTGTGGAGACAAAGATAAACTGTATACTCTTGGAATTTAAAAAAGAACACGAGAACAAAGAGAGGCAAACCCAAACTCCATGATAGAAGTATCTTACATTGTGGTTGATGTATATACAATTATGAGAAGCTTAGACACGGTAGAAAAAACCCTTTTTCCCTGATTGGAAATGTCAAAAACTAAAGGGCATAGCTTTACGGTGAGAGGGGCAAAGTTTAATGCAGTGAGTTATTTACACAAAGAGTGGTGGGTGCCTGGAATGTACAACCAGGGGCAGTGGAGGTTGACACGATAGTTGTGTTTACGAGGCTTTTAGATCAGCACATGGATATTCTGGGAATGGAGGGATGTGGATCACATACAGGCAAAGGAGATCAGTTTAACTCTGCATCCTGTTCAACATGGACATTGTGAGCAGAAGGGTCTGTTCATGGACTGTACTGTTTTATATTCTATGTTAAACCCCTTTATTTTTTATTTTTTTATTGAATAATTTTTATTAGAAGTGTAAGTACAGGTGTAAGTACAAATATAAGTACATATAAAAACAACGTTCTTGATAAAGAGATAGGTAATAATTACCATGTTTTCTTATATATACTTCTAAACATTTTATTGTAGTTTTTTTTTAGTGAAAAGTAGGAAAGTGTGAAAAATGGTTAACATAAAAATAGTTATAAAATAACCAAAAGAGAAAAGTAAATAAAATAACAGTGGTATATTATACAAACAGTATTTATATAATAATATATCCGTGATCAATAATGTATTATTCTTCGCTCAATCCTTCGTTCAGGTCTCGATCAGGTCCACAAACCGAGTCATATTGGTCCCTTAAGATATTCAAGGAATGGAGACCAAATCAGATTAAATTGGTCTAACTTGCCTAAAAGTGCAAGTCTTGTTCTTTCCAAGTGTAAAGTCTCAGCCATTCCTGAAATCCACAATTTGATTGTAGGGGGTATGGGGCCTTTCCAAAATTGTAAAATTAATTTTTTACCAATTATTAAACTATAATCTATGAAAGTTCTTTGTGCTGTCGTGAGTAATTGATCCCTTTCTAATATTCCCAATATTATTAATTTTGAGTCTGGAACTAGATTCTTATTTACAACATTCGAGATTACCTTAAATATTTCCAACCAAAAATTCGTAATTTTTATACAAGTTGTAAAAGAATGTGTTAAATTAGCTTCTGGGTATTGGCATTTGTCACATATAGGAGATACATTAGAAAACATTCTATGTAATTTAGATTTTGAAAAATGCAATCTATGTAAAACTTTGAATTGTATCAGAGAGTGTCTAGAATTTAATGAACAATTATGTATATATCGTAAACTTTCATCCCAGATATCGGGTTCGATTGTTTCACCTATTTCATTTTCCCATAGTTGTCTGTACTTTCCCGTATTGGGTATATCATTTTCTAATAAAATATTATAAATGTATGATATTAATTTTTCAGTATTTGGGTGTTTATTTAAGCATTCATCTAGAATTCCCGTCTTTCTCTTTTTATATTCCTGTGCAGTTGTTTTAATGTAGTCAGTTATTTGTAGATAAACCCCTTTATAAACAGAAAATCTCACTTGGGGGAGTACACAGATGCCCAAAGGAGCAATTGTGTTTGATAAATTTATGTTAAAGGTAAAAATAAGTTGTGGAGTGAGACACTAATATGGAACTTGAATGTAAATTCACTATTATCTAACTGAATGGTTAGATCTGAAGGGGCTCAAGCAGCTGAAGAATTTACTCCTGTTCCGACATTCCCCAGAAGTCACATGCACCCGGGATATAACATCCCTAATAAATCTGACTCGGTAGAAAGAGTATGTCCATTGTTTTATTCAGTAGAGTACATGTCTAATGCACTGTCCTGATGTGCAGTCGGGCCAGTTCCAAATGTGTTTGCAATGGATCCAAATGTTGACCGTGTTATGGAGGAGTAATCGCAGTATGATTTGGAGATATCGCCAGCATTTCACAAATTCAAGTTCAAAAGCCAGTTGTTTCATGTCCAATTGTCTATCTAATTAATCATGTCTGCCTACATTATATATCATTTTATGATAGAATTTTACATGTGGAATAGCTGTAAAATTAAATTATAGGCAGTCATCTGATTGTTTCATCAATCATCTCTTTTGATGAAACACCAGGAATAAATTATGCAAATCAGCTCAATGTCCACTCAGTATGGTTACAAATTAATCAGAACTATTGCAAATATACCAGTGTTAAAAGTAACAGTCTGAGATATGTCCCTTGTCTTGCAAGGTTACCAAATGTTTGATGACTTTGCCTTCAAATGTAATAAAATTGAACAAGAGTAAAGTAAACTTGATGCAGAATTTATTTGAAAAGTTTTGGTGACACCCTTCTTCAGATGCAATATGGATAGGTGACGTTTCGGGTCAAGACCCTTCTTCAGTCATATCAAAAATGTCACCTCTCCATGTGATGGTGACTGACCCACTGAGTTTAAATTTTGTTTTAGTTTTAGAGATATAGCGTGGAAACAGGCCATTCGGCCCAACAAGTTCACACCAACTATCAATCACCTGTACGCTAGTTCTATCCTGCACATTAAGGACAATTTATAGGCCAATTAACATACAAACCTGCACTTCTTTGGGATGCGTGAGCAAACTTGAGCACCCACAGAAAACCCACCTGATCTCAGGGAGAAACTCTGTACAAACTGCAAACAAACAGCATCCGTAGTTAGGATCAAACCCGGGTCTCTGGCATTGTAAGGCAGCAATTCTTCCGCTGCCTTACTGTGCCACCCCTCGATGAAGTCCTTCATGGTAGACCGAGCCAGAAGATTAAGATGCATGGAATCCATAATGATTTGGATTGTGAACTGGATATGGATTAAGACCGCTTATTTCATCCTGCCAGTGCTGAGCTATGCAAAATACAATGTTTACAGTGCACTCTGAGCCTTGCATATGCTTAATAATTTCCATATGAGATTCAGGAGTATCTCAGTGTCGATTTTGTGTATGGGCCTGAAGGTCCCCTGATCCAGCACAGGCCTAGAACTTGCAATATGCCAACATAGACTTGCTAGATTGTTGTTGCATTGTGCAGCAGCAACAGTTGAGGGTCTTCTATTCCAAAGCCCATTGTGTCCAGGGCCTCAGGTGGTGCCGGATCTGGTTTATGCTTTGTTCATTACTTAAATGCATCATCCAGGACTAAGGTCAAGTAAGAGGAGGAGGATATGCTAATGGTTGAAGTATGGGGGCATATTGGAGCTTCCATCAAGGTATTGGATGGTTGGATCTTAGAGCTTTGGAAGATGAGGACAAAAGGGCAATTGGAAGGTGGAGGATTGGTGATTTAGTAGACCAATGGTATACCTTGTGCATTTTAGTATCATGGTAAGGGACACAAAAGCATGGAAAGCAAGTATGATGTCAGAGCTCAGTGGGGTTCCATAAGTTATCCAGAGTGTGATTAGTGCTGGCTGCTTCAGAGACAATGTAGACAATTTTACCCAACATTGGTTTAAGACTACTATTGCACAGTGATGACATCACAATATATCTCTGACACTGCAAGTGATCAACAAACATGATCCAAGCAGGTTTTCAGAAGGATATGAAATGGCCTGGAAGTGGTCTGTATTGCATCTCACATCATCCAATGCACTTGGACTCACATCTCACTAAAGAAAGCAGCACCATCAAGCACCTTTCTAAGACACAGTTCATCATGCACAGTTAGTTACAGTGAAGGAAATGAATTTCCAGTTGTAGTTCCCACCTCTGAGAAAACCAGCCCTCTTAAATGTGCATTTGCAAGCAGCACTTGGACAATGTGCTAGCTTCAGCTATAATTAGTCACGATACATGTCATGCCTTAAAAACTCTCAAGCTCTAATTCTCAGAGGTTTTACATGAATAATAAGTGTGAAGTGTAAGAGAATTGCTAGCGCACATGGAATAATATTCCCAGTGTGAGGTTAGTCCTTCAATACAAGAGAATTGAAACATAGAGGAAAATAATTAAGCCAACATCCTCCCTTGACATTTGGGAACACCTTCACTGTGACTTTTGATCCTGCTGCAAGAGCATAAGCTGTTTGTATACTCCACAGCTAATTATCTCAACACACTTTTATAGTGGACAGTGGTGCTTGGGTTTACTTTGAGTAGTTTACACTTGGCACAGAATCTAGATGTTGACTTTTAACAGGTAAATGCTTTGTTTGCTCAGAATAGATGTTCTACTAATTGAAAACACTGGTTTGTTTTTTTTTTGCTCAGCACCAAATGGGGCAATGATCATTGATGATCATGAATAAACCATTTGCGAGAATATTCAGCTCTGTCGAATCAATTTAATAATTTCCAACTTAATTTGTTACGTGTAGGGGGATTCATGGGTGTTAGGAACGGTCAAGTTGAGCAAGCAATCAGATGGAATGCTGCACACAGCAGAACTCCCGGAGATGAAATGTCACAAATTTGATTTTAAATTTTAAACATTTTGCAGAAAATGAAATATAGATTGGGATGTACTCATGGGATTAAGATAGAAATGGAATTATCAGGTAAAAACTGAAAACAAAATATTATTTTAATAACCATAGAATTTATTACCTTTTATTCTGCAAATATGACTGCCTTGTTTAAAATTAATTATACAGAGTCGGAGAGCTTTCGTTATCAGAAAATATGCCCTTGCTTGTTGCATGAAAACTCATTACATTTCCTCAGGGTGATAGAGTCATACAGCATGGAAACTGGCCTTTTGGCCCAACTACCCCATGCCAACCAAGATGACCCATCTACACTAGTCCCACCTGCCTGCATTTGGCGTGTATCATTCCAAACATTTCCTGTGCATGTACCTGTCCAAATGCCTTTTAAATGTTGTGATAGTACCTGCCTCAACTACCTCCTCCAGTAGCTAGTTCCATATACTGACCACCCTTTGTGTGAAAATGTCGCCCCTCAGGTTCTTATTAAAGCTTTCCCCTCTCACGTTAACCTCATGTCTTCTGGTCCTTGATTCCCCTATTCTGGGTAAAAAACTCTGTGCATTTGCTCTATCTATTCACCTCATGATCTTTTACACCTCTATAACATCATTCCTCATTCTCCTGCACTCCTAGGAATAAAGTTCTAGCCTGCTCAACCTCTCCCTATAGTTCAGACCCTTGAGTCCTGGCAACATCCTCATAAATCCTGGCAATATCTCTATTTCATGGTTCAGAGATCATCATTCAATCTGGTTGCTGGAAGAGTTTTGTTAAGGATCCACTGCGATAGGGCGATATAACAAATTAGACAATAGGTGCAGGAGTAGGCCATTCAGCCCTTCAAGCCAGCACCTTCATTCTTCCCATCAAATATCAGGCTCTTGAACCACACTCACAGCCCTAACCACAACACTACCTTAGTAAGGAACCAGTATGGATTTTATTTAGGTTCCACCATGTACTTTGGTTTGTACTATTATGGTTTGGATAATCAATATTACCAATAATTTATTGCATTATTGGTTATTGTATATTTATTTATTGTGTTGTTGCATCAAAGAGCTCCTAAATTTGCAGAAAGTAAGAATTTAATTGTTCTGTTCCTATATGCACTTGACTCTTGAAGTTCCAAGGCTCAGTTGACTTTGAGGTGAAATCTGGATCACTAATGGTGTACAAAGGTACAGCCTGAGGTGTTGTGGTGAACTCACCTCATTGTAATTAAAACTATGATCTCGGTAGGATCTCTGAAAGTCCATGAAATAAACGATTGCAAGTGGTTCATGCAAAGGAAGTCTGCCTTTGATCGATGGGTTACAATCTTTGGTTACATATCAGAACCCTCTCCACCCCCAGCCTAAAGGTGGAAGTAAAGACAGAGGCTTGCATTGTCATGGTAACAGGCCTAGCTCAGCAGATATAAACCAGAGAAGCAGTAACAAACACAGCAATGACATAACTTTCGAAGGGCCACAGGCATCAGAGAGGTTTTAATTTTCCTTTTTGCATTACCCGGAATTAAACTTAAATTGTATTACATCCAAGAAGTTAATTCCATTACAATTTCATTAATGTGTGCTGAATGCAAATTGTGGTTGGTTTTAATATGAAAGAGAGAGGTTAAGTGAGTTAAGTTGCTTTTGCTTACTGTACATGCTTGTTAAAAGCTTGTTAAGATTTTTGAAGTTTTTTTTTTGGATTGAAGAGAAATCCTGATGCCAGCAGTCTTTACATACAGCACTTTCGCATTATAAGCATTATCTACTAATATAATGTATATTAGTCCATGATCAGCAACCCATTTGTAAAGGGGGACACATGCCTGTTTTTTCCTTGGCAGTCTCTGGTTCACGATTTGTATCCTTAGGCAAACAACTCTCACAGAATAGTCCCTGGTTATAGTGGAACTGTTGATGTAGACATGGACTGCTGGTGTGGGTGGTATGTTTCCAAGTGAAGATTTGCATGAGGAGCCCAAATGTTGTTCTCGTTATCAGCACCATTGAGTGTCCATGGGCACCTGAACTGGGGGCTACGGGTGAGGGAAGAGCTATCTATTTGCAATTTGTAAAAGCCAAGGTTAAATCCAGAGTTTTGCAGGATCGCTTAAAATCTGTAAGTAAAGAAACAAGCAATACTGATTTGGTGGGCGTACATTATGCGAGTGTGAGCTTTTGCCTTAGTGATAGCAAACTGACCCTGAATAAGGTGGCGACTCACCCAAAACACCCTTGGTGGTGAAGATAAGAGCATGCTCTCTCAGTATCTATTCTGCTGATCTTTTAGAGACCATATTCCAACAGTTATTGGTCAAACTGGACTGCTCAACCTGGACGGATCATTCGGGCAATGGTCACAATTCCCTGGAGGCACTGTGAGAGAAGGACGTTGTGTCCAAGTCATTCGGCAGATGCCACATCACCAGAACTCGCCAACAAGCACCAAAACTGCCTGGCTGGCAGTGAGAGGGGCCTCCCTGTCAGTTCCTTTCTGTATGGTTAGAATCTTCCTCCCAATCCACCCCTTCGGACGGCTTTGATGAGGATGAGGCGGACATCCCTTTGTAAACTATACAGTATATTCACAAATAATGTATGGGAAAGGATGCAAGGTGCTGTATTGACTCATCCCCAGCAGCTGCACAACTCTTGACCTATGGGCTGTTCTCAAGGACACACACTGAGATAGACATCAAGATCCTAAACTCAAAACTTGTCAGTCTTCCTGTACAACTGGATGCTCATAAGGGAATACTGCTGACTGACTCATTCCAGGCTGCAGGAACACATGCTAAGGGATGTACTGAAGCTTGATGCAGTATTGCAAAGGCTTTGTTGGAAAGGACTGCAGTCTTGGCTCCTTCTGTCCCTTGCCATCCAGAGGCTAAGTCTACTGTAGAAGCTTCTCATACACTTGAAGTTTGTACCATCCCATGCAGCCACTCAAATGTCAATCTTGCCATGTTCTCAAAAGGTAAAGACTCTACCAATGTATAGGTATATAACCAATAACAATGTAAATATATTGACTGAACAATATTACAAATGTAAATAGAGTCATGTACTGCAATTTTTGTACCTGCATATATTTCTTTGTGAATAAAGTTGATTTGAAATAATAAAAACTTTTCAGCTGTCTTACTATTATTTTATTGCTACAGGCTTCATAATTGTTTAGCACGATTTAAGTTTTTGGCCTTCAGTTAAACAAATGAATTTAAACCAGATTCTATGTGACAAATATATATATATACAAGATAATGCAGATGCTTGGATTTTGAGCAACAAATAAATGCTGGAGGAGATCAGTGGATCATGCAGCATCAGTGGAGGGAAATTGACAAATGATATTTTGGGCTGAAACCCTTCTTCAGACTGACCCAACACATCAGTGTGAAGAATCTGTATTTCTCTCAACAGATGATGCCTGCTCCAGCACTTTGCTTTTTGCTCAAATACACAAGAGAGATACGGGGCTGAAATTGGATGAACTCTGAAAATAGGCATGAGGGTTATGGCATTCACAATGCGATTGTTGTGTTGCAGACAACACATTATATTGAGCTGTCTAATCACACGGCATAGTCTTCCTCCATCAACAATTCATGAGGTATTCATGGAATTGTCTTGGGTATTCATCTGCCTATTTTCAGACAGTCCATTTTTTCAAAGCTTTTGCTTGCCACAAATGGAAAATCCTTATCTGCTACTCTCATTGTGAAGATCATATTCAGCTCCTGAATTCTCATATGGTAAATTTGACAATGCGTCTGCAGTAGCCTCTAATCCAGGTAGCGTTATGGTAAGTCTCTACTGCACCCTCTCACTCTCTACAAAGCCTCCATATGCTTCATGTAATGGAACAGCCAGAACTGCATACAATACTGTAAACTCTTCTTATAACGGACCGGGGGGGGGGGGGGTGGGGGTGGGGGGGGGGGGGGATGGGATGGTGGTGTCCATTATTGCCAATTGCTATAACCGAGTAAAGGATTATCATTGTAGAAGGAGTAGAAACAAAGAACCACAGATGGTTAATATGCAAAATGACACAAGTACTGCAGTAACTCAGCAGGCTTAGCAGCACCTCTAGAGAACATGGGTAGGTGACATCTTGGGTCCAAATCCTTCTTCAGACTCTCAGTCTGGAACTGGACCTGGAATCCATGTGAGTTGATGGCCTGGGGATGGGCAGGAATTGGCACAGTCATTGGTCACAGCCAGAGTGTAGGTGAGGGTTGGTGGTGACGATGGTGATGGCAGAGGCAGTGGTGGCATTGGCGCTGTAGGCTTGGTGGTGTTGGCAGTGTTGGTGTTGGCAGCAGTGGTGGCAGTGATGGTAGCAGTTATGGTGCCAACATAGACTGCGGCGGTGTTGATGGTGGCAGTTGGTCAGCGGTGGTGGGGTTGGCGACGGTGGTGGTGATGGTGGCAGTTGGGGCGACGGCATTGGTGGTCCGCTATATCCGAAATCCATTATAAAGAGGTCTGTCATAATAAGGGTTTACTATACTCTAAACACAGCTTTACCAAAGTTGTATGAAACTGCGACATGACTTCCTGACTCATACTTAATCCCATGACCAACAAAGGTAAGCATACCATATGCCTACTTTATCACTCTATCTACATGTGTTGCCACTTTCATAGGAGCTAAGAACTTGGGCCTCGTGATCCCTCTGTACGTTTATGATATTAAGGATCTTTCCATAAACTGTATATTTTTCCCTTATATTCAACTTGCCAAAGGGCAACACTGCACATTAACTTGGATCTCGTCTGCTCATATCTGTAATTAATCTGTATTATTCATCGTGCGATGGCAGCCTCGCTAAGAGTCTGTCTATACTTTTGTCTTTTTTTGGTTATTTTTAGTGTGTTTTAAAAGTTTGCGTTAATGTTCTCTGTTTTTTTAATGTGGGCGGAGGGGGTCAGGGGAAACTTTTTTTTCAATCTCTTACCTTGCTGGAGAAGCGATTGTTTTCCGGGTCATATCTCCGTATCTCCGGTCGCTCTGCGGCCTAACATCGTGGAGCTGGAGGCCTTGCTCGGGACTGACCATGAGCCCAACCGTGGAGCGTGGACTTGCCTAGGATCGATGCTCCAACGGACTTTATCATCGCGGAGCTTGCAGTCTCAGGAATCATCCGGAGTCGATCCTCTGGCGAGGGGAACTGAGATTTGCCCTGATGCAGGTGCTTGATCACCCCGAATGGGTGCTTGGGCCCAAACGGCGCCGGCACCGGGAGTCATGATCTTCCCATCAATGGAAGGCTTGAGGCTACAGACCACGGGAGAACAAAGACAAGAAGAGATTTAAATTTTTTTCACCTTCCATCACAGTGAGGAATGTGAAGGAGTCACTGTGGTGGATGTTTATGTTAAAATGTGTTTTGTGTGCCTTTTATTAGTATTAATGTATGACAAATCAAATTCCTCGTATGTTGCAAAACATACTTGGCTAATGAGTATGCTTATCCTTTGACAGCCTTTTTCATTGTTCACATGTCCACCAATTTTCATGTAATCTCCAAATTTAGCAATCCATTTATATTTACATTAATGTCCAAGTTATTTATTAATATCATAAGCAATAAAGTACCTTGGACGAATCTCTGTAGAATCCCACTGGTTCCAGATCTCCAGCCAGAACACTGCCCTTCCGTCACAACCCATTTCTTCCATGAGTAATTCAGTTCTTAATCCAAATCACCTTGGATCTCATGCATCTTAGTCTTCTAGAGCTGTCTACCATGTGGGGGTTGTGTGGGAACTATCTACCATATGGGGAATTGCTGTCTTACAGCGCTATAGACCCTGGTTTGATCGTGACTACAGGTGCTTGTCCGCACGGAGTTTGTATGTTCTCCCTGTGACCGCGTATGTGCTCTGGATTCCTCCCATATTCCAAAGCCGTGCAGGTTTGAAGGCTAATTGGCTTCCATAAATTGTCCCTGGTCTGCAGGGATTGCACAGACTCAGTGGATCATTGGGTCTGTAGCCACACTGTTACTCTAAACTAAACTAAACGCTTTATGCTTTTAGTAAAATCCATGTACTGTAGACAACATCCACTACTTTAACACTATTGATTAAATCATCTTTGTCACCTCCTCAGAAAACTCAATCAAGTTAGCAAGATGTGGACTGCTGTGGACAAAGGTATGCTGACTATCCCACGTTCTTCTGAATGCAAGTAAATTCTATCCCGTAGAATCCTCTCAAATAGTTTCCCTTCTGCTGGCATGAGACTCATCAGCCTATCATTTCCTGAATTATCCCTACTTCCCCTTTTAATAGGAGACCCACAGCTACATTGGCTCCTCTCCAGTCCTCCGAAACCTCACCTGTGGCTAGAGAAAATACACAAATTTCATCAAGGCCTTTACAATCCACTCCCTTGCCTCTCTCAATAACCCGGATGGACCCCATCAGAACTTAAAGATTTATTCACCTTAATGCATTTCTTTTCAACTGAACCAACACCACCTTTTTCTTGATTTCAAACTGTCCTCATGTTTTAGTATACCCCGCATTGATCTCAATATCTTCCATTTCCTCATATTGATGTATATAGATGCAAACTGTTTGTTTAGGTCCTCTCCTAAATCTTCTGACCAATCGTAAATATCCCTCCTTTATCTCTTGTTTTTGATGTATGTATAAAAACCCTTGAGGATTAAAAGAAATCAGATGTCAATTATATGTTGTGGTCCTTTTTCATCCTAATTGCTTGCTTGATTTTTTTCTTACTTTTGGCTTTTACATCAACTTACTTGTATAGACCTTGATGTCCCTTGTAAAATCTTCAAAGTGTTTTCACACCATAAGGTACTAAAAACCTTTATTGTTAATTGTCAAATATTTCTGACTTGCCTTGACAGATTTGACAACACATATGCATGATATAAATATGTTCCTGGCATATCTTGATCAGCCATGTAAGTGGGTCGAGGAGTGGCAAATTGAGTTTAACTCAGATAGCTGCAGGATGATGCATTTTGGGATGTCAAACAATGACAGGACGTTTGCAGTGAACGTCAGACCCTGGGGAGTCAAATGGTTTAACCTGCCTTTTAGGAGCAACTGTAGGTACTTTGGCCAGTCATACTGGATTATCTTGTACAGGAAGGAACTGCAGATGCTGGTTTAAACTGAAGATAGACACAAAAAGCTGTGTCGGGTCAGACAGCATCTCTGGAGAAAAGGAATAGGAGACCCACAGTCAGAGGTAGGGTCTCGACCCAAAACGTCGCCTATTCCTTTCCTCCAGAGATGCTGTCTGACCTGCTGAGTTATTCCATCTTTTTGTGACTACATACTGGATTATCTTTACTGGATTTCTATTCCATTACAATTTCTCACTCTCCCTGTTCCTACTTCCTAGTTCCTCAACTTGAGATAATTTGAAGTTTTCAGTAGTTTAATTTTATTCCTGGCTAGATCTGGGTATGGACATGGGCATTAGCACCTGTAAAGGGCCTGTTCCACTTATGCGACTTTTTAGGTGAGTGCAGGAGACCCTGCGCTCACTTCATGGTCGCCACATGTTCGCCGTTGGTCTCTGGTGACTCTCATTCATGGTCGCGAGGAGTTCCCGCATTCTGGGAACTAGTCGCGGCCTCAGTATGGTTCCCGCAAATTTTTCAACATGTTGAAAAATTTTCTGCAATCAAACATTGGTCGCCATGGAGAAAATTGATAACCCTGTAGTTGTTGGTGCAGTTGTAGTGGGGTCGCCATGTAGTTATGGGTAGTCGAGGTGGTCGTAGGTAGTTTTAGTTAATCACCTTTGCTGACCGGTCATTTTCATTGGCTCATTGGGGGAAAAAAACTTAAGCATGAGTTTTCAGAACCAAGGATAACCAACCGGTAATGTTAAATGCCCGCCAAACTTCACAGCTGTGCATCTCTGGCTTATTAAAAGTTGTCTGGCTTCTTAAAAGTGTCTCCACACACTCTCCCCCCTTCTACCCCCTTCCCGTTCTACCCCCTTCTCCCTCCCCCACTCACCCCTATTTTAAAGGACTTACCGTACATTGTGCTAGCCGTCTTAACCTTCAGTTCATCGCGGTGTGTGTTTGTATCGCCTTGGCTTTGCACTGTGTGAATTTCAGACAGCACTCCCCCGCTTTCCCTGGCCCCCGCCTTTGCGATGTGTTTGTGTGTGTTCCACTGTTCCAGTTCCCGTCGCCGTTCCAGTTCCTGGTTTTTCAGGCGAGTGCCGCAAACTTGACAGTCGCCGGCAGTCCGCTGAAAAATCGCCTAATTGGGACAGGCCCTTTACACTCACGTCAATAGTCTGGAAGATTTTCTGTATACTTTCTCAAAAACAAGTTTAAATGTTGATTTGAAGCCTCCATGCTGAACAACTCTTTCCAGCCTTGCTTAAATTTTACATGCCAATCTTTACCCATCAACATTGGACAATTATTGAAACAGCTACTGTCATTGGTTGTTCCACTAAACATTTCATTGTTCCCCCCACTTCCTTGCCAGTTCTTGCCCACTCCCCCCCCCCCCCCCCTTCCCCCCACTGCTGTCGATCAGATTTCTTCCCTCTACTCCAGCTGTCTGAAGAAGAATCCCGACCCAAAACGTCATTTGCCCATTTCCCTCGACAAAGGCTGCCCGCCCTGCTGAGTTCCTCCAGCACTTTGTTTTTGGTTCATTCGAGGTGCGGGTTGTGCAGGGTGGTCGAACAGCCTGATGGTTGCTTGGAAGAAGTCACTCCACCTGGAGGTCACAGTTCTCTGGCTCCTGTATCTTTTTTCCAATGATAGCAATGTGATGAGAGCATGTCCAGGATGATGTGGATCTTTGATGATATTAGCTGCTTTTTTGTGGCATCACTTCCTGTAGATCCCTTCAATGGTGGGAAGGTCAGTTCCCATGATAGGCCGGGCAATGCCCGCCACTTTCTACAACCTCCTTCGTTCTTGGACATTTGCATTGCTGAAGCATGCCGCGATGCAACCAGTTAGGCACAGATAGAGTGGATGTGGAAAAGATGTTTGCACTGGTGGCCCGGAGGTCACAGCCTCAGAATTAAAGGGTGCTCTTTTAGAAAGGAGATGATGAGGAACTTCTTTAGTCAGAGGGTAGTTAATCTGTGGAACTCATTGCCTCAAAGGGCTGTGAAGTCCAAATCAGTGGCTATTTTCACAGCAGAGATAGACAAATTCCTGATTAAAACGGGTGTCAAGGCTTAAAGGGCCTGTCCCACTAGCGCGCGATTAGACGCGACAAGCGCGACAAATTCGGACGCGGGGGTCGCGTGGGGGTCAGGCGATCCCGGTGCGAGTGAAGGGCCTGTCCCACTAGCGCGCGATTACACGCGCGACGTCCGAAGGAAGGACGTTATTTTTCATCACGTGACGATGCGCATGAGCATGCGCGTTGCACGACGTCGGGCAGTGACGTCATCACGCAACGCCACGCTGAAGACGCACAACGTCAAAACGTCATCACGTTAATCACGTTCTACACGTGATTCTGCGCGACAGGATTTTGCCGCGCGTAATTTTTTGAGCAGTGTCGGTTTTTGGACACTACGCGCGATGTCGACACCAGCTACACACAACTCGACGAGACTCCGGCGATCGCAGTGGGACAGGGTCACGCGAGGCCGGGCGACTAAAGCGACCACCGTAGGTCGCGCTTGTCGCGTCTAATCGCGCGCTAGTGGGACAGGCCCTTAAGGGGAGAAGGCAGGGAAATGGAATTAGGAGGCAGACATCAGCCATGAGTGAATGGCAGAGTAGACTCGATGGGCCAAATGGCCTAATAACGCAATAATAATCTACTCCCATAATGTGAACTTGTGAATTATCCTCCATACCATACACCTGGTGAAGCTCAATAAAGTATTTGGTGATCAAGCAGAAGTGCTTGGCTGCACTGATTTGGATTTGAGTTCTGAAGTTCTGAATGCTGAAGTTACTCAATAGGTCAGGCAGCATCACAGGAGAAAAGGTATAGGTGACGTTTCGGATCAGAACCCTTCTTCAGACAGTCTGAAGCAGTACTCCAGCATGTTGTGTCTCTCTTCAGTTTTGTCCAATAACAGAATCCACTGCCATGTAGAAGCTTACGTTGATGCTTTGGACATTTAACAACATTTTTGTCCTGAATCTGTTCTACTTCATGTCATGTGTTGCTAATGGTGTAAGTATTACATATGTCCAGGTCTCCAGCAATCACTTTGTCTTTATTTCTGCACATAATTCCTCTCCATTGCTGTGAAAGCCTCCATTTTGTGAAAAAAATACTTTACTAGAATCGCTTTTATTTACTACATTGCCATTAGATTAGTGTACTAAGGATATGTGACCTTTTTATCTGATAGTTAAAAAAACAATTGACATGCCTATGATGGTTAACCTAATGGTAAACCTAGAAATCAAAGATTAGAGGGTATAGGTTTAAGGTCAGTGGGAAAGTTTAAAGGAGATGTGTGGGCCACGTTTTTTCATGAAGAGTAGTGGGTGCTTGGAATATGCTGCCAGGGATGGTGGTGAATGTAGAAATTAATTAAGAGGCCTTTATATAGCACGTGGATATCAAGAGAATGGAGAAATATTGTTCTTGTGGAGGCAGTGGGATTCATTTAACTTGGTAACATATTTGGCACATATGTTGTGGGCCAAAGGGCCTGTTCTTGTGCTGTCTAATTTATGTTTTACGTATAATAGCCAGTCTCAGCCACCTGCTTTGGATTCTTGTCTTGGAACTCCAACCATTACCTTCACTCCCTGAACTTAATGCACACATCTTGCATTGGTTGAAATCCAATGCAAATGATCTAGCAGTTAATTTCCAGCTACAAGCCAGAACATGTGGCCATGCACTGAGGGAACGTTGAGGATCCTAGGATTAGATCCAGTTAAATAGTCTGGTGGGAAGACTCACTAAGTACAAATATCAACATTTTTCTCATGCCAAGTATTAGATTTTAGTTCTAGATTGAGATATACAGCATGGAAACCGACCCTTCAGCCCACCGAGTCCACACTGACCAATGATCACTCGTACATTAGTTCCACCCTACACACGAGGGGCAACTTGCAGAAGGCAATAAACTACATGTCCTGCATGTCCTTGAAATGTGGGAGAAAACCAGAGCACCCAAAGAAAACCCACAAGGTGATAGGGAGACTGTATAAACTCCACACAGACAGTGCCCATAATCAGGATTGAACCCAAGCCAAGGCGCTGTGAGGCAGCAGCTCTACCACTGTGCCATTGTGCTTTTTTGTTATGTCCCTGTGGGGGATGGCACTGCATAGACTGCATAGGCAGTATCTCCCCTTCATAATTACTTCCTCTGAAGAGCCGTTCTGCACCACTTGAGAACATTATACTATTGATTGCATGGAAATCTATTTCCATGTAATAAAAAATTCCTGCACAATTTCACGTGCGAAATGTGAGATACATGGTGCAAAAATAAACAGTACTCACAGCCACTACATATTTGTAAGTTGCTCTGTTTTCAATTTCTTTTGAATTATTTGATATCACAGAGAACTTTCAAGTCTCTCAGATGCTTGAAGTTCTCATTATTATTGCTGCTGCACAACTGGAACACTTCTAAGATTGCAAATGTAGAATTCCAGGGATTGAGTTAATAATGATAGCAGGATCTCCACCCTCAAGTTCAACAACCATGCCCTCCGATAAAAATGCCACCTTGCAAACCGACAATTAAGCAGTCTTCACTGATTTAGAAAGCATCTTTATTGGCCCTAAGTTCACTCCAGGTGAACCTCAATTAAGTGGCAGGTGATGGGATGAAAAATGTCACAACTTCTAGTACCAGACACATGGACATGCCTAACTCAAAATTTTAACAGATGTCCTCTATTTCATCTCCATTGGGTTCTCCATTGGCTATTCTTGACACAAAAAGCTGGAGAAACTCAGCGGGTGCAGCAGCATCTAAGGAGCGAAGGAGATAGGCGACGTTTCGGGTCGAGACCCTTCTGTCTGAAGAAGGGTCTCGACCCGAAACGTCGCCTATCTCCTTTGCTCCTTAGATGCTGCTGCACCCGCTGAGTTTCTCCAGCTTTTTGTGTAACCCTTGAGGTCCTATAGTTGGCTTTGAATGAAAGACAGGGTTTACATGTCTGACTTGATCCAATGGAAGTTGAGCACCGGTGTTTTATTCACCCTGCTCTCTTGTTAATATTTAAGTTGCGAGCCTGTTTATATTACTAGACTAAGTGGGACCTGTTGGGTCCCATGTTGACATGGGAGGGCTGGTCCCTCGACGTAATATTCCACATCTCCACCAATTCCAATATTGGTGGCCATTGGGGGGACTTTCTGGAGCGCTGGTATGGGTTCTTGGGGTGGCAGCTCAGTCCCTCAAGCCTGATGCGCTGGCAGCTCACTCACGGCTGGTGGGCTGGCAGTTGACTCATGGCTATTCCTTGAAATTCCATTTCAAGCAGGGTGCAAGACCACCAAATTCAAGTGCAGTTTCATACCACTTCAAGCTGGATCCAAGGCCACCAAATTCAATTGCAGTTTCATACCACTTCAAGCAGGGTGCAAGGCCGCTAAATTTAAGTATAGTTTCATACCATTTCATGCTGGGTGCAACGCCACCACATTCAAATGCAGTTTCATACCATTTCATGCAGGGTGCAAGGCCACCACATTGAAATGCAGTTTCATACCATTTCAAGCAGGGTGAAACCACCATAAAACCACCATAAAACCACACAAAACACCAAACTCACTGTTCAGTAGACATTGTGTTTTCAGTTGATTCACAGCTCAGACAGAATCGTGACCTCTCCCTCCCCTGTCATGCAGAGACTGAGCCACTCCCACACTTCCGGGTTTTATAACCCCTCCCCCTCCCACTGGAAAAGGTTTGGCCTTCATGGCGTGATTGACAGGAGAGAGATTCTCAACATTTTTTCAACACTGATAACAGTTTTATTTTTCATCGATGGGAAGAATCCCCTGCACCTGCTGAGCGGAGGGGGACTGAGTAAGATGGCCAAAAATCACAGCCGTATGTGGTAGCGTTTTATCTAAAATCAATATACAGTGTAAACAGGAAGTTACCCAAAGCAGCCAAACCACCATTTGCAGTAAGTAGTGCCTTTTAACTTCAACCCAAAGCAGCCAACTCACCATTTGCAGTAAGTAGTGCCTTTTAACTCAACCCAAAGTAGCCAAACCACCATTTTCAGTAAGTAGTGCCTTTTAACTTCAACCCAGAGCAGCCACCCCACCATTTGCAGTAAGTAGTGCCTTTTAACTTCAACCCAAAGCAGCCAAACCACCATTGGCAGTAAGTAGAGCCCTTTACTTCAACCCAAAGCACCCAAACCACCATTTGCAGTAGGTAGTGCCTTTTAACTTCAACCCAAAGCAGGCAGACCACCATTTACAGTATGTAGTGCCTTTTTACTTCAGCCAAAGCAGCCAAATGCTATTTGCAGTAAGTAGTGCCTTTTAACTTCAGCCCAAAGCACCCAAACAAACATTTGCAGTAGTGCCTTTTAACTTGAACCCAAACCCCCTAAACAAACATTTGTAGGCAGTGCCTTTTTACTTCAAACCAACCATATTTTCATTATCAAACCACATTAAGGGCACTCACAGTTGAGTAGACATGTATTCAGAGAGACGTGACCCTCTAGCTTCCTCCATCTTGCAGAGACTGAGTGAGGCACACCACTTCCTGGTTTTATAGTCCCTCGCCCTCCCTCCAGCAGGGGCAGTAGAGAAAATGGTGATTTAAAAAAAACATTAATATCTCTCTGAATTTTCATCGATGGGAAAAATGCTCTCGTCCAGGAAGGCGGAGGGGGGCTCTGAGCGAGCTGGCCAAAAATGATGGCCGTAGGTGGCGGCGTTCTCTCGGAAATCACAGCACAGCATGCCAAAAGCGGTCAAGATCAGACTTTTAGTAATATAGATAGAGATAGATAGTAGTAAGCTGTCCTTTTTTGGATGTAGTTTAGTTTAGCTTAGTTTAGAGATACAGAGCAGAAACAGGCCCTACATCCCACCGAGTCCACGCCAACCAGCAATCCCCACACACTTACACTATCCTGCACACACTAAGGACAAATTATAATTTTACCAAGACAATTAGCCAACAAATCTGTACGTCTTTGGAGTGTGGGAGGAAACCGGTGATCCCGGAGAAAACCCACGCAGGTCACAGGGAAAACGTACAAACTCCATACAGACAGCATTAGTAGTCGGGATTGAACACGGGTCTCTGGCGCTGTAAGGCAGCAACTACCACTGCACCGCCGTGCTGCCCCTTTCTTTCTAATCCTTTGATGTCTCAGTGAATTTTCAACTCTGCCCAGTGCTCTCTACATTATTGCTGGCACACTCATGTACTTGTAGGATTGCAACTGTAGAATGTTCCAGGGATTGAGTTTTTTGATGATGGCCAAGAAGATTTGTCTCTCCAAGCTGGGAAAGCCCATCTCTGCTCATGGCTCCTTGTCTGAACGATTCTACCTCGTCATTCAGAAAGTAAAAGATCTCTTTTCCTGCATTCATTATAGAACTAGGGTGGCACAGTGGTGCAGCAGTAGAACTGCTGTCTTCCAGCGCTAATTACCTGGTTTTGATCCTGTATATGGGTGCAGTCTGTACGGAGTTTGTATGTTCTTCTTGTCGTCACATGGGTTTTATTTGGGTGCCCCAGTTTCCTCCAACACTCCAAAGATTTACACATTTGTAGGATAATTGACTTTGGTATAAAATTGTAAATTCTCTCTAGTGGGTATGTTAGTGTTGGAGATTCAATCAGTTTAATCAGCTTGGATCAAATTTGCTCATATATTAAGCCACAGACATTGTGCTGGCAGATATCAAATTTGCAATGTCAACCCAAATTGTAAATATAAGACAAAGTACATATTGACAGTTTTGCCTGACATCTGATTCTAACTTCCAAATTTGTTGCTGTCTACAATTTCTGACAGCTTTTATTGAAAAGATCGTCTAGCTATTGGCCTCATCTTAATGAACATCCTTTGCTTTCTGTGGCATTAAGTAATTTGTTAATGTAGTTTAAATTTCAGAACCCATTTAAGTTTGAAGTGGTTTTCCTGCATTCCCACATAACATGATTTATTCCTGCACATGCCGAACATCGGTGTTATTTAATATTTAAAAATTGCATGTGTTCCTTCCATTAACGGAGGCTTTTGCATATAATCATATACACTAAGGTTTCCAATCTATCCATTGGAGTCTGAACAATCATTTTGTAAAGGGCCTGTCCCATTTACGCGATTTGTTTGGCGACCTGCTGGCACCCGTCATAGTCACAGCAGATCGCTGAAAATTTTCAAAATGTTGAAAATCCAGCGGTGACAAGAAGAAGGTATGACTCATTGGGCAACTACTCATGACCAAAGAGGCATCACCCCACGACATGTCAGTGAGTGGAGCTTCGCAGCCAGGGCTTAGTGGGTCGTAGCCCGGGCCTCACGAGACGGAACCTCACGAATCGGAGGTAGAGCCTCGCAGGTCAACGAAGCTTGTGGCCATTGGTGCCTGGGTCGACGGAGCCCGCGGCTGGGACCTGGGTCGGCAAGGAGGCATCCGGAGAGGACCCGGCATTGATAGTGGAGAGGTCGGTGCGGTGGTCAATGATGGCGCCGACTGACGGACGAGGATGGATCACGTGGAAGTTAGGTCATCGCTGCAGAGGGAAGGACCAAAGGAGGACCCAGAATGGGGGACAGGCATGAGGGAGGGGGTACAGCAAAGGACAATGCAGGACCTGGCGTTGGGGAACCATCATTAGGGAGGGGAGAGGGGGGAAAGCAAAGTGGGAATTCGCGGGTGGGGGGGATTTGTAACTTTGTGAGTGCCCTTTATGGGTAACTATTTGCATAGTTTGGGAATGCAAGCAAATAATTTCACTGAATTGTCGCATGTGACAATAAAGTATTCAATTCAATTCAATTCCTGCTCCTGTCCCTGCTGAACTAACGATACACACCAGAGAGAATTAAGGTTTTCCTGTTGTTTTAGTGTCCATTTAATTCCTCCAATTCATTAAGCTAAGCACAATGCCATTCCCTTGGTGATCCCCATTCTATTGGAACTTTGCCTGTTGATCTATGTTTCTATGATCACAAGCATTAGTTAGATACCCTCCCTGGTGCTTTGTTCCTCCAAGTGGCCAACTCAACTGATCCACTGAGGTCTGAGGTTCCTACCTGCTTTAAGAGGGCATCAATAATACCGGTGCCCAAGAAGAGTAAGGTGACGTGCCTCAATGATTATCGACCGGAGGCAATTCCCTTGCAGGAAGCTGCCTATTCCACCTCTGATAATAGTTCCCGCAGTAGGTGTAAGTAATACCCGGGCCACAGACGTCCACACTGCAATGCAACCTGGTCTAATGGCAGCTCCGAGACGCATACGAAGAATCCAGAAATGGGAAATAACTTCAGAGGAAGATAAGGAGGAGGAGGATCTTAAAGCTTAGATAGACATGCTATTTCAAGAGCCGACTTCCTCGGATTGGTTGGAGAGGGTAGAGAGCTGTTAGATCTGATCAGTGCTACAACTGGGGGGGAATTAGGACATTGGAGCCTATTGTATCCTGTGAGGGAATAGCGAGATGGAAGGGGGCAAAGAAGAGGGCAACGGGGTTTCAGAAATCAGTGGATGCCGAGAGGTTACCGGGACACTTGGGGCCCCGAGGGTAGAGGAAGAGGACACTGGTCAGGAGATCGGGTGGCAGGGACATTCTGGCAACCAAACCCATTCCGCTAACCCTGACCTGCCAGCTAATACAACATATGAAGTCTGAAGGCATCCTCACATGGCCCAAATATAACAATAAAAACCAGAAAGAATCCTACGAGGAGAGACACAAAGAATATAATTGGGATCGAGAAACCTCACTAAAAGGAAGGACTACGAAAAGTGAAACATAGTAACTGGTGGCAATGCGAATGGGAACGAATGGGAATGAAGGAGAACTGAAATGGCACTAGGGAGCAAAGATACTAGAGGAGCTCCTCTTGTATCTTTGCTAGGGAGAGAAGAAACAAACTTATTATGCAGGAGGTACCGGAGTGGGGAAAGGAGCTATTGTACTAACTTGTTACTAAGTTTGTGCCTGCAGGACAGTATAATCGACAACATACTATCTCGGGAGTGAGGTAAAGAATATACAGACCCCTTGAGAACTGGCAGAAGACAGCTCAGGTAATGTAGCTCTCCAGAAACAGGAACCAACAAGAAGAAGAAATTATACTGTTCTGTCCCTTTAAAGGACAGGACAGTATAATTTAAAGGCCTGTCCCACTTTCACAACCTAATTCACAACCTTTTTTACTCGTGGACATTTTTCATCAGGCTAGAAAAACGCCCCGACCTACTTGATGCCACAAGTACCTACGACTAGCATCACAACCTACCTATGACCTACCTACGACCTCCTACAACCATGCTGCAAGTATGAGTCAAGTGCAAACTCGGCAGAGGTCGTGAGTTAGGTCGTGAAAGTGGGACAGACCCCAAGGATAGATCTGGGAAGGCCAACACATAGAGAATATTGTTCCTCAGTATCCCTTCTCCTTTGAAACTGCCATCAAGGAAGAAGAAATAGATACCTACCCTAGTGCTCAACTTTAACATCATCTAGGTTTTGACACCAGTGAAGGAAAGGAGAGTAATTGGGACGAGCTCCACTTTAAAGAACTGAATTTGAATTTGAAAATGAAAATTCCTCTGTGGTTTCGGGCAAAACACCTACTTTGTGTCTAAATTATGATTATTAGAAATAAATTGATCAAAATTTGAATTTGATCTCTAAATTGTATGGTAATGAATTGGAGGGACTTTAAAGTTTCAGATTTGGAACTGACTTGTGAGATTTGGCTTAGGAATATTTGGTGTTTGATTATTAATTTATATTGTTAATGTCTCATCCCCAGGCAGACAGCCAAAGATGGGAAAGATGATTCAGAGAACATCAGGAAGAATGGAACTTGGGAAGATCTGGTAACATGGAAATTATTCAGGGAACATGAGAGTTGGAATTGGGAATGGTCAAAAGAGGAACTGTGAACAGCCAGACTTCTCTTTAAGAGACCATCTAGAAAGTACTCAGTGGTTAGGAAACAAGTGTAAGAGAGAACCCCTATGGACTGAGAGCCGAGTCAACGTACTAAGGAAGAAATACTGGAGGAGAAGTCTATTGAATTAGAAGGAGAAACTTAAATGGATGTGAAGATATCAGAGTCCATTTTATTTGACTCATGGATCTAAATTGTTTAACCCTTGATAGTAAATCAACTTCTATTATCAAGGTGGAAAGAAATTGTCCCTAGAATAGTAAGATTAAACGAGAACTTACCTGTTTGAAGTTTGATCTTTATTTTATGAGGAGTTACGATGAGTGATTACGTGAAGAAGCCCCGCCAGGCACATGCTCGGCATACTTCAAAGCAGCGGCGTGAAAAACACAGAACCAATAGCCGGAGTAAGATAGTAAGGCTCACAAAGACTAGAACTACCAGATGATCATTTAGATTATAAGGGTCGGGAGCGGAGGGCACGTAATCCCTCATCGTAACTCCTCATAAAATAAAGATCAAACTTTGAACAGGTAAGTTCTCCTTTAATCTTACTATTTTACTTCGGAGTCACGTGAGTGACTACGTGAAGATTTCAAAGCTCTGTGATTTTCCTGCCGTAGATCATTCCATACGACACACTGCTTCAGTTTACACAGTAGTGAGTAAATAATATATATTGCTTGAAATTATGAAATAAATATTTTAATATTTTAATAATAATAATAAAAAGAAAAGTAATAACCCCTCTATCCCAGGGGAAATAACAACAAATGATATGCAACAAAGCAAACAATTTGAACAGAACCCAACACAGCATATGCAACCCTGGCACTTATGATAAACAGGTTTATCATAAAATCTAGAAAAGTTTCTTCTTTAGACCATCCTGCAGTCTCCAGAATTTGGTCGAGCGGCACGTCCTGCACCTTCGCCGCGGACATTGATACCGCCCTTGTGGAGTGAGATTTAAACACATCAGTGTCTACTCCAGTTAATGCAAACCCTGTTTATCTAGAAATAGTTTGTACTGTCACTTTTTTATATGTTTCTTGGGGGTAATGAACATTGGTGTCTCACAATCTCGGAGACTCTTAATTCAATATATATTAAGTCAGATGCTTAACCACACACAATGTTTAGTTGACAGAGTATGTCTTAAAGATTACATTGTTTCCAGCGTTTCTTGGCTTGCTTTGCTTGCTTAGATCATTGACATAAAATGTTACTTTATCTACAGACAACTGCATACAATCTAACCGCAACATTTGTACTCATTGTGCTAATATTAATGGCATAAGCATAACCACTTTAAATATTAACTTCTGAAAAGACAGTGACGTAATTGGAGTCCATTGCGAAGCAATGTGAGAACTATACTAACATCCCAGATTTCTGTATATCTTTAATTTATTAAAATTCCTCTCATAAATCGGGATATTAACGGATAAGAGCCGATAAATTGTCGTTCTGAAAATTGTCCTAAATAGGAGGACAAAACACTCCGAGCTCCATTCATGGTACTATAACTCAGGTGCAACATAGCAAGGAACTCCAATACATCCGATATGTTTGCAGTATGATAAAATATATCTGACTGTATACAAAAGATTTCCCATTCCTTATATGAAACATATATTGTTTCATTGTGCATCTCTCCAAGCTGCAGTTATGACATCCATGGTCCTATCCGACATTCCATCAGAACCTGCAGATTAACAATTAATACGGCCATGTAATGGATGACTTCTGCTGTTACTGGATGTACCAACAATTACTGAACCTGGGATTTGTCATGAATGTCTGAATCATCATTCTGAGCACCAATGGGAACAATGGCTGTGTAGTAATGGTCCCTAGGTAAGGGACATATCAGATATTAACTGATAAGAACCGATACTACACTTGATCTTAGCCAAAAGGCCGAGAAGCAATACCAGTTTGGAACCACCAAACGCCTTCGGTGGAGACTTGCTCTATTTTGGTGACACATTACCTAATCAGGCAAAAAGGGGAAAACATAAAAGACTATACTTCCCCAATGTAGCGAGAATGCATCCACCACTAATGCTCCTGGGTCTGGCTCCCTTAAGACACATTTAGGCCACTGTAGATTTAATCCAGACACAACATATCAACATTTGGTGCTCATACTGTCTGACAATCTTTTTGAAACTTTTTGAATTTTAACATTCATTCTGTATTGTCATTGAACTTTCGTGATCTGTTGTCTTACCACAATATTATATTCTCCCACAGCTGTGGTATTGTCTACTCATAATTGAACATGTAATTTCTTTATTGTAGAACAAACAGCTATCAATGCATAAAACACCCCCAATAACTGCAAATAATTCATACCATGTGTTTGGAGAATTAAATCATCTTGGACAGTCCATCGACCACAACTGGTGTCGCTGTCCTTGGCTCCCCATCCGAGAGTACTCCCATCAGTCTGTAATACCACTGAAGACTGCTGAACAAGCACATTTTTACTTCTAGTAACTTGTGCAACATTTAGAATCCATCATTGCAATTCAGCTCAACCTTTTTAGTTGGTAACTGCATGGACCTAATCAATGACCTGCATGCTTTTACGCTTATTCTCTGGTCTTTGCAGACTTTGATCATGCAGAGGTCCCAATTCGACAGCAGGAATGCTGCTATCTCTTTACCAGAAACAATAGCTACTTCTTGGATGGTGGGATAATGCTTTTTACCAAGACAAGTACAGGCATTTGCAACATCCCCAACCTCAATTGTTGGTAAAGTTACTGACATATCAACTGTATTAATGACAAACCCCAAATAATCAATTGTTTGGGATGCCTGTAACTTACATGTTGTTTGGATGTACAGACCCTTAGCCTTTCAATAGGCTTATGGTTGCTGAACCCAGTTCTTCTGCTGTCTCCCATTTACAATTAATATATCCTCTAGATAAGTCATTAGAATGTGATTCTGAGCCCTCATTAACGCCAGTGCTGGTTTCAATAATTGTGTGAGCAATCTGAGGGCTGCTCACACAATTTAACCCATTAGGTAATCTAATTTAACCCATTAGGTAATTCCTTCCCATCCAATTAATTTAAGTACCTGAATAATAAGGCATGTTTTTTAGGTCTAATAATAGCCATATTGCAGCCTTGTGATAACAACGTTGTTATTTTTTTAAATGCCTATACTGAACTATAAATTTAAGTTTGTGAGTCCTAGAATGACTCTGCATCCCTCATACTTGTGTCTGGATATATTATCTCTACCTGACGAGTTCCTGGTACCAAACACCAAGCCGATCAGATTTAATGCATAATTACAAAACAATTGTAATCTTACTACCAACCAGAGGTTGTTTCCCAGAAATTCCATGTGTGATGGAATGACGTTTCTGTACTTCCGTAAATGAACCAGAAGATCCATTCTCTTAATATTGGGGTTCATATTCAACCTGTTTGTTTTCTCAAAGCAGGGATGAGAAGTTTTATAAGGCAAATATCCTTAATTGTTTGGGCAGTTTTTCATCAATCATAAATCTGGTTATAGCTTGCCCACATAATTCTGTATTTTGTTGGGTATAATGTTAGTCAAATGGCAATTTTCATCATACAATTGGGTTCGAATATTCATTGCAGAGTAACGTAAGCATGTCTTAAAAGTATTGGACATTATCGACCCATGTATGTCTTCCCCAAATGCAGTGATGCCAACTGAATATCAACTAGAGGACATGCTGGAACACATTTCCTGTCCTCGCATCGTTACACTCATGGATGCCCAATTACTGAGTTACTGTTGGCACGCTGAGCGAGGCACAATAGACGGGTGTTTTATATATTTTTTACTGTTTGAGTCATAACAGTTTCTTGGAGTAGGTGAGAAATCAAATAATGTTGGCCGCCAGGTTCATCCATAGCCTCACCAGTCCATACCAATATAGCAAAACATGGTGCTGCATCGGGAATACCCGGAGCATTTCTATTGTGCTGTGGTGTATACACATAAGTAGGGACACCAGCTTCAGGGTCAGTTTCATCCTGCCCTGGTACTCCCGCGTCTTGCTCTAGGGAGACTTCATCCAGACCTATGCAAAGCACTGGTGAATGAGATTCTCATTCTTTATAGGCACCATACTCAGTGTATGGAAACTCCTTTGGAGCCTGCCTTAGAATCTCATGCATCTTTAGAACCCTTGACTGATTAGAGTTTGGAGCATTTTATCTTGCCCTAGGGACCTCATCCAGACCTAACCAAGGTACTGGAGAATCAGAATCCCATTTTCATAGGCACCATACTCAGCGTATGGAAACTCCTTCAGAGCCTGCCTTACAGGAAGACATACATGGGTCTTAGAACCCTTGACAAGGGTGGAGCATTTTCTTCATTTCCAGCCTTCCCCTCATTCTTGTCCTCCCTTGGAGGAGAGTTACTTTCTTTACTGTTTTGTATTTGAGCATAAATCATATATGTTTAAAACTGTAATTCTGACAAGCACATTCTGCTTGCAGAATAGTTGTATTAACCTCAGTATCACACAGGGTTATATACATTTCCATAAAGAAAACTGCATCTGGTAACATATACTCAGAGCAGACTTTATTTTACAATTAGTGGGTATTTGGAGCCGGCATTTAGCGCAGTCGTTATCTCCAGACCCGATCTAAATAGTGGTAAATAGCGGGAGCCGGCTTTTAAAGCAGCCCTTATCTCCCGATCCGATCTAAATCGGAAACTGCGGTTCCAGCGCGTTTAATCAATTACCGCAGTTTAAAATACTTTCACTCTAGCTGGCTCCGTATTTCGAGCCAGAGTTACAGAGTTTTTACATTTTTTCAAAATATATCAGCACTCTAGCTGGCTCTGCAGACTTACAGAGTTTAAAAACACTAGCAAGAAAGTGCAACAGTGACTTACCTGCGGGTTAAACTTACCTCTGGTGGGAGCTGCACTCTCCACCCTGTCGGTGCCACATGCGTCGACATAATGCCGAGCATGCGCCTGGCGGGCTTCTTCACATAGTCACTCACGTGACTCTGAAATAAAATTGGTATTCTTAATTGGATTTATGATGAAATTGACAACATATGGAAATTGATTGATTACATTGGAACAGCTGGGAATTCCACAGGAATTGGAATGGAATTGTGTTATTGGCCACAATGCTGTGGAATGAGAGGGTGAGATGGACACTGAAATTTAGAATAGTAAATTGAAGGCTGAGACTGAATTTGGTTGAATTGAAACATTCTTCATGGTTTGCTTTAAATAAGAATCACACCTGTAGGGAAATCTGGACTGAACCCAGCTGAAATTTATATGAGACACCATCATCAGATATCCGTATATTAACATTGTGTGAATACAGAGAGATCTGATTAGTGTTGATCCTAGGATAGTAAAGAGTATATTATAGAACAGAATAGAAATAGGAATACAGTGATAGAGAATGTAAGGGAAAGCATTAGTGCATGAATTGTAACTTGCTTTGTCCCATGTTTTTCAGGAATTATAGGTTATAGGTTCAACTATGGAAAGGGATGGAAGAATGGGCAACAACACAGATGGAGGGAATTTGCGCCCACAAAAACTCAGGAGGTGAAGATTCACCAGATGGAAATTATGAAGCTTTGACCACGAAAACTCGGGAAGCTTGACAAGATTCTGGGAAGAAACATCATTGTCTTGTTGTTGTTAATAGATGGGGAATGTAATAGACACATATATGTATATCTGGTTATCTGATTATCTGACTATTTAGTTATCATAAATGATGGTTTATCATGTATGATAAAAGGAAGGAATGTTAATTCTGGCCAAATTGGAGAGGCCAAAAAGCTAAAATTGAGTAAAGGCTTCTGGGCTGCAAGGCCATTTGGTCAATATAAATGTGCCTTCTGCAGAAATAGGACAAGTTGCAGAATGGTGCCCGTTTGTTTAAAGCCTAGATAAGAGCTGCAGGAAGAGAATGAAAACATCAGCACATCCTGACAATTAGGTGCAAATTACATGGAACTGATTGGATGAATGCAAACCAGACATACACATTGTATATAATGTTGCAAAGCTTCTCTTTGTTAAATGTTGATTGGATTAAGTACTGAGCCTTGTCTGGGTTTCTTGAATATCAAGGCACATGTTGCATTTGAATACATTGTATTAGTCACTGTATTATTGGATTAGGGAAATTCCTATCATATACTGTGTTAATCGAAATCTGTTATTGGACTGTAAAGAGACCACCCATATGTGGTTCAGCCCCTCAAGGTTCGGGGACCTATAAAAGTCCACTACCACGAGGTCCTGTGTCAATCTTCTGGGAGAATGCTTGGGACTGTGTGACCTTCTGGGGAGTCTCTGCTTGAGCGAGGCTAAAGAGGACTTGATCAGGCAGATACGAGGATCGAACCCGCGGTGGTTAAGTACAGTAGTGGGAACTGTAATTGTGTTTTTGTCAAAATAAAGATTAGTTGCGCAAGTGCTTGACTCAGTGATTTTTGACTGAAACTAGACTGGGGGGAAGATTAGAATGAGCTATTTACAGTTGGATGAATCACAGATGGGGACGAGTCAGAGCATAGAAGTGAGATCGACTGACTGACCAAATGGTGCTAGCACAACAACCTGGCTCTCAATATCAATAAGGCCAAAGAACTGATTGTGGACTTTGGTAGGGAAAGGATGAGGACCCACAATCCTGTTCATATCAATGGGACGATGGTGGAGAGGGTCAATAACTTCAAATTCCTGGGTGCGCATATCTCCAAAGATCTTTTGTGGACCCAGCACACTGATGCAATTATAAAGAAGGCACATCAGCGACTCTACTTCCTGAGAAGATTATGGAGATTCGGCATATCAAAGAGAATTCTTGTAAACTTCTACAGGTGCACGGTAGAGAGCATTATGACTGGTTGCATCATGGCCTGGTTCACAACTTGAACGTCCAGGAGTGAAAAAGTCTACAAAAAGTTGTGACCACTGCCCAGGCCATCACCGGCTTTGACCTCCCCACCATCAAAGGGATCTATCGTAGTCGCTACCTCAAAAAGGCAGCCAAAATCATCAAGGACCCACACCATCCTGGCTACACACTCATCTCACCATTGCCATCAGGAAGAAGGTAAAGGTGCCTGAAAACTGTAATGTCCAGGTTCAGGAACAGCTATTTCCCTACAGCCATCAGGCTATTAAACACAACAATGAATAAGCTCTGAGCTCCGAACTGCAAAAGACTATATTATTATTGCACTATATTTATTATTTATTGAACTTTCTCTTTTTTTTCTCTTCCATAGTTATGTACTATGTTTACATATTCCCATATTCACAACTTTTTTTCAAGTTCCTACCTTCCTGGAGATGTGATCAATTTTTGCGGATCACGTTCTCTGGGATCCGTGGCCTACCATTGCTGGAGCTGGAAGCCTCCTTGGACTGTCGTGAGCCCCACCGCGGGGCGCAGACTTAACATCGGAGCGGATCCCTTGATCGGGTTCGCTCCCACCACGGACTGCGAACTTACCATCAAGAGTTTGCACTCGGGAGAGGATAGTCGGGAGCTCTAACGCCACAGAAGGTTCGACCAGCCCCGACGCGAGGTTCGATCGCCTGGCGCGGGGGAGCTGACAGCTCCCCGATGCAGGAGCTGAATGCCTCGACGCGGAGGGCCCGAACACCGCCGGCTACGGGAGTTTAGACAGTCCTGTCAACGGAGGGCTCGAGGCCCCTGACCGAGGAAGAACTGAGGAAAGGATGTGAACTTAATTTCACCTTCCATCACAGTGAGGAATGTGTAGGAGTCATGTGTAGGATGTTCATGTTAAAATGTGTTCTGAGAGAGTCTTTCTCACTGCTCCCCCTCTGTGATTCATGCTGCTCTCCTGCTCTATGGCCCAGACTCACTATACCAGCCACATGTGTTTCCTCACCAGTTGCTTGCTTTGCCATCTTGTGTTGCCTCCCGGTTCTTAGCTCCAGTTCCAGGCCTTCCATTGTGGACCCAGCCAAAAGCCACCCACAGAAACGTTATGTTAATCTTGCATAGAGACGTCAAGACACACACTTGCTTGGGTGTTCTACCTTCAAGGTTGGCAGAGGAGTGACTAACATAAGCAAGGTTTGCTTTAGGGGAGCGACCTTGTCAAGGGAAGTGCGGGTCTTTGGCTTGAGAGTCTTTTGCGAGGAGTCTGAGGTGAGGAGACTATGCCAAAAGTTGTAGAGGGTGAGACGCAGTAAAGAAATGACAAGGTAAATTGATTCTGTGTAATGCTTGCAGGATGTGGGAAGTCAGAGACACTGATGGTGCCTCTGGCTGCTGCAACTGTGGAAAGTGTGTCCAGGTTCAGATCCTGAAGGACCATGTTGGGGCACTGGTGAGGCAACTGGATGACCTCAGGATCATCCGGGAAAACGAGTTTCCTGGACAGGACCTACAGCGAGATCGTTACACCAAAGATACTGGAAGAGAGAAGGTGGGTGACGATGAGGAAGGGCAGGAATCTTGGAGTACAGGAGACCCCGGGAGATGTACCTCTTGAAAACAGGTTCACCCTCTTGAAAGCTGTTACATAAATACATAGAAACATAGAAAATAGTTGCAGGAGGAGGCCATTCGGCCCTTCGTGCCAGCACCGCCATTCATTGTGATCGTCCACTATCAATAACCCGTGCCTGCCTTCTCCCCATATCCCTTGACTCCACTAGCCCCTAGAGCTCTATCCAACTCTCTCTTGAATCGATCCAGTGATTTGGCCTCCACTGTCCTCTGTGGCAGGGAATTCCATAAATTCACAACTCTCTGGGTAAAAAAGTTTTTTCTCACCTCAGTCTTAAATGACCTCCCCTTTATTCTAAGACTGTGGCCCCTGGTTCTGGACTCACCCAACATTGGGAACATTTTTCCTGCATCTAGCTTGTCCAGTCCTTTTATAATTTTATATGTTTCTATAAGATCCCCCTCATCCTTCTAAATTCCAGTGAATACAAGCCTAGTCTTTTCAATCTTTCCTCATTTGACAGTCCCGCCATCCCAGGGATCAATCTCGTGAACCTATGCTGCACTGCCTCAATCACAAGGATGGCCTTCCTCAAATTAGAAGACCAAAACTGTAACAATACTCCAGATGTGGTCTCACCAGAGCCCTGTACAACTGCAGAAGAGCCTCTTTACTCCTGTACTGAAATCCTCTTGTTATGAAGGCCAACATTCCATTAGCTTTCTTCACTGCCTGCTGTACCTGCATGCCAACTTTCAGCGACTGGTGTACAAGGACATCCAGGTCTCGCTGTACCTCCCCCTTACCTAACCTAACCCCATTGAGATAATAATCTTCCCCCTTGTTGTTGCTGCCAAAGTGGATAACCTCACATTTATTTATATTATACTGCATCGGTTGGGACAGAAGACATTGCCAGTCTGAGCTGCGGACAGGTATGCAAGTCCAAACGTGGCACTGAAGCAAAGTCGAAGAGACAGACGTCAGGCAGAGCCGTGGTAGTCGGGAACTCCATAGTGAGAGGTACAGCAGGGGTTTCTGTGGCAACAGGCATGATTCAAGGATGGTGTGTTGCCTCCTTGGTGCTAGGATCCAGGACGTCATGGACTGATTGCAGGGCCTCCTCAAGGGTGATGGTGAGCAGCCGGAAGTGGTAATGCATGTCGGCACAATTGACGTCGGGAAGAAGAGGAAAGAGATTTTGCAGCGTGACTTTAGAGAGCTCGGAAGAAGGCTGAAAAACAGGATCAGGGTGGTTATCTCCGGTTTGCTTCCAGTTCCTCATGCTGGTGAGAGCAGGAACGGAGAGATAGGGGATCTGAATGTGTGGCTGATGAGCTGGTGCAGGAGGCAGAGATTTAGATTCTTAGACCACTGGGATCTGTTTTGGGGCAAGGGTGAATTGTACAAAAGGGATGGGTTGCACCTTAACAGGCGGGGGACCAGCATTCTGGCAGGCAGGTTTGCCACTGCTGCAAGGGTGAGTTTAAACTAAATAGTGGGGAAGGGGGGACAAATTAGAAATACAAAGATGGAGTTAAAAGGAAAGAGAGTATAGGAAAAGTTCAGAAAAACACCAGAATTAACGGGACAGAAATCTCACGAAGGGATAGGAGAGTATGGTCAAGTGAAATTGGAATTGAAGTGAAAGGTGAGGTGAGTCATGGATTAAAAGTATTATACATGAAAGCGCAAAGTGCAAGATGTAAAGTGGATGAGCTCAGCTAGAGAATGGTAGCTATGACATTGTGGGGAATACAGAGACATGGCTGCAGGAGGATCAGGACTGGGAACTGAATATTCGGGGTTATACATCCAAAAGAAAGGACAGGCAGGTGAGCAGAGGAGGTGGGGTTGCTCTGTTGGTGAGGGATGGAATTCAGTCCCTTGCGAGGGGTGACATAGGGACTGACGATGTAGAGTCGCTGTGGATAGAATTGAGGAATTGTAAATTTAAGAAGACACTAATGGAAGTTATCTACAGTAGCCTGGAGATAGGGTGCAAGTTGCAGCAGGAGTTAAAATTGGCATGTAACCAAGGTAATGTCACTGTGGTTTTGGCAGATTTCAATATGCAGATAGACTGACAAAATCAGGTTGGACAGAGGATCTAGGGAGACAGAGGAATTGAAATAAATTTGCATTAGACGAGAAAAAGTATTGAGTAGACTGATGGGACTAAAGGCTGATAAATCTCCAAGGCGTGATGGTCTGCATCCCAGGGTGCTCAAGGAGGTGGCTCTAGAAATCATGGAAATATTGGTGATCATTTTCCAATGTTCTATGGATTCAGGATCAGTTCATGTGATGTAGTTAATGTTATCCTACTTTTTCAAGAAAGGAGCGAAAGAGAAAACGGAAAACAGACCAGGTAGCCTGACATCGGTGGTGGGGAAGATGCTGGAGTCAATTATTAAAGAAGTAATAACGGCGCTTTTGAGTAGCAGTAAAAGGTTTGGCCCAAGTCAGCATGGATTTATGAAGGGGAAATCCTACTTGACTAATCTTCTGGAATTGTTTTTAGGATGTGACAAGTAAAAAGGATGAAGGAGAGTCAATGGATGTAGTGTATCTGGACTTTCAGAAAGCCTTTGATAAGGTCCCACGCAGGAGATTAGTGGGCACATGGTATTGGGGGTAGAGTTTTGACATGGATAGAGAATTAGTTGGCAGACAGGAAATAAATGGGCAATAAACGGGTCCCCGTCAGAATGGCAGGCAGTGGTGAGTTAAGTGCTGCAAGGCTCGGTGCTGGGGTTGCAACTATTTACAATATATATTAATAATTTAAATGATGGAATTAAAAGTAACACCAGCAAATTTGCAAATGACACAAAGCTGGGTGGCAGTGTGAACTGTGATAAATTGAGATAAATGTGAGATTATCCACTTTGGTGGCAAGAACAAGGAGGCAGATTATTATCTCAATGGTGTCATATTAGGAAAAAGAGAAGTGCAACGCGACCTGGGTGTCCTTGTACATCAGCCACTGTAAATAAACATGCAGGTACAGCAGGCAGTGAAGAAAGCCAATGGCATGTTGACCTTCATAATGAGAGGATTTGAGTATAGGAGTAAACAGGTCCTTCTGCAGTTGCACAGGGCCCTGGTGAGAGCACAGGTTTTGAATGCACGGAGTGGGACATGTTCAAGAAAGCTGCAACTGACAGTCAACACACCAACTTGGAGGAGTACACTGTGTCCGTGTCTGCTTATATGGAAAAGTGCATAGAGGATGTCTGTGTCACCAAGACCATCACTATATGGGCCAACCAGAAACCCTGGATGACCACAGAGGTACATGGAATGCTGAGAGCACGTAATGCCGCGTTTAAATCCGGTACGTGGTGGCACTCAGATCCGCAAGAGCCAACCTGAACCGAGTCATCAGGCTGGCCAAGCGTGCCCATGGTCAGAAAATCCAGAGCTTCTTTCATGACCCCATGAACACCAGGCGCATGTGGCAGGGAATCAAAACAATCACGGACTATAAGACTGCCTCGCAACTTCCGGTGGCGCTATGGAGGGCTAGGGAGCAACGCCAGCCAGCTCCTTGTGAAAAATGCTGAAAAAAACGGGGAGAAAACGACCTACCTGCTGCTTGCTGCTTCGGTACCGGCTGCCGTGAGTGACGTCATCAGGCGTGCGACTTGCAATGTCTATGCAGCGCAGCTCCCCAGCTGAAAAAACGAAAACCCGACTTACAAGACAGAAACCGGCAGAACCAGAACAAGGCCCGATTGAAGCCTTGGGCGCAGGTAGGACGCTATCCCAAGAAGATGTATCGAAAAAAGCAAAGAAAAAATCGGAAAGTGAGGATCTCAGAATTTTTATTTCACAAGAAATTGCAGAGTTGAAGGATGAACTTGCAAAAGAACTTGTAAAAACGAATGAAGAATTAAAGGAAATGAATTTTAAGGAAGAAATAAAAGAAATCAAGGAGGAGATGAAGGAGTTAAAAATTGAAATTAATTCCACGGCTACGGATTTATCAGAAAAACTGAAGAAGGAAATTGCAGACATACTGACTGAACAAGCTGCAACTATGACAAAGGAGACAGATCTTAAAATCAGAAAGCTGGTAACTGATTTTGAAGGAAAGATGGATCCCGTGGAAGAAACACTGAATCAACAGACGACAGCCATAAAGAGCCTTGAGGAGATAGCCGAAACAAGTGCTCAGACTATGAAAACACTCATCAGAGAAGATCAACGTCTATCTGAACTACTGGGGAAAATAACTGATAAATACACTGAATTGGAAGGACGCCAGTATAGACAGAACCTAAGAATTGTGGGTATTCGAGAAGGGAGAGAGGCGAATCAAGATCCCAGAGAATTTACTGCAAACTTATTGCAAAAAGTTTTATATCTGGATCAAAGCCTTTACTTGCTCGAGCACACAGAGTGATGAGACGTCAGACAAGACATGACGCCCCCCCAAGACAAATGATAATAAAAGTCCAGTATGACCATGTCCTGGAGGAGATGATGGAAAAAATCGTAAGAAGCAGAAATCTTACATATGAAGGAGATAAGATCAGTATTTATCGAGACTATCCAGCAGAGGTATCCAGGAAACAAAATGCGTTTAAGGAGACTAAAAGAATTTTGAAGGAAGTGAAGAATTTGAAGTATGGTCTGAGGTACCCAGCTACCCTAAGAGTCACTCACAATCGGAAAGAATATTTTTTCACCAACCCTGTGGAGACACTGGACTTTGCCCAGAAGACTAAGGATCGCGAGGAAGATTGAATAATATCTTTAAAATTGAACTACATCAATGAATAAACTGGCTTTGCAGGATTGGATGGAACTAAGGACTTGTCTAAGGAAGCCGGAGAAAGATGCGGATTGGAAACTCTCCCATGGATACCAATAAGCACCACTAATACAAATAACTAATAAATACTAAAAACTATAGCGTGGTATCACTACTAATTAGAGTTGATAAATATCATTAATGACTAATATTTAATCATAACTGAATTATTTAGAATCAGATAAATATTAATTATAATTGTGCTGAATATAAAGTTAGATTTCACTTGTCCTCCTTGGAATCCTTTTTCTTAAAATTCTCCTTCCTTTTCCCCCCTTTTGTCCTTTTTTAAAAAATTATTATTATATTTTTTAATATGTTTTAAATATATGTATCCTCACTTTCCTGACTAATGGAATTTGAATAATTCAGAATTTAATATCCCCGGTAAGAGACTGTTATGGAATAATAATTTTCAGAAACCATGGAGCTGATAAGTTTGTAACATCAACTACGGAAGTCAGTAGATGGTTAGCCATGTTAATATGGCTATCACTAACTACACTAATACTAGATGTAGTTTTTTCCTTCTTTGTGCACATTACTAACTTCTTAATCTATCCCTTTTTTTGTTATATTATAATCTATCATTATTATTTTAAGTTTGAATGGAGTTATAAATTAAATCAAAGGAGATATATACGTGAGAGACATACAAGGGTCTTGAAATTCGTCTATTCGGAGTTCGGGTGTAAGAACTGAACCATTTGCTCTATTATAGACCCCCCTAAATAAAAGATGCAAGACTTCAACATGAATATGGGGAATGAAGGAATAACGTTTTGTAGTTGGAATGTTAAAGGTATTAATGAACCAATTAAGAGTGGTAAAGTATTAGCACATTTAAAAGCACTTAAAGTAGATGAAGCTTTCATCCAAGAAATTAAAAAAAGATGCAGTGCATAGATTGAAAGCTAAATGGATAGATAAAGCGTATCATTCTTCTTTTACACATAAATCTAGAGGCATAGCAATATTATTTCGTAAAGTAAACACACGTCAACTATAAATGACAGTGACGGTAGATATATTATTGTAATAGGAGAATTAAATGCACAAAAAATGATTTTTGTCAATGTTTACGGACCAAACTTTGACAGCCCATTGTTCTTTAAGAAAATATTTAATACTATCCCGGAATTAGCACAACACAACCTAATAATTGGAGGAGATTTAAATTGTACCCTAGATTCTTATCTAGACAGATCATCAAAACAACAGAAAATCAAATCGCATTCTAGTGATTTATTAAATGCATACATAGATACTAGTGTGGCGTCAGCATAAACATAGGCCACATAAGCTCGAACCCTCGGCAGGAGAGGGCGGGCACATGACGTCATGGGCAGAGGGAGTGTCCTGGTACATAAGCTCTCTCACCACGAGACCCACCAGGAGTTGCTACCGGTAGCTGAGCCCGAGGGAACAACCTCGCTCAGCTACAACAACCCTACATATAGTTAGCGCACCCACTATATGTGTGACAACAGAATAAAGAACCACTTGCACCAACTTGATGTCTATTCTTTATTCGCCACGTATGGTGCCGCTACATTGGTGACCCCCGACTGTCCGAATTTAAATTGGGTCTCACCTGAAGACGCAGCCTCGGGAGACCTGATGTCTGCAGCCGGCTGCCCAGTCCTGCAGAACTACGCTGCCGCCAACCAGGCCCTGCAGTGAGGTATGTCGCCCCTTCCTCACCTGCTGCTGCTCACCGGAGCTGAGAAGCCACGGCTACCGCCGCTCTCCCGCTCCTGGCAACGGGGCAGGCCCCGCTTCCAGATGGCACACCGCTCCAGGCCTTGCGTGACGGCCGTCAAGCTCCTCTGCATGACATGCCAGGAGCCGACCACCGGAGCGGAGAGGTTCTAGCAGCCGCCGCTGCCCCACCAGCTGCTGCAGGAGCTGCGAGCATAGCAGCCTCCTGCCCACGGCAACCCCGACACACGCCCGACGGCCCTGGGAGCAGAGTGAGTACCTGCCACTCTCCCGCTCCCGACAATGGACTCCGGGCCTGGCACCGCAACTGACCGCGGACACCGCTCCAGGCCCTGCCCAGCACCGCTCCAGGCCTCACCGCGTCTCCAGGCCCCAGCACCGCTCCAGGCCTCACCGCGTCTCCAGGCCCCAGCACCGCTCCAGGCCCCAGCACCGCTCCAGGCCTCACCGCGTCTCCAGGCCCCAGCACCGCTCCAGGCCCCAGCACCGCTCCAGGCCTCACCGCGTCTCCAGGCCCCAGCACCGCTCCAGGCCTCACCGCGTCTCCAGGCCCCAGCACCGCTCCAGGCCTCACCGGGTCTCCAGGCCCTGCACCGGACCCGGCACAGCAACAGGCCTCCCCACGGCTCCACGTCCGGCCCTGCACCACGCCTGGCCCCGCCGACCGCTGCACCTGAAAAAGTGGGCTTACCTGAGGCGGCCGCCGAAGCCGCCCTTCAGCTCCTCGCCAGCCTCCAGTCACCAGGTGATTCCTCTTCACCCGGCCGGCAAAATGGCCGCCGCGCCATCTTGAAACGGGCGGCTTCCGACTACAAACATGGCCGCCGCCGGCCGGAAGTGCACTACGAACTTACCTGGCCGCCGTCTACAGCGCCACCTTCTGGCCGGATGCCGTCCCTGCAGCTTCACTGCCAGCAACAGCGCCACCGTCAGTTCGGCTGCTGTCACTGCAGTCTCACCGTCATCCACAGCGCCACCTTCCGGCCGGATGCCGTCCCTGCAGCTTCACTGACAGCAACAGCGCCACCGTCAGTTCGGCTGCTGTCCCTGCAACCTCACCGTCATCCACAGCGCCACCTTCCGGCTGGATGCCGTCACTGCAGCCTCACCACTGTCCACAGCGCCACCTTCCAGCTGGACGTTGTGGCTGCACGATGAACACTGGACAATTTGAAATTTAGACACTGGACACTAATTATTATTATTTTTTTTTTTCTAACTGATTTTTTTTTGTGTGCACTGCAATTAGTTTGTATATTGTATTTGGTTTTTCCCCATCATTTTTGGGGGCCGTGTGTCACAGGACACTCTCCCTTAGCTGGTCAAGGAGATGCAACCGTGTCTCTTCAGTCTCGTCGCACCCCTCGGTACATCTGGATCTCACACGCAGAGCGTCAACTGCGCCCGTGTAGAGCACCATCCCGACCCATGCCCGGGGTGTCCCAGACCTCTTCTGTCCGGCGGCTTCTGCATCGGTCTCCTCGCACCCCTCGGTACATCGGGATCGCCCACGCAGAGCGTCAACTGCGCCCGTGGAGCCCTCCGTCCCGACCCACGTCCGGGGTGTCCCAGACCTACATGCAGGAGCCTCCCTTGACCAAGCTATTCCTTCCTCCTGTTCTGGGGGGGGTCCTGTGGCGTCAGCATAAACATAGGCCACATAAGCTCGAACCCTCGTCAGGAGAGGGCGGGCACATGACGTCATGGGCAGAGGGAGTGTCCTGGTACATAAGCTCTCTCACCACGAGACCCACCAGGAGTTGCTACCGGTAGCTGAGCCCGAGGGAACAACCTCGCTCAGCTACAACAACCCTACATATAGTTAGCGCACCCACTATATGTGTGACAACAGAATAAAGAACCACTTGCACCAACTTGATGTCTATTCTTTATTCGCCACGTATGGTGCCGCTACACTAGTAATATTAAAGACGTTTGGAGAATAGAAAACCCAACTGGACGAGAATACTCATTTTATTCACCTGTACATAAAACGTATTCAAGAATAGATTATTTTTTGGTAGACTCTAAACTTATCTCACTCACTTATAATTCAAAATACCATAATATTACAATCTCAGATCATGCACCTTTAACATTTATGATCAAAATAAATGGTAAAATGGAAAAACAGGGACAGTGGAGACTTAACCCACAAATTTTAAAGGACAAAGTAACTCAGGAATACATTACAGAACAGATTAAGATTTTCTTTGAAATAAATTATAAGCCGGAAATATCTTCTTCTCTATTATGGGAAACATTTAAAGCATATACCCGTGGAATTATGATTTCCTCTCAAGCATTCTATAATAAAGAGAATCGGAGGGAACAACAGGCATTGGAAAAGGAGATTAAACAATTAGACATAGAGAACGCTGCTAATCCAACCATGATAAAACATAATAAAATCGCTGCATTGAAATATAAATTAAATAAAATATATTCAGATCAAGTTGTAAAACTCTATCAATATACCAAACAATCACAATTTGAATTCGGAGATAAACCCCAAAAATTATTAGCTCGTCAATTACGGAAATTGGAGGGAGAAAAAATAATCCATAGGATTAAATCATACAATGGCGAACCACTAGTACATCCTAGAGATATTAATGAGAGATTTTTGCAATATTATAAAAATTTATATTCAGTCAAAACGACAGAAAACCGGATAGGAATAGAAGCATTTAAAAAAAAATGTAATCTAAAAGGGTTGGATTTAGAAAATAGAGAATCACTAAATGCTGAAATAACATCAAAAGAAATCAAAGAATCTATCAACTCATTAAAAAATGGTAAAACTCCTGGACCAGATGGTATTGGTTCGGAATTTTATAAAAACATTCTATGATCTGATTGCACCACGTTTGAAGACACTTTATGAATACATTTATACCCAACAGAAATTACCAGAAACATTAAATGAATCTATTATAACACTTATACCTAAAATAGATAAGGATCTGGATGATCCAGGATCATATAGAGCTATAGCTCTTTTAAACACCAATCAAAAAATATTAACTAAAATACTAGCACAAAGACTAAGCACAGTCATCAACAAATTAATTCACCCGGATCAAAAAGGATTTATACCAAAACGATATTCCTCATATAACTTGAGACGATTATTTAATATTATATATTCAAAAAGAGGTATTAATAAAGACCTAGTAATTATCTCGTTAGATGCGGAGAAAGTCTTTGACCAGGTGGAATGGTCTTATCTGTTTTTGGTCATGGAAACTTTTAAGTTGGGAGAGAAGTTTATAACATGGGTTAAATTATTATACGCTAATCCAACAGCTAGAATACTAACAAATCAAATGTTATCAACTAAATTTAATTTATTCCGAGGCTGTAGACAAGGTTGTCCCTTATCCCCACTATTGTTCGCACTTGCAATTGAACCATTAGCTCAAAGCGTGAGATTACATCCTGAAATATATGGGTACGAAACCAGGGAAACTGAAAATAAAATCTCCTTATATGCAGATAATGTATTACTTTATATTACAAAACCGGAAATTAGTATTTCAAATTTATTAAATTTAATAACTGAATTTGGCTCTTTTTCAGGATATAGCATTAACTAGAACAAAAGTGAACTTATGCCAATAATGGTAAATAACCTACATATATTACAACAATACCCTTTTAAGATAACAAAAGAAAAAATCAAATATCTTGGAATTTACATAACAAAAAGATATGATTCTTTATTTAAATCTATTAAACCTTACTGAATAAATTACATAAGAATATCTTATATTGGAAAACATTACCTATTTCAATGTTAGGTAGAATTAATGCAATAAAAATGATTTTTCTTCCGCAAATACTATATCTTTTCCAATTGATACCGATATACCTTCCTAAAAATTTTTTTAAGAAGGTTGACTCTATAGTCACCAACTTTATCTGGGATTATAAGAACCATAGAATAAATAAAAAACATTTATGTAAATCAAAAATAAATGGAGGTCTAGCACTGCCAAATTTTATGTTTTATTACTGGGCAGTTAGTATTAAAAATATGAATTTTTTGCTGGATGAATTAGATAAACAACCACATTGGTTAAAAATGGAAAAAGAAGATTGTTCACCTTTTGACATTAGCTAGATTTTATTTGCCAATGCTAAACTAGGTAAGAAAACCTATAGAGAAAACCCTACAATAGAAAGTGGGATACGTATCTGGAAACAACTAAAGAAAACATTAAAATTGGAATGTATACCACTAGCTCTCCCCATTGTAAACAATGTTACATTTAAACCTTCAATGATGGACAAAGGTTTTTAACAATGGAAAAATTATGGAATTAATAAGATGGGCGATCTCTACAGGGAAAACTCATTTCTTTCATTTCAAGAATTACAACAAATTTATGGATTACATTCAAATGATTACTTTAGATATTTACAAATTAGAGACTATGTAAAATCAAACACACAGGAATTTGGAAATAGAAAGCTAGAAATTTTAGATGAATGTTTAAATAAACACCCAAATACAGAAAAATTGATATCATATATTTATAATATTTTATTGGAAAACGACGTACCAATGACAGAAACGTATAGGCAATCATGGGAAAACGAATTAGGTCAAATAATTAGACCAGAAATATGGGATGAAAGTTTACAACATATACACCATTGTTCGTTAAATGCTAGACACTCTTTGATACAATTTAAAGTATTACATAGATTGCATTATTCCAAATCAAAATTATATAGAATTTTTCCAAATATATCTGCCATATGCGATAAATGTCAACACTTAGAAGCTAATTTAACGCATTCATTCACAAACCGTATAAAAATTACTAACTTTTGGACAGAAATATTTAAGTTAATTTCGAATGTTGTTAATACGAATTTGGTTCCTGACTCAACATTAATAATATTAGGAATATTAGAAACAGATCAATTAATAACAATGAATCAAAGAATTTTTATCGATTACAGTTTAATAATTGGGAAAAAATTAATACTGACATTTTGGAAAGGTCCTACATCCCCCACAATCAAAATGTGGATTACAGGAATGTCGGAGACACTTCACCTGGAAAGATTAAGGCTTGTCCTACTGGGCAAGTTGGATCATTTCAGAGGGATGTGGTCTCCATTTATTGAATATTTAAAGGGTCAAAATGGTTCGGTACGAGAACCTGACTGAAGCCTGAATGAAGGAATAGATGAAGAATTACATATAATAATCCATGGATATATCTCCAATGATGTCCAAACTGCTTAATACTTCATTCATCTTTTTGAATTTCTATTTTTACTTTATTTTTCTCTTTTATTTCCTACCTATATTAAAAATAAAAATGCATAGAAGTACAAATAAGAAATAATTGTTAATATTAATAATATTAAGAATGTATGTGACATGTATATTCTTCGTTTAATATGTACTTACTTCTAATAAAAATATTTAACAAAAGACTGCTCCACCACCCTGTGATGACAACATTGAGTTCCTCAATGAACTCAACAACTATTTTGGACGGTTCGAGGCATTAAATAACACACCTGTGAGAAAAGGTATTCCTCACTGTGATGAACAGGCACTCAGTCTTGACATAGTGGATGTCCAGAGGACCCTAAAAGGAGTGAACGCACGAAAGGCGGCAGGCCCTGATAACATACCAGGGCGGGTGCTCAGGGAATGTGCTGATCAGCTGGCAGATGTCCTTACGGACATCTTTAACACCTCGCTGAACCAGGCTGTCGTCCCATCGTGTTTCAAGACTGCCACCATCATACCAGTGCCAAAAAATCCAATATACAATGTCTCAACGACTACCGCCCTGTAGGACTCACTCCCATAATGATGAAGTGCTTCGAGAGGCTGGTCAGGGACCATATTACCTCCAGACTCCCCTCCACACTTGACCCATACCAGTTTGCTTACAGGCCAAACCGCTCCAGAGAGGACGCTATATCCTCCGTATTCCATCTGAGCCTGGAACATCTAGAGGAGAAGAACACTTACGTGCGAATGCTGTTTGCGGATTTTAGTTCAGCATTCAACACAATTATCCCTCAGCACCGGATAAGCAAACTGGTTCCATTGGGCCTCAGCACCCCCATGTGTAACTGGCTACTGGACTTCCTCACTGACAGATCCCAGTCAGTGAGGATTGGAAATAACACCTCTAACATCATCTCTCTGAGCACCGGCTCCCCTCAGGGCTGAGTCCACTGCTGTTTACCCTGATGACCCACGACTGTTGTGCCAGGTTTAGTACAAACCACATCATGAAGTACGCAGATGACACTACAGTGGTGGGCCTCATCCGGGACGACAATGAGCTGGCTTACAGGGAGGAGGTGAAACAACTGGTGGACTGGTGCAATACGAACAACCTGATCCTGAATGTCGAAAAAACAAAGGAGGTCATCGTCGACTTCAGGAAAAACCGGTACAGTCCCACACCTCTTCACATCAATGACAGCAATGTGGAGGTGGTCTGTAGCACTAAGTTCCTGGGGGTGCAGATCACTAACAGTCTGACCTAATCAAATAACATCTCATCAACAGTTAAGAGAGCGCAGGAGCGGTTGCACTTTCTGCGCCGGATGAGAAGAGCTCACCTCCCCCATCCCAGCCTCGCTACTTTCTACAGGGGCACCATAGAGAGTATTTTGACCAGCTGTATCTCTGTCTGGTTTGGGGACTGTAAAGCCTCCGACTGGAAGTCCGTGCAGAGAGTGGTGAGGACAGCGGAAAAAATCATCGGGCCTTCTCTCCCCTCAATCGGGGATATTGCGACCAAACGTTGCATGTCTAAGGCCAGCAGTATTATAAAAGACCCCACACATCTCCATCATGGACAGTTCACTCTGCTGCCCTCGGGCAAAAGATATCGCAGCATAAGGAGCAGAACATCAAGGTTCTGCAACAGCTTCTTCCCACGAGCCATCAGACTCCTGAATGCCATGTAATGGGCTGCCACTATTGTCTATTTTATCCTTTTATCCTTTTATCCATTTTTTTCCATTTTATCCTTCTGTTAATTATCGTGTTGCACAGGGAGCCAAATGCAACGGAATTTCGTTTGGAATTGCATATATCGATGTTTTTCTAAATTGCAATAAAGTTTGTTTGACTTTGACTTTGACTTGACATCTGGAGTATTGTGTGCAGTTTTGGTCTCCTCATTTGAGGAAGGACATCCTTGCTATTGAGCTATTGAGGCAGTGCAGCGTATGTTCACAAGGTTAATCCCCGGGATTGCGGGACTGGCATATGAGGAAAGATTAGAAAGACTGGGCTTGTATTCATGGAATTTAGAAGGATGAGAGGGGATCTTATAGTAACATCAAAAATTATAAAAGGACTGGACAAGCTGGATGGAGGAAAAATGTTCCCAATGTTGGTGGAGTCCAGAACCAGGCACTACGGTCTAAATATAAAGGGGAGGCCATTTAAAACAGAGACGAGAAAATCTTTTTCACCAAGAGAGTTGTGAATTTGTGGGATTCTCTGTCACAGAAAGCAGTACAGGCCAATTCACTGGATGAATTTAAAGAGAGTTAGATAGAGCTTTGGGGGCTAGCAGAATCAAGGGATATGGGGAGAAGGCAGACACGGGTTACTGATTGTGGATGATCAGCCATGATCACAATGAATTGCGGTGCTGGCTCGAAGGGTCAAATGGCCTCCTCCTGCATCTATTTTCTATGTTTCTATGTTTCTTTCATTCATCCACTTTAGGCTTTACAGTGACTAGTAATGCATAAATACAGGACAAGTGAGATGCGGCTAATTTCATGAGTCTTCTATCATCATTAATATAGCCAGGCTTACAATTTGCCTGCCGACAGTAGTCTGACTGTGTAACATGCTCAACACTCTTTTAAACCAATACTTTTTGAAGTTGTTGAATAACTTGGTTCCACCTCAGCATTGTTCTGTCATTATATTATTGTTGTTGGGCACTATACATCCTTGTTTCCCAGTCCAACATTGGAGAAGCACTGTTACGAGATCATCAACAAGAAATCATAAGTTCAAATCATGCCATGTCAAACTATTGCTGGGATGATTGCTGTAGTGTAGACTCCAAGGCCGATAGTCCTTGGAGTGCAGGAGACTGAAGGGTGATCTACAGAGTTGCATAAGATTATAAGGGGAATAGATAGGGTGAACGCACAGTGACTTTTGCCCAGAGTAGGGAATCAAGAAACAGAGAGCATAGGTTTCAGGTGAGAGGGGAACGATTTAATAAAAATCTGAGGGGCAAGCTTTTTACACAAAGGAATGGTACAAGCTCCCAGAGAGATGGTTGTGGCAGGTACTATCACAACATTTAAAAGACATTTTGACAGATACATGGATAAAAAAGGTTTAGAGGGATATGGGCAGAACACAATCAGATGGGACTAGCATAGGTGGGGCATTGTAGTCGGTGTGGGGAAGTTGGACCAAATGGCCCCTTTCTGGCTGTATTCTTCAATTACCTTATGACTCCATAACATGTTGTTGGCATGATGTAGGAATCAACTGGTTACCCCACTTCTACTTACCATTCCAGTGGAGATATAATCAAGCTACCACATTGAATGAGTTTGGGGAGTTAGCAGGGATGACCTTGGAAGGATCTCAAATGAGCTCGAGCATTGTCAAAAGCAAGGTGCTGTGTAAGGGTATTGAGAGTTTATCCAAAAATATACCAGATATTTAAGGTCAGAAATAATTGCCCTTAACTCAGTCTACCCCTTCATCCAATGCCTCAGTTAGAGCTGAGATGCTTATAAATAAAACATCAATTCCTGCGATACCATCCATATTAGTGTCAACAGCAAATTTACTAATTTTGTCTTGTACATTCCAATCCAAATTGGTGATGTAAGCTACACACAACAATGGGCTCAGCATCGATCCCTGAGGAATACACTAGTCATAGGCTATCGGTCCGAAGAACAACCTTCCACCATCACTGTCTGTTTCCTAGTCTCATCAGTCAGCTAACTCTCACTGGATCCTATGTGATTTAACCTTCTAGAGCCGCCTACCATGCAGAAACCTATCAAAGGCCTTAAGGAAGTTCATATAGACAACTTTGATGGCTTTGCCCTCATCAGCCATTTTGGTTACTTCTTCAAAAAACAGATTCGTAAGACACTAACTCCCATGTAAACAACTATGCTGACTATCCCTAATCAGCCCCTGACTATCCAAATGTATATATTTCTTATCCTTCAGAAAATGGGTCTACCACAGATGTAAGGCTCACTGGACTATGGTTCCCAGGCTGTTCCTTCTGGCCTTCTTAAATAGAGGCACAACATTAGTCACCCTCCAGCCTTCTGGCACCTCACATGCGTCTTATGAAGATAGACAGAAAAAGCTGGAGTAACTCAGCGGGACAGGCAGCATCTCTGGAGAGACGGAATGGGCGACGTTTCGGGTTGAGACCCTTCTTCAGACCGGATTAGGGATAAGGGAAATGAGAGATATAGATGATGATGTGTAGAGATAAAGAACAATGAATGAAAGATATGCAAAAATGTAACGATGATAAAGGAAACAGGCCATTGTAAGCTGTTTGTAAGGTGAAAATGAGAAGCTAGTGCGACTGGGGTGGGGGTGAGGGCGAGATAGAGATAAAGGGAATGCCGGGGCTACCTGAAGTGAGGGAAATCAAGAATCATACCACTAGGCTGTAAGCTGCTCAAGCGAAATATGAGATGCTAATTTGTATTTAGCCTCACTCTGACAATGGAGGAGAAAGGTCTGTGTAGGAGTGGGAAGAAGAATTAAAATGTCCAGCAAATGGGAGATCAGGTTGGTTCAGGCGGGCTGAGCGAAGGTGTTCCGCGAAACGACCGCCCAGTCTGTGTTTGATCTCGCCAATGTATAAGAGTCCTCGTCTTGAACAACGGATCAGTAGATGAGGTTGGAGGAGGTGCAAGTGAATCTTTGCCTAACCTGAAAGGACTGTCAGGGTCACTGGACAGAGACGAGGGCGGAGGTATAGGGACAGGTGTTGCATCTTCTGCGGTTGCAGGGGAAGGTACCTGGGGAGGTGGTGGTTTGGGTGGGAAGGGAGAGAGTACAGAGGAGATTTACATCCATATAACAAAATAGAGAGAGTACAGAGGAGATTTACTAGAATGTTGCCTGGGTTCCAGCAAGTTACAGAGAAAGGTTGAACAAGTTAGGTCTTTATTCTTTGGAACGCAGAAGGTTAAGGGGGGACTTGATTGAGGTCTTTAAAATGATGAAAGGGATAGACAGAGTTGACGTGGATAAGCTTTTCCCATTGAGTGTAGGGAAGATTCAAACAAGAGGGCATGACATGAGAATTAAGGGACAGAAGTTTAGGGGTAACATGAGGGGGAACTTCTTTACTCAGAGAGTGGTGGCTGTGTGGAATGATCTTCCAGCAGAAGTGGTGGAGGCAGGATTGATTTTAACATTTAAAAGTAAAGTGGATAGGTATATGGATGGGAAGGGAATGGAGGGGTATAGTCTGAGTGCAGGTAGATGGGACTAGGGGAAAATAAATGGTCGGCACGGACTGGAAGGGCCGAGAAGGCCTGTTTCCGTGCTGTAATTGTTATATGGTTATATGGATGAGTTAACCAGGGAATTGCAGAGGGAACGGTCTCTGCAGAAGGTGCATAGGGGTGGAGATGAGGAAATTTGGCTAGTGGTGGGATCCCGTTGGAGTTGGCGGAAACTTTGGAGGAATATGTTTTTTTATGCGATGGCTGATGTGGTGGAAGGTAAGGACTAGGGGGACTGTCTCTGTTGCGACTAGGGGGAGGGGGAGTAAGGGCGGAGTTGCGGGGTACTGAGGAGACATGAGTGAGGGCCTCATCTATGATGGGAGAGGGGAAATCCCTAAAGAATGAGGACATCTCGGATGTCCTAGTATGGAACACCTCATCTTGGGCACAGACGGAGTAATTGGGAATAGGGGATAGAGTCTTTGCAGGAAGCAGGCTGGGAAGAAGTGTAGTTGTGGGAGTCAGTGGGTTTGTAATATACATCAGTCAATAGTCTGTTTCGTGTGATGGAGACTGAGATCCAGAAAGGGGAGGGAGGTGTCAGCGATGGTCCAAGTAAATTTGAGTGCAGGATGAAAATTGGTGGTGAAGTTGATGAAGTCCATGAGTTCTGCATGGGTGCAGGAGGTAGCACCGAAGCAGTCATCAATGTAACGGAGATAGAGTTCGGGGATAGGGCCAGGTGTACGCCTAGAACAGGGATTGTTCAACGTACCCTACAAAGAGCCAGGCATAGCTGGGCCCATGCGGGTGCCCACAGCTACACCTTGGACTTAGAGGCAGTGGGAGGAGTCAAAGGAGAAGTTGTTGAGGGTGAGGACCAACTCCGCTAGGCGTAGTAGAGTGTTAATTGAGGGAAATTGGACGGTTCTGTAGTCAACGAAGAAACAGAGGGTTTTAAGGCCTTCCTTGTGGGGGATGGAGGTGTAGAGAGTGACTGAATGTCCATAGTTAAAATGAGGAAGTGGGGGCTCGGAAAGCGGAAGTCATTAAAGAGACGAAGGACATGTGAGGTATCTTTGATATAGGTCGAGAGAGATTGGACCAGGGTGGATAGGGTGGAGTCAAGGTACGTGGAAGTCATTTCGGTGGGACAGGAGCAGGCAGAAACAATGGGTCTGCCAGAGTAGTTATGTTTGTGGATTTTGGGGAGAAGGTAAAACCGGGCTCTGCGGGGCTGGGAAACAATACGATTGGCGGCTGTGCAAGGCAGGCAGCCAGAAGCAATGAAATCAGTAATGGTGTTTGCAATTAAGGCCTGGTGTTCTTCTGCGGGATCATGGTCCAAAGATAAGTAGGAGGAGGTGTCTGAGAGTTGTTGTCTGGCCTCAGCCCAGTAGAGGTCAGTGCGCCAGACTACCGCAGCACCTCCCTTGTCGGCGGGTTTGATGATAATGTTGGGGTTGCTGCAGAGTGAGCGGAGAGCTGTACGTTCAGAGGGGGTGAGGTTAGAGCAGGTAAGGGGAGCGGAAAAGTTGAAACAGTTGATGTCACGCCGGCAGTTAGAAATAAAGATGTCTAGAGAGGGTAGAAGGCCGCTCTGGGGAGTCCAGGAGTAGAGGGACCGGTGGAGATGGGAGAAGGGGTGTCTTATGAATACTTATATATCTCAGCCAGGACACCTGCAATTTCTTCTCTGGCCCCCACAGTGTCCTTGGATATACCTGATCAGCCCGTGAGATTGATCTACATTTATATGCCTTAGGATGTCCAACACCTCCTTGACCATAATACCGACTGTCCTCAAGACATCTCCCAAGTTCCCCAGTTTTCATGCCTTTCTCTACAGAAAAGACAGAGGAGAAATAGTCATTGAGGACCTTGCTCATCCCCTGTGGCTCCACGCTAAGTTTGATTTCTGAGTCTCATTCTAGTCATACTCTTTCCCTTAATGGACATAAAATCTCTTTAGATTTTCCTTAATATTACCTGCCAGAGCTATATCCTGTCTCATTTTTTCATGAGGATACGAACATTTTAATGTTAATGGGAGCACAACTTCAAACTGCCCTGGTCCCACTGTAGCACCAATAGGTTACTTTGGAGATTTTATATCTGTTTTGGGCACTTTCTGTCAATCATCCTCATTGGTTGTAAGATGTGCTACTATCTAGTTGTATGTTAATTAAAGTTCCTGCTTATAATGGTACTCAGCGAGTTGGAGAGCTTTGACTTGCTGACTGCTTGTACAAATTTGACACACTCCAAAGAACCTGTCTCTTTATTTGTGATTTCTTCTCGACAAGTCTTTGATGTGCTTGTTACATCTCCTGCTAATTCTATTTTATCTTCCTCATAGTGTCTTTTCCTGCTCCTCAGTAGCAAATTCATCTCTTATCTGCAGGTACAGCCATCAGGTTTTGAATTCAAACATTGGGTTACTGGCATCTGCAGTTCCTTCCTACACAATGCATAAACCAGACAAGAGGCTAGAAAGAAGAATGAGGATAGATGTGTAAAAACACTTCTATATATTCAAGATTTGGAACTGCAGCCAAAGTTTATAGGGTTTGGCTGGACACTGCATGCAAGTAAATGAGTTACAATTAAAGACTGTTTAAATTAGTCTTCATTGTTCTTCAAGTACAAATGTAGTGAAGGAAGGATTAGGTTGAGGTTTACAAATCTGATTTCACTGAGGAATTCGTCAGAGTAGTGATATTCTCAACAATTTTAACCAGATCATAAAATATTGTGGAAAACCTGTCACAGCAGTGTAGGGGAAAGCAGTTCTTGCCCTCATCAACTTCCAAAAATATAACTTAAGTAGCCAAGATTCCCTGCATGGCTCATTTAGATGTTTTTGCTAAGTCTCATTTTCAGTGATAAGTGAAATAGAGCATATTGTCAATTGAGGCCATTCTAAACCAACTGGTTTTATTATCTTGCGTTGATAATGAAGTGAACACCAAAGCATCAGCTTAGATTATTTAAGGGTTGTAATCGCAACAGTGCTTCGAAGGAAGAGGTAACTCTGTAGTTTTTACACATTCATCGCAGTGTTTTTGCAATTAAAATTAGGCATCACAGAAGTGCACTGTACCCAAGACTCACTGTATGAGATCTTAACTTCTTGCAAGATTTAAGAGTACATGCAGGTCTTCAGAAGCAATTGGGAGCACCCTATCATATTCAATCAATCAAGAATACAGAATGACTGAGGAGGATAGAGCAGCGGATGCAGTGGATGTAAAGTGGCAAGGTCCATCATGCTAGACTGGTCCTGAAGATTGAGTCACATACGATCCATAGTAAAGTGATAAATTGGTTATAAAACCGGTTTGGTCACAGAAGACAAATGGTAGTGCGGAGGGTTATTTCTCTGACTGGGGGTCTGTTAGTTGTGACGGTCGCAAGGATTGGTGATGGGACCTCCGTTGCTTGAGAAGTGCATAAATGATCTGGTTGAAAATGTATGTGGTCTGACTAGTAGGTTAGGGGTCAACATGAAAGTTGGCGAAGTTGTGAAGAGTGAGGAAGGTTGTCAAAGCATGCAGCAGGATATACATCAGTCGGAAATGTCAACAGAGAAATGCAGGTAGAGTTTAATCTGGACAAGTGGGAGGTGTTGGACCTTGGGAGATATGTGAGGGAAACGTGTAGAGAAAAGTGTACCCTTAGGAACATTCACCTATAGAGTTTTTTTTCCTCACATTGCTATCAACTCCCACAATTCTACCACTAAGAGCCATTTATATTTGCAAATGAAACTTCCAATGTACATTCAGAATAAGCCCACACACTCAGGTAAAACATGCAAACTCCACAAATAAAGAGAATAGGAGCAGGGTAGCCACTCGGCCCCTCAATCCTGCCCCACCATTCAATATGATCATGGCTGATTTATACTTGCTTCGAGTCTTCCTTGTCAGTTACCTCGCACCCTTAATTCTGTGATCTTTCAATTATTTATCGATCTTGACCTTACATATGCCTAATGATCTGGCCTCCATCACCCACAGGGCTGAGCATCCCAGAGATTCATTATCATCTGAGAGATGAACAGACAGCACCTGAAGTGACGATTGAACCTGTGTTCCAGGAGCAGCAAGGCAGCTGCTCTACTGCTTGCTGCTTGTTCCATTATTCAAATCTGCAAGCAGCAGGAAACCAGAATCAGCAATAATTAGCAGGTAGTCTGTTCTCATGATGTTAATGGATCAGCCTGAGTAAGCAGTAGAGGTCTCAGTTTAACATCTCAGCTAAAATACAGCACATCTGACAAGTGCAGCATTTCTTCAACACTACAGTGAGCATCAGTATGCTCATTTCTCTGGTGAGCGATATGAACCTTCTATTTTTAGGCTCACCAAAAGTGCTAATGCTTAAACCACAGACATGAGGAGAGGAAAATAAATGGGCTAACGTAAAAACACTGGACATTTTCAACTGTCCAATTACGTTTGGATTATATCTCAAATGTGAGACCCTACATTCCGCATTTAAGCATCACAGTGGCTAAGCTGGCATAGCTGCTGTCTCACAGTGCCAGAAACCTGGCTTCAACCCTGATCTCAGGTGCTGTCTGTGTGGAGTCTGCACCTACTCCCTGTGACTGCATGGGTTTCCTGTGGGTGCTCTTGTCTTCCCCCACATCCCAAAGATGTGTGGGTTTGTAGATTAATCGGTCTCAGTAAATTTCCACTACTATGTGGAGAGTAGATGCAAAAGTGGGATAACATAGAACTAGTGTGAATGGATGTTCGATGGCCAGCATGGATTCAGTTGACTGAAGGGCCAGTATCTACCAATGCATGCTGTAGCTCGCAATCAATCACTGGAGTGGCTGGACAAACAATGCTCAGATTACTATTCCTGTGAACATATCTTCCAAGTCAGCCATCTATAAGGATGTACAAATTAGGATGATCTGAGACTATATGAAGGAACTGCAGATGCTGGAAAATCGAGGGTACACAAAAGGCTGGAGAAACTCAGCGGGTGCGGCAGCATCTCAGGAGCAAAGGAGATAGGCAACGTTTCGGGCCGGAACCCTTCTTCAGACAAAATTTGACTGTTTTCCGCATGATTTTATGTAATGAGCAGCAATGCCATTTACCTGAATTTATAGAACATCGAACTTAGAAACGTACAGCACAGAATGGGCCCTTCAGCCCACAATGTCTGCGCTGAACGTAATACCAAACTAAAATAAGCTCAAATGTATGAACATGATCCATGTCCCTCCACTCCTTGCATATTCATGTGCATATCTAAAGGCCACTTAAATGCCACTATCGTATCTGCTTCCATCGCCACCTATTGACTGTGCCCTTTGCTGCCCTGACTATGGAGGTCATGGTTTTACTATTGGAGAACCTAGCATGTATGACCTTCACTGTCAGAAGTTCCAAAAAATGCACATCAGTGATTTGAACAATACATTGTTTCTATCTTCCACTACCACACAAAATGTGCAGAGGGGCCAAAGAATGGTGCAGAAAAGGGAGATCTGATTAACTTAATTTTTTTTTGCCACATGTTGCTTTAACCTTGATAGGAAACAGTTTGTTTTCACTAAGACTCTAAACCCATTACGTTTCTCCAGGATATGCTTTTCAAGCCTGAGATGAACGATTTATTGCTTCTCTCCCAAAGGGATTAACTTCACAGTTCTTCGAAAGTGTCAATTGATCAAAACTCCTTTAGTTTAAATGTTTAGTAGTTTAGTAAAGTTTTGATTTGTTCCATCCAGACTATTTAATACTGTCCCGTACTTTCAATTACAACCAACCAACAACAACAACTACATAATTTAAGGAAAATAAACTCTGAGCATGTTGTGAGTTTGGGAATGTGATGCTTTTGCATCTTGGCATCTTGAACCTCTAGAATCTAGGAGCTCCTCTAGTATCTTTGCTTCGGAGTATGTGCCTGAGTATTCTGCAGAAAAGGAATGAAGTCATACACAGCGTGGAAACAAGCCCTTCGGCCCAACTTGCCAATGCCGACCCAAATCCCCTGTCTACACTAGTCCCCACTTGCCTTTATTTGGCCCATATCCTTCTAAACCTTTCTTGCCAATGTCTTTTAAATGTTGTGATAGTACCTGCCTCAACTACCTCCTCTGGCAGATCGTTTCATATACCCCCCCCCCCCCCCCCCCCACCTCCCTTGGCAGTTCCCACTTTTGGGTCAGCTGGCATTAGTCAAGCAGTGCGGATTGTATTGGCATTCTCTAACACCTGCCCTGATTCCTAAACACTTCCACATATTGACTGTTTGCATGAGGAGCTCTCCTCTTTACAGACCTTTGAATTATTGGTGGTGTTATGCTCTGAGTGTGCGCTTGTATGTTGCCTTTCAGAGATTAGGCTACAACATTGGCCTGTACCGTCCATCTAGGCTTTTTATCATTTGCATTGTGTTTGTATCAAAATATACATGAGGTCTGGAAATTGCCATATCAGATTGCTAATAGAGAAGTTGAATGGGACTTTGTTTTAGCTGGTTCATTAAATGATACTATTCCTTATAATCATTATGATATATAGTTTTGCTATTGTATCATTTATTACTTCATATTCACAGAGATCAGATTGTAATTAAAATTATAACCCGTATTTATGTAAACTTCAGCAGATTTTCAAAGATTGTGGAATATCCAATTCAGTTCCAATGATAGACACAAAATGCTGGAGTAACTCAGCGAGTCAGGCAACATCTCTGGAGAGAAGACATGGGTGACGTTTTGGGTTGAGACCTTTCTTCAGACTGATGTCAGGGGGTACCATAATTCGCTTGGGTAGTTTACACCACGGCAATATGAACATTGACTTCTCTAACTTCAGAAAGAACTTGCTTTCCCTTTCTATCCCATCCCCCTTCCCAGTTCTCCCACTAGTCTTACTGTGTCCGACTACATTCTATCTTTGTCCCACCCCCTCCCCTGACATCAGTCTGAAGAAGGGTCTGGACCCGAAACGTCGCCCATTCCTTCTCTCCAGAGATGCTACCTGACCCGCTGAGTCACTCCAGCGTTTTGTGTCTACCTTCGATTTAAACCAGCATCTGTAGTTCTTTCCTACTCAGTTCCAATGATGATCTTTCAACACAATCGATATAATAGCGTTCAAAAGGACAGGCGATCTTGTTGAAATTCTTCCTGATTTTTTTACCATTTATGCATTCGAAAATCTAAGCGATTCTGCGAGTATGTACTGTGCAGAAAAGTGATGAATGCCTTAACTATTGCAATAGGACACTGTTCATAAACTGCTGCCAGTGGCTAATGTTCCACATTTAACAGTAAGTCTGTCAAATGTGACAGGACACAAATTAAAACTGCATTGAGTAAATCAAAGTATGACGGCAAGATGGACGTTAAATAGAAATATTTCAGAACAAGCAGATGGAGTTAAATCAGAAAAAAAGACAGGAATAATGTAATTAACACTTCAATTATTAATCAGGTTCATGTACCCGATGCATCTTTTAAATTTTGCTAATTAATTAATGCCACTTGGCAGCAACGAGCACAATCCTCCAAATTCTCCATGGATTCCAAATCACAGGAAGCTCCAACCCAGAGACAGGCGTTTTGTCCTTAATTGTAGCAAGTGCACAATTGGCTTGTCCACGAGAAATCTCTCGCACTTCTACAAATGTGCTACAGAAAGTGTTCTGGTGGAATATAACTAATTCGGTAACGCCTCTGCTCTTGAATACCTGAACCTGTGGAGACTGGTGAAAGCAGCGCAGTCCATCATAGGCTCGTCACTTCCTTACATCCAATCCTTCTTCATGGTGCATATTCTTCCTGATAGTATCGTCAAGGATGCCTTCCACCCTGGTCATTCACTTTTTGTCTCTTCTACTCTCCAAGCGTAGATGGAGGAGCTTGAAACTTCAGATGTCCAAATGTAAGAATGTTCTTCACTAATGCTATCAGACCCCTGAACCATTTACTTCTTTCACACCTGTTTTCCAGAGGTTCTGTCACATACTTTTATTTTTAACACTACCCGATTCAGTATTCCCATTACTGTATTTAATATTCTTTTGCACTATGTCAGATCACAATTTGTACAATTCTTCTGTTTTGCATTTGTCGTTTTCTTTATTGTTACCTTTATTGTTGTATTTATCATTACTGTTTGTATATTGTTTACTCTGTGAGCTTCATGTAAACAAGGAACTTCATTGCACTCTGGTGTATATGACAATTATCTAATTTAATCTAATCTCCTCTGCTCAGTATAAGCATCATGTTCACCACAAGCTAAATGCTGCAGGTGCTGAGAACAGAAAAGACAAGAAGCATTCAGTCACTTAGTCGGCAGCTGTGGAGAGAGAAACAGCATTAATGGTATTCCCTGTTCACCTCTTGTTAGAAATTAAAGATATCCTTATATTGGCTCAAGCTGAAAAGGCAAGTCAGACTGCATTTGGTATAAAATGTATTTTGCTGAAGGAGTTCAAAGTTGCACCAAGTCCTACTATCTGATTCTTCAAATGGCTGCAGGTACTTATTAAAGACATAGCACAGAGTTTTGAAGGGTGCTTTTTCACCCAAAAGTAATCAGCGAAATGGGAATAAACAAGGCATAGATTAGGTATGTTACAATACCTACCTTTAGCAGTGCTGCAGTTCTGCCGCTCCCCGTGTGCACGACTTTGGCGCCTTTCAGAGGGGGGCGTGTTTAAAATGCAGATTTCTTTCTAGGCAGTCCAAATCAATCCATGTCGGGCGATTTCATCGCTAAAGAGAACTCGCTCCGACATTTCATTCATAAAGGTATTTTTAAACTATGCTAGATTATTTATTAACTAGAGTAGTTTAAAAATCATCTTCTAAAGCTCTGAACGGTGACAGCGGAACGGACCTAAGGTAGGCGATAAAAGAAGCTACACAGTTTATTTTTACATAAAAACTTGGTTTTTAGGAAGGCTTTAATCATATTTTTATGTTGCGAAAAGGGGACAAAAAAAAATGTATGAACTGGCTGTATTTTTCATACTGACTTCACTGCAAACCACAACGTTCTAATCCACCGCATTCCACTAAAACCCACTCGCTAGTTGATTTAAATGGCCATTAATTTACAGGCATTAAACACTAAATTCCTTCCATTTGGCCTATAAATTCATGAAAATGAGATTTAAAAATGATGTTATATTGTGGATTATTGTGTGAATGTTATTTGGACACTTAGGCAATTTAAAAAAAGTTTATCTTTTCTTAAGAAATGGATAGATGTTTAGATCTACTCATTGAATTTTGTAATTAGCTACAATTAGATAACTAACTAATTATATGCTTTAATTTCAGGTCATCCAAGTAAGATTGTTTCATATTTGTTTCAGAATGCTTCAATCTATAATAACTGAAAATTTCATTAAGTTCTCTTAATTTTTAAGAAAGTTATGGGCTTTTAACTGTTCAGGATCACAGCTTTTGAGTTTAGTCAATTGAAAGGCAATGGGGAGCAAGATGCTAATTTCCGAGTATGAAAATGGTCAGAACTTTCTTAATACTGAAGATATGAAAGTGAATTAGGTGTCAAATTAAACTTCTTTTTATGCTTTATCTGATGGGATAAATTGCTGACTTGATTTTTAAAATCTCAAAATTTTGTCACATTGCTACATAGATGAAGATTGCAAATACTTCCAAAAGGTACCCTCACTTTGTTAAACATAGTCATCTCTGGTGCTCGGAGCAGCACTTCTGAAATTCATTGGGAGTCCTTCTGGGCGACTATAACAAGATATCAATAATGCACAAGCAGTGTCTATTTGGAACAACAACCTCTCATCGGACACACGTAGAACAGTACAGCACAGGAACAGGCCCTTTGGCCAACAATGTCTGTGCCAAACATGATGCCAATTTAATTGTCTCTTATTGCATGTAATCTACATCCCCTTGTTCCCTGTATGCCAATCTAATGGCCTCTTAAAGCCTCAACATCAACAAAACCAACCATTGACATCAGAAAGGAGAAGTGAGGAGACCATGTGCCGGATTTCATTGGTGGGTCAAAAATGAAGATATTTAGCAGCTCCAAATTCCTGGCCATTAACATTTTGGATGTCTTGTCCTGGGCCCAGAACATAGATGTGATCATGTAAATGCCATTCCAGCACCTCTACTTTTGTAGAAGTTTAAAGAGATTCACCATGCACCACACACTCTAACAAACATTTACAGATGCACAGTAGAAAGTATGCTAATTGGTTGCATCATGGCCTGGTACACCATTCCAATGCACAGGCTGCAGAAAGTGGTGTACTCAGCCCAGTCCATCACAAGCACTGTCCTCCCCAGCATCAAAATCATCTACATGATGTGCTGCCTCAAGAAGGTGGAACCTATCATTAAGGATCTCCACCATTCGTGCCAATCCATCTTCTCACTGATACCAGAGCTACAGAAGCCTAAAGCCCCTCACGATTAGGTTCAACAACAGCTACTTTCCTACAATAATCGGGTTCCTGAATAGACCTGCACAACCCTAATCCTAGCTCAGCAACAGAATACTGTGGACCAAGTCTTGCATAACCATAGATTTGTTTTCTAATTGTGTTAAAAACCCCATCTCACGGTGCGAATCCACCCATGAGTGACCCCAAGTGAAAGAAAAAAACAGACTCGTGGTTATGTACGAGATTCCGAGTTTATGTTCAAGTGTTTAACCGAGTTCCCACGGGTATGTCATTTCTGCGATGTTCCTAGTTCCTCTCCCGAATTACCAAGTACCTCTCCCATTACTCTTGAGCCAACTGTGAATGAAGGTATGTTTTAATAAGCAACAGTGTTAAAGAAAACATCTCCATCCTGCGGCTTTGAGTTAAAGATAGAATTCAGCGTGGCCGCATCTATTGATATGACCTACATAGGGAAAATGTGCACCCTCCAGTGCCAGAGCAGATATACTTATGATTTGGTTGAAACACACATCACGTTGTTAGAAGACCAGCGGGCGAAGGTTAGTTATATTTTAATTCAATCTACTGCCAGGTCTACACACTGCGGGGAGATGGGAGATGAAATCTTTGAATGTGGACGGATGGCTCCGTGCCTGCTCGTTCTAAGCGGAATATATTTTTTGTTGCCTTTCACGCCGGGCTTTGGTTTTATTCCTTGTTTTTGATTATTCCCACATACTTTTCATGTGTGAGGGTGTGAGAAGTCCATGCCGGGTGCTGGCCAGCCGGCCTCAGCCGCTGTTCATTAGTTGCACACCAGATTGTTGGGAGACGGAGTTCAGGGTTCGCCTCCTGAGCTGCTTTGGTGCCCAGGCGTGAGTTGAGGTGGAGGGAGGTTGGGGGGGTGGGGGGGGACGGGGGTGCGCGGGCGTCATTAATCTGTCTGGGGTGACAAGGCTCTTGGGTCAGGCTGGGATTATTCTCTGCAGGATGATCTTGGTGTGGGAGACAAGTTAGGAGAGGTGTACTGGCTGTGTGGGCAGACACTTTGGTAGTGATTGCCCACCAGTCTCAAAAGCCGCTGTGTCTCCCTGTCCCTGGGATAGCAGGGGGCGATCAAACAGCACAATAGCCCCCTCCCCCTCCACGCCAACACGAAGGGCAACGATCCCAAGGCTTTAGATGGAAGGCAGACGCAACAAGCTGGAGTAACAACGCGGGCCAGGCAACATCTCTGGAGAACGTGGATAGGTGACGTTTCGGATAAGGGCTCGTCTTCTGAAGAAGGATCTCGACCCGAAAAGTCACCTATTCCTTCTCTCCAGAGTTGCTGCCTGACCCGCCAAGTTACTCCAGCATTTTGTGTTGGGCATCAAACAAACCCTCGTCCAGTCGTTCTGCTCGTTTTCCAGATCGGCTAATTATACATTTGTTCCCCTGATTACCCCACCCCTCTCCTCACTTCAACCGCAGTTGCACTTGCATAACTGTAACTTTGTCTTAATAATTACTATGCTGACTAATCTATTTATTTTAAATGTCAAGCAACATATTTCCTACTGCTTCCCCTAATTCCCATTCCTCGGGAAAGGGTTGAAACATTAACTTATCACAAAAGCTCACAAGGTGTTGGAATAACTCAACGGGTCAGGCAATATCTCTGTAGAAAATGACGTTTCAGGGTTGGGACTCTTCTTCAGGGCCTTTAGTTTAGTTTAGATACAGTGTGGAAACAGGCCCTTCGGCCCACCGAGCCCATGCTGACCACAATCACCCGGACACAAGTTCTATCCTACACACTGCGGAGCAATTTACAGATGGCAATTAACATACAAACCTGCACGTCTTTGGAATGTGGGAGGAAACTGGAGCACCGGGAAAAAATCTATGTGGTCACTGGGAGAACATGCAAACTCCGTACGGACAGCACCAGTCGTCAGGATTGAACTCAGGTCTCTGGCGCTGTGAGGCAGCAACTCTACTGCTGCGCGCCAATGTGACATTCCAAGTTTTAGATTTAAGTTAGCCGCTTACAAATCACATTCTCTGCCCAGCGTGGAGAATCATGAATTGCCAAGACACAAGGCACTGGAGATGTTGGTTCCTTTTTTAAAAATCACGAATTCAAAGTTATCTGTTCAAGAATAATGTAGTGCGGTTCGTTGGATTTGTCCATACTCAACTTAAAATTGTCCATAATCTATAACTTAAAGTTTTTTTAAAGCATTTAGTGAAACTACAGATTGTATTCTGTTCAGGTTCAGTTTCCTGGGTCCAACTCAGAGAGAAGTCTCCCCCCTTTCCAGGGTTAATCGCTCCACTGTTTATAATGCTCTCTGCATTATGAAGTCCTCGACAGTGAACCCTATGGGCAATCACTACCAAAGTGTCTGCTCACACAGTCAGTACACTTGTCTCCCGTACTAAGTCATCCCAACCCTTAACCCCCCCCTTCCTCCCCCCAACCCTTCCCTCCTCCCCCCCCATCCCTCCTCCCCCCCACCCTTCCTTCCTCCCCCCCCCCCCCACCTTTCCCTCCCAACTCCAGTCCCGTCCCGACCCCCTGGGAAACTGATGGGAGCGACAATCAACTACCACGGATACAAATAATGTCATACACAAGAAAGGGCAGATACTGGTTGACAAAAAGTGAACGCATGGTGCAGGAGAAATTTGGAAACGTCATCCCGTCACCCATTCCTTCTCTCCAGAGAAGCTGGCTGCCCGCTGAGTTAGCGAGTGCCCACGGCAGACTCACGAGTCACTAAGGTAAATGCACGGGCCGCTACGTTATTACAGCGAGTTTAAATGTTTCCATTTTTAACTTGAACAGTAAATTTGACTCGTGGAAAACCTCAAACACGTTTGAATTTTTTCACGAGTTAACAAGTTTCACTGGTACCTGCCGTTAGCGCCACAAGTCGCTAAGTTGCGCGCGCGAGTTCTGACGTTCCCGCTATGTTAATTGTACGTGATTACCGCGAGTGAAAACTCGGGGTCCCTCGTGGGTCAACTCGCACCGTGAGACAGGGGTTTAAGGGCAGCAAAGGGCGCAGTCAATAGGTGGTGATGGAAGCAGACACGATAGTGGCATTTAAGAGGCCTTTAGATATGCACATGAATATGCACATGGATCATGTTCATACATTTGAGCTTATTTTAGTTTGGTATTACGTTCAGTACAGACATTGTGGGCTGAAGCGCCCATTCCTGTGCTGTACGTTTCTAAGTTCCATGTTCTATAAATTCAGGTAAATGACATTGCTGCTCACTACATAAAATCATGCAGAAAACAGGCAAATTTGATCTGTTGTTAAATTTTGAATTATTTTAAAGAAACATTGAGAAGTATTTTGCAGATGCGACGAGTTCCGACGTTCCCGCTAGGTTAATTGTACGTGATTACCGCGAATGAAAACCCGGGGACCCTCGTGGATCAACTCGCATCGTGAGACAGGGCTTTAAGTCTTGTTTATTACTAGTCCTTTTTCTTTCCGCTGCCATGGAATTTATGTATATTTTATAATCTAAGACTGCATGCTGGATATGCTTCTGCCAGCACGATTTTCATTGTACCTGAACTTCTCTGTACTTGTGCATATAATAAATAAACTCAACTTGTCTTGACTTGACTTGAAATTCTCTTAGGACATTATTTATGATGATTCTTCAGCCCTAATATGAGTCACTGGGAAATATGGGAGTGCTTGATCACAGTAGTCACAGAAGAGAGGAACAGCAGTGCATCTTGTCAGTAAAGGAGACCTCTTCTACACCCAGACCTTAAATTGATTCAGAATCTATTACATTCTCATGAACATATAAATGAGGAGCAAAAATAAGCCATCTGGCCCTTCAAGCCACTTCTGCCATGCCATACAAAGAGACCATAGCTGATCTTCTCTCTCAACACCATTTTCATATCCCTTCGTTATTTTAATGTCCATTATTCTATGTCTCTGATTTGAATGAACATGATGACCAATCCTCCATGGCCTTCAGGTGGAGGGTCTAGATTTAAAGTGTGAAGAAATGTTTCCTCATTTTAGTTCTAAATGGCCTACCACTAACCCTAAAATTAAGCCATTGTCCTAGATTCCAGAATCGAGGAAACACACCCTGCACCTAGCACATCAAGCCCTTTAAGAGAATTGTATGTTTCAATGAGATCTGTTCTTGTTCTTTTAAAGTCGATAGCGTACAAGTCTACACAGTCTTTACTATTATCTGCCATCCCTGAAACTAGTCTAGTGAATCTTTGCTGCCCGCTCTCCATGGTACATTTACATTTTAAAGTATTTCAGATGTGGCCTAATCAAGGCTCCATCATTTGCAATTAAGACTTACTTATTCCTGTATTCAAATGTTCCTCTGATAAGGCCTGACAAACCATTTGCCGATGTCATTGTTTGATATACCTACATGAAGTCGTTCAAGAATATGTACAAGCACATCCAGGACTATCAGTGTACAGTCTTTTCATTATTCAATAAATAATCTGCTTTTCTGTTCTCTACAGAGAAGTAGATAACTTCACATTTTTCCACTTTGTATACCTTCTGCCATGAACTTGCCTACTTAACTTGACATCCTCGTCCACAGCTGGTTCAGGATTTGTTATCAAACATGGAAATATGACACTTGCTGTCCTGCTCTAGCTCCAGCTCCAGCTCCATCTTGAATATCCGGTGCAGGCTCAAAGGGCCAAATGGCCTCCTCCTGCACTTATTTTCTATTTTCTATGTTTGTAGTCTGTCAGCAACCGTAGCTGAACACACTTCCCACATATGTAGTTGTCCTCAGGTTCACTGGAAGATTCCCTGATCTCCCACATCCTGCAGAAGGAGTATAAAACTGCCCTAAGTGCCACCCTGACGGCACTCAGAACAAAGAGGAAGTGGTGAGAAAGGACCTTACATTATCTTACCTTCTATCCCAACTCAGCCTCCTTGCTAAAGCCTCTTGAACCTCAGCACATGTCCTCAATCACATCACTTGGACCTCAAGGACTGCTACCCCCAAAGATGGCTGCTCCAATATGGCCACTCCACTAATGCACACCTTCCTTTGACATACTGTTGGAGCAGTCACTCTCAGACACAAATGGTTCCTTTTCAAATCTCCCCTCCTGCTCCCCCATTCAGCTGCTCACTCACTAGTGAAGCTGATCTGCACTCATGTTAACACGGTCCTTTTAAATATCCTTTGCGGCTCCTCCTCTCAGCTGTGTAAAAGCCACTGAAAATGTAGTGGGCAGGGTGGATTCTGTATTCATAGCTGCTTCCACATTACCAGCAATGGCCATCATTATCCTCTCGGGATTACTCTCAGAAGATCGAGAAATTATTTCCTTTTGACTCATAAACATCTCAGTTATGGTGCCTGTGATACAATGTCCCTGCAGTCAGAGTGTTCTCCAATATCTCCTATGTGAGGCAACAACCTTTCTCTCAATGTCAGCAACACAAAGGAGATGGTGATCGACTTCAGGAAGCAAAGCTGCACACAAACCTCGGTTTGCATTAACAGCACCAATGTAGAGATTGTTGAAAGTTTCAAATTCCAAGGAGTATATGTCATCGGCAACTTGGCCTGGATCACCCATATTGAAGCAATGTCCAAGAAAGCACACCAATGCATCAATGTACTTAGAAGGCTTAGGAAGTTTGGCTAGTCCCCAACAACTCTCACCAACTTGTACAGAGGCACCATAGAAAACATTTTAATGGGGTGCATCTCAGCACGGTTTGAGAACAGCTCCGTCCAAGATCGCAAGAAATTGCAGAGAATTGTGGACGCAGCCCAGACCATCACACAAACCAATCTACCTTCCATTGACTCCAATTATACCTCATGCTGCATCGGCAAGGCCAGTAGCATAATCAGGGACGAGTTGCACCCTGGCCACTCTTCTTCTCCCCTCTACCATCAGGCAGAAGGTATAGAAGTGTAAAAACCCACACGTCCAGATTCAGGGACAGTTTCTTTCCAGTTGTTATCAAGCAACTGAGCCATTCTACCAACATTTAGATAACAGTCCTGAGCTATTATCTACCTCACTGGAGACCCTCGGACTATCTTTGATCAGACCTTACTGGACTTTATCTTGCACTAATTGTTATTCACATTATTCCCTTTGTCATGTATCTGTATACTGTGATATACGATTGCTCGATTGTAATCAGGTATTGTCTTTCCACTTACTGGTTGGCACACAAACATTTTTCACTGTACCTTGGTACATATGACAATAAACTAAACACAAACTCAACTCTCATTGCTTGCTTTGGAGAAAGTGTTAACAGAGCTTTCCTTGGGTAGAGTCTCGATGATCACATGCTACAAAGCTACAAACATAGTTTCTACTACATGATCACGAGCTTTCTACTACAAACCCACTGACTCCCATGGCAATCTGGACTATATTTCTTCCTATCCTTCTTCCTGTAAGGACTCTATCCCCTACTCCCAATTCCTTTGCCTGCGCTGCATCTGCTCCCAGGATGAGGTGTACCAAACCAGGGCATCGGATATGTCCTCATTCTTCAGAGAATGGGGGTTCCCCTCCATTACCATAGATGAGGCTCTCACCAGGGTCTCTTCTATAACCCATAGCTCTGTTCTCACTCCCCATACCCCACTCGTAACAAGGACAGAGTCCCCCTTGTCCTCACCTTCCACCCTACCAGCTGTCACATACAACAGATAATCCTCCAACATTTTGCCACCTGCAACGGGATCCCACCACTGGCCACATCTTCCCATCTCCTCCCCTTTTGGATTTCTGCAGAGAGTGCTCCCTCCGTAACTCCCTGGTCAATTTGTCCCATCCCACCTAAACCACCCCACCCCCTGGTACTTTCCCTTGCAACCACAGAAAATGCTACACTTGTCGCTTTACCTCCCCCCTCGACTCCAACAAAGGACCCAAGTAGTCTTTCCAGGTGAGGCAGAGGTTCACCTGCACCTCCTCCAACCTCATCTATTGCATCCGCTGCTCTAGGTGTCAACCGCTCTACATCGGTGAGATCAAGCGTAGGCTTGGCGATCGCTTCGCCCAACACCTCCGCACAGTTCGCATTAACCAACCTGATCTCCCGGTGACTCAGCACTTTAACTCCCCCTTCCATTCCATATCAAACCTTTCTGTCTTGGGCCTCCTCCATGGCCAGAGTGAGTCCCACCGCAAATTGTAGGAGCAGCACCTCATATTTCAAGTGGGTAGTTTACACCACAACGGTATGAAGATTGACTTCTCCAATTTCAGGTAGTCCTTGCTTTCTCCCTCCTGCCCCTCCCCTTCCCAGCTCTCCTACAGCCCACTGTCTCCGCCTCTTCCTTTCCTTCTTCCCACCTCCCCCCACCCCCACGTCAGTCTGAAGAAGGATCTCGACCCGAAACATCACCTATTCCTTCGCTCCATAGATGCTGCCTCACCCGATGAGTTTCTTCAGCATTTTAGTCTACCTTCTATTTTTCCAGCATCTGCAGTTCTTTCTTAAACATGTTGCAAACTACTCCAGATATAGCTCCAGCGCTGGCTTTGGAAAGAACAGGAATTCAGTCCAACTGTTGCTTTACCTGCCATTACCCCGATGGTTCGTGTCCTGCCGTGAGGCTGCTGCGGTGACTTCAGTGTTTAGAAGACCCTCGTGAGGATCAGAGCCTCCTCAAACACAAATTCTCATCTAGTTAATGGAGCTATTGCCAATAAGCCCTTTGTGTAAAACCATGTAGGACGTGTTCAAAGCTCTTCACCCCCCTCCTCGCTGTTTATCTGACATGTAGTTTTGCTCTCAGAGACTCCTGCACGTTGGACACCTAGAATTATGACCAAAGGGACAGCCACGGTGGCGCAGCGGTAGAGTTGCTGCCTTACCGCGAATAAAGAGCCGGAGACCCAGGTTCGATCCAGACTACGGGTGATGTCTGTACGGAGTTTGTACGTTCTCCCTGTAACCTGCGTGCGTTTTCTCCGAGATCTTCGGTTTCCTTCAACACGCCAAAGACGTACAGGTTTGTAGGTTAATTGGCTTGGTAAATGTAAAAGTTGTCCCTAGTGGGTGTAGGATGGTGTTAATTTGTGGGGATCGCTGAACGGCGCAGACCCGGTGGGCCGAAGAGTCTGCTTTCGTGCTGTATCTCTAAACTAAAAGGCTTTCAATGGAACTGCTGGAGGTTTAACTAAAACTCTACCTCAAGTCCCATTATTACAGCTTGATTTCTGAAAATCCGACTGTCCAGCAATGAGAAATGTGCACAAATAACTCTCCATCTAATCAATCACCAATCAGTCTGTATGTCAGTGAGGATTCAGCATGCATTAGCAAAGCAGCCCTACCATAGCAACCAGAACGTGACTCAAACAAGTTGTACTGAAAAAGTGCTTCACACATGAAATAGGAATGAAATCGACACCCATTGATTGAAAGATAAGGAGGCCTGTGCCACCTGACACAATTTAATGGTTAAACATTTTAAACCTGTGTCTGATCCATTAACCATAACTCAATATTATTTAAAACAAAATGGAACTGACTGATTTAATTGGTGTACAATAGTTGTCCTCTCTGTATATAACATTACTTTGAATATTTCATGTTTTTTAAGAAGTATCATAAAGAATGACAAAACAGGTTCATGTTGATTAATTCATTTAGCAGGTAAGGCAGTCATTAAGAACTGTTCTGGATTGAATTTATGCTTGAAATCCCTTACCTTTTCATTAGTATTGTCACCTGATAACTATTTTCACTTAAGCGGGCTGGCAGACTGACGAATCGGTGATCCCCAACAGAATTTCTACTCAATTGTTTCCTGTTGGCTATTTTCAACTAAATCTCTGTGAGACAGCTTAAAAGTTGAGAGTATATTTTCATCATTCTTCCCTGTCTGACTTTCTCTGCTCCCTTTCTTCCTGAAACTGTTTCTATTTTACACACAGAGCAAGTGATGGGTTTGTTTTCCAACCTCTATACTGACACCTCTCCAAGAATCAAGATTTGACTCCCTCATTTACTTCACCTATTTGCTGATCCTGAGCTGCATACAAAGATTAAGAGGCCAACTTCCACCTGTACGTGATTGACACCACGTTTTGGCCATCGCCTGCCTCTGTGCTGTCAAATTGTTTTCAGAGATCCAATCTCACATGAGCCACAATTCCTTTCAGTCGTGCACTGGGTCAATGAAAGCCTTTGGCTTGATCCAAAAAATCCAAGGCGTAGTTTAGTTAGTTTAGTTCATTGTCACATGTACCGTTATACAATGGAAAGTTTTTGTTGCATGCTATCCATGCAGCAGAAAGACAATACATGATTACAACCGAGCCATTTACAGTGTATAATACATGATAAGGGAATTAGGCTTAGTGCTAGGTAAAGCCAGCAAAATCCGATCAAAGTCCAAGGGTCACCAAAGAGGTTGATCGTAGTTCAGCACTGCTCTCTGGTTGTGGTAGGATGATTGAAACATAGAAGGCATGATTGGTTGCATGCATTACCACCCTTGTATGTGTGTGAATGTTGTGTTCCATTTTTGCAATTTGATTCCATTTAAAGTCAATAGAATCAAATTTCTGGGATATACAAGGCATGTGTGGGTGTTTAGAGATGTCCCACTGAAAATATCATTTTATCCACCCGTTTCATCCAACACTCACTTCTCCTTGCCACCACCTACCTCACCTACTTATAGACACCACCAACATCACATTCACCTACCACTGGTAGCTTGCTCTTCTTGTCGAGTCCACAAACAAGATTAGAAACTGTATTTCTTAAGCCCTACCAGTTGGAGATGCGGCTTTCCTCCGAGCCGTATCTTCACCCCTTCCACGCGGCCTACCAATGGGACTGGAGCGGCGTTTCTTGCCGGGACCAGCCAGAATTTCAGCTTCGGCGGCGGCGCAGCGCTGAAGCACCATCGCGGAGCAGGCGATACCTTACCCGGGTTGCCGTGTGGTAAGCTCCGGAGTGCTGAGACTGCTGACTCGAACATTGCGGAGCTATCGTTGCGGAGCATCCAGCCGCGGGTGGCGCTAACTTTCAAACACCACGAAGCCTGGGATCCCTCGCCGAAATCGCCAGTGTCGGAGCTACGACCAGCACGGCCAGAGGACTTCGGGAGCCGCGGTCTCCGGGGAGGAAGCGCCCGTTCCAGACACTCCAAGCCACTGAAGAGTGTTCTCCCGACACTGGAGCTCCATCATCCGGCAAGAGGGCCTCAAACATCGGGCCGCCATTGCGGCGACTGCAGAGGCCTCAAATAGGCCCCGAATATGGGGTGAACAAGAGGAAGGTGACTGGACTTTGCTGCCTTTCCTCACAGTGGGAACCATTGTGGGGGGATGTTTTTAAGTTGTATGTTAAATTCTTCTTTAATGTTGTGTCTTATTTTTACTGGCGTGCTGCAAATGCAACTCAAATTTCACTGCACCAAAAATGGTGTATGTGACAATCAGGGCCTGCCTAAAGCCGATTGGACCAATTTCTCCCAATTGGGCCCCGCGCCTAAGGGGGGGCCCCGTGTTGATTTTGCTTTGTTAAATATAGATTTTTTTTTAAAACATTCGCCATACAAATTGTTTTACGAAACAAACATGGATAACAACCGTTACATGGCCATCAGACACAAATTATTTGTTAACTACTACGGTTAGCACTTATTAACAGCCAGTAGTTAACAAGTAGTTATACAATGTGTCATCAATGCATCGATCCACATTCCTCAGTAAATGTAATTGTGTTTTGAACAAGTATCAATGACGCTGCGTTCCTTTGAATACAATTCACGCGGCATCATTAATACTTGTTCAAAATACAATTACATTACTGAGGAATGTAGATCGATGTATTGTTGACACATTGAGAACCTCTTAAAACTCACCATCACGATTGAGGGCTTCTTCTTGGCGAGCTCTTTGGTGGGCAGGTTAGTCATTCAATTTACCTACCGACCCACGTTGTGTCTCTCCGTCTTTCGCTCTCTCCCTCCCTCTCTCTCGCGCTCTCTCACTCACGCTCCCCATCACGTCTCTCTCTAGCTCTCGCACTCCCTCTCTCTCACCCTGTTGCCTCGGCATTCCTGGAACCATTGACGTTTTGCGGTAGACAAAATGCTGGAGAAATTCAGCGGGTGAAGCAGCATCTATGGAGCGAAGGAAATAGGCAATGTTTCTGGTCGAAATCCTTCATCAGACCCGGCCCAAAATGTTGGCTATTTCCTTAGCTCCATAGATGCTGCCTCACCTGCTGAGTTTCTCCAGCATTTTTGTCTATCTTTGATTTTCCAGCATCTGCAGTTCCTTCTTTGATGTTTTGTGGTGGGGGAGGAGGAGAGGGAGGAGGAGGGAGGAGTTCTGGCCCGTGGCGACTCCTGATAAGTGATATAATATTTAAGAAGGAACTGCAGATGCTGGAAAATTGAAGGTACACTGTGGAGGTAGGGTGCAGGTGGAAGGAGAGTGGTGCATTTGACAGCTGCCGTATTATGTTCGAAAATGGGTTGCCGTAATGGGCTTGCCTTAGCATACATTTCTTGTATTTGTTATGTTATTAGAAATAGTAAATTAAAAAAAATCTCCAGTGTTCTTGTTTCTCTGTGATACACGGAACCATGTCCGTATGTGGTGCAGTGCAATACTGGAGATTTTAAAGTTAGTTAAAATATGTCACCTGCCCTGTTTCAGCTTTTTTGACCGAGGTCAATATTAATAACACCTACGAGGCCGAAAGCGGCCATAGCCAAGCGTTGTCCATTCCTTCTGGTACAGAAGGTAGTTGAGGCCAGTTCATTGGCTATATTTAAGAGGGAGTTAGATGTGGCCCTTGTGGCTAAAGGGATCAGGGGGTATGGAGAGAAGGCAGGTACAGGATACTGAGTTGAATGATCAGCCATGAACATATTGAATGGCAGTGCAGGCTCGAAGGGCCGAATGGCCTACTCCAGCACCTATTTTCTATGTTTCTATGTTTCTCTCCGGGGATGCTGCCTGTCCCGGTGAGTTACTCCAGCTTTTTGTGTCAATCTGTAGCCTAGCGTTATTCGGCCGAGTGACTCTTGGACCCTTCCTTGTATGTTGTTTCCACGTTTATAATAAATGTTTTCGGTGAACATTACCTCCGCTGCTGGACACCCTGCCTCAGACGTGGTGTGTTGTGTATTACTGGCACTGCTAGTTACTTCGTCAAATGGTCACTGGAAACTACGTTTTGAAATGCTCGCGAAAATAAGTGATATGTTCCCTCCGCGGGTGCTGCCTTGCCCGCTGAGTTCCTCCGGCACTCCGTGTTTTTTGTTTGGCTCTGAAGTTGAAGGTGGACCCCCCTGTGTCTACCTTCCACTCCTGTCTGTGGTGGCTCAGCGGGACGGGCAGAGGCTCTGGGGAGAGGGTTGCGTTTCTGCCCAAGACCCTTCTTCAGCCAATCACAAGTACTCTCACCTATGAGAGTTCAGTTCAGTCTGAAGAAGGGTCTTCTCTCTAGAGTCGCTGTGCTGCCTGTCCTGCTGAGCTACTCCAGCTTTTGTCTGTCATCAATTTCAGAGTTAGATAAAATTTCTCATGTTGTATTCTTGGGTGAATGGGATTAGAGCAAAAACGTAGTTTACAATGCCAAAATTGAAGACTTGAGGAAAAACAAGGTGTACAGAGTTGTTTATTGGTTACAATCTGAGGAGTATGATGATGCTACTGATTATGGTATGCCAATGTGCCAGCTAGCAACTGATCTTCTCCATAAAGACCTGGTCTATTGCTAGAAATTGTCATTTATTTACCTATCCGTTATGGACTTCTGGTACGGAGCATACAATACAATAGTATTAGTTCTGATCTTGAGAATATCACATTTTTGAATTTTCAAGGCAGTCTGGGTGTTTATTACTATTTCCATCACAACGGTCAATTTTGTAATTAGCTACAATTATGTAATTAACTAATTATATGCTTTAATTTCAGGTCATCCAAGTAAGATGTTTTATATTTGTTTCAGAATGCTTCAATCTATAATAACTGAAAATATCATTCAGTTCCCTTACTTCTTAAGAATGTTATGGGCTTTTGACTGTCCTCGATCACAGCTTTTGTGTAAAGAATGGAAAAGCAATAGGGAACAAGATGCTAATTTCCGAGTATGAAAATGGCCATAACCTTTTTAATACTGAAGATATGAAAGTGAATTAGGTGTCAAATTAAACTTTTTATGCTTTATCTGATGGGATAATTTGCAGACTTGATTTTTAAAATCTCAAAACTATGTAACATTGCTAGAAAATCTACCTGCATCTTGGAGGCCGAAGGTTAGGTTGTTAGCCAAGAAAGATAGACTTCATTATCCCTCAGTACAGCAACATCAAGAACGATGTTGCTGTACTGAGGGATAGACAAGTCTATCCCTCATTGCTGGCAGCTGATGGGAAGCGGCTGTAAAGTGGGAAGCGGCTGTAAAAAGACAATGCTGCTGGGTGAGGGGGAGAGTTCCTTTCACAGTGTGTGGGTAGTCTGCCCAGGGGTAAAGTTGCGGGGAGGGCAGGAGCGTTGAGAAGGAGGGGGCCGAGGTTCATCCCAGCATCCAGCTCAAATGCGGGTCCGCGGGCGATGGATAACAGGACAGCGAACAGTGGAGCTTACTCCATATGTCAGTGCGAGTAACCTCAATTGATCCCTTGTTTGCGCTGACACAGGAGAAAGCTCCACCGCCCGCTGCGATGTTATCCATCACCCACTGACCCACTCCACTCTATGATCTTTGCTCTTGAGCTGGTCCCCTCACTGTTCAGACGGAGAGAACTGCCAGAGGTGAGCGGGCTGGCAGAAGGCGCTGAGATGGCAGTCGGTTCCGCTGTCCGGTGATGGCGACCGCCCGTAGCCACGCTAGCTGCTTCCCTCCCCGACCACTATGCGGTGGCTCCACCGCATTGTGCGGTGAGTAAACGGCTTACTGACAAGAAACCGACCCCCTCCTTCTCAATGTTCCCACCCTCCCCGCAACTTTACCCCTGGCTAGACTCCCCACACGCTGTGAAAGGAACTCTTCCCCCCAATTGGTCCCTTGAACTAGTATTGTCATCCAATAAGATGCCAAATGATTCAACTTGTCCCAGTGTGCTCCCGTTTTTCCCACCATCTTTCCACCTGTCATCACCCTCCACCCCCCACCCATTCAGTAATTCAGAAAGAAGGAGATTTGGAAGCCTTGGGCAAATTGAATTGTTACTTTATTTATTTTTATTTTTACGGAGAGGAGAACAATCTGCGCATGCGCATTTTAACATTTTTTTTAAAGCCGACTGACTGTCACATTACTCACTCATTTATGATTATTTATTTATATTTCTATGAAAATTGTTCCCAATTGGGGCCCCGCACTTCCTAAGGCCGGCCCTGGTGACAATAAATGTCCTTTGTCCTTTGTTCTTGGGCGTGGTGGTAGACAGATTGGTGGAAACAGGGCCGCGACGTGAACACTCTTTCCTTGACCCCACTGGTAAAAAAAATTATAAAAAACATTATTAAAAAAAAAGCTTATAAAACATCTAAATTCATGAACCTTGTCCCTTAAGTTCCTTGAGGTGACTTTCTTTCGCTTAGGCATGATTGGAATGCAAATTGTTTATAATAAGTTATAAACTCTTTAGACCATCACTCAATATCCTGACCTGCGGTAGATGTACAGTCAAATGAAGACATCATCATCATCATCATCATCATCATTATGATCATTGGCACTTTGGGAAAACAATTTTACCTGAAATAATAGTTTTCTTTCGTGCCTTAATGTTCAAGTGTGCATATCATTGCGTTCCTTGATTAATTGAGATAATTTCACTCTTGAAATGTTCTCTGGAAAGCACAGCACTTTAAAATGTAATGCAGCAATGTAATTTACAGTATATCTCAATAATGTGTTTTGCACTGAAACATATTACATCACTGGATTCTGATGATAGCATTATATTAATTGTATATTGCAGGGTAATGAATGATATAATCTTCCTTCCCAGCTCTTTTTTTTAAATTAAAATCGGTCACAATTATTAATGTTCAAAAATAGCATCAATTCTGAAGATCAGCAGGTGTGTATCAATCAAGTAGGAAGACTAACTAAATTTCATAGTTGTACCCATCTGGGAAAGATGCATATGTATGAATAGTTATTGCTTTGGCACTCATTTTTCATATGAACTGCAATCTGAGATTAGTGAGGGTGAGATCATAGAAATGAATATGAAATAGACGGTTACTCAGTAATGCCATGTATTGATAAACCACCAGTTTATTAAACTTCTTTAATAACTCTCATAAAAGTCATTTGGATTTGTAGCCAAAACCTAGTTTGGCAAATATGCCCACAATGGAGTAAAAATCATCTCTTGCAGACAAATAAATAATAAGACTCCCAAACTGTGTTGCTTTGGAAACATAGTTCTCACTACTGTTTAAAGATTATTCTCTGATGTCTAAAGGCAGATTTGATACTTGCAGTTTGTTTTTAATGTTTTTTGTCATAATTATAATAATGTAATTCAAATCCTCTTAACCAACGCACAGCTTTATACCAGATTTTATTATTTCCTGGATGTAGGCATGGCAGTTGTAATTTTAGAAACTGATCGCCAGTTTTCTGAAAGAAAAGATCACCTTTTTTCGAGTGCGTTCTCAGCCCCTACAGCGAGTGAAAAAAAACTACTGGAATGCTTTCGGGGATGAGGGTTTGCAGCCAGACAATAGGGTGAAGGATAGAGTCATGGAGTCACAGAGATACAGCTTGGAGCCAAGCCCTTTGACTCAACCAGACTATGTTGACCATTAGGCATCCATTTCATCATATCCTCCCTAGATTCCACCACTCACCGATTACTTGGGGCAATTTAAAGTGGTCAATTAATCTACCAACGCACATGTTTTTTGGAGTGTGGGGAGAGCACCAAGGGGAACCCCATGCAGTCACAGGGAGAACGTGCTGGCTCCACATAGGCAGCAGCAGAGATTAGGACTGAGTTGTGCAGCAGCAGCTCTGCCAACTGCCACTCAATGGAGCAAAAAATGTTGGCAGGAGCATGTCGGAGTATCGGATTATGACTGGTTTAGACCGAGTAATGGAAGGAAGCTGTTCCCATTTGTAAATAATTTAAGACCAGAAGATAGATTTTAGGTTTTAGGGAGAAGATTCGTGGGATGCAAGGACTTTCGTATCCAGCAGTCATCGTCTGTATGGAATTTATAGCTTATAAGGTTGATGGAAACAGAGATGCACTCATCTATCAAAGGGAAATTGAGGAGGTACCTGAGAGAAAAAAACTTGCAAGGCATTGAGCAACCAGAGGGATTGAATTTCCAAATTTACTGCTCTCCGAGCTGCCCCAAGTGCCCTCCTGTTTCACGATGCCTGCATACTTCAATTCCAAGGCCACTTCCATAGACAGCTGAACATATAAACAAATGAATTCAGGAGCAGATCAGCCACAACCCCTCAACTCTTGTCCATCATTTGGTAAGATTCAGTTGAACATGGCAATCAACATCAAGCTCCCAGCCAGCAGTCAATAAGATTAATAGTAAGATTAAACGAGAGCTTACCAGTTTGAAGTTTGATCTTGATTTTATGAGGAGTTACGTTGGTGATTACGTGAAGAACCCTACCAGTTCGCATGCGCGTCAATCTTCAAAGCAGCGGTATGTAATCACAGATAACCAAAAATCGAAGTTAACATAGTAAGATTAGCAACCTGAGAACTACCAGATTACCTTTATGAGAGAGGGTTGGGCGTGGAGGGCACATAATCACCAACATAACTGCTCATAAAATCCAGATCAAACTTCAAACTGGTAAGTTCTCATTTAATCTTACTATTTTACTTCGGAGTCACGTGAGTGATTCCGTGAAGGGTTCAAAGCCCTGTGATTTCATGCTGCAGATCCAAATCTCCATCTCTTGCCACAAGGTGGAGTCATAGACTATTTAATAGTTAAAGGTAAATCCCAATGACCAACAAACAGTTTATCCCATTCCACAATGTTTTACTGTTATTAGTACAGTTATATTGTCTTTGCTAACCTCTGTAATGGGAACTTCATAGAATGGATCTTTGAGACCCTTATGAATCTGTTGTTAGTCAGGAAAATAAGTTTTCATATTCGGAAAGTTCATATGCGACACTCTCCATTTTTCATAATAAACAGGCCACTCCTGCCTTATTCCATGGGTGCTTTGCATGAGAGCTCTGGCCCAATTTCCGAACCTTAACTTCAAAGACAACCCTCCAACTTGCTTGGAATGCTAGCACTGTGCCTTTAAGCCGATGTTTTTATCCTTTGTGTGTTTCACAAACAAGTGTAAATATTACAACTTGTGAGTGGTGCGCTTACCCATGTTTCGGAAGTGCCAGACCCACTTTGTCGGTGTGGGGTTGGTAGGGTGCATGGAATTTCTACCCAGCTGTCATGCTGCCCCCAGCTCCAGTGAACCGCCTATTGCTGATGAGCGCCTGGGGTGCATTCTGAAACAATGAACGTTTGTCCGCCATTGGCCTTAATTGATTCATCTGCCAGGTTTTCTCTCCTGTTGAATAGGCCTACCTGAATAATAGATTCAGCGGCTGGCTCTCACATCCCCCTGTTGGCGCTGTTCACTGCCAGCACAGACGTGCTCCAGTATGTTCCATCGACCTCTTTGGAGCCTGGAGTCGGTTGTATCTTGACCTTTCGCACTCCCCTCCTCAGAGAGAGTGATTCATAGGCAGCCCTAAACAAGCTCTGCCGCAGGCCACAGGATACGTATGCTGATATGAACCCATTGGACTTATACCTGAATAGAACATTCTGCGGGGATGGCAACTTTGTTGTCAGGGAAAGGTACCTCTGACATGTGCCCTTCATTCCTTGGGGTATGCCCCATGGCCATACACTGAGACTCAGTGTCAGCAGGATACTGACCCGTCTTGGTCTCCGCCTCCAAGAGGGAAACCTGAAGCAGCTCTGTCAACTGGCGCTGCTGGTGCGGCCTGCAGAGATGGAACATCTGGCTCAACCTTACCATAGAATTGGGTCAGAACTAAGATGACCCATGGCTCACGCCTCCTCATCTATGAGGGTGCTATCAAGCAGCTTTCTACTAGGTGCTGCTGGAGCCTTTTTGTTCAGGGTGGTGCTGACACCTTCTGCTGGCTTGTGCCCTGTTGTAGCACTGTATGCAACAGTTGCTGCATTTGGGATAGTCGTTCAAACACACTATTCAGCCCCGGTGAGGAATTATCCCCCGACTCCATGGGCCTATTATTTTGCTATCCAGCCCCGGTAGGGAATCTTCCCCCGACTCCATGGACCTAGCAGATGTATGTGTTACATTGAGCAACCCTGTCCCAGGTGTTGCCGGCTCCGCCTCTCATAGAGGGCGGTGCTTTTTGACATAAAACAGCCCTGTTCCAGGCTCTACTGGCACGGCTCTCCCGTAGGCCGGCAATGTCACAAATGAAACAGCCCTGTTCCATGCGCTGCTGGTGCAACTCTCCTGTAGGCCAGCGCTTTCATACATGAAGCAGCCCTGCCAGGCACTGCTGGCGTGGCCTGTCCCATAGGCCCGTGCTATTACACATGAAGTAGCCCTATCCCAGGTGCTGCAGACATGGCCTGTCCCATAGGCCCGTGCAATTCCAGTGTAGGCTCACTAATTCAAATTTTTTGTCTAGAGCTTTACCTGTGAAGGGTTAAAGCAATTTTAACCCTTCACAGCAACTTGTGCTAAGCAAAGAAAGAATTTCATTGTCGGGGACACATGACAATAAACTCTTTTGGCTTTTGACTTTGACTTTAACTTTTGACTTAAAAAAACACTATAGCATACATGCAAACTTTATTATTAGAACAAAACCCTCGCAGCCCGACTCACTCGAGTCCAATAGGGCTGAACGAGTCCTTTCTCCTCCAATTTTACTCCCTGCCTGGGGACCAACGTCTGTGAGACGCTGACCACACTGTCAGTGACTCTGGCATTATTTACTTGCCATTCCACGGCATCCCCGCAGGCTGGAAGCCACTGACTGCCTTGTCAGCGGCTGCTTATCTCACAACCCAATCTTTTGCTGGTTATCCGCTTCCGCAGTCAGTCCGGGGTTTCCCCACAGTCCATAGCCGGCTCGCTCGTCGGGCTGTGAAACTGGCAGGAAAACCTCTGTGAAGAGAGGCTCCTGCTCGAAAAAAAACCCTGGTAAGTAAAAAGAACTTACCTTTTAGGTTTAACTTACCGCCAGCAGGAGCGCTGCTCTGCCAGTCTGGTGCTTGCACCAATGCGGCTGACGTACTGACGTGCATGCGAACTGGCGGGGTTCTTCACGGAATCACTCACATGACTCCGAAGTAAAATTGATGATTTTGTTTCTATGGTAACTAAATGTCAACCACCATCCTCTTGTATCCAAGTCACAGTGATTTACATGGATGAGCTCAGCTTTCATAACTCTGGGACACCGTTTAGCGGTGCTTGGTTTTGAATGGAGCTGGGATCTAGTTTTACCATTGCTGCCTTACAGCGCCAGAGACCTGGCTTTGATCTTGTCGACAAACGTTTGTACGGAGTTTGTACATTTTCCTCGTGACCGCGTGAGTTTTCTCTGGGTGCTCCGGTTTCCTCTCAGATTCCAAAGGCCTACAGGTGTGTAGGTTAATTGGCTTTGGTAAAAGAAATTGTCCCCAGTGCATAGTATGGTACTTGTGTACGGGGATCACTGGTCAACATGGACTTGGTGGGCTGAACAACCTGTTTCCACACTGTATCTCTAAGCTTAACTAAATTCAACCACGGTGGAGTTGGCAGGCTCAGTCAGATTAATTATTTTGGTTCATCCTTTGCTTTTTATCTATTCTTTGCAACCATATCCAAAACTATTTTTTAAAACGATATGGACCAAACGCAGGCAAGTGGGACTAGTGAAGCTGGGACATGTTGGCCGGTGTGGGTAAGTTGGGCCGAAGGGCCTGTTTCTCCACTGTATCTTTCACTGACAATGACTATGTCCTTCAGTAATTGAATGATGAGCATTTAATATCAGTGCAATGGTAGCACATTGATTAATTCACTGGAGCAGCCATACAGAGACCTGAGTTCAAATCTTAAAGTAGCTGTGGGATATAAATTCAGTGGACAATTGATAATTGAAACAAACTGGTCTTTAACAAAAGTGACTCATGTTCATGAATGTCCTTCAGGGAAGGGACCTCCACTGTCCATACCTGGCTTGTCCCTCGTAGATTAATCACAAATGCCCTTTGAAATGGTCCAAGTTTCAGATGGACAAGAACTGATGATCATTCCAACTGTGCCCTGATAATGGAAAAATAACAAAAAACCTCTGAACTCTGGCCAACTTCATCTTTCAAGACAGAATCATTTATGAACTGCAGCATGGAATGGGTTTACTTACAGATATACCACCCTTAGGAGAGACATCTATATGTTAGATGTGAGGCCACCAAAGTGGAAGGAAGTGGAAGCGGTATTAAGGCGTGCAAAGTCTTCTTTGGACCAAGGGCCGAATGGAGTCCCTTATGGGTAGATAAAAATGCACCTGAAGCGCTTAGATTCTTATGGAGGCTCTTGTGAATAGTTTGAGAGACCCGCAGATGCTGATTAATGCACAAAAAGACACAAAATGCTAGAGTAATTCAGCAGGCCAGGCAGCATCATGTTCTGCAGATGTCATTCCACTTTGGTGGCCTAACATCTAACATATGCTCTATCTCTCCTAAGGGTGGTGCATTTGGAGGGAAACCCATTCCCTGCTGCAGTTCTTTGTTTCTACATGAATAGGTGATGTTTTGGGCCAAAATGTCTGAAGGAGGGTATTGCCTGAAAGATCACCTATCCATGTTCTCCAGAGATGCTGAGTTGCTCCAGCACTTTGTGTCATAATTTATGATGTCTTCAGCCCAGATCTTCAGGCCGTAAAATTTATGTCAGAACTGATATTATTGACAACAATTATAAGCAAATGCAACTGATTTCTGTCATGCTTGTTAACTAGATGAATATTCACTGTCCACCTTTTGAACAAATCACCACCTTAAGGAATGTATCCAACCACGCTGAATCATCAGTGGTAGCATGTGGAAGAAGATGTTAATTTAGAAGGTAGATTTGTGGTGAAGTTGAATCCTTGGAGTTCATCTTTGTATTCCTGGGTAATTTGATCTCCTGGGAGCTCCGATAGTTCCAAAAACCCAAAGGGGGATAGTAATTTTTGATCTACTGACACTGAGAGCTGGGGCTCAATTTTCTCAATTCTGCAAGATTCATCATTTATAATTTACATGAAATGTATAATTAATTGAAAACTAACAGATTTTATCTTCTTAGAAATTGCTCTTAGCTCTTTTTAAGGTTAGATAAATGATGGTATAGTATAATGACTTTCAAAATCATTAGCACTAATTCCTAAGGATCTATCTGTCTGTCTCAGCAGCTTGACATCAATTCACTGGTGGCTTACAACAACCGCTGACTGGCACTAATCTTATCAACTGACTTTACATTCTGCTCGCAACACCCAATTCTGGCTGGCTGTAAATGTCCCTCTCAACATTTCATTCCAGAATTAAAGTTCACTTCTGAACAAGTGACTGGACATTCACAAACCATTTGTAGATGATCACATTAACATTATGGTACGATGGTGGCAGGGATGAAGGGCTTTGGTATCTTTACCTATACTGAATAAGATTCGGCCTGATTCATTGTTTACCCTGCTCGAGCTGCTCTTGTAATGAAGCCTTTAGCTCAGAATCATGTTTTGGTGTGAATGCTAACCTCTCCTGTAAATACCTCAAACATCCAGACTTTTTCCATCATTCACACCCTTCATTTAAAATCTTTGACCTAGAAAGTTCAGGGCTCTTTGAAAGGTGTTTCCGTTCGAGCATCTATTAGGTATTGGAATGTGTTAAAGGTCAGCCTGCAAATTAGGTTGTGAAAGTATTCAAATTTAGGAAACCGTCTCCGTCTGAAATGGGTTCAAGCACCAGCCTCCATCATCTGGGAAAGATTGGACCATCGGGACCATTGGTGGAATTCACACTCCTTGACGTAAATACCTGGTCTTCCTTAACAAAACCCCATTCACAGAAATTCATTCAAATGGCACATAAACTTGACCATGATGATGATTCTGCTAAATCACACCCATATACTCACTTCAATATCCCTGATACCTCTTGTGTTAAAGAAGGAACTGCAGATGCTGGAGAATCAAGGGTTACACAAAAAGCTGGAGAAACTCAGCGGAGAGAGATAGGCGACGTTTCGGGTCAAGACTGAAGAAGGGTCTCGACCCGAAACGTCGCCTATCTCCTTCGCTCCTTAGATGCTGCTGCACCCGCTGAGTTTCTCCAGCTTTTTGTGTATCCCTGATACCTCTTCCCTGTTAAAAGTATTAACTTTTCACCTATCTTGTTTGTTCCCCTTTTCATATCCCTCACTTATGCTCCCTTAAACACAAATAATATAGGTTTGGAAGCTTTTGATAGAAAATTAATTAATTGCCCGATGTACAGTAGGAGAAACAAATTAAAAGTGTTTGAGACATGTTCCCCACTGTTTAAAGCTGATCACCAATCAAAGTTTATTCAGGCATGCAAAGAGTTTACATTTACAGCACAAATCTTCATTTTCAATTAACTTTAATTTGCCATCTCCATCCAGACATCAATCAGCAAGTGCAAGTTGATCATTGATTTATTTTTATCAGCTATATCGAACCACCTATTTGGTACCGTACACAAAGAACTGCAAGGAATGAGCAGGCGATATTTCAGGTCAGAATCCTTCTTCAAGACACGAAGAAAGGTTCCGATCTGAAACGTCATCTGTCCATTTTCCTCCACAGATACGACCTGGCCCACTGAGTTTCTCCAGCACTATGTTGTTTTTATGCATTTGGTTGCCTCTACCACATCCATCCCTTTCCCCTCACTCCCAATCTAGGCTTTTCTGTATGTGCAAAGCACAATTGATTTCACATAAGATCATAAGATACTGGAATGGACAGATGACATTTCAGGTTGGGACCATTCTTCAAGACATGGAAAGGACCCGATCCAAAACGGCATCTGTCTATTTCTCTCCACAGATGCTTCCTGACCTGTTGAGCTCCCCCTGCAATTTGTCTTTTGCTCTTCTCCATATGTTAATTGTGTTAAATCTGAACATGTACCTACCTCCAGATTTTCTTCCATATCCATCACTGCCCCCCTTTAAACTCACCATCAGAGTCACATCCTGGCCAATTGCTCCTCTTCCAACAAAGTAATTTTAGTCTGAAGGGTCCCGGCCCAAAACGTCACCTATCCATGTTCTCCAGAGATGCTGCATGACCCGCTGAACTACTTCTGCACTTTGTGTTCTATTATGTAAACCAGCATCTGCAGTTCCTTGTTTATACAATGTATTTTTTACCTCTTGACTATATGCAATGCCTCCCTGTCGACATACACCTATACATACTACCTTTGCACAGTTGAACACCCCATCTCCTTTCTTTCTTAACCCTTTATTTTGTCCCTTTCTTACTATTGTAGCCTGCATGACTTCACATCACAATCACAAGCCATTGGCTCAGCAATTCCCTATCCCTCTTCAATTTCTCATACACGTTACCCTTTGGTGATATCACTCAAAGGCACATCACAAACTTTTTTGTCTACTAGAGGCACTATATGAATGAAATATGTTGTTGTTGAAGTTTTTTAAAATTTGGTTTAATTTAGAGAAACAGCGCGGAAACAGACTCTTCGGCCCACCGAGTCCACACCGACCAGCGATCCCCGCACATTAACACTATTCTACACACACTAGGGACAATTTACATTTCTACCAAGCCAATTACCCTACAAGCCTGTACATCTTTGGAGTGTGGGAGGAATCCCAAGAACTCTGAGAAAACCCACACGGTCACGGGGAGAATGTACAAATTCCATACAGCCAGGATTCGTAGTTGGGATCGAACCCGGGTGACCACTATGTCACAAGCCGCCTGCCAGGGAATGGGAACACCAATGTTCTTGAAGCAAAATGTCAGAAACCATTCGTTCACCTGCTTTGAGATTTGGTTTAAGATATCCCAGCATAAATCTGCGTATTCGATCATAGGATAAGGGCTACTAAAGAACTAACAACAAAAATAGAATTCATGATCATTCAGGGATGGTCTTTCCAGGCTTTTTATTGTAACCTGCACAATAAAATGCATTGGAGGAGTACAGAACATGGGAGAGGAAAGGTTGATTTTTTTTCCCCACTGTAACAAACACTTTGCTGTCATTAATCTCTTTATGTCCATTGACTTTTTCCTCCTGAGTACTTGGTGAGGGAGCTGTAAGCTAAAAGTTCAATTAGTTAAATCTTGGAATTTATTGAGGTTCAACAAACTCCAGCAACAAGGTCTAGAGTAAGCATTAGTATTAGCACTTGGCAGAGAGGGCATTGTCAGTTCAACCTGGGTAAATCCAAATACAGAATAACTTGTGGTCCAGGTCTTCCAACATGGTTGACAAGAAACATCGAAACATAGAAAAAAAATCTGACATAGAATCAAAGGCTTAGTCAAAGAGGTAAGTGTAAAGGAGTGCCTTAAAAGAGAAAAGAAAATTGAAGGGGCAGGGGGACCTCAGGGGGGAATTCCAGAGTTTACCATGTTATCATCATGTTCCTCAAGGTTATACTTGGAATTATTTTCATAGTCATCAGAAGAATGAGAGGCCTTCTTGCAGAAACATGTGCAATCTGATGGGGGCATTACAGAGTAGTTGTTGAAAGGTTTCCATACGTGGGAGAATTTCAAATTAATGAGTTAATTACAGGACAATGAGTGTCCATTTAAAAATGAGGCGCATAAGAATTTAATCTGCAGAGGGAGGTGAATCTCTGGAATTCTCTTCCCTGGAGTGCTGTGGAGGTAGGATTATATTTAAGTATCAAGTATATTTAATGATGAAGTAGATATATTTATTAAATATCTTTCATAAATTAGGAACTATGGAGAACAGATGGTGAGGTGTGGGACAAATATTAATGGTAAGGCAGTGTTAACGGGTTAAGCGACTATTTTCTTATGTTATGCGCATTCAGAGTAAGCCATTTTCCTTTGAGCACCAAGGCAGAAAAAAACATGAACAGCCTGAACACTGTATAGTTAAGGAAATCTCTTTAATGAACATAATATCATATACGTATCATATCATGTTTCATATACATTGGTTGTAATAACCAAAAATCTACCATTCATCTAAAATCAGAATTAGGGATATTTCACCAATATTTTTTAATGGTTTAATTTTTTGCGTTTACTGGGACCTACAGAGAGCGCATCTTAGTAATAACTGTTGGCATTCCTTTCCTATTTAATGCTTTCTTAATGACTCTCAAAGCTATTCTTGAAAATCATTATCTTAGTAACGTGCACTTACTGTAACTAACTCTCTTAAGTTTGAAGAAGCCATAACTGCAATTTACTATAATTGCCATTTGGTGTGAAAAATAATGTTTATTTCTTGAACAAATAACCATGTTTTGTATTTCAGGCCCTGGAACCATCTGAGGAAATATACAATAAATCTGTTTAAATTCCCTGGACTGGCATTAAGTATCTCACACTTTGCATCCAGCTGATGTTTTGCGATTTTTTTGCAAGCACAGCAAATTCTCTTGGCAAATCAATGACACAGCACCATTGAGAACCTACATAGATTTAAACAGCAACTTTGGAATTTAATTTTATTATTCCAGCTTTTTAACTTTTCTAACTTTTCCCAGTGCTGATGAATGGACATTGACCTGAGCCATTAAGTCTTTTACCCTCTCCACAGATGCTGCTTGACCTGCTGAGCGTTTGCAGTGTTAATTTTTGCTTTGTTTCAGATTTCAAATTTTTGCATTTTTGTGACTTTGATCTCAAGAATCTTATTATGAAAACTGCACATCTTAATTTAAAGCATACATTGAAATAAAACAAAGAAAGCCTGGAGGATAATTAGTTATTTTTCCAATTGTTATGCAGTCTAAGAGCTTAATGTTGGCTCAATGCTTGACTCCAAGAGTATAGTTTGTTCTCCTTTTTTATAATATTTTAATTATCAATTGGAACATAGTGTTTAAGTATTCAGAGTTCCAGATAGTTCAACTTGAAAGCTGAGATTGAATATCATGTTGGCAGATTAGATATAATGTAATTAATTTAATACATTTGGAATGAAACCTAGTGCCAGCAATAGAAAAACCACCTGATTGTTATAGCGACCAACAGGTTCAGTGCTATCCTCCAGGAAAAGATTGAATGGATCTGATACAACAGCAGATCTTGAATGACACTCCATTCTTAGCTCTCATCTGAAGTGATTTTCTAAATAGCTCAGTTCAAAGGGGAAAGAAGGAATGTACAATAATTACTGGATTTGCAAGAACAATCTATATAATGTGAAAACATATTAAAAAAATAAAACTGCCCTCTTTGTTTCTCTCTTCTATTCCACACCTCCCTTCTAATTCCCTTTGTAAATATCTAATTACTATAGATAGACACAAAAAGCAGGAGTAACTCAGCAGGACAGGCAGCATCTCTGTAGAGAAGGAATGGGCGATGTTTTGGGTCGAAACCCTTCTTCAGCCTGGTTAGGGATAAGATATAGATGGTGATGTGGAGAAATAAAGAACAATGAATGAAAGATATGCAAAAATGTAACGATGATAAGGGAAACAGGCCATTGTAAACTGTTTGTAGGGTGAAAATGAGAAGCTAGTATGACCTGGGTGGGGAGTGATAGAGAGAGAGAGAGAGAGGGAATGCCGGGGCTACGTGAAGTGGGAGAAGTTAACACTCATAACAACGGGCTGTAAGTTGCCCAAGCGAAATATGAGATGCTGATCCTCCAATTTGCATTTAGCGTCACTCTGACAATGGAGCAGACCGAGAACAGAAAGGTCTGTGTGGGAATGGAAAGGAGAATTAAAGTGTCCAGCAACTGGGAGATCATGTAGGTTCACGCGGGCTCAGCGAAGGTATTCTGCAAAACGATCGCCCAGTCCGTGTTTTGTCTTGCCAATGTATATGAGACCACACCTTGAACAACGGATACAGTTGATAAGTTTGGAGGAGGTGCAAGTGAACCTCTGCCTAACTTGAAAGGACTGTCGAGGTCCCTGGACAGAGTCGAGGAAGGAGGTATAGCAAGAGGTGTTGTATCTTCTGCAGTTGCAGGGGAAGGTACCGGGGGAGGGAATGTTTTGGGAGAGAAGGGTTGTTAACCAGGGACTTGCGGACATCTCTCCATAGATGCTGCCTTACCCGCTGAGTTTCTCCAGCACTTTTATCAACTCGGGTCTCAATATCAGTAAAACCAAAGAAATGATTGTGGACTTTGGAAGAGGAAGGATGAGGACCCACAATCCAGTTTACAAATCAATGGGACGATGGCGGAGAGAGTCAAAATGTCAAATTCCTGGGCGTGCATATTTCCGAAGATCTTTCCTGGACCCAGCACACTGATGCAATTATAAGGAAAGCACATCAGCGCCTCTACTTTCTAAGAAGATTACGAAGATTCGGTATGTCAAAGTGGATTCTCTTGATCTTCTACAGGTGCACAGCAGAGAGCATATTCACTGGTAGCACCATTGTCTGGTTCGGCAACTTGAACGTCCAGGAGCGGAAAAGACTGCAAAAAGATGAGACCACTGCCCAGTCCCAGGTTGTGGGGAGGGGGGTTGTGGGGGGGATGGGTGTGTGTGGGGGGGAGGAGGGTGTATGGGCGGGTGGGCGGGTGGGGGTGTAGTGGGGCGAGGGGGTGTGTGTGGGCAGTGGTGGAGAGGGGGGTACAGAGCTGGGAGAAAAAATGGGGAAGAGCCATGGGGGAGAGGGGAGTATCACGGGAGAGGGGGGCAGGAGACAGCGAGGGGGAACCAGAGGGGAAGGGGCTGGTGCTGGCCGTGTGACGGGGACTCACAGCGGGTGCTGGTTGCTGGTCATTCTCCTCTGCCGGAATCAGAGTCTCCCATTTCCGTTTGGTGACATCTGCAACATCTCCGACTCTGCGCCCCGCCTGGTTGGGCCGGTGGGCCGGGCTGGGTCGGGCCAGGCTGGGCTGGGCCACTCCCGGTCCCTCTGCAAATTGTGTCCGGTTGGAGACCTCCGCCGGCAATCAAGAATGTCCCTCAGCTCCAGTATAGACGCGATGGCGCAGGACGGGGCGGACCGTCCCGGGGAGTGACAGGAGAAGAGACTAATCCATGTGGTGTTGACTGGCAGGAAAGGAGATCGATCTGCTCACGGGCGTTTTTAAAGATTTTTTAACCTCACTAACTTTTACAATGTGCGTCCAATCGGAATGAAACTTGGTGTACTAGCAGCACAGGAGAACGGTGAGTGAGCTGGCAAACAATTGCAGCGCTATTGTGTACCATTTCGCACAAATAAAATAATGCGCAAACCGGAAGGTAACAAGATCAGAGTTTTAGTTATGTATAGATTGCACTGTTTTGTTTGCTTTTTAAGTATGTGTGTGTGTGTGTGTACATATTGGTATGTTGTGAGTGTGTATATATACACACAGCTTTTATTTTCTCACTCACGCTTGTCATATCATACTGTTATTGCATATACTGTTATGCTGCAGCAAGTAAGAATTTCATTGTCTATCTGGGACATATGACAATGACAAGGATCAATTTTAACATTTAAAAGTGAAGTGGATAGGTATATGGACGAGAAGGGAATGGAGGGGTATGTTCTGAGTGCAGGTAGATGGGACTGGGGAAAATAAATGTTCGGCACGGACTGGAAGGGCCGAGAGGGCCTGTTTCCGTGCTGTAATTGTTATATGGTTATATGGTTATATCATCATTAAGGTTGGAGCTGGTGTATTGAAGAATATTGCAGTTATAAACAGCGGTGCTGGCACGATGGGTCAAATGGCCTACTCCTGCACCTATTGTCTGTTGTCTATTGTCTATTGTTTATTGTCTTTTGTCTAAACTCAGAATTTAGACTATGGACTATAGACAATAGACAATAGGTGCAGGAGTAGGCCATTTGGGCCTTCGAGCCAGCACCGCCATTCAATGTGATCATGGCTGATCATCCCCAATCAGTACCCCGTTCCTGCTTTCTCCCCATATACCCTGACTCCGCTATTTTTAAGAGCCCTATCTAGCTCTCTCTTGAAAGCATCCAGAGAACCTCTGAGGCAGAGAATTCCACAGACTCACCACTCTCTGTGAGAAAAAGTGTTTCCTCATCTTCGTTCTAAATGGCTTACTCCTTAGTCTTAAACTGGACCCTGGTTCTGGACTCCCCCAACATCGGGAACATGTTTCCTACCTCTAGTGTGTCCAAGCCGTTAACAATCTTATATGTTTCAATGAAATCCCCTCTCATCCTTCTAAACTCCAGATTGTACAAGCCCAGCTGCTCCATTCTCTCAGCATATGACAGTCCCGCCATCCCGGGAATTAACCTTGTAAACCTACGCTGCACTCCCTCAATAGCAAGAATGTCCTTCCTCAAATTAGGGGACCAAAACTGCACACAATACTCCAGGTGTGGTCTCACTAGGGCTCTGTACAACTGCAGAAGGACCTCTTTGCTCCTATATTTGATTCCTCTTGTTATAAATGCCAACATGCCATTCACTTTCTTCACTGCCTGTTGTACCTGCATGCTTACTTTCATAGACTGGTGTACAATGACCCCCAGATCCCTTTGTACTTCCCCTTTTCCCAACTTGACGCCATTTAGATAGTAATCTGCCTTCCTGTTTTTGCTACCAAAGTGGATAACCTCACATTTATCCACATTAAACTTCTTCTGCCATGCATCTGCCCACTCCCCCAACCTGTCCAAGTCGCCCTGCATTCTCATAGCATCCTCCTCACAGTTCTCACTGCCACCCAGCTTTGTGTCATCTGCAAATTTGCTAATGTTACTTTGAATCCCTTCATCCAATTTATATTAATTATCTTAAATGTTTTCAGTAAGAGATATCGTAGGAGGATAGAGATGGGTGATTGATGCCATCCCGTATATTGGCAGGTGGAAAGGAAGACATTTGTGTAATAATTTTGTGAGCTTTCTGCTTCAGAAGAAGAATATAGAATGTATAAATAATGTCATCTCAGAATTGACCCCCATCTGACTGCATGGGAATCAGTTCTGAGACAGCAATATTTATACATAAAATATTCAGTGGGCATATCAGGAACAAAGCTTGCTATTTGACCAAGTAATATGTCATGCAGCTTTGGCTACAGATGCTGTCTGGTTTATGGTTGGCTCTGTTCATTTTCAATGTTTGTTGAAAACCATGATGTGGCCCTGTTCACACACAATCAGGGCAGTGATGTGCATGCATGTGGAGTTGGCAGCCTGGAGGATGGGACTTAATTTGTGCAAATGAGGGGAAGGAATAGAACAATTGGATATAGAAGTAATACAACCAAAATAAACATTAATGATAAACATATTCAAATGAAATATCATTGTAATCACAAAATAGGTTTGTGGAAGGTGGAAAAGAGAGAGGGTTCAAGTTATCAATCCAGAAAGTGAGGATGGGCAAAACTCATTGAGTGTAAATGTTTAGACCAATCTCTCAGAACTATGAAAGAAACCATGGTAATGATGGAAAGATAAGGAAGTTTATTGAAATTGCCATTCTACCATAATGGTTCTGAGGTGCAATGTTGCAGGTTAGAGTCATGGTCATGGAGCTATGCCTTTCAGCCGATTTTATCCAGGCGACTAAGTTACCATTTTATGTAGCAATGTTACAACATTTTGAGATTTAAAAAATCAAGTCTGCAATTTATCCCATCAGATAAAGCATAAAACGAAGTTTAATTTGACAGCTAATTCACTTTCATATCTTCAGTATTAAAAAAGTTAGGGCCATTTTCATACTCAGAAATTAGCATCTTGTTCCCTATGTTAAGTCAATGGAAAAGTCAAAAGCCCATTTCTTAAACATTAAGAGAACTGAATAAATATTTCAGTAATTATAGATTGAAGCATTCTGAAACAAATATGAAACAATCTTACTTGGATGACCTGAAATTAAAGCATATAATTAGTTAGTTACCTAATTTTAGCTAATTACAAAATTCAATTACTAGATCTAAACATCTATCCATTACTTAAGACAAGGTTAACAAGGTTAAAAAAGCCTAAGTGTCCAAATAACATTCACACAATAATTCACAATATAACATGATTTTTAAATCTAATTGTCATTCATTTATAGGGCAAATTGAAGGAATGTAGTGTTTAATTCCCGTAAATTAATGGCCATTTAAATCAACTTGCGAGTGGGTTTTTGTGGAACGCGATGGATTGGAACGTTGCGGTTTGCGATGAATTTAAACCCCAGTCGGCAGGGAAAATACTGCCGGTTCGTATATTTTTTTTAGTCACCTTTTCGCAACATGAAATTTTGATTAAAGGCTTCCTAAGAAGCATGTTTTTATGTAAAAATAAACTGTGTACCTTCTTTGGTCCCCTACGTAAGATCTGTCCCGTTGTCGGCGTTGCCGGCATTAAAAGATTATTTTTAATTTACTCCTGCTTTTAATTTTTCCAGCGTTCATTTTAATAGACTTGATGAAACGGCAGTCGAAGCGATTTTTCTTCAGCAACTAAAGAGCCTGTTCAAAATTGATTTGAATAGTCTGAAGAAAAATCACATTTTAAACCCTCCCCCCTCTCAAAGGCGCCAAAGTCGCGCACACGGGCAGTGGCAGAACTGCAGCGCCGCTAAAGGTAAGTTTTGTAACATACCTATTCTATGCTTGTCCCGGTTGCCTACATTTGTCCAAATCCCTCTAAACCCTTCCTATCCATTGATCTGTCTAAATGTATTTTATGTGATAATTGTATCCATTTCCTTAGCTTTTTCTGGCAGCGCACGCCAGATGCAGACTACCCTCTGAGTAAACAAAGTGCCTCTTAAATCTCTCCCCTCTCAGCTTGAGTCAATGCCCTCTGGTTTTGGAATCCTGTACCCCGGGTAAAAGAATGTGAGTGTGTCTCAATTTGATCCACCAGCCAGGAGTTTTGGGGTCTCGCAGTGTGTCAAGGCCTTGCCAGGCGCGAGTGAGGGTTTCACAGTGCATCAGTACCCTGCAAGGAGTGAGTCCATTTAACAATCCTGGTCCCTGCCAGGGATGTGTCAGTTTAACGGTGTATCAGGACCCTGCCAGGAGTTTGCGGGATCACAATGTGTTGGGTCCCTGCCAGGTGTGAGTGAGGATTTCACAGTGGCTGAGGACCCAGAGGCTAGAGAAAGGGTTTCACAGTGGGTGATGATCCTGCCCAGAGGGTAGGGGTCCTGCAGTTTGTCATCATCTCTTCAATAAAAGCCATGTAACTCTTTTTTTTCAGATAATTTGGAATATAATATATTCCATACATCAACTGGATATGCTTGACATTTCACCGTACCAACATTTTTGATCTGCTATCAACCCAAGCTCAACATAAGCTGCCATTGTTTATGGGGACATTAGACCTCTATTCTATTTAATATATATTAATCGCATTGGCCCTGTTTGTTAAACCAATTTTGAATGAACTTTAAACTGGTTCAACCTCATGATATCCCTGCTCCGTACGTAATCGATGGGACTGAATAGGATTATTCAGTCACATAATGTGAAGATGTCTTTATGAATTATAGTTAATAATTATTACGTGTGATTTAGGTATGTTTGTGACGTTGATAGCTGCTGTTGTATGAGTGAATCCTTTGTGAGTCACAGAGCCACAGATTTAACCCTCTGGTCGGAATGATCAGCAGATGCTGGTTTAAACCGAAGATGGACACAAAGTGCTGGAGTAACTCAGCGTGGCAGGCAGCATCTCTGGAGAGAAGGAATGGGTGACATTTTGGGTCAAGACCTAAAGTCTGAAGAAGGGTCTGGGCCCAAATCATCACCCATTCCGTCTCTGCAGAGATGCTGACTTTAACGCTCCGGTCATACATGATCAATGGGGATACAGGGAAGAAGTAGGCAATGTGAGCTACTCCAGCCCATTTGAAAGGAATTGGAATGGGAAAAGATCAATATAATTTTAAAATGAATAGGATCAAACACAATTAGAAATAATTATATTCAAATTATATGTAATTATAGTCACCAAAATAATAATAGATTCCAGAATGTATTATTATTAATTTCATATGAGAAGATTTTTGAAGTGCAAGTATCTCAGGAAGGTAGTGAGATAGAGGTTGAATGATCAGCGCATTCATAAAGAATGGTTGCTGGGTTCACACATTTCGAATGGCTGGATCAAAGCCACAGATTTGAAGCTTAGGCAAAATAGTTTGCCTCCTGTATTGTGAAGATGAGGAATTTTACTGTTAATTCTGACAAGATAATCCCTTTTTCACAAAAATAAAACAACCAGCTACTGAAGAGGCAAAATACTGTAAATTAGTATTGTTTTCAGGCTCTAGGGAGGTAACTAGTGGTATGTTCAGAAATCAGTTCCTGACCTTAAATTTTTATATTAATGGCAGGGAGAGTAGGTGGAATGGATGGTATCCAAGTATGCTGAAGACGTTAAAAAGCTTGAATGTGGAAAATAATATAAATAGACCAGGTGTGGGGGCAAAGGCTTGGCACTCTAGCAGGTAGAATCAAAATGTTGACTATTGTCTAAGTCAGTGGTTCTTAACCTTTTTGGCAACAGTAAGTGCATATGCGAACAAAACACTGTTTGTGGTATGTACCTTTGTTAGGTTCCTAAACATGGGCTCAACAAATTGATATGTTATTTGTGTCACCTTCATGACGGCCGGCAAAGCCCCAAAAGACCTTCATAGGTTAAGAACTACCGGTCTAAGTGGAGAGATATTGCAAATGAATAAAGCTCAGGCGAATTTACATGTCCTTGCGATGGATCACAAACGTTAACAGAAGAAGTGGTTGAGAAGGCACATGACATATTGACTTTTGCGCAAGAGGCTGGGAGTTTTGAAATCAGGAGGCATTGTTACACTTGTCCAGAGAGATGTTGAGACCACACCTGGAGTACACATTTTAATAAAGGTTATTAAGCCAGTTAAAGAAGTTACATCCATACGCCTTGGAGTTTAACGTTCAGATGTTTCCACAAGGGCCGAAGTGTCTAGTGAGGTACACCTATATAAGATATGGGACGGAAATGTATTCTCACAAGATAGTGCATCTCTAGAATTCTCTACCCTGGATGGTCATGAAGACTACATCACTGAAGTTATTTAAATTGGAGGCAAATAATTTTTGAGAGTTCAGAAAATTAATGGCTTTGGAGAAGTAGCACAGAAGAGGTGTTGAGGTTTGGAGCAGAAACACAGGGATCTAATTAAATAGTGGGTCAGGCTTCAGAGGCCAGTCACCTACTCCTGCCCCTGTTTTCTTGTGTACTGAGACCTGTTTTCTTTAGGTTCTGCCTCAGATTTGATAGTTTATTTAATTATTTAATTGATATGCTAACTGGTCTGGTTTGAGTGAGCATTAACAAATCAAGCCACTGCTGTCAATGATGTATCTATCATTATGGGAGCCGTTTCAGTTAAGGGTCTTCATAATTTCCAATATATCTTGTCCGTTGCCTATGCGAGATGTGATGGAAGAGGAGAGGTGGTGTTATGATGGGATAATTAAACTGTAACTTATCCATGCTGTGATTGTCCTTGGAATATTTGATGAGATAGCGTGGGTGGAGATACATATCATTATTATCCCTGCAACTCTGTTAAGAATGGCACTTAGTGGTGCAGAGGCACAATTAATAGTGCTTCTGCCTCACATCCTCAGTGACCTGAATTCAATCCTGTCTTCCATACCACGCTGAATGCGTGGAGCTTGAGTATTCTCCTGTGGCCGTGTGTTTTTCTCCCACATCCAAAGGAAGTGTGAGTTGGCAAATTAATTGGTCATTGTACATTGACTCAGTTGTGTAGAGGAGTGATAGAATGATGAGGAGGTGGGAGAGTTGATCTGAACATGCAGAGAATAAAATGGGTTAAGGCATGAAAAAATGGGTGCTTGATTGACATGGTGGATTGAAAGCCTTGCTTCCACTGGTGCCTCTCCCTATAACTGGAGGAACAGAAAGGAAATTCAATATTCAATAGGTTCCTCCAATTTGCATTGGGCCTCACTCAGACAGTGGAGGAGGCCGAGGACAAAGTTCTCCAACTAGTTCTACTGTCCTCCTGATTAAATATTACTGATTGTATGCCTCGTTGTCACCTTCCCCTCAGCTAACAATCAACCATTCTATTCTTGTTCTTTATCTCTTCACATCACCAACTATATCTCTTGTTTCCCTGATCCCTAACCAGTCTGAAGAAGGGTCTCGACCCGAAACGTCACCTATCTCCTTCGCTCCTTAGATGCTGCTGCACCCGCTGAGTTTCTCCAGCCTTTTGTGTACCCCCAATCAACCATTCTACATTTCCTAAACATTATCTGCTTTGATCTGTCATTTTCACACCTTACACTTCCATATCTCTAGACTCCCTCCCCCCTGATTCTCAATCTGAAGAAGGGTCTTGACCTGAAACGTCACCCATTCCTTCTCTCTAAAGATGCTGTCTGCTCCGCTGAGGTATCTCAGCATTTTGTGTTTATGTTCAATATCATAATGTTATCTCATACATTGCAGGTTCTCATTGCTGGCCATGGCCCAACATTGGGCCACAAAGGATTAAAACTGGACTGTGAGGGGTTACAATTATTTGTTTTAATGATTGAAAATTCCAGCGAAATTTAATGGAAATTTCCGGTGAAAGTTGTGAAAACAGTTGATGCACAGCATTGCATCTTCTGTGCAAGTTTCAGCATTCAAGGGATAGAAGGGTAGACTGATAGGGGCATTGAATGATGTCACAATATTCATTGTGAGTCTGTAAGTGACTGAGTTTTAGTTTAATTTAGAGATACAACATGGGAACAAGCTCTTTGGCCCACCAAGTCCATGTTGACCATTGATCACCTGTTCACACTCATTCTATGTTATTCAACTTTCTCATCCATTCCTTACCAACTAGCGGCAATTTACAGAGGCCAATTAACTTTCAAACCCTCATGTCTTTGGGATGTGGGGGGCGACAGGAGCACCTAGAGTAAACCCACGTGGTCACAGTGAGAATTTGCAAACTCCAAACAGACAGCATCCGAGGTCAGAATCGAACCTGTGTTTCTGGCACTAAGTCAACAGCTCTACCAGCTACACCACTGTGCCACCCTAACTTAGCTGACTTAACTAATTCCATCCAGGATTTTCTAAGCCCATTGACAGAATTCTTTCCCTTTGGAAAATGTTTAGCTAGGGTAGAAATGACAATTGCCCACTTAGTTTTTTAAATATATTTTTTAATGCTTTTTTGTCACAAAAAGCCTGTCACTCATGTAGCTACAGTGGATGCCAAACTTTAATCTTGACTGGTATCTTTTATGCTGTGTTTTTTACTGTTATGGGATAGAAATGAAATTGAGTAAAAACAATCTGAAAACATTTAAGATTATTTTAGAGATTTAAAGTTTTTAGAAGTGACAATAAGTTTAATATGATTCAGTCTGAAGAAGGGTCTCAACCCAAATCATCACAAATTCCTTTTGTCCAGAGATGTTGCCAGACCCGCAGCGTTACTCCAGCTTTTTGTGTCTATCTTCGGTGTAAACCAGCATCTGCAGTTTTACATTTACCAAGCCAATTAACCTACATGCCTGTACGTCTTTGAAGTGTGGGAGGAAACTGAAGATCTCGGAGAAAACCCACACAGGTCACAGGGTGAACGTACAACCTCCGTACAGACAGCACCCATAGTCAGGATCGAATCCAGGTCTCCGACGCTGCATTTGCTGTAAGGCAGTAATTTTACTGCTGCGCCACTCTTGGAAGATATGGTATGCTGGGGTTATGGAACTGGAAGAAAATGGGTTTAATTTGATCCCTGTTGGTTGCTGCACTTCATGAGAACAGTGTAGGATCCATGATTGTGCAACCTAATGAGGGTAAATGTTAAGATCAGGGTCTAACTATGTGGACCTAACCTCTTGAGTGAAGTCATGACAAGGGAATATGAAATATAGTTCCTATTCTCTCATGAAATCCTTTCCTTGAGAGATTACAATAACTTTAATGTAACAGTTGTCAATAAGAAACCCTACTAATTCTCATGGATGAACCTTGCATCTTCTCACAGCTGTCTCGAGGTCTCTGTAAGCATCACTACAATTTTATTTAACAAATGCTGATCTGTGTGGGGAACCAACATAGAGAGCATGTTGGTAGACACAAAATGCTGAATTTAGTGGGACAGGCAGCATCTCTGGAGAGAAGGAATGAGTGACGTTTCGGGTCGAGACCTTCTGGCACCCATTCCTTCTCTCCAGAGATGCTGCCTGTCCCGCTGAGCTACTGCAGCATTTTGTGTCTACCTTCGATTTAAACCAACATTTGCAGTTCTCTCGTACAGGTAGAGAGCATGTTCATTGGTTGTGAATCACGCTACCCTCACCTGCTTGATGAAACATTTGAGAATGAATTTTAATCTGGACAATATCTTTACTTCTGGAGTTGTTCGATGTGACAACATAGCTGGCGCTATGCACATTGTGGTGTCACATACTCAGAGTCGAACAGCTTAGAAACGAGCCCTGTGGCTCACAACATCTATCCTTCCATGTATACATCTACACTGGAACCATTTATTTAGGTTTGCCATACTTGGCACTTTCTCTGCAATACTCCCTAAAACTCTTGATTCGTATGGGTGTCGGAGGTTATAGGGAGAAGACAGAAGAATGGGGTTAGGAGGGAGAGATAGATCAGCCAAGATTGAATGGTGTAGACTCGAAGGGCCGAATGAAAGAAATTCCTTTTCATCTCCTTCCTAAAGGAATGTCCTTTAATTCTGAGGCTATGACCTCTTGTCCTTGACTCTCCCACGAGTGCAACCATCCTCTCCACATTCACTTATCAAAGCCTTTTACCCCCCCCCCCCCCCCCCCCCATGTGACCATTTGAAGTGACTTCATTTATGATGTCATCCTGGGTCTTTTATGATTGGCTTGTGGCTGCCTTGTGATGTCACACAGGAAGAGGTTTAAGCTCCTGGTCACTGGGTCAGTTGAATCATTTTGGAAGGAGATGTCGATCTCAGAGGCCACAGTGAATGTAATCCAGGTAATGTAGGACAATGGAGAGTAAGGAACAGTTTGGTATCAGAAGATAGTGAACGAACTATTGTGGCTTAATACAATTGCAGTGTTGACATGGTCATACCGTTGTAGATTCTAGAAGTAATAATTTGTATATTGAGAAGATTTCTGAGGTGAATGGTCACAACACTCAATAAGACTGAAAAAGCTAACTGGATTCACAGCACAGCTGGCTGGACCAAAATCTATTTCAAAGAAAGGGTCGTAAATGTGACTAACTTTCTTGAGAATCCTATCTGTCAGGGATTTTATTGAGGTGAGATTACCATCAGCTGGTGGCTACCTACCATTAATTTTGACTTGTGATGCAATGATTTGGCAGTAACTTAACTCGGGCACATAATTGACTCCTACCTCACTTGCCTGTGCCACAATTTTAATTCTATCTTTATACTTTCCTGCACCTGATCTAATGTGGCATGGTGGTGCAGCAGTAGAGTTGCTGCCTTACAGCACCAGGGACCCGGGTTCGATCCTGAAAATGGGTTTTCTCCGGGTGCTCCGGTTTCCTCCCACACTCCAAAGAAGTACAGGTTTGTAGATTAATTGGCTTTGGTGAAATTGTAAATTGTACCTAGTGCTATTGTATGAGGATCGCTGTTTGATGTGGTTGGGTGAAGGGCCTGTTTTTGTGCTGCATCTCTAAACTAAACTTAAAAGCATCAGTGAGATGGTGCAGATCAATGTTTGTTTTGTATCTGAGTTGTTTCTGTATTGTTTCTTTGTCTTTGGGGGTTTGATGGGATTAAGTTTTAACCTGCTTATATTCTATGTCCTAATCTTGTTAATGGACCATTTCAGAGGAACTTTTACGCATTTCCATATGCTAGTTTTGGACTTGTAAATGTTTTATGCGACAGCTAGAAAAATTGTATTTAATTGTGACCATTGGTGGCCCTGCCAATTAATTATTTATGCCTGTTAATACTGAATATCGCTTCAAATGCCTTGCTGTGACAGGATGAAACTGGTTTTGGAATGCAAATATAATTGAAATATAACTTACTCATTCCATATATTATTCCTGTAAACTACCTTTCTCAGTTATAATTGAATGTGAGAAACTGCTGGTCATAGAATCATACTGTGTGGAAACGGGCCCTTTTGCCCAATTTGCCCACGCAGGCTAACATGTCCTAGCTACACTCGTCCCACCTGCTGTTTCTTAAATTTTGTGATAGTACCAGCCTCAATTACCTCCTTGGGAACTTGCTCCACACACCCACCACCCGTTGTATGAAAAAGTGACTCCTCAGATTCCTATTAAATCTTTTCCCCTTCACGCTAAACCAGTTCTCTGGTCCTCAATTCACCTATTCTGAGCAAGGGCATCTACCCAATCTATTCCTGTCATGATTTATATACCTCAATAAGATCACCCCTCCTGCACTCCTAGGAATAGTCCAATCCTATCAACCTCTCCCTATAGCCCAGAAAATCTAGCCCTGGCAACATCCTTGTAAATTTTCTCAACACCCTTTCCAGCTTGCCAAGATCTTTCCTATAACATGGTGCCCAGAACCAAACACAATACAATGCAACCTCATCAATGTCTTGCACAAGTGGAACATTTTCAAATTATAATTATGGATGTCTGTACTCTCTGCAGAAACTAGGAGGGGAGGTGGGGAGAAGATTAATTGTAAATGCACAGAACTTGCAGATCTGGTCACGTGGCACCTCAAGAATGGCTTGCTTTGTGACATTGTTCCTGGTTCCTTTGTGATGTCACTTGATGCCAGTTTAAGACCCTGCTTTCAAAGGGGGGGGGGGGGAAGAGACAAATAATTTAACATTGAGTTCAACCAAAATCCATTAATTACAATTATATTTAAATTAAATGTAATTTAAAAAAAAAAAAAATCACTCCACTTTAGTGAGATATTCCAGAATCATCTTTACACATATTTTAAGAAATTGAGTCACACAGAATGGAAACGGGCCCTTTGGCCCAACTCATCAATGCTGACCAGGTTTTATAACTGAATTAGTCCCCTTTGCCTCCATTTGGCCCACATTCCTCCACAACTTGAACGATGTCTCTGGAAGATGGCAAGAAAGAGGTCAGATAATTTGAAGAAAATTAGTTAGATTCACATGTAAAAGCAGATGGGACCAAGATCTCCAGTTACAAAGATGAAGTGAAGCAATTAAGATCAGTTCTGATTATAAAGGTGTTACTGTTTATTGATGGAGGAAATTAAAAATACAAGTAGTGAGGTTATGCTTGAATCATGTAGGCGAGATCACCTCCAGGCTATCCTATAAAATATTGTTTATCTTATTTAAGGATGTTAATGCTTTGAAAGCAGGTCAGAGAAGATTTACTGAATTGATACTTGGAATGGCGAGACGTGTATCTGCTGGAGTTTGGAAGGCCAAGAGCAGAATTTAATTGAAACAGATAAGATCTTAATAGGATGAGTATGGAGATGATATTTATTTTGTTGGAAGAATCTAGAACTAAGTGTTACTTTTAAAAGTAAGGAGTTACTCATTTATTCACCATTTTGGGAATTCAGAATAAAGCATCAGGGGAGAAGGCTATTAATGAGTCATCTGAATGTACTGCATGTTATCTTGAGAAAATTGTGCAGTCTGTGGGAGTGATACTGTGGGAGAAATACCCTGGGACTCGCCCAAAAAAAAATTATGACCAGCATGGCTTTGTTCAGACTAGAGTTTTCTGATGATCTCAAATATTTTTATTTTTTCAGCTGCTTTGGTTTCACTTGCTAAGTTGATTATCTTTTTTTAATTTTTAAATGAGGTTGCAGTGATGTTTGGAATGACGCTGTCTTGGTCGAAGCCAAGCTCTGACACCAGCTGATGAAGAGGAGGCTGAAGATGTGGCTTTGAGCCAATTGCATTGGTCCTACTTTCTGTTGTGGGATGTTTTAGTGGATGGAGATGTGTTTTATTCGTAAAACGGTTATGCTAACGATGGGTCTCACACAACCAACAAAAAAATCCGGCCACTATGGTGGTCTAGAGCGACTGAAGGGGCATCGCCCAGAAAGCGCGCAAAATACAACCTCTCCCCAGTGTCACATGCCCGAGGGACCTGACCGCAGGGTTCGACTACCTGCGAGCACCAGCAGGTGCTGCTACATGCCCCCCCCCCCCCCCCCCCCCCAGAATCCGAAGTACGGAATTGAGCAGGAACGCGTGGTTGTCACAAGCGGGGCGGGTGTAACAGTAGTGGCCGGTAGGAAGCGAGGGCCGCGAACGTGGGACGGTCGCAACAATGGGGGCCGGGGGAACAAAGCTGGAAACAGATGTGCTCAGCACGGGCGGAACGGCCGGTGGACGACCCATACGTTGTGGTGGAGCAACGACTGCTGGGCTGTCTCCATCCACGTGGGCGGGCTTGAGACGGCCGATGGAGACGAACTCCTGCCGGCCACCCACGTCCAACGTGGACATGGCGACTCCAGCCTGCACCCGAAAAGGCCCTTGATAGACCCACTGCAGTGGCGAGCGGTGAGGGTCCCTACGGATGAAAACATAGGCACACTGTTGTAACACCGCGGGCACGTGCACCGTGGACAACCCATGCCTGGAAATGGGAACAGGAACCAACGTGCGCACACTTTCACGAAGGCCGGACAGAAACAGCGGGGCCAAAACCTCCTGACCCCGGGCGGCAGGCAATAAATCCCAACGCACCCGCAAGGCCAAGCCATACATGAGCTCAGCTGAGGAAACAGCCAAATCCTCCTTAGGCATGGTACGGATACCCAGGAGGACCCAAGGCAGCTGGCCGACCCAGTCCAGACCCGCAAGCCGGGCTTTCAGCGCCGATGAGGTTCCGGTGGAACCTTTCGACCAGTCCGTTAGCCTGCAGGAGATAGGCGGGCGTCGGGTGCAGCCGGGCGCCGTGGAGCTGTGCCAGGGCTGACCACAAGGAAGAGGTGAACTGGGCCCCTCGGTCCGTGATGATGTCGGATGGCACCCCGAACCGGGCGATCCAGTGGGCCGCCATAGCCCGGGCGCAAGCCTTGGCGGAAGTATCCGAAAGTGGAATCGCCTCCGGCCACCTCGTGAAATGGTCCACGATGGTGAGCAGGTGCATGGCGCCTCGGGAATGTGGCAAGGGACCAACGAGGTCCACATGCACATGCAGGAACCTGCCCTCGGGGACAGAGAAATCCTGCACCGGAGGCCGTACGTGTCGCTGGACCTTGGAGGACTGGCATGGGATGCAGGTGCGGGCCCAGGCAGCCACCTGCTTTATGGAGTCCATGCCAGACGAACATGGTTGCCAACAGGGCGGACATCGCACTTATGGACGGGCGGGCCAAACCATGGACCGCGTCAAAAATCGTCCGTCTCCTTCTAACGGGGATGATCGGGTGGGCACGTCCTGTGGAGACATCGCACAGGACCATGACACCCGCCACACCGCAAGAAACGTCAGATAGCCGAAGGCCAGTGCCGGCTGTGCGGTAGTCCGCCATACTGGCATCAGTGTGCTGCACTGCTGCCAGCTCGCCGTAGTCGACGCCGTGGTCTAGGGCCGGAATGGCGGGGCGAGACAAGGCGTCAGCCACGACGTTAAACATCCCAGCTATGTGACGGATATCTGATGTGAATTCAGAGATGTAGGCAAGGTGCGTTGCTGTCGGGCGGACCATGGATCCGCGATCTTACTGAGGATGAAAGTAAGGGGTTTGTGGTCCGTGAACGCACGGTCCTTGAGGAAATGCATGAAATGCCTGATGCCTGAAGCGCCAGGAGCTCTTGGTCGAAAGCGCTATATTTGCACTCTGGAGCCCACAGTTCCCGGCTAAAAAACACCAACGGCTGCCATCAGTTGTCTACAAACTGCTCCAGAACTGCACCAACTGCAGCATCCGAGCCGTCAACGGTGAGAGCTTTGGGGGCGAATGCGCGTGGGTGCACCAGCAAGGTGGCATCGGCCAACGCTGCCTTGGCACCCTCAAAAGCTGTGTCCGCCTCTGTGGACCACATGAGGTCCCGCGGTTTACCTGCCAGGCACCGGAAGAGGGGATGCATGACGTCAGCAGCTGCCGGCACGATACGATGATAAAAATTCACCATGCCAACGAACTCCTGCAGCCCCTTGACGGTGAGCAGTTGGGGAAACTGTTGGATGGCCTCCACTTTCGCAGGAAGCGGGGTAGCACCCTGCATGGTCCCAGGAACGAAATGGAACTCAGGCCAAACTGACACTTCGCGGGGTTAATTACCAGGCCATGTTCGCGGAGGACGGAGTACATCTTGTCCTCACCTTCCACCCCATCAGCCGTTGCATTTAGCACATAATCCTCTGCATTCTCACCACCTCTAATGGGATCCCACTACTGGCCACATCTTCCCATCTCCATCTTCCACTTTCCGCAGAGACTGTTCCCTCCGCAACTCCCTGGTCAACTCATCCCTTCCCACCCAATTCACCACATCCCCAGGTACTTGCCCCTGCAAATGCCTGTCCCTATACCTCCCCCTCCTCAACTCCATCCAAGGACCCCAACAGTCTTTTCAGGTGAGGCAGAGGTTTACTTGCACCTCCTCCAATCTCATGTACTGTTTCTGCTGTTCAAGATGTATATCGACGAGACCAAGCGCAGGTTTGGCGATGGTTTCGCTGAACACTTCCGCTCAATCCACCTTAACCTACCTGATCTCCCGGTTGATAAACACTTTAACTACCCCTCCCATGCCCACACTGACCTTTTGTCCTCGGCCTCCTCCATTGTCAGAGTGAGGCCCATTGCAAATTGGAGAAATAGCACCTCATATTTCACTTGGGCTGCTTACACCCCAGCAGTATGAACATTGACTTCTCTAACTTCAAGTAGCCCTTGCTTTCCCTCTCTCTCCATCCCCTTCCTCTTCCCAGTTTTCCAACCAGTCTTACACTCTCCCACTGTATTTTATCTCTGTACCGCCCACTCCCCTGACATTAGTCTGAAGAAGGGTCTCGACCCAAAATGCCACCATTGCTTCTCTCCAGAGATGCTGCCTGCCCCGTTGGGTTACTCCAGCATTTTGTGTCCATCTTCTGTAGAAAAATAAACTTAAAGTTTCAGGTCCTAGACCCTTTGTCTGAACTGTGCAAGAGAGCAAGCAAGTTCATTTTCAGTAGCTGAGGAGATGGAAAGGGATGGATAGGACAAAAGGAACATCTCTGACAGGGTGGGAACCAATGTGCTCATGTGGCAGATCGAAACATGTTTTTGTTGTGTTTCTGTAATTTGTTGCTAATAGTGTCATCCTGATTATCCCACATCCTACCCTCATCCTGCTCTGTGGCCTCCAGCACTGTTATAATGAGTTTGTGCAAGTTTGAGGAGGAATCCCAGAGATCCCAGAGAAAGTCGATACAGTTCACAGGGAGATCATACAAACTCTATCCAGACAGCAACTGTAGTCAGGTTAGAACGGGGGTCTCTGGTGCTGTAAAGCAGCACGTCTACTGCTGTGCCACCATGCAATCATAAGTAATACTCAAAAATAGTTCCATTTTTTAAGCCAACGGTGTGACTCAGAGTATTTACTGGGCTCTTATGTACATGACAGCATTTAAAATGTTTTTTGGGGTATTCTGATCATGCAGGCTGCATTTTGCTGAATATTCCTGGTATTGATGAGTTTTGAAAAGCAAAAAACTGCTCCAGCTGGAAATCTGAAAACAAAATATAAAATGATAAACTCTCAGGTCAAAGATCCTTCTTAAAAATTGGAAAAGGGAGAAAACGGTATGTCTTGCTTCGTAGATGGAGAGCAGAGTATAGAGAACAAGGGAAGGTCTGTGGTAAGATGAAGATCAAGGTGATCTCAATGACAATAGTTTTCAGTGCTGTCCAAGGCAGAAGAGTGCATGTTTGTCAATCATAGCTAATCTGCTGAAGGAGTTTAAATAGATAAAGGTGAATGAAACTTGCACAGGGAATATAAAGCATGCTAGGTCTGTGAGATGCAGAATACAACAGTGGGTGAAAATCTGAAATTGGAAGTATGCAGCAAATCCAACAGCATAGAGGACAAGAAAACTGAGTTAAGGTTAAAGATAATCTTCCAGCCGAATTAAAAATCAAACCTAAAGATGCTGGGAATCTGAAGTAAGAAAAAATGAAAATGCTGGAAATACTCAGCAGGAGTCAAGAGAATGTGTTGTAATGAGAAGTCTGGCAGGTTAGTACTTTATTTCAGTAAGACTGCGGGATGATCTCGGTGCATAAAATCGTGTGATGCATGTATGAGGTGAATGCTTTTCCCAGGGTTGGAGAATCAAGAACAAGAGGCCACAGGTTTATGGTGATGGGAAAGATTTAATCAAAATAGGGGTAACTTTTTCACAGAGGATGGTGGATACCTGTATATGGAATGAGCTGCCAGATTAAGTGGTTGAGAAGGGTGTAATATCATTTATAATACATTTGTACAGGTATATGGATATGAAAGGTTGAAAAACATGGGCAAATGGAACTGGATTATATGGGCATCTTGGTCAGCATGGATGAGTTGGGCCAAAGGGCCTGTTTAAATGCTCTATGATCCAATGACTCTCTTTAGTTTTAGTTTAGACATACAGTGAACAAACAGGCCATTCGCCTCACAGTCTGTGCTGGCCAGCAATCCCCACACACTAACACTATCCTACAAACACCAAGGACAATTTACAATTCTATTTTTACCGAAGCCAATTAACCTGTTAGTCTTTGGAGTGTGGCGGAAACCGGAGCACCCAGAGAAAATCCACGCAGTTCACGGTGAGAACGTACAAACTCTTTACAGACTGCATCCGTGGTCATGATTAAACCCGGGTCTCTGGCGCTGTAAGGCAGCAACTCTACCGCTGTGCCACCATGCCTCCCCTCTGTGACAGACAATATATGTGGAAAGGTTTAGTGTTTCATCTGGTCGTGTTCCAGACCTGAAACAGTAACTGTTTCCCTTCCCACAGGGTGTTGTCTGACTGCCTGAATATTTACAGCATATTTTGTCACATTAAATTGTTGAATTCAGGATTGAGCCTCAACGACTCCAACATGCTATGACAAAAGGTTGGTTGCTGCTCTTTTAACTTTACAGCGAGCTTCATTGAAACAGTGCAGAAAGGCCAAAGTCAGTGGGGTCAGAGTGGGATAAAGAGGTAAAATGACAGGCAACTCGAGACTTAGGGTGACCCTTTGCAACCTGAATACAAGTGTGTAGGAAGGAACTGCAAGATGCTGAAGGTGGACACCGAAGGTGGACACAAAATGCTGGGTGGTAACTCAGACAGTCGGACAGGATCTGTGGAGAAAAGGAACTGGTGACGTTTCAGGTTGAGACCCTTCTTCAGACTGAGTCAGGGGAGTGGGAAACTAGAGGTATGAACAGGTGCAGAAAAAACCGGAATAAAAGTGTTCTACAAAGCAATTGGCCTATCTTCACTTGGCCTTTCTGGAGTAAAGGAGATCCCACTGAGTACTAAATTTGGAGCTTCCCCTGGAGGAATGTTTGTCCCTGGGAGAAAGGATTGAAATAAAAGGGAATGTGAAGAATCTTCTGTCACTCCATGGAAAGGTCTGCATGAGAAGTGATTTGTGAAGGTTCATGTTCTTAAATCATAGGGGGAGAAACAGGTTATTCAACCCATCACATCTGCTCCACCATTCAATCATGGTTGATCTATCTTTCCTCTCAGCCCCATTCTCCTGCCTTTTCCCCATATCTCTTGACACCCTTACTAATCAGGAATCTGTCAATTTCCACCTTAATAATACCCAATGACCTGGCCTCCACATCCATCTGTGGCATTGATTTCCGCAGATTCACAGCCGTCTAACTAAAGAAATTCCTCTTGAACTCATTTCTAAAGATATGTCCTTTGATTCTGAGGCTGTGCCCTCTGATTCCAGACTCTCCAATTAGTGCTCCAATCCAATAGTGGAAATATCTTCTCCACATCCATCCAGGTTAAAGAGTAAATCAGGAAGTGGCAGAGAGTGTAGTCTCTTTGGGATTATGAAAGTGGATGAGATTTGTGGATTGAATCCTGTTGGAAGGTTAGGCTAAGGAGAACCTGCTCCTTGCTCTGGTTTGGAGATGTGAAGAGAGTAGATGTTCTGGAAATAAGGGAGACATGATGGTGAGCCATGTTGACTGGTGGAGGAGAAACTACAGTAAAAGGAAGTACAAAACAACTCAACGCCAATTTGGAAAGTTTCACCATACAGATTCTGGGAAAATGGATTGGAGCATATGCAGGAGGGAAGCAGAGGGCATAGAGAGATAAATGTCCAGATTTCAAATTTATGTTGAAAAGTCAAATATATATATATTTAGTGCAGCTGATAACACTGACATAGGAATTGAGCAACTATATTGGTTATTGGCTTGTTTGCAAAAACGTTTAGTTACTAACTGAGGCCAGGGCTCTCAGAACAACAGTCTGGCAGTTTGTGTAGGAAGGAACTGTAGATGCTGGTTTACACCAAACATAGACACAAAATGCTGGAGTAACGCAACAGGTCAGCCAACATCTCTGGCAAAAAGGAATGGATGATGTTTCAGGTCGAGACTCTTCTTCAGACTGAGAGTTAGGGGAGAGGGAAACTAGAGTTAAGAAAAGGTTCAGAACAAATCCAAGCTGGCACTGATCAAGGAAAGGTGGAGCCCACAATGGTCCATTGTTGGCTGTGGAAGAGGGGATAATGAAGGGATAATTGGATGCGAACAGTGGAAGCAGCAAGATAACTAGGGTGGGGGAAGGGCAGAGAGAATGTATGGGTTGCTGAAATTGGAGAAATCAGTTTGGTTGCTGCTGGGTTGCAAGCTGCCCAAGCAAAATGAGATGCTGTTCCATTTTCAATTTTTTGGGGTGAGATGCATCCCACCCACTTCTGTCTCCTGAGGTCATTAAGGAAATAATTGACAGCATGGGGTGGGAGGGAGGAGTGTATCTGATTGATTAAAGGTTAAATGATTAAAAGATGATTGATTACAAGTTAAATACTGGGCAGAATGCCCCTGCTCTGCTGTAGCTTGAGCCTTGGCTTTAACGCCTCGTGTACAGGATGAAAGGAAATATTCTGGTTTTGATAGTACAGTTCAGAACAGAACAGTAGATAAGAAATGTCCTAGGTGTAATCTTTCAAAGGTATTAAACTGGGGTCCTGCCTGGTCCCTTAGATGAAAAGATCTTGAGGTCCTACTTCAAAGAGTAGCAAATCTGGTAATTGCCAACATTTATTCCTTAATTTGATCACTTTAAAAGTTCAGGCTGGCTGCATTTTTACTGGAGTCCATAAATCTATTTTGTCTGTAATTCAGAAAATACACAGATCACTTGATATGTAACCATACGTCCAGTATTATGCTGAATGACACCAAAAGCCCAAGAATAGAAAGAAAAAACAGATACAAAATGTGCGAAGAGAGAGGAAACTAGTTCTGCCCTAACTGTAGCAATGTTACAAAATTTTGAGATTTAAAAAATCAAGTCTGCAATTTATCCCATCAGATAAAGCATAAAAATAAGTTTAATTTGACACCTAATTCACTTTCATATCTTCAGTATTAAAAAAGTTAGGGCCATTTTCATACTCGGAAATTAGCAACTTGCTTCCTATTGCTTTTCTATTGACTTCACACAAGTTGTGATCGAGAACAGTCAAAAGCCCATAACTTCCTTAAAAATTAAGAGAACTGAAAGAAATTTTCAGATATTATAGATTGAAGTATTCTGAAACAAATATGAAACAATCTTACTTGGATGACCTGAAAGTAAAGCATATAATTAGTTAGTTACCCAATTGTAGCCAATTACAAAATTCAATTACTAGATCTAAACATCTATCCATTTCTTAAGAAAAAATTTAAAGCCTAAGTGTCCAATTAACAGTCACACAATAATTCACAATAAAACATGATTTTTAAATCTAATTGTCATTAATTTATAGGCCAAATTGAGGGAATTCAGTGTTTAATGCCTGTAAATTAATGGGCATTTTAAACAGCTTGCGAGTGGGATTTTCTGAAGCGCGATGGATTAGAACGTTGCGGTTGCGGTGAATTTAAACCCAATATCCGCAGGAAATTTTCTGCCAGGTCATATGGGGACTAAATCACCGTTTCGCAACATGAAATATTGATTAAAATCCCCTAAAAAAACAAGTTTATATGTAAAAATAAACAGCTTTCACTTACCTGTCCCCTACGTAAAATCGGTCCCCGTTGTCGGCGTTCACGGCATTAGGAGCTAATTTTTATTTTACTGCAGTGATTAAGTAGTCGGGCAATTTATTTAAAAAAACGGACTTACCGGCAGTCGGAACGCATCTCCAGAAATAGCTCGCACTCCGACAACAGAAAGCTCCGGATTGCATGGAGAAACCCGCATTTTAACCCCGCCCCCCCCCCCCCCCCCCTTTAAAGGCGCCAAAGTCGCGCACACGGCCAGCGGCAGAACTGCAGCACCGCTAAAGGTAAGTTTTGAAACATACCTACTTACTGGAACAAATTGTGGACGTACATCGAATTCGTGAATTTGATAAATACTAAGGGAGTTTTTAGTATCTTAGGGGTGTCCATAATTCAGGTGTCCTTTATCTGGGGAATGACCTGTAATTAGATCAGTATTGAATTGTTGTTTGTAGGCTGTTGCTTTGCCTGAAATAGCATGATATCAACATATATAGGAACTGCATCTTTTGTAATAAAACACTTTGGAACATTCAAGAGAGGTAAGAAAGGTATTTTATAAGTTCATTCTTATTTTATTGAGGTGACTTCATGTTTTTAATTCTATCTGAATAATAAAAAGCTACTACACTACAATTGGGGGAAAAGTGCAAGCAGGCAAAATGAATGTAGAGCTTAATTAGGATGGATAAATATCAAATTGTTGGCTGAGAGTTCACAACGTGGGAGTTTGTTTTCTTAGCTAGGCTTTCTACTGTGGAGGACACACTTATTTAAAAAAGCAATTGCAGTATGTTCTGGTTTAACAAAAATCAGTGCAGGTTCTCCAAGCAACAGACTATGATCCAGGATGAAGCTACTGAATTAATGGTGATGGGCTCTGTGTCTGTGTCTCTGTCTGACATCAGTGTGTCTTTAAACAAGGTTGTTTTCACTGCTGTAATCCTGCTGGGGTTTATTAAGATTTGCTGGATGATTCCCATTCCTTTCTTCTGCTTGTAAAGGGTGGATATATTAAACCGCTCTTGCAATGTTATTTCAACATGCATCCACGTTGCATAAATAATGAAACGGGAAATGTAAGAAAATCTCGGAATTGAAGTCTACAATTTGTCATGAGTGAAAATCAGTTGGTAAAAGTAACTGATGAATCTTGATTGTTTAGCATATGATGATTGACAGCTCAATATAAATGAGGACAGGTAAAATTGACACTCATTTTGAAATGGAAATATCATCTTGTATTTCTGGATGTTTCATATTTTGCTGTGTTGTAGTTCACTAACAGTACCCGGAACCATATATTTTTTTGCTAGTTACATCCCACTGTTCTTTTGCACCAGAATGTTGACAGTATGCGGAGCCTGCTATCCTCATTGATCTCCATGTATCCCCAGCCAACAATGGACCATTGTGGGCTCCACCTTTCCTGAGTCATCGATGCATGCTCTGCTTTGCTCTGTACCTTCCCATACCTCTAGTTTCCCCTCCCTGACTGCCAGTCTGATGAAGGGTCTTGACCCGAAATGTCACCTATCCTGTTTCTCCAGGGATGCTGCCCGACCCATGTGTATCTTCATGGTTCGTTTATCCAAAGCACTGCGTATGATCATTCTGTATTGCTTCTGTAATGTGCTGATACTCTCAAGAGTGATGAACTCTCAAACAACCTTTAAATTAGTTATTAACAATTATACTTGTATATGTATCAACATCCTCATCACCAATTTAACAATTCTTTATTTTTCAAGTTAATTCTTCCACAATGCTCTCCCACCACTGCCCGTCCTGATTCACCAAGACAAAGCAAAAACATTCCCCTTCAATTAGATTACACTGAAACTGAATAATGGAAGCAGGAACTCCATACCTGGGCTATTAATTAGTTAATCAGCTGTCAGATCTTCTATCTTGAAATGAGAGCCGAAAGATGTGAGCTGGGACCTATATACTTGCAAAGGGATTTATAGGTGCAATTGGGGAAGGTTGACCTTCCATGGCAAGGGAATGGGATCCTCAATATGGATTTGGAAAGGAATGAAATAAAGTGGGGAGGGGAATTAGATGAAATCAATAGATGCAAGAACAAAGTCAAATAGCAAAAGGTGTGAAAGTGCAGAAGTGTTGAAATTACAAAATTAAAGTGTATCTGAATGCCTTCTCGTTCGCAAGAAAGTAAATGAATTAGTGACACCAATGGAAGTAAATGGCTATAATTTAATTCCCTTGCAGAGTCGTGCTGGTAGATTACCAAAGCTAAGATTTAAATGTTCAAGTGGAAATTATGTCTAACCACATATTTGATGTAGAATTGTTAATGTGATTTAAGGATGACTGATAAAGATAAGAGGGTAAGGAAATAGCAGAGGCAATGCAATATGGAGAATATGGATCATTGCCCCCCCCCCCCCCCCCCGCCCCTCTGTAATTCCTCCTTCCCTCCAACTCTACGACCTCGGCCCTCTTCCTTCCTCCACCCCCCCCCCACCCCCACCCTCACATCAGTCTGAACGAGGGTTTCAACCTGAAACGTTGCCTATTTCCTCCATAGATGCTGCCTCACCCGCTGAGTTTCTCCAGCATTTTTGACTACCATGGATCTTCTGTAATATGGATCTCATTGAAGTATACAACATTGAAGTATTTGACAGGCTACATGCAGAGAAGGTATTTCCCTAGATAGGAAGAATAGGACCGGGGGAACAATTTCAAAATGGAAACACTGTTTAATTAAGTTGAGAAATGTCTTTACATGCTGGTGAACACTTGGAACTTGGAACTAACATCCCTGAAAAGCCATGCAGGCTCAATCATTGTGTTCATTTAACACTCGGGTTGATGGCTTTCAAGGAAATTGAGGGATCTGTGGTTAGAGCACAAATGGTGCTGAAGTAGCAAATCAGTCATGATATTAATGATTCATGAAACAGTTTTATAGGGTCAGAGGACCTACTTCTATTCCAATTTATTTTTTGTTTCTTCCTCTTAAGGCTGTGAGGAAACTGATCCTTGATTAAAATGAACCATGAAATTTTATATAATGCTGATACATTCTTTTTGAAGAGACGATTGTTAGAAAGTTTATTTTTTACAGCCTCCAAGATCTGGAATAGCATTGGTCTGGAAAAGCATTCATTTAGTGCAGTGCTCCTAATGAATTAATGTTGGTGTTAAAGAAGGAACTGCAGATGCTGGAGAATCGAGGGTTACACAAAAAGCTGGAGAAACTCAGCGGGTGCAGCAGCATCTAAGGAGCGAAGGAGATAGGCGACGTTTCGGGTCGAGACCCTTCGTGTTGGTGGTACTTATGCTAGTCATGGAATTAAAGTAATTCTTTGTGTGAGTTTAATATGCAATCATGCAAACCTAAGCATGTTACATGCTTGCCTATGTAATGGTCAGGCACACTAGTAGTTAAGTCAGTCTTTGGGTAATGGGTTTTGAGCATTTGTTGCGAAAATTTAGTTTTGCAAACACACCATGCCCCCCTGCTGTGCTGTATAAAAGGTTGTTAAGTGCCTGGGGACTTGCAAGGTTGTTAACAGTCTTCTCAAACATTCTTTTTGAAGTGCAAATTATTTCAGTAACTATCTCCTAAATTGCTTCATTTAGGAGGCAAAGAAGATATGCTCGGGGATTGTGGAAGAGTTGTGGGAAGAAGTGACATATTCCCAAACATAAAATGAGCCATGCTCCAATGGCAGCTATCTGAGGAGCAATGAATCTGAATGCAAAGATGTTCTGAGCCAAAGATGAACAGCGGTCTGTGGCGCTTTACAGGCAGAGCTCAGATTAACTGCATATCCAAGGGCTACTCTACCTGATGCATTTAAAGATTGCCAGAACTACTTCACCTCTTCAGTCTGCAGAAGGGTCTCGACCCAAAACATCATTCATTCCTTTGCTCCAGAGATACTCCAGCTTTTTGTGTCTATCTTCTGTAGGCTGAAGGGCCTGTTTCCATGCTGTACCTCTATACTAAGATTAAGGGCCCATTGGTGCGATGTACTCAATGTAAAATGTTTGTACTTGACTTCCCTTCAGGAACAACCTTTCAGTAAATGGTTGTCTGAATTTGAGTGTTTCTGCTTCCCAAAGGTCATGGAGTGATGGGCTACATACGGGGCACTGATTGTCCCTTCACACTGCGGAGCTTTCTACAAATCATAGTGGCTAGCATTACCTAAATGTTAAAAATAGACACAAGTAGTGTTTGTGGTTTGCACAGTGGTGCAGCGGTAGAGTTGTTGCCTTACAGCGCTTACAGCACCAGAGACTCGTATTCGATCCCGACTACAGTCGTTGTCTGTACAGAGTTTGTGTGTTCTCCACTTGACCGCGTGGGTTTTCGCTGAGACCTTTGGTTTTCTCCCACACTCCAAAGGTTAATTGGCTTGGTATAAATTGTCCCTCGTGTGTGTAGGGGTACCCGGACGTGGCGTAGAAGGACAAGAAGCCAAAGCAAAGAAGTGGAAGCCAAATAACAGAACGGAAACAAAGTCGAAACGCCAACTAACCAAAAGGGCGAGACGCCTAAAAGCCAACTAACCGAAAGGCTGCGTCACCTAAAAGCAAACTCACCAAAAGGCCGCTCTGCCGAAACGTCAACTAACCGAAAGGCTGCGTCGCCTACATGCCAACTTACCCAACGGGCGCTCAGCCGAAAAGTCAAATCGCCAGGGGAGCGGAACTTGTCAGTGACTGGTCTAGACCCCCGCGTCCTTCTCATCACTGGCTGATGGAGACGGGAGGGTGGGGGTCATTTTCTCACACAAGCCATAGGTTTGTGCACTCTGAACCCGAGCACCAAGTTGTAAGCTGCCTAAAGGAGTGCATCCCTCAGGATAGCCCCCACTCTCCCACGGCTACGGCTGCCCTCCGCTTCGCCTCCCTCATCCGGACACACTTTGATGGGATGTGTACCGGCAGCGCCGGGTGGAGCAGAGGTGTGGGACGGGCTGGTCCCTCTGCCTACCCAGAGTCACTGACTGTGATGCACCGCCATCGGACCCCATCCCACACACCAGGGTGATTCATCCCCCTCCTCCCCCATCCAACCCCCGGACCCCGACCCACACACGGACTGATTAACCCCCTGACACCCACACCGGGTGATTCACCGCCACCCCGGTCGCAGGGACAGACGGCTCGGGGCAATGGCAGCAAGAGTAAATCGCTTTTAAAACATGGGGGGGGGGGGGGGTGACACAAATTCCCTGGCAGGTCAATGACAAGTGTGCATGACAACGAATTTAATTTCCTCCCATTTCCCCCCCCCCCCCCCTGACAACAAGAAGCCCGTTTTCATTTATTACCATCTGGTTGCCTGCGTAACGCATATAACAAGCTCCCAAGCACAAAACACCAGATAATCTGTAAACTGTATTAACCGAAGATGGACACAAAAAGCTGGAGTACCTCAGCGGAACAGGCAGTAGCTTTGGAGAGAAGGAATGGGTGACATTTCGGGTCGAGACCATTCTTCAGACCTGAAGACAGAGTCTGAGGGGTGTCGACCCGAAACACCACCCATTCCTCCTCTCCAGAGATGCTGCCTGTCCCACTGAGTCACTCCAGCATTTTGTGTCTATCTTTGGTGTGACTTGTCTCATTTCAACAGCTTCATGTATTGCGCGCATGGAAGCTTTACATGCATCTTTTCATCCAAGTGTGCTCTTAATGAAATCTCACATCTTTGCGAGGGAGGGACGGAATGGATATAACCATTGGTTAAAGCAAAGGCATAGTTAGGACAGGGAAATAATCCCACCACTTAATTAACCAGGTTCCCGAATGTAAGAACTAGTTATACATGTAACATTTTTGTTTTTAAATCAATGTAACTCTTTTTTGATTTATAATGCCGAGTTAAAACACCGTCCTGTGGGAAAGGCTTGTGGCAGCTGGTTTCATAGAGCCTTCGTTGTTGGTGGGTGCTGTCCTTTCACATGGACCACTGTCAGTGCCAGATGGGGGGGGGGGGGTTAGTGGGAGGAGATTAAATTGTTTGTTGTCATGCACACTTGTCATCGGCCCGCTAGGGAATTTGTGTGTCCTCCATGTTTTAAAAGCGATTTATTATGGCTGCCAATGCTCCGAGCCATCTGTCCCCGGGTAAATCACCCCGTGTGTGGGTCGGGGTCTGGGGGTCGGGTGTAATCACCCTGGTGTGGGGGTTAGGGTCCGATGGTGGTGCATCGTGTTCAGTGACTCTGGGTGGGCGGAGGGACCGGCCTGTCCCACAACCCTGCTCCACCTGGCGCTGCCGACACACAACCCGTCACAGTGCGGCCACATGGGGGAGACGAGGTGGAGGGTGGCCGTGGGAGAGTGAGGTCTGTCCCGAGGTATGCGCTCCTTCGGCCGCTTACAACTTGGTGCTTGGGTTCAGAGTACCCATTCACCTCCACCTTCCCGTTTCCATTGGCCAGTCATATGTTGGGCGCGGGGGTCTGGACCAATCGCTGACAAGTCCCGCCCCCCCCCTCGGCGACGTCATGTCCATTACTTGACTTTTCGGTTTAGCGGCCATTCGGTTAATTGGCTTGTAGGCGACGCAGCCATTTGGTTAGTTGGCATTTTAGCAGAGCAGCCTCTTGGTGAGTTTGCTTTTAGGCGACGCAGCCTTTTGGTTAGTTGGCTTTTAGGCGTCCCACCCTTTTGGTTAGTTTGAGTTTCGGCTTCGTACACTTTTGGTTATTTGGCGTTTCAGCTTTGTTTCCGTTCGGTTATTTGGCTTCCACTTCTTTGCTTCAGCTTCTCATACTTCAATGCCACATCCGCACACTGTGTGTAGGATAGTGTTAGTGTGGGGGGGATCAGTGGTCAGTGGGGACACGGTGGATCAAAGTACCTGTTTTTGCACTGTATCTCTAAACTAAACTAAAGTGCTGGAGTAATTCACCAGCTCAGGCAGCATCTCTGGATAAAATGGATGGGTCGGGACCCATCATCAGACTCCACAGAGAGGGAGCAGTGAGAGAGGGTCTCGCCAAACTCCAGTCGAAGAGGAGGAGAACTTCTTCAAAGTAGGTGTACCTTGAGGAGATTTTACAGTGGAGCAGACAAAATTAACTGCAGATGCTGGTATATACCGAAGATAAACACAAATGCTAGAGTAACTGAGCGGGTCAGGCAGCATCTCTGGAGAAAAAGAGTAGGTCGACTCGGCTTATATAAACTGGAATTTAGAATGATGAAAGGGGATCTTATAGAAACATATAAAATTCTTCATGGATTGGACAGGCTAGATGCAGGAAAAATGTTCCTGATGTTGTGGGAGTCCAGAATCAGGGGTCTCCGTTTATGAATAAGGGTTATGCCATTTAGGACTGAGATGAGGAAAAAACTTTTCACCCATAGAATTGTGAATCTGTGGAATTCTCTGCCACAGAAGGCAGTGGCGGCCAGTTCATTGGATGTTTTCAAGAGAGTCAGATATAGCTCTTGGGGCTAAAGGAATCGGGGATATTGGGAGAAAGCTGGAATGGGGTACTGATTTTAGATGATCGGCCATGATCATATTGAATTGGGCCAGCTCGAAGGGCCAGATGGTCTACTCCTGCACCTATTTTCTATGTTTCCACTTGAGTGCCTGGATATCAAAGCATAAAATCTATTTCTCCTTTATTCAGTTTCTTAATCCTGTCCAGGTTAGTGCAGTGTACCACATGAGGCATTGCGATGAGAGCCATGATGGTCCTTGAGACGAGTCCAAGTTTGTTCTGCTTTAAAACCAACCTGTAGATAGTGCTGGGCATTTTGTTATTGTCTTCTGTATGTTCCATGATCTTGGCAACTGGAGGGCTCAGCCTGTGAACAAAAAGCAGGCGGTTGCTTACCGGTTGGACAATATGCCAACATAGTCACCTACATTGGTTTGGAAGACCGGTGCTGCATAAGACATGGAACATTGTATCAGCAAGCACACAAATAGATCTTTAAGTGTGCAGTGCTGCAATGCAGCTCATGATTAACGCTGCATCATAAATTGTGCAGTCATTTTCTCTGGGATTGCTACGCATCACATGTTCATGCACCACTGACTTAATAAATTCTCCAAACTGACCTATTAAAGACTGGATTGGATTGTTGAGGGCCTGTTCCACTTGGGCGACCTAATCCACGAGTTTTGGCGTGTTTTCTCTCAACTCGTACTCGCAGCATGGTCGGCACGAGGTCGTAGGAGGTCTTCGTAACTCTCCTTCATGCTTGAGAGTGGTCCCCGCGTACTCGAGGCCTCGGCTAGGTCGCGGCGTTCTATTCAATATGTTAAATGACCGTGAGTAAAAAGAGGTCGCCATGGAAAAAATTAATACTTTTTTTACTCGTAGGGTTAGTCATAGTAGGTCGGCATGTTAGTCGAGGGTAGTCGAAGGTGGTCGTAGATAGTCTTCATCATAGTTGAAGGAAGGTCAAAGGAGATCGAAGGAGGTCGTCCTCACTCTCCACTATTCAGTGTCCAATTTTCCCGAAGTTAGTCGTAGCTAGTCGAAGCTGGTCTTCAACATTGTCGAAGGAGGTCTTCAACATGTCATTTTTTCAAACTCTTCTAAACTCGCCAATTAGGTCACCCAAGTGGGATAGCCCCTTTATTGTAAACTTACTGTCATGTTGTTACCACAAAGGTTGTATAGCTTACATTTTGCCACAGTAGAGCAAGAGACTTTCATAAAACTCTTCATTTTCCAAGACTCAAGGTTATTTATTGCAACCTACTTCCATCATTTTGCGCTTGATTAATATTTGTAGTGCTAAGAAAACATTGAGCACTTATTAAGTGATCACAGACACCGAATCATACATTTTTCATTAGTTCCCATGGCAGCTATATTTAAAAGCAATAGTTTGTGGTGTGCTTATTTGACTGGAGATGAAGGTGTTTAAGCTGCCAAAATGATTGAGTCATTTGAATGAGGAGAGATACTTTCCTCACTGTTATAATCATAGATAAAATAACCTAAAATTAGAGCAAGGTTATTTAACAACACTTATTCATTGAAAGTAGTAAATGCCTGGAAGATTACAGTGAAATTGCACTTTAGCTGACTCAGATTAGTGAAGAGCAAAAATAGCTTTGCCCAATAATCACAGTATTTTTCATGTTTAAGGAGATACTTAAAGTTGGCTACAAAATAAAATTAGTACTTGTATATTACTACTATCTGGTAGACGCAAAATACTGGAGTAACTCAGCGGGTGTGGCAGTATTTCTGGAGAGAGGGAATGGGCGACGTTTCGAGTCGAGACGTTAAGGGTCTCGAATAGAAACGTCACCCATTCCTTCTCTCCAGAGATGCTGCCACACCCGCTGAGTTACTCCAGCATTTTGTGTCTACCTTCGATTTAAACCAGCATCTGCAGTTCTTTCTTACTACTATCTGGTGTTGCATTTGTCATGTCTTCATTCCTCATTCAGTGTCTTCTGTGCTCTGGATGTTGCTGCCATAGGAAATATCTCTCACTTTATACCTGTTTAGAACATAGAACAACAGCATAGGACTGGGCTCTTTGGCCCACAATGTTTGTGCTAAATATGATACCGTTAAATTGAGCTCAGCTGTCTGACATAATCCACATCCCTCTATTCCCTGCACGTCTATGCATCTATCCAAAAGCCTCTTAAACACAACTATAGTATCTGCCTCCACCACCACCACCCCCTGACAGTTTGTGTGTTAAAAATAAAATTGTCCTGCATTTCTCCATAAAATGTTGTCCTCTCGCATTATAATTATACCCTCTAGCTTTGGACATTTCCAAGCTGGGAAAAAAGGTTCTGTCTGTCTGCAATATCTATGCCTCTCAATTTTATATACTTCTATCAAGTCATCCCTCAACCTCTGATGTTCCAGAGAAGATAAGTCTATCCAACCCTCTAATCTAGGCAGCATTCTGGTAAACCTTCTCTGCACGATCTCCAAAGCCTATAATGGGGATCATATCTGATCCTCTATCTCCCACTACCTATTGGGTGCCCTAAATATTGTCCCATTAGAGTATTTTGAGGTCAACCCATAATGCCTCAAGATGCCTAAAGAAGTACCCTATTGTGTACTTTCTGAGTACTGCTGTGACACTCTTCCTGATTAATAAGATAACATAACAAATACTTATATAAATCAACTCCTCCACCTCTTTTACCCCCCACTCATCTTAAACATCAAACTCATGGAGGCACATTGAACTGCTAGGCGTGTCCCTCTCACAACCAGGTTTCCATAATGGTCACAACATCATGAGGGTATTAGGTAGGTACAGAGTGTTTTACCCAGAGTAGGGGAATCAAGAACCAGAGAACATGAGTTTAAGGTGAGGGGGAGAAAGGTTTTTTTTACACAAAGGGTGATGAGTACATGAAATAAGCTGCCAGAGGAGGTAGTTGAGATGGGTACTAACACAATGTTTAAAAGATAATTTGGACAGGTGCTTGGACAGAATAGGTTTAAAAGAACATAGGCCAAATGCAGGCAGGTGGGACTAGTGTAGATATGGGGTATGTTGGTCAGCGTCGGTAAGTTGGGCCAGAGGGCCCGTTTCCAAGTAGTATATTACTGATTCTAGGACTTTCTTAATTCCAAGCACTGATCCAGGTTCTAAGTACATCAGCTTTACCCACAGTACTCCTTGTATTGAAGTAAGCACACTTCAGCGCTTCATTACCCACTTTTTCGCAGTCGCTGCCTCAAAAAGGCTGGCAGCAGCATCATCAAGGACCCACACCATCCTGTCGACACACTTATCTCCCCGCTAGGTTCAGGTTGAAGGTACAGGAGCCTGAAGACTGCAACGTCCAGGTTCAGAAACAGCTTTTTCCCTACAAACATCAGGCTATTGAACTCAACTCTAAACATGAATAGCCCATTATCTGTTTATTTGCACTTTATCTGTTATTTATTCATGTGTGTATATATTTATACAATGGGATATGGACACACTGATCTGTTCTGTATTCATGCCTTCTATAATTCTGTTGTGCTGAAGCAAAGCAAGAATTTCATTGTCCTATCTGGGACACATGACAAACTCTCTTGAATCTTATTCATCAACCTCTCAATGCTTGTCCTTCGTTTGAGACTTGCCATAATCTCTTCTTTCCAATCAGCTTCCAGATTCTTCCATGCAACTATAGAGACCATATTATTGTACGGGTGTGAGGCATGGGCTCTCACTCGAGCACTACAGCTGAATGCCTAGAAAAGTTCAAAATGTCAGTTGGAGGGACCACATCACCAGCGCCCAGCTCTGTGGGGAGATTCCACACCTCTGACCGAGAAGATCAGGTCAAGAAGGATGAGGTTCGCTGGTCACTGCCACCGCCACCCAGAAATGTCAGCAAACAAGGTTGTGCTGTGGGAACCCACCCATAGAAGACATGACTCGGGGTGGCCAATCCAGCCTCTACTCCTCTGGTCCCCCTCGCTGGCTCCACCCCTCCCCCGTGATGCCCCCCGCTCCCCCATGGCTCTTCCGCCATCTTTTCTCCAAGCTCACTTCCCCCCCCGCCCACACAACACTCTCCCCACACAACCCACCCCCCCCGCCCACACACCACTTCCTCCCCACAAGCATCCATGCCCCCACCCACACGCCCCCACCCACACGCCCCCACCCACACGCCCCCACCCACACGCCCCCACCCACACGCCCCCACCCACACGCCCCCACCCACACGCCCCCCCCCACACGCCCCCCCCCCCACACGCCCCCCCCCCACACGCCCCCCCCCACACGCCCCCCCCCCACTACTGCCCCGCTCCCACAGCCCTTTTCTACCCCCAGAACACCCCGCCCAGCCCCACACATCCCTCCCCACCCTCACAATCGCTCTCCCAGCCCCCACAACCCCCTCCTTCCACACCACCATCTCCCCCCCTCCTACACCTCCCCATCCACATCCACAGACAGCCCTCCTCCCCTCCCCCACAACCTCCCTGCCCTCCTCCTGCACATGAAGAGGAGTGCTTGGGGATGAGTGGAAATGAGCCGCACCTACACAGTTAGGGGCTATGGGTGAGTGGTGTAATATTGCATTGGGGTAACAGTTTGTGTTGGGGGAATGGGTGAGTGGTGGAATATTGTATTGGGGAATGGGTTGCGTTGGGATCCATGTGACTGGGACCCAATGGGTCTAGTTCTAGTCTAAAACCTCCAGAGTACCACGGTCAAGCCTCCCTGCAAGAATGTTGGTGCCCCTCCAGTTCATGTGCAACCCATCCCTCTTCCACAGGCCATCTCTGCCACAGAAGAGATCACAATGCTCCAAAAATCCAACTCCTCAGCTACAGATGTATCTGTCCTATCCTATTGCTAACCCGACTAGCATGTGGTGCTGGCAGTAATCCAGAGATTACCACTCTCTATGTCCTGCATTTTAACCTTTTGCCTAACTCCCTGTATGCACTCAGCAGGACCTCATCCTTTTTCCTAACTCAGTGTTTCTTGTGCATTCGATGAAAATAATGTTAGCGTCAGTTTTACTGGACTCACAACATGGACGAAAAATGAATAGAAAAAAAAATGTGTTTTCACCTGCCTAGACCTGGATTCCAAATCCCGGTTAGTTTCTACAGACCAGGGAGCACTGCAGAAAATAAGTAACATTTTCTTGTATATAAATAGTCTGTCTCGTCCTTTCCTTCTTTGTTGTTTTATAGTATGTGTTAAATACAATGTGTTAAAGACTCGATAACAATCAGCAAGGGAGCACCTCAGGGCTGCGTGCTCAGCCCCCTGCTGTACTCACTCTATGACTGCTGTACTATACTCATGACTGCGTAGCCGGTCATAGCGCGAACTCCATCATCAAGTTCGCTGACGACACCACTGTTGTGGGACGTATCACTGATGGGGATGAGTCGGAATATAGAAGAGAGATCGAGCAACTGTCCATATGGTGCCAGCACAACAACCTGGCCCTCAACACCAGCAAAACCAAGGAACTGATTGTGGACTTTGGAAGGAGTAGGATGGGGACCCACAGTCCTGTTTATATCAACGGGTCGATGGTTGAAAGGGTCAAGAGCTTCAAATTCCTGGGCGTGCACATCTGTGAAGATCTTTCCTGGTCCGAGGACACAGATGCAATTATTAAGAAAGCTCATCAGCGCCTCTACTTCCTGAGAAGATTATGGCGAGTTGGTCTGTCAAGGAGGACTCTCTCTAACTTCTACAGGTGTACAGTAGAGAGCTTGCTGACCGGTTGCATCGTGGCTTGGTTCGGCAACTTGAGCGCCCTGGAGAGGAAAAGACTACAAAAAGTAGTAAACACTGCCCAGTCCATCATCGGCTCTGACCTTCCTTCCATCGAGAGGATTTATCGCAGTCACTGCCTCAAAAAGGCTGGCAGCATCATCAAGGACCCACACCACCCTGGCCACACACTCATCTCCCTGCTACCTTTGGGTAGAAGGTACAGGAGCCTGAAGACTGCAACAACCCGGTTTAGGAATAGCTACTTCCCCACAGCCATCAGGCTATTAAACCTGGCTCGGAACTCTGAACATTAATATCCCTCCATCTGTTATTTGCACTTTATTAATTTGTTAATTCATGGGTGTATTTATGTATAGAATTGTAGTCAATGCCTTCTATGTTCTGTTGTGCTATGCAAAGAAAGATTTTCATTGTCCTGTCAGGGACACATGACAATAAACTCTTTTGACTTGACTTGAAATGTATGTTTTAGTGTTCTTTAGCTTGTTTTATATGGGGGATGGGGGAAACTTTTTAATCTCTTACCTCGATGGAGATGCAATTTGTGTCTCCGTTCGCACTGCGGCCTAACATCGTGGAGATGGCGGCCTCTTGTTGGGAGCCTGCAGGACTTATCATCATGGAGCTCGGGTTCCCTGGTTAGAGACGGACTTCGGTAGCCCCAAGCCGTGGGAGCTTCGATTGCCCCGATGCGAGAGCTTCGATTGCCCCGACATGGGGGCTTCAATCATCAGCAGTGAGAAATGTAGGGAATCCGCTGTGGTGGATGTTTAAGTTAACTTTTATGTAGTCATGTGTCTTGTTGCTTTTTTTTTTATATGGCTGTATGGTAATTCGAGTTTCACTGTACCTTATTTGGTACACGTGACAATAAACTGACCCTTGAATATCTGCAATAAGTTTTGTTTGGATTTACTATAAAACTTGTCATTATAGCAAAGGCACATCAATATTTCAGCAGATAGTGACATGTGTGTTTTTCTCTAAATCTAAGAGTGTCAGAGCTTCCCAAAATTGGAAATTAGCAGAGATACAGCAATTTTAGGCAAGAGGTACTGTATGTTATTTGTCCACAATGGTTTCTTCCCCCCATCACTACCACTGAAATAATTAGACTAAATTTGTCGTTTGTCCACTTACAACTGTGAAGATCATGAACCTCATCTGAAATTTAGTCTAATTATTTCAGTGGTAGTGATGGGGGAAAAAAACCCATTGTGAGGACCACTGGATTTTTCACCATTCAATTTTTTTTTTTTTAAATTTTATTTATTAGAAGTAATGTACATTACAGTGATATAAGCCAAAAATAACATAATACATTTCATGTACCACTTCTTATTTTAAACGAAGAAGAAGAATAGAGATAGTAAGTGTGTGAAAGAGGGATCAGAAAAAACACATAGAAGCGTAAATCATGAGAAAGAATAAAAAAGAAAACCAAAGGAAAAGAAAGAGATAAAAGGGATGTATCTACTTTGTATCTTTACACACCCCTCACCAGGTCCTGAAACCATTTATTTTCAAAGTTATGTTGCACCCTATGCTTGTAATAAGTCAATTTGGAAATGGTCTGATTTGCCTGCTAGGAGGAATCTCATATCTTCCAGGTGTAACACTTTGGACATATTTGACATATTTATCGTTGGTGTGGGAGCGTTTTTCCCCGAATTTAAGTATACGTTTTTTGCCATTATTAAGCCATAATTAAGGAAGCTCTTTTGGAACAAAGTCATCTCAAAGCTGGCTTCCATTGTTCCAAAAATAATCAATTCTGCATTCGGTTTAAGTTTTATTTAAAATAATCTTGTAAACATTTCAAAGATTTCATTACAAAATGTTTGGATTTTTATGTAAAAAACAAAGGAATGTGCTATAGTTGCTTCTTGAGATAGACATTTATCACAATTGGAGGAAACATTTGGAAAGATTTTACTTATTTTAGTTTTTGAATAATATTGTCCGTTTAAGGTTTTAAATTGGATTAGAATATGTCTTACATTGATCGAGCATTTGTGCACATATAGCAAGTGTTTATCCCAACTCTCTTTCGAGATTTTTATAGCTAGTTCTTGTCCCCAATCTCTTCAAATTCTATCGGATTATGGTATTTCTATAGTTAGGATGATATTATACAAGTATGATATTAAATTAGTTGAGTCCGCCTTTAAATTAATTGCTTCGTCTAATATGTCTGGAGACAAATTTTGATATTCTTGTGTGTATTTTTTCAAATAATCACAGATTTGAAAATATTTAAAATATTTATTACTTCTCAGATTGTATTTAAGTTGTAGTTGTTGGAATGATAAAAAATTTCCATTTTCATACATGGTTGCAAATGTTTTAATTTCTATGCTTTCCTAATATGTAAATGATTTATCAATACTGGAAGGTTTAAAGAACGGATTATTAACTATAGGGGAGAGAAGGGATACATTTTGTAATTTTTTATTTTTTTTACTTTAATTTTTGTTAGAAGTAAGTACAGTAGTGTGGTACCTAACTACCTAATACATACATACACATTACCATTCGTGTACAACTTCTTGTTTTTAATTTAATAATAAAAGAACAGTGAAAGAAAAAGGGAAATAAAGAGTGTCGAAATAGATAGACAAGCGAGTAGAAACAGATAGCGAAAGAGATAGAAAGCAGAGATAAAAAGCTAAGAAGATTGAAAGAAAAAGAGAAAGTAGAGAGAAAAAAATTAGAGATATACCTATTTCATATCTTTACCCATCCATCACTTCATAATTTAAGGGTTAATTTTATTTGTTTCCAAATTCTAATAGTACTATGAATAATTGGATTTTTACTATATATTGTATTCAGTTTTATTGGTGAGAGAAGGATCGCTCCTATTTTAAAAGGGGAGCAATCCTCTCTCTCCATTACTATCCAATCCACCCGTTGGGCAGAGTTATCCAACAGGTGAATCACATTTTTGACATTTGCTGCCCAATAATAATACAAAAAAATTAGGGAGTGTTAATCCACCAAATTCTTTAGATTTGCACAAATGTCTTCTTTGAATTCTATGGGATTTATAGTCCCATATAAAATTTGTGATATCAGAAACTAGTTTTTTTTTTTAACTTTTTAGGTAAGTATATTGGTATTGATTGGAATAAATATAAATTTTGTGGTAGAAAGATTTTTATAGCAATTATTCGGCCTATTAAAGACATCGAGTTTTCCAAAAATTAATCAGGGCGTTCAATTTATTAAGTAGGGGCATATAGTTTGCATTAAATATAGATTTATATTTTCTGGTAATTTCGATTCCCAAATATTTACATTTTTCTGTAGCAATTTTAAAAGGGAATTTGAACTGGTGTATTGAGTCTTGAGGTTTTATCGTCATAATTTCACTTTTATTCTAATGAATTCTATATCCTGAAAAGGATCCAAATTCCTCTATTAGATTTAATATATTTGGTATACTGATTTTGTGATGTACAGTAGTACATCATCTGCGTATAATGATATTTTGTTATTTGAATATTTTGTATTATAACCATGGATATTTGGATGTGTTCTAATGCTTTCAGCTAGAGGTTCTATTACAAGAGCAAATAGCAGAGGTGATAGTGAGCATCCCTGTCTATTGCCCCTGGATAATTGAAATTTCAGAGACAACATGTTATTAGTTAATATTCTAGCAGTGATATAATAGTTTCATATAATATGTCATATAATAGTTTTACCCATGAGATAAAATTCTCTCCCATTTGAAATTTTTACAATACTTTAACGAGGTAATCCCATTTCACTTGATCAAATGCTTTTTCTGCGTCCAATTAAATAATTGATAAGTCTTGTTCTTCAGTTTTATATGAATGCATTATATTAAACAGACGTCTCAGATTATTGCATGAGTATCTCTTGGATATGAACCCCGTTTGATCCACATTTATTAATTTACTAACATATTTACTTAATCTTCTAGCTAATGTTTTTGTTAGTATTTTTTGATCTATATTTAACAGTGCAATGGCTCTGTATGAACATGGATCTTCTAAATCTTTATCTTTTTTAGGTGTAAGTGTAATCGTTGATTCCGCTAATGTCTTGGTAATATTTGTTCTTTGAAAGCATATGTATACATTTTGTGTAAAAGTGGTGAAATTATCTCATAAAATCTTTTATAAAATTCATTACTAAATCCATCTGGTCCTGGTGTTTTTCCATTCTTCAGTGAGTTTATTGTTTCTTCTATTTTCTTAAATGAGATCTGTGTTCCTAATTCCTCTTGTTCGATCAGGTTAAGTTTTGGGAGATTACAGTTATCCAAGAACTCTACAACTTTAGTACTGTCTTGTAACCTTTCAGATGTATATAAATTTTGATAAAATTGAGCAAACCTTTTATTAATATCATTAGGTAGTGTTAACAATTCACCTTTATCTGATTTAATCTTTAAAATCGAATGATCTTTTTCCCATTTTTTCAGTTGACGTGCCAAAAGTTTTTGTGATTTATTACTGAATTCAAAATTTTCATGTTTTGTAATTTGAAATAATCTTATAACTTTTGCTGATAATATTTTATTTAATTTAAATTTAAATATTGTTATTTTATTATGTTTATCTATAGTTGGCTCTTTAGCGTTATCTAGATACAGTTGTCTAATTCGTTCTTCTAACTGCTTTTTTTTTTTAAAGCTTGATATGAAATTATAGATCCTCTGATAAATGCTTTAAAAGATTCCCATAGTAAAGCGGGTGAAATATCTGGGGTGTCGTTGGTCTCAAAAAAGTTCCATCTGTTGTTTTAAATATATACCACCTTGTGGATCATTTAGAATTTGAGGATTAAACCTCCAAAACGATTTTTTATTAGGCATTCCTTCAAGTTTTAAAAATAAAGTTAATGGGGATTGGTCAGAAATGATGCTGTTATGATATTTTGGGTTAATTGGGTAGGGAATTAATTTTGTGTCCACTAAAAAATAGTCAATACGTGAATAGGTTTTGTGTACCGTTGAATAAAACGAGTATTCCCTTCCAGCTGGGTTAGTGATCCTCCAAATATCCGTTATATTTGTGTTTTTATGTATGTATTTAGTTCACTAGTTTTAGATTTTGTGTTACCCTTCTTGTTGTGTGGATTCATCCAGGTACGGATCTAAAACCCAATTAAAGTCTCCCCAATTATCACATTTTAATAATTAAACTCCGAAATTATATTCAGGATTTTATTAAAAAATTGGGGATTATCAAAGTTAAGCGCATAAATATTTAACATCGTGATTGGGGTAGCATGAATCTCTCCGGTAACTATGAGATATCTCCCTTATCTGTTATGATATTCTTTGATTTAAATGGTATACCTTTACGAATAATAATTGCCGTACCTCTAGATTTAGAGATATATGAAGACTGATATGTTTGACCTATCCAATTTGCCTTCAATCCAGTCTGAGCTTGCAATTTCAGATGTGTTTCTTGTTCGAACATTATATCTGAATTTAGCGATTTAAATTGTGCGAGAATTTTACCCCTTTTAATTGGTTTATTAGCACCCCCTCATGTTCCAACTGCAAAATGTGATTCCTCCAAGTTTCTTTTGTTTATCATCTTGCATTTTAAATTTTTAATACCTTTTGAGTCATATGGTACAACAAATACCTCAGGTCTCTGGTTGTTGGGGGAGCATTTGCGGCTATTAAATTCTGTTGCTACATCCCTTTCAAAATTGTCCTTGAGCAAAAAGACAAAGTGTGAAATATTGTGACAATTTTTTTTTTTTAAGTGATATTAGTGTCTAAAAATAATGGCACTGTAACAAGTTAGCCACCTAATGGTGGTAGTTAGAAATTTGTTGACTTCCATTGTTGTTAATATACATTTAGCTCCGCCTCCTTATATATATTTATCTAATTAAGTCTTATCTAATTAAGTCTTCAGATTATCTACCATTTACTTATGCTAACAGTTTTTACATTTGCTTCACATTCAGTAATAATAAACTGCTGGTTGGAATGGGGTTAACCAGAGTCAGACTCCTGGCTGTTTGCCAAGGGCCTGAATCTTCTCACCTCCTCCCAAGCATAACTGGAACTGAAGCCTAGTATATTAAATGTTAGGTTTTTTTTAGTCTGTTAATAATCTATTTCCTTATATTTAGCCCCCCCTTCCCCTCCCCGGGGGGTCAATCATTATAATACATTATTACATTCTACCATTGTAACAGTTCACATTAGATTCAATTGCTATTACTATGTTAATTCAGTAGTTTCTGTGTTAGTGTAGAGCTAAAATTTTAAAAGACTTTAATTCAAAAAGTTTATTTTCAAATCCGTTTGTACTAAGTTCTCCATTCAGCCACACCCTTGTTCCGTATTTCATTCGAGGTGGAACAAAGAATGGCCTTGAGTTCACATTCAAAAGAAGATAAGATATCTAGACACCATCACATGGAGGGGCTCCACCATCTTAGTCTTTTAAAAAGTCATATTTCTCAGCAACCATACTAAAGAAAAATTGATATAGTTTATAGTGGAATAAAGAGCCTTGTTCTGGCAGTCGTGATTTACTTAGCCAGCTATCTCCTTTATGATGTCTTGAGCATGTTTGTATGCTGCATCTGGGTCAGTAAACGCATGTTCGGTATCGTTATAGGTAATCCTCATTTTTGCCGGGTATATTACACCATATCTTACATTTTAATTTCCTTTTAGGATCTGTCATGTCTTTGAAAACAATTCTCGTTTTTTGGCAATTTCAATAGGATAATCTCTGAATAGTTTAATGTTATCATTCCCAAACTTCATATTCTTTCTGTACTGGATTTTTTTCATAATATCTTCCAAAGCTGAAATGTCATGAAATTTCACTATTATCTGTCATGGAGGGGGGCTCCTGGCCTTGATTGTGCTCTTAGTGCCACTTCTATTTTCAGCTCGATGAGCAGGTTGAGTACTTGTTTAAGTAAGTTGGCAGCGAACTCACGAGGGTCACTCCCCTCCTTTCCCTCTGTCACTCCAACTATTCTTAAATTCTGCGGTCTTGAACGTGCTTCCAAATCAAGGCATTTATCAGACATTTTAGCCAATTGCCCCATGACGAGCTCCTGATCTTTCTTCATTCACTGCATATCTTCAAATATTTGTAACATAGATGTTTCCATATCTTTCATAGCATTCTGATATGATGTAATAGTTTGGAAAATTGGAGTCAAATTTCTCCTTGCAATCTTCTTCCACCCGATCAATTTTCACAGTTAATTCACCTTTCACGTCATCAATTTGTTTATTTAAATTGCCAATTGAGTCAATAACTTTCTGATTCCCATGTTTAAACTTCTCCAGCATACTTTTATTCCCAGCCGCAATCTCATCTTTTAAATCCCTTACCGACTGCTTTATTTCTTCCAGCTCTTTGTCCTTTGTAGCCATTTCAGTCTTTGCCCATGTAGCCATTTCAGAGGCTAATTCAGAGGATAATTCTTCAGATGTTTGCTGATGTTTAAAAAAAGATGTTTTGTAACAGATATTTGAGGGCTTTGGACAGGAATCACTTTTTTCATTTAAAAGTGCCTTAAACCACCATTATTTTTGTGGCGATTTCTGATTATGTCACCAGCACGACGTCAAGCAGCTCAGGTAAGTATTTTTAAATTGGTCCCATCTTCCAAAATGGCTTTTTACGCGAAATATCGCAAATTTCAGGAGCGGAGCTAAATGCTGCACCTGTTCAGTGCATCATGGCGCCACCGGAAGTAATTCAATGTTTGACCTGACACACTGTTGTATGGTGGCAGAAGGTGAAGGAAATGTCCTTTCAACATCACTAAAACAAACAACACGATTGGGCTTTCACTTGGTTGGCTTCTGAAAGCTGAATGTACATTTTGCCCAGCATCTTTGCTTTACTCAGGTGAACCTATTTTCCTCCACGGCTCATAACACCCACATTGATGACAGAATAATGCAAACAAATATCACACAGCTAGTCCGATGTATTGCTGGTTTCATGAAGCAATATTTCACATGTTTGGAAAGTCTTTATAGGATGAGTTAGGATAATCAAGAAATGAATGTCATTCGGGTTCAACGTCTTAATTAACTATGTGCATCTGAATTCCTATTGAGAGAGAAAATGATCAATATAATTTGCATGTAACAGCTGTGAAATTACAAAACGGGTGTCCTACCATGGGTTCAGATCAGTAAAATAAAACAGCACTCTTTAACCCTTCTCAACACTGAATGTCTTTTGGAAGTGTAGGAAGGAACTGCAAATGCTGGTTTACAATGAAGATAAACACAAAATGTTGGATTAACTCAGTGGGCCAGGCAGCAGGCCTCCGGAGAAGGAATAGGTGACATTTTGGGTCAAGACCCTTCTTCAGGTTAGTTATGGGAGAGAGAAACTAGAGGTATAAAAAGGTTCAGAACAAATCACAGCCGGCACCAATGACTCGGTACGTTGTGGAAAAGGTGATAACGAAGGGATATGAACAGTGAAACTGACAAGACAACTAGGCTGGGAGCAAGAGGAGGAACCTTTGGAAATGCAGCTTTGTTTGTTTTAACTGTATTAACCTTCATTCCACACACCCACCACCAGTTCACAGCTCAGACAGAGTCGTGACCTCTCCCTCCCTCATCATGCAGGGACTGAGCCACACCCACACTTCCAGGTTTTAAAATCCCTCCTCCCTCCGGAAGGGGCGTGGCTTTCATGGCATGATTCACAGGAGAGAGATTCGCAACATTTTTTAAAACACTAATAACACTTTTATTTTTCATTAATGGGAAGAATCCTCTGCACCTGATGAGCGGAGGGGGACTGAGTAAGATGGCCAAAAATCACAGCTGTAATTGTAGAGTTTTATCTAAAATCAATATACCGTGCAAAAAGGAAGTTGTCAAGTTACCACCACCAACAACCATTTGCAGGGCAGCATTTTAAAGCAGTTACCCCCATCAACAACCATTTGCAGGGCAGCATTTCAAAGCAGTTACCACCACCAACAACCATTTGCAGGGCAGCATTTCAAAGCAGTTACCACCACCATTGACCATTTGCAGGGCAGCATTTCGAAGCAGTTACCACATTTTCATTTTCAAACCACATTAAGGGCACTCACAGTTGAGTACACATGTGTTCAGTGTTATACACAGCTCAGATAGATGTGACCCTGTCGCTTCCTCCATCTTGCAGAGACTGAGTGAGGCACCTCTGAGTTTTATAATCCCGTCCCCCTCCCACCAGCAGGGGCAGCAGAGAGAATGTCAACATTTTTAAAACATTAATAACACTATTATTTTTCATCGATGGAAAAAATCCTCATCCTGCGCAGCGGAGGGAGACTCTGAGTAAGATGGCCAAAATTACAGCCATAAGTGGCAGCATTTTTTCAAAAATCATGAAACAGAAAAAACAGGAAGTGGTCAAAATCTTACTTTTAATAATATAGTTTGTGTTAATGTTAACTATGATTCCTTTACCCACAGATGCAGCCTGACCAGCTTCCAACATTTCTTGACTGTACCATAGATCATTCTGGAGAAACTACATGTCCCAATATCAGGATGCCAGCAACTTGTTACAGTGAAAATCCACCTCAAGAAATAGTGTTATTTTTGCAGAGTTCACTGACCATTAATTTTGCCCATCATATCAGCAGTCATCCCCCATAGAGCCCTACAACAGGAAATAGGTGAGTGTTTTAACAGTGTTGTTACAGGGCACTATGGAAACTGGGTTTATGTGAATGACTGACAGCTTGTCGAAATAGAATTACAGGACATGCTTCCTCCCAATGATGATCATTATAGGAGGACAGATGGGAACATCCTAAACAGATATACCATTTGGATACTGTTGGGGGAGATAACTCATCAGGGGAAGGCAGCAGCAGCCAAGTTCATGGCACCATTGGTGGCTCTGCAGCACAGGAGGGGAGAAAGAAGAGTTGAAGGGCAATTGGAATAGGGTATTCAATAGTAAGGGGAATAGATAGGTGTTTCTGCAGCTGCAAACGAGACTCCAAAATGGAATGTTGCCTCCCTGGTGCAAGGGTCAGGGATGTCACAGAATGGCTGCAGAACATTCTGGAGGGGGAGGGTGAACAGCCAGCTGTTGTGGTGCACATTGGCACCAACGATATAGGTAAAAAATGGGATGAGGTCCTACAAGGCGAATTTAGGGAGCTAGGAGATAAACTTAAAAGTATGACCTCAAAGGTAATAATCTCTGAACTCCTACCGGTGCCACGTGCTAGTCAGGGTAGAAATAGGAGGATATTGCAGATGAATACGTGGCTTGAAAAATGGTGCCGGGGGGGGGGGGGAATTCAAAAATCAAAAATGGCCACTTTTCAACATAATTGTATAAGGGGCAAGAGTGTTGTAAAAACAAGCCTGAAGGCTTTGTGTCTCAATGCAAGGAGCATTCGTAATAAGGTGGATGAGTTGAATGAGCAGATAGTTATTAATGAATATGATATAGTTGGGATCACGGAGACATGGCTCCAGGGTGACCAAGGCTGGGAGCTGAACATCCAGGGATATTCAATATTCAGGAGGGATAGACAGAAAGGAAAAGAAGGTGGAGTAGAATTTCTGGTTAGAGAGGAGATTAACGCAATAGAAAGGAAATACATTAGCTTGGAGGATGTGGAATCGATATGGGTGGAGCTGCGAAACACTAAGGGGCAGAAAATGTTAGTGGGAGTTGTGTACAGGCCACCTAACAGTAGTAGTGGAGTTGGGGATGGCATCAAACATGAAATTAGAAATGCGTGCAACAAGGGTAAAACAGTTATAATGGGTGACTTCAATCTATATATAGATTGGGTGAATCAAATTGGAAGGGGTGCTGAGGAAGAGGATTTCTTGGAATGTATGCAGGATAGTTTTCTAAACCAACATGTAGAGGAACCAATGAGAGAGCAGGCTATTCTAGACTGGCACTGAGTAATGAGGAAGGGATAGTTAGCAGTCTTGTTGTGCATGGCCCCTTGGGCAAGAATGACAATAATATGGTTGAGTTCTTCATTAGGATGGAGAGTGACATTGTTAATTCAGAAACAAGGGTTCTGAACTTAAAGAAAGGTAACTTTGAGGGTATGAGACGTGAGTTGGCCAAGATAGACTGGCAAGTGATTCTTAAAGGGTTGATGGTGCAATGGAAGGCATTTAAAGTCTGCATGGATGAACTACAACAATTGTTCATCCCAGTTTGGCAAAATAATAAATCAGGGAAGGTAGTGCATCCGTGGATAACAAGGGAAATCAGGGATAGTATCAAAACTTAAGATGAAGCATCCAAATTAGCCAGAAAAAGCAGCCTACCAGAGGATTGGGAGTAATTCAGATTCCATCAGAGGAGGACAAAGTGCTTAATTAGGAAAGGGAAAATAGATTATGAAAGAAAACTGGCATGGAACATAAAAATGGACTGCAAATGTTTTTATAGATATGTGAAGAGAAAAAGGTTAGTTAAAACAAATGTAGGCCCCTTGCAATCAAACTGGTGAATTGATCATGCGGAACAAGGAAATGGCAGACCAATTGAATAACTACTTTGGTTCTGTCTTCACAAAGGAAGACATAAATAATCTGCCTGAAATAGCAGGGGACCGGGGGTCAAATGAGATGGAGGAACCGAGTGAAATCCAGGTTAGCCGGGAAGTGGTGTTAGGTAAATTGAATGGATTAAAGGCCGATAAATCCCCAGGGCCAGATAGGCTGCATCCAGAGTACTTAAGGAAGTAGCCCCAGAAATAGTGGATGCATTAGTGATAATTTTTCAAAACTCTTTAGATCCTGGAGTAGTTCCTGAGGATTGGAGGGTAGCTAATGTGACCCCACTTTTTAAAACGGGAGGGAGAGAGAAAACGGGGAATTACAGACCAATTAGTCTAACATCGGTAGTGGGAAAATGCTAGAGTCAGTTATTAAAGATGGGATAGCAGCACATTTGGAAAGTGGTGAAATCATTGGACAAAGTCAGCATGGATTTGTGAAAGGTAAATCATGTCTGACAAATCTTATAGAATTTTTTGAGGATAACTAGCATAAGGGAGAACCCGTGGATATGTTATATCTGGACTTTCAGAAGGCTTTCGACAAGGTCCCACATAAGAGATTAGCATACAAACTTAAAGCACACGGCATTAGGGGTTCAGTATTGATGTGGCTAGAGAACTGGCTGGCAAACAGGAAGCAAAGAGTAGGAGTAAATGGGTCATTTTCAGAATGGCAGGCAGTGACAAGTGGGGTACCGCAAGGCTCAGTTCTGGGACCCCAGCTATTTACAATATATATTAATGATATGGATGAGGGAATTAAATGCAACATCTCCAAGTTTGTGGATGACACGAAGCTGGGGGACAGTGTTAGCTGTGAGGAGGATGCTATGAGGCTGCAAGGTGACTTGGGTAGGTTGGGTGATTGGGCAAATGTATGGCAGATGCAGTATGATTTACTCTGGTATCATTTAGACCATTGCTTACTCTGGTATAATTTTAGCCCATTGGTTTGCACAAGGGAGGATCGTAACTGGGAGTACCTTGTTCAATTTAATGAACACTGCAATTCTTGATTAAGCATGGTAATTTTACAAAACCTTTATCATGAAAAGATGCCAAAACTTGCACTTTGGACAAATATGCCTGCAAAATGTTAAATAGGTAAGCAACCTCCTGATCATAATGTGCCATATGCATTCAGTGGAAGTTGCATGTTTTTCACATATCACCCATTTGGGATTTTTGCAAACTCTTTTGCACAGGGTTTTACCATACTGTGCAGTAAATTACATTCATAATCACTGCACAAGAGCAATAATTCTATTTTAACACCTGAGCAAGCAGGAAATGATGCACATTGTCCTTGTAAATGAGGCAGGAATCATGAGTAGAAGCCCTGTTATAGTTAATAGATGATTACAGAGAAATATGTATTACCACTGGGAGAAAATGATAATGGAAAAATGAAATATATATAGAGAGCGCTCATGAGAGCAACTCGGTGTGGTGTTGATTTACTCTGGTATCATTTAGACCATTGCTTACTCTGGTATAATTTTAGCCCATTGGTTTAGCTGTTGGTTTGGAGAAGGATCTCAACCCAAAACGTCACCCATTCTTTCTATTCAGAGATGCTGCCTATCCCGCTGAGTTACTCCAGAATTTTGTGTCCATCTTCCATTGGTTTGTTCGTCAGGTGGAGGAGATGGTGGTCAGACCTGTTCCTTTCTTGAAGGTATTTTTGATGCTGGTATCTCTCTCATCTGGGATGAGAAGCCTGCTCTTCTCTTCCCAGATGAGGGACAACAGGGCATGAATTATTGGCATTGCAACCAGGAAATGACTCGGAGCAAGAAACTAATCAGCTGTATACACAAGGCATTCTTGGATCAGCAGCATCATTATATCTCTTGGGGATAAAAAAAAATCTAGCAAAATCTGAAATCCATATCCCAAAAAAAATAAATGTGTATTCCAAAGTGGTTAGCGTGCAAGAAGTGTCTCTATAACCGAGTCTTGAAAGTCTTGGACAAAAAAAAGAATAAGGTACCATCACTGTCAAATTCTAAGCAAATATAAGATCCTAAGTTTTGCTAACTTTACATATAGTTAAATTGGTCTTCAGGTGCCTAAATGGCGTTGCTCCCCAGCTGCTGTGCAAAACAATAACAAGACTGCAAAGTGGTACCAGATCCACTACCTGAGCAGCGTCAAAAGGCAATTGTAGTATCCCCTTCTGCAGAACATCATTTGCTCAAACTGCCCTTTCAGTAAAATGGACAAAATTATGGAACTCACTGCCAGACCACTTGAAATGTATCCCTACATATGTCACATTCAAAAGAAACACAAAATTGTGGCTAATTCAACAACAATCTTGTTCTCATATTTAGTTTTTACACTGTGCTCTCTCTGTATGTATTTTTCTCTTTTCCATTTTTTATTCCATTTCCATTTACCTATTTTTAATAATGTTAATCTGTATTATAATTTTTAACCAAAAGCCCTACTAGGGACAAGTGTTGCGAATTAGCTTTAGCTAAAAACACTCTGATGCATACATCAGATGACTATTCCAAGTGTATCTATGTTTTTGTATCTGTCCCTATTTAAATAAACCTTAATCAATCAAGTCCAGCAGCGCTCTGAAACCATGACGTGTGTGGATTCTTCATTGCTGAGATCCAAATATGCAAAATCCCACCTAAGAGTAGAGGGGAGCATAAGGATGGATAATAGTGCAGACTCACTGAAAGAAACATGTTAAATATCTTCAATTTAAACGTTGTCTTTGACAAGTGTTATTGAAATTTAGAAACCTATTTGCTACAACCTCTGGGCCACATCCTTCCAAAGCTAAATATAAGCAGGGCCTCTGGAGTATATGAAATCCCTGCTGGAGCTTTACAGCATGGTGGTGATCAACTTTGGTGTAAATTCATGTCCCAGCTCCCTTATTTGGGGACAGGAACTTACACCAGGAGATCTTAGTAACTTCACAATTGTGAGCTACTTGAAGAAAAGCTATGTCTGACTGCAGTAATTACAGATGGATCTTCGCTATAGGGTAAACCATCAGAAGAATCCATCCTCATTCAATGGCTGAGGAGCTCCTTTCAAATCTCAATTAAATTCCCAGCCATTTAGAAGATCAATGGACATGATTTTATCATGTAATTTCAAGGAAATTGTAGAGAGCGTCACTAATCACAATAGATCGTCTTTGCCAATCTTTCAAAAGTTTTATATTCAACGAGAAAAATACTTCTCAAATATGGCCAACCTCAAAATGTTGTTACCATGTCTGCCACAGACTCACACTCAAACTTTAATCCTAAAGGCCCTGTCCCACTTGCATGTCCTTGGCACGCAGCGTACGTGACCCCGTCGTTGCATTAAGGTGCACGGGCATCGTGTGGCCATGCGGGGCTGGTCCCACTGAGAAGCGTGGAGGGGTATGGAGTTGTGCGCGGTATCGCGCAGCGCTCCAGGATTTTATACCAAGCAAAATCTTTGCGCGCTACGGGCCTGCCGCGTAACTGACGGCCAAAGTGGGACAGGCCCAAGACCCTGACGCCACGCAATGTCTCACCTCCAACAACTGCAGAAGCAGGCAAATGATTGCCGAGCTCGGCCTGGGGCTCACGGCCATTGCGGATTCGGTCCGCCCCCACTTCTACTCCCAGAGCAGAGCCAAGAAAATTGAAATTTCGTTGATGTTTCGGGTCAAGACACTTCTTTCAGACTGATAAAGGGTCTCGACCCGAAACACCATCCATTCCTTCTCACCAGAGATGCTGCTAGTCCCGCTGAGTTACTCCAGCATTTTGTGTCCATCTTCAAATGACGTTACGCGCTCCAGACGGCTGTGTGGACGCATGAAGACGCGCGCGACCTTCGTGGGACCGTCGCGCCTCAACGCAACCACGAGGTTGCGTAATTAGCATGCCAAGGACACGTAAGTGGAACGGGGGCTAATAGACCCAGCAGACTCATCAAGAAAAGCAGGGTCAATTCATCAACCCTCTTCTCAATCTTTCTCACTCCAATATCGCTCTTCAACTTCTCACTGGAGTGAAGATAACTTGCCAGCCAAAGGGAAAACTGTTCTGTTATTGTTATCTCTGTCCAGAACCAAGTTCACCCTAACCTGATATTGATTTATGGCATATTGAACATTTGGAGGCCAGTTCCACATGAGCATCAAGGTCTTCATTGAAACGGACAATGGATGAGCCTTACATTGCCCATTCAAAAGACAATGATTCTTTGCCAATGTTTCTTTGCTAGAAACATCACCAATCCCACCTCTCAACCAAAATAATCCCTTAATAACAAGTAGAATTTCCCATCTCAAGAGCCGCCTTTCAATGCAAGCTGGTATCAATGTTGAAAATCCTCATCTCTAGTACACCAGGACAACCTTTGGCCAGATGAGGAAAATAAATATGTTTGGTGAACAAGACTGTAAACCAAGTATCAAGCTAATGGACTATGGGGCCACAGTGATCCCTACCATCATCTATAGATCAGAGACTTGGACTAGCTGCAGCAGTACTGGTGAAATACCATTAATGTTGCCTCTGCAAAATCCAAGTACAGTGGGTGCATAAGTGAGCCAACGTCTCTCAGACACATAAGCCCAGCATTGAAGTTCTGACTACACTTAACCATATATGTTGCGCACGTCACTACATCCTCATGTCTTGCGCCAGCTTCCTGAAACAGGCAATCTAATCCAAGTCCGTCATGGCAAGAGATTTCTGAGGAGGATAAAAAAAATGCCTCGGGGACATTCTCATCTTTATCCTGAAAAACTGCAACATCTCACAGCTTCACAGGAATACCATGTTGTGTCCACTAAAAAGTGGAGGAGAATCTGGGAACATCTTGAGCACCTCAAGACTTTGCAATGTGAGGAAATGAAGGCATTGCTCAAACATATGAAACAACCACACACCTATCCCTTCAACCACTAGTTGCCCCACCTGCACCAGAGTCAGAAGATACCCACAGGACCCACAGCCACTTCAGACCCTGCCGAGATGGAGAAGAAGCACATCACCAACAATTCCCAAGATGTAACAGAGAGAGGGAGTAGAGTTTTTTTTTGTAGAAGATTAAATGTATTCAGTTATCTACAATAATATTTGAACATCAAACAAAAACCAAACAAACGCCATCATAATACTGATTGCAAATGGATGGGGGTGGATTGATAGCACTGAAGAGAACCATTGTACTACCCCTCATCCATAGCCAGGGCTAGAACGGCAAACACATCAGGCATTCAACCCTTCACGTCTTATTTGCCAAAGCCCAAATATAAATTAAAAATTGAATGACAGTTAAAATAAAAACGGGAAACTTTACTATAATGTTTATTATAATATGTAAGTAGGCAACCACTGGTGGGATAAAACTGGGTGGAAAAAAAGGTCTTACCTTCCCCTACCTGCAACCTCTGGCAGCCACCTTCAACTAGCATCGCAACCGGCTTCGACTAAAAAATTACCGATTTTTAAAACGGCAACTTATTTTTAGTCGCGGCCAGTTTTGAATTTTTTTTAATAATCGCCAGAACATAGAAGAAGCGGAAACCACTTTCGCCCATTAGGGAGACTGACAAAAACCTCTGCGAACCTCCGGGAACTGCACGGAAACCTTGGGTGGGGCGCAAAGTCTCCAGAGGTTTCCGTTCAGGTTTCCTAAATGGGACAGGGGCATTAGGTTCCAAGCCCAGTCTCATACACTAGCAGTTGATAAATCAGGTCTATTATCGGTAGGAACTATTGATGGAAAAAAAAAATGTTCTTCTGGATTTTCCCAAATGGAAATCATCCTGTCCATTTTCTGTCCCGTGGTTAATTTGGGAATTAATAATTTTTCTTGGATGATTAAATGCTCAGGAAGGCATGCTACCATGTGAGCCAATTCATCAACAATGTGAGCCAATTCACCTCCTCCAAAACATCCACCAAAATAACTCATCCAAAATAATGTACCCATCAACTTTCTTTGGAAAAGTATGCGGCTCGTACTCGACATAAATCCACTGGCAATGCATTATTAATCAATTTAGAGGTAGGCTATCAGTGATGACTTGTCTCCTGTTTTTTGATCCATTAAAAGATATTCAATTTCTTTATTTTGCCCTTGGCATTTTAAATTAACAGCACTGTACAATTAAATTATTTCCTGCAATTCTGTTCTGTCCAGTTAAATCAGACTGTTCCAAAGAGACTTGCAAGGTAAGTCCTGCTGTAAATAGAACACTTCCTTATATTAAAAGTAAATGCAGAGTTATGCATTTTAATCTAGTTTTATTGAAATGTAATTTCTCCTTTGTTCCATGCATCTTAAATTATATCATGGAGATATAATGGAGCTATTATACAAAGATGTTTCCATTTCAAATATGAAATTTACCAATATGTTAAATCCTAAAGATTAAAAGTTCTGAATTTAACAAAAATATTAACTTGGAAGTTGCCTCAGTTTAAATGACCAGCATTCAGCATTTTCTTTCTTCCATTTTTGTGCTTAATTTGCCAAAACAAACGTACATGACGTATATGTTGCCTAAATGGTCTATGGAGTGAAGAGCACCAGCAAAATCACACCCACTGTCACTGAAGAAGGGTTTCCGCCCGAAACGTTGCCTATTTCCTCCGCTCCATAGATGCTGCCACACCCTCTGAGTTTCTCCAGCACTTTTGTCTATCTTTGAATTTCCAGCATCTGCAGTTCCTTCTTAAACAACCCACTGTCAATATGCTGTGGCCCTGGACTGATCTATGTGGTTAAGTCATTACTGAGGCAAGAGTTATGTTATGTCATAACTAACCTCTTAAAGCATTTCCATGATGGACTGGTGGCACCATCCAGTCTATCATGGCAGCTGATCTCCCCACCACCAAAAGGATCTATAGGAGGCACTGCCTTAAAAAGGAGCCAGCATCATCAAGGACCCACACCACCCTGGCCAAGTCCTCATTTCACTCCTGCTATCCAGAAACAGGCAGAGGAGTCTCAAAATGATGACCTCCAGGTTCAAGAACAACTTCTTCTCAACAATCTTCAGGCTCTTGAACACTACAAACTAAACTATAAACTAAGAGTTATATTGGTCTCATTAGAGACATTGTTTTTTTGTAATATTATTTTGTTTTAATTTATTGGTGTTTTTGTTTCTTTGTGACCTGTGAGTACTGCGTTTGCAGGCTTGTTGTGCTGCTGCAGGTAAGACTTTCATTGTTCTGTGCCCGGTACATATGACAATTAACCACTCTTGGCACTTGATCCCAATGGAATTGATACCATTGGTTAGTAGTTGTTGGCACAGTGTCATCAGCCTTGTTTTAAACACATTTTACTCTGTTTCGCTGCTTGATGCAATACCTGTAGTTTTCTGAAAAAATATCATTCGAGCATGATTGATATCCACTGTCTGTGCTTCACACAGATGGGAATTGCATGTATGATACATTTCCTCCTAGGTATCTAAAAATGATAAGCAGTCTGCAACAGTTCCTGATCCTTTGCCTGAATGTGGTCTGACTTCCAAAATCACCAACGTCTACAGATGCGCTGTCAAAAGCATTTTATCGGATGCATCACAGCATGTTTAAGTAACAGCTCCAAACAAGACAGCAAGAAATTGCAGAGAATTGTGGACACAGCCCAGACCATCACACAAACCAACCTCCCTTCCATTCACTCCATCCACACTTCACACTGCCTCGGCAAGGCCACCAGCATAATCAAGGATGAGTCTTGCCCCTCTCCGTTCAGGCAAGAGGTACAGAAATGTGAAAACACATACCTCCAGTTTCAGCTGTTATCAGGCAACTGAACTATCCTGTTACCAACTAGAGAGCAGCCCTGACCTACCATCTACCTCATTGGAGATACCCGCGGACTATCTAACCTACCCTCGGACTATCTTTAATCTGACTTTCACTGGATCTTGCACTAAACATTATTCCCGTTGTCATGTGTTTGTACATTGGATGGCTTGATTGTAATCATGTATAGTCTTTCCACTGACTAAACAGCACACAACAACACAGCTTTTCACTGTACCTCAGTACACGTGGCAATAAGCTAAACTAAAGTGTTTGAGTATAAGAATGGAATGAGAGACCCATGCTGATGTAGTTATAATAAAAATATACTTCACAAGTTTTCACCGCCAAAGATCGGAGAATTAGTTCTAGTTTTTACCGAGTTTGCTCCAGTTTTCCAAATAACCTCCCACCACAATTTTTGAGAACATATCGTTTCACAGTCACTCGAGTAAGCAGCTGTGAGAATAAAATAATGAGTACAAGATTGGTCCAATAATGTATCAGACCCTTTCTATATAGTCATGATCACATCACTTCAACTAATGTTTCCAGGAAGTCTGAGAAACCATCTGTTCTTCCTGCCCTTTACTGTGATCCAATTATCTTTCCCTTTCATTTCATCTAATCATTCCATTTTATCTTGTCTCCGTGTCCCCCTCCTCAGCTGTTCAACTCCAATTTCCCCCATACCTCGTACTCGCATTCATTGTATAGAACAAGTCTGGTATCCTCCCTCAATGCTCTTGGAACCACTAACTGGGGTTGCTGATCGCATCCTGCCACCAATACGTAGGTTCCTGAAACAAGTTTTCATTGAGGGAGGAGTGATTCATCGCGCTCAGCAGTATGAAACTCTGGTCCATGACCAACGAGAGTTTGGTTTAGTTTAGAGATATAGCATGTCAACAGGCCCTTCGGCCCACCGGGTCTGCGCCGCCCAGCGACCCCTGCATATTAGCACTATCCTACACCCACTTGGGACATTTATTACATTTACCAAGCCAATTAACCTACAAACCTATACGTTTTTGGAGTGTGGGAGGAAACTGAAGATCTCGGAGAAAACCATCGCAGGTTACGGAGAGAACGTACAAACTCCATACTGACAGCACCCATAGTCGTGATCGAACCCGAGTCTCCGGCGCTGCATTTGCAGTAAGGCAGCAACTCTACCGCTGCACTGCCCGTGACCATTATTGAAGAACGATAAAACAAATGACTGCAAGCAATTAAGAGAAATATTTATGAGGTTATATTGTCCTATAAATTGGTTGAGTGAACATAACCAGCTAACCTGTTGTTTGCTAGTGTCAGACTACTAATCGACAGAACACACCAAAGAGTTAACTGTTTTTATCTTGACAGGTGCTCTGATCTGCTGTGTGTTGCTAGCATTTTCTATCTTAATTTCAGATCTCCAGCATATGCTGTTTTACTTCTGATTTTCATTTGACGTACATAAAATGCATGGATTTGCAATCTAAATACTTTAATCAGTTTTGAAATGGGTTGTGGCCAGGAAATTTAGAATAGCAATACACAACTACATTTGATGCATATTCTGTCTTAAATTGGGTGTGGCGGAGCCGAACGGCAGCGGCTTGACTACAGTCATCCGTTTTTTTTTTTTTTTTTGTCTTGTTAAATGTCTGTCTTGATCTTAGTTTTTATTATTTTTCGGACATCGGAGCCCCAGTTCACCTAGACACTGCAGTTGGACTGCTGGACCATGGGTTGGACAGCTTGAACCGCAAGGTTTAAAGGACACGGAGCCGTGGCTTAACATCGCCCGCCGTGGCTTAATGGCCACAGGACTTACCATCATCTGCTGGGGGCTTTAACATCGGAGCCCCAGTTTGCCTAGACGCTGCAGTTGGACTGCTGGACCACGGGAGAAGAACAAAGGGAAGAGATAAGACTTTGCCTTCTATCACAGTGAGGAGGTGTTGGAGACTCACTGTGATGGATGTTTATGTAAACTGTGTTAAGTGTGGGTCTTAGGTTTTTTTGTAATGTAAAACATGTAGAAAATGTAATTTTGTTCAAACCAAGTTGTTTGAATGACAATAAAAGGCATTCTATTCTATTCTATTAAATTGTCTTCACAGTTGTTGGGATAGAGAAGCAAAGACATCTGGGGGAAGGAAACCAGGTTAGAACAGGTTTTTAATTGACTTTCTGACAATTGGGTATAATTTAGAAGAATGAAGAAATGGTATATTAATCATGCTGTAATAGAATTGTCAAAATGAGTAAAAATAGCAATAATTTGCATGAGATGTAGTGTAAGTCAGCAAGCCTTTAATTAAAAGTTACAAACCTATGTGACAATGAAAGACAAATTATGAATGAAATCTGTCAATTTAGACTTTGAAATATACAGACATTAATCTTTGGGCTGTTCATATGATAAGGAATCTTATAATATTACTTCAGTTTACGAAAAAGGCAGCTATTGTTCAGAAGAGATAGTGAGGTCATTAAGACACATTAAAAAGTAATTATGCATGCACGGATGAGAAGGTAAATTAATTCACTAGGAAGTAAGTGGGTGAGAATTGATAAGATGGAAGCTATACCAAATAAGGAATAAATATTAAAAGGATCATAAAATGAAGATGGCAATAGACATCAGAGGGGTTTGTTTCAACATTCACAAGATATTACTAAAAGTCTGATATTGACTACTTCCTGTTGTTCTGTATATTGATTTTTTTTTAAACGCAGCCACATATGGCTGTGATTTTTGGCCATCTTACTCAGAGTCCCCCTCCGCTGTGCAGGACAAGAGGATTTTTCCCATCGATGAAAAATAAAAGTTATTCGTGTTTGAAAAATGTTGAGATTCTCTCTCCTGAAGGCCACGCCCCTTCCCGAGGGACTATAAAACCCAGAAGTGTTGAGTGCCTCAGCCAGTCTCTGCAAGAGGGAGGGCGAGAGGGTCATGTCTCTCAGTCTCAGCTGTGAATAACACTGAACACATGTTTACTAAACTGTGAGTGTGGTTTTACTGACCTTGAGTGCCCTTAATGTGGTTGGAAAATGAAAATGTGGTTGGTTTGAAATAAAGCAAAGCAAATGGTGGTTGGTGGTGGTTGGTTTGAAATAAAGCACAGCAAATGGTGGTTGGTGGTGGTTGGTTTGAAATAAAACACTGCAAATGGTTGTTGGTGGTGGTTGGTTCGAAATGGCAAATGATTAATTTGGCCCTTGTGGCTAAAGGGATCTGGGGGTATGGAGAGAAGGCAGGTATGGGATACTGAGTTGGATGATCAGCCATGATCATGTTGAATGGCAGTGCTACCACTTATGGCTGTGCTTTTTGGCCATCTTACTCAGTTCCCCTCCGCTCGTCAGGTGCAGAGGATTCTTCCTATCAATGAAATATAAAAGTGTTATTAATGTTAAAAAATGCTGAGAATCTCTGTCCTGTCAATCACACCATGAAGGCGACGTCTCTTCCAGTGGGAGGGGGGAGGGATCATAAAACTTGGAAGTGTGGGTGTGGCTCAGCCTCTGCAATATGGGGGAGGGAGAGATCACAACTCTGAGCTGTAAATCAACTGAACACACTGAATGTCTACTGAACTGTGAGTGTGATGTTTGTGTGGTGTTTTGTGTGGTATTATGGTGGTTTCATCCTGCTTGAAATGGTATGAAACTGCATTTGAATTTGGTGGCCTTGCACCCTGCTTGAAGTACTAAGAAACTGCACTTGAATTTGGTGGCCTTGCACCCTGCTTGAAGTGGCATGAAACTGCACTTGCATTTGGTGGCCCTGCACCCTGCTTGAAGTGGTAGGAAACTGCACTTGAGTTTGGTGGCCTTGCACCCTGCTTGAAATGTAATTTCAAGGAATAGCCGTGAGTCAACTGCCAGCCTACCAGCTGTAAGTGAGCTGCCAGCACATCAGGATTGAGTGGCTGAGCTGTCACCCCAAGACTCCATTTAGCCCACAATGTCCATACTGGCCCTCTGGAAACCAGTCCATGCAGCCCACGACGCCCATACTGGCGCTCCAGAAAGCCCCCCCCCCCCCCCCCCCACTGGCACCAATATTGGAATTGATGGAGAGGTGGAATATTGCGTTGGGGGACCAACTCTCCCGTGTGAACATGGGACCCAACGGGTCCCACTTAGTCTAGTTCTGTATATAGAATGGGTTTGAGGAGTTCAGTGAAGATAGTTAGAAAGCAAAGATAATAGTTGCCAAAATAAGGAGAACTGATTATTATTCAGCCTTACATAAAATTTGAGGTTTTCTTGCATCTAGAGACAATCAGACCAACCATCAGGGAACAACGTTGATCCAAAGAGGGCTGCGGTGCAGGACTGTAGCTTCAAGCCGAATACATATTTTAGCCCAAATCTGCTTACTGGCAGAGGACCTCCCTGAACTGGCTTCTGATGGAACACAAAGGGTTGTGATGGAAGGACAATGTTCAATCTGGAGATCTGTGACCAGTTGCGTTCCCAGGGATCTGTGGAGAGGGAGGGGAGGGGAAGGGAGAGGGATTCATTGATTGAATGTTTGTTCATTATATATTATCCATGAGTATCGTTCTTATTGGCTTGTTGTGCTGCTGCAAGTAAGAATTTCATTGTTCTGGTGTTGCTATATATGCCAAACAATGTTGACACTTGACCAACACAGACTTTGATTGAAAGATATGGTAGTCAAGAAAACATAATCACCTAGGGTATATGGCCACTTTGTCAACAAAGTCTTTAATCCATTCTGGTTCTGATAATGTTTTTCTTTGGTCTGAAAGGTGTGCCTGTTTTGTTTGATGTATGTGTTTCGAAGCAGCAATATTGTTTAAATATATTGGTTCTAAGAAAATTTTCTCAGCACAACCAATTATTTCAGAAGCGAAGATCACAAATCACTAGTTTGGAAACACAGGTTAATCGGGGTCAAAATAAAACAAAACGAACTTTGTGGTTCATATCCAGAGGGATAGAATTGAAAAAGCAGAGTCATTCTGTTAAATGTCTGAAGAAGGATCTCAACCTGAAACGTCACCTATTCCTTCTCTCCAGAGATGCTGCCTGTCCCGCTGAGTTACTCCAGCATTTTGTGTCATTCTATTAAACTTGTATTGAACCTTAGTTAGAACATGAATTGTGTATCTGTATTACAAAGAAAGATCACAGCGACATTGTTAAAAGGGTAAAAAACATTTTGCAGAGATGGTAGTAGAATTTACAGGAAATTTCAAAAACATTGAATGGGCAAAAGTTTTCTCCACAAAAAATAATGTCAGAGGCAACCTTTAGAGTCTTTTAAGATGATGGCAAACTGTATTTGATATTGCAAACATGGGGAAGATATCTCCACATGTGATGGACTCACAACCAAGACATAATAAATAGATGATAAGCTATAATTAATCCTTGCATGAATTAAGTTACTAAAGTCAAAGTGTAGTAAGAACCCTGAAAAATATGACATCTTGTAGTTGCAACAAATAGCATTAGACAAGAAATTAGACAGGCAATAAGCAGAAATTGATATGTCCAGGGGTTAGATGACTTATTGGAGAAGGGTCTCATGGAGTAGGCTTGAAGAGCTTCACACTCAATCTAACATGATGTAATTGATTTTGGAATTGAAATGAGGTAAACTATTCAAATAGCAGATTTGACAACACAAATTGCTCTTACACTATTATTCAGGACCATTGTAATCCAAGCTGTATGAAAACCATTACTATCCATGCTGATACACACAACGCTCACTGGAGCACCAAGCCAATCATAACAATATGACTACAACTGATTTGAATTTAAAATTAAGCTGTGTTGGATTTGTATCATTGTTTCTGGAAAGACAATGCTCAATGTGTTTAAATAGGTTTTTTTTTTTTTAACTCATGTTTCTTCTTCTTTACATCTCTGCCTCACTAAATCTACTTCTAAACCCTTCTTTTTAAATTAAGTTAATTAACACCAGAATTAATTGCTGGTGTCTAATTAATTAAAGAACCGGTGCCACAGATCTGAGGCTCTTTGAAAGAAAACATAACATTTTAAATTTAATCTCTCAGAAATGTGACAGTTCTTTCCTTGTAGTTTTTACTCTTACAATTAAGGGAGCTTTCAAAGTAGAGCTTCAAATTGCTTGAACCAATGAAATGTCATCTGTGATCGCCACTTCCTTTCAATAATGGATACAAAGAGAAATTTGCAAAACGTTGCTCAAAATGTTTCTGTAGGTTATACGGAACGTATATACGTTAGACTTTACAAATTCATCATGGAAACAGGCCCCTCAGCCCACCGGCCAGTGATCACCCCATCTACCAGCACTATCCTACACACTGCGAACAATTTACAATTTTACCGAAGCCAATTAACCAAACCTGTACACCTTTGGGATGTGGGAGGAAAACGAAACACCTGGAGAAAACCCACATGGTCACAGGGAGAAGGTACAAAGTCTGTACAGACAGCACCCATAGACAGGATCGAACCCAGATCTCCAGTGCTGTAAGGCAGCAACTACCGCTGCACCACTGTGCCGCCCTAGACATACAAATCAGAAGCAGGAACAGGCCACAATGCCTCGAACCTTGACCACATCCAAGAAGATCATGGCTAATCTGAACATAACCTTCATTCCATTTTCCCATTGACCCATGGTAACCTTTCACTCCTTTGCAACTGTGATTTTAAAATACTGTCCATTGATTTGAATGCATTAGATTAGTATGTTGAGAGACAATATGTACCTGATGGACCGCATGGTTTCCTCCTGTGTCATAGAAAGTAAATAAGCAAGTGTTCCAAAGTCTACCAACCATGTGAGAGAAAATAATTTTGCCTCATCTTTGTTTTAAATGAGTGGTTCCTTTTCCTTAAATAGTGACTCCTGGTTCTAGATTCTCTGACGCAAGAAACCATCCTCTTCACGTCCATCCTGTCAGGAACCCTCAGATATGGTTCCATCGAGTCGCCTTTGAGTCTTCTAAACACGTACAAGGTTTTCCCTTGGATAGGATCTGTCAGACGGTGAATCATGGGTAGACAGTGAGCTGACGTTGGGCGAAACATTTCTTCAACGAGTACAATGTGAGTACAAATGTCATCTAAAACCTGACTGGTAAAGTGGGATTTGGTCTTTGCAGCCATGTATGTGGCCATGTATCTTGATTTGATCTAGGTCACCCGTGTTAGTCGTGGATGAAAGTTTAATAGCTTGGCAAACAAGCACAGTGAAACATACCTTCACGTCACCATGTGCAACATTTTCTCATGCTTTTGGTGTTGACCACTCTTCCTGAAGCAGGGGTTTGACACTTGTCTTAACAACAGGCCATTCCACTGCTTTGGAGCCTCAGCAGTAGACTTTCCTGCAGGTGTGTGAGCCTTCAATTATTTTACTCTGTTTTCTCTCTTCCAGCTTCACCTCACTACCAACAATGTCAAGCCCTTATTCATATCTTCAGCTGCTGCTCACACAATGGACCACAGCCTGATCATGTGTCTGTCACTACCTCCCTCCCTCCGTCTACCACCAACCTCACCATCCCTGACTTCCAGTGCCTCTGCTCCCAATTCTTCTTCCTATCCCAAAACAGTCCCAACACAAAATCTCTACAAGTCCATGCCCAGTGCTCTCAACACCATTCACTCGCCTAGATTTCCAATCAATTTCTGAGCCATATTTTCTTTCATGCATCATGTGTTCTCATTGCAATGGGAGCTATTAGGACAGGCAGAGAGAAAAGGTGGTGATTTTGGTTGCTGGGTTTCATATCAACATGGTCTACAGGGTGCAATATGAGTTAAATGTCAATTGAAGCTCCATCTGTGCAAACAATATTATTTAGCTCCAATCTCTGAGTGCTCCAGTCATCTTTATGACCTTCCACAAAGAGGTTACTAGTCTCTTGTGGAAATGGGCTGAAATGACTAAGTCCAACATAGTTTCAAATATTTAAAAATAGCCTTTTATACTATCAGCATGTGTTAGATTATTCCCAGAGCCTGTTAAAAGGATAAAGCGCCAATAATTCAGGCACCACTCAAACTGCTACTTTTGACAGAATACTCAGACACGCTCAGACAATGAGCATCTCAAGATAATTCAACACCCCATTGATTAAGTTCACCTCAACTAGGATGCTAGGATGACATTTTAATCTTACTGTTGTCCATATTAAACCGCAATGAGAATTAATTTTTATTGCAAAATCTATTTTGGATAGGATTAGATTGCCTCTCCTGCAGGTTGACTAACATAACACAAAGGAGTGTGTGCCGTTCTCTGCACTTTTCGTCCAATGAGTGTAGTGCAAAGTACACTTCCATTAGAGAACATTAGATCTGAAGCCACACTAGTACTCAGATGGACTCTCAGCAAGAGTTTGAAGTCTTTTAAGCAACACCTTCATATAGGTCTTCACATCTACACCGAGAGATGGTCAATTACTAGGTATGTTGCAAAACTTATCTTGAGCAGCGCTGCAGTTCTGCTGCTCCCCGTGTGTGTGACTTTGGCGCCTTTCAGAGGGGGGCGTGCTTAAAGTGCCGTTTTTCCAACAGGCAGGACAAATCGATGAATGTCGGGCGATTTGGTTGCGGAAGAAAAATCGCTCCGACATTTCATGAATGAAGGTATTTTTAAATTACTCTAAATTATTTATTAACTAGAGTAATTTAAAAATCATCTTCAAAAGCCGTGAGCACCGACAACCGGAAGGGTTTTGCGTAGGGGAGAAGAAATGGTAAATAGTTTATTTTTATATTAAAAGTAGGTTTTTCGGGAGGCTTTAATAATATTTTTATGTTGCGAAATGGGGTCCCAAAAAATGTATGAACAAACAGTATTTTTCCTCCCGACTTCACCGCTAACCGCAACGTTCCAATCCACCGCATTCCACTAAAACCCACTTGCTAGTTGATTTAAATGGCCATTAGTTTACAGGAATCAAACACTAAATTCCTTCCATTTGGCCCAGAAATTCATGAAAATGAGATTTAAAAATTATGTTATATTGTGGATTATTGTGTGAATGTTATTTGGACACTTAGGCAATTTAAAAAAAGTTTATCTTTTCTTAAGAAAATGGATAGATGTTTAGATCTACTCATTGAATTTTGTAATTAGCCACAATTAGATAACTAACTAATTATATGCTTTAATTTCAGGTAATCCAAGTAAGATTGTTTCATATTTGTTTCAGAATGCTTCAATCTATAATAACTGAAAATTTCATTGAGTTCTCTTAATTTTTAAGAAAGTTATGGGCTTTTAACTTTTCCAGATCACAGCTTTTGAGTTAAGTCAATTGAAAGGCAATGGGGAGCAAGATGCTAATTTCCGAGTATGAAAATGGCCATAACTTTCTTAATACTGAAGATATGAAAGTAAATTAGGTGTCAAATTAAACTTCTTTTTATGCTTTATCTGATGGGATAAATTGCAGACGATTTTTTAAATCTCAAAATTTTGTAACATTGCTACATTTACATCTTGCAATAGTTCGCCATTATTTCTCTTATTATTATCTATCTTCTTTCAGTTCTTTTCTTCCAACCACATTAGGAGTAAAAATGTTGTTCTAAGCTTTTGCTTTCTGTCTCTAAAAGAAATATATGGATTTTAATATATCTTGCACTAATTTTGTCTGATTTAACTAGTGCAGCTTTCGAATCTGTGTCATGTCTTAAATTATAGTTTCAATAACGCCCCAATTAACTCCAAATTTATCGTTGACCTTTTATAAGTGCTCTATTTATTGTTGTGGATTGCAATCTTTTTGGAAGTTGTTCTCAGAGCTTTCTTTGTACCTCTTTATAATTGTGCAAAGGACTTCCATTTTAAGCCAGCTTTGTATGTTGCAGCAAAGATCAGCAGGGTTTTTGGACTGTAGCCTTGGCTTTTAAGTTTATAAACAAAATATTGAAATAAGGCTAAACAAGCTTGCTTTTTTCTTTCCTAAAAATGGAAGAAGCAAAGATTTAGATGGAGTGAACTAGTCAAGTTGTTCCTTTATAGTTGTTCCAAATGTGGCTTTGACTGTTGAGAGTATCTGCTTTTAAGACTTTCCCAATATAATGTCACAGTGCACCACAATAGTTGATGAACTCCAGAGCCCCTTTCAAATGTACACATTTCCAAATGCTTTATGTTGAGGATCTTGAGATGGGACTTGTATTTTTATTTTGCATGAGACCTAAGTTAGTGTGATTGTAACATGCCTCAACTAGATTCATGATCAGTATAACAATCTGCACTGTCCATTGAGGAAGCATGTCGTATGCCATGGATGTTACCATAAGACTATAAGACATCGGAGCAGAACTAGGCCATTTGGCCCATCAACTCTGCTCTGGCATTTGATCATGGCTGATCTATTTTACCCTCTTAACCCCATTCCCCTGCCTTCTCCCCATAACCTTTGATGTCCTTACCAATCGAGAACTTGTCAATTTCTACTTTAAAAATACCCAATGACTTGGTGTCCACTGCCATCAGGTAATCCCATATATTCAACGTCCTCTGGCTAATTCCTCCTCATCTCCATTCTATAGGTAGGTCCTTTTATTTTGAGGCAATGCTCTTTGGTCCTACCCTCTCCCACTGCTGGAAACATCCTCTCTACATCCACTCTACCTAGTCCTTTCATTAATTGGTAGGTGGGGTGGAAGATTGTAATCTTCATGTGGTCCACCCTGTTCGACGAATGCAATCAACCCAGCATGCACAATCAAATAAAATCAAATAGGACAAGTTGTTCTGCAACTTTAGGACGTGCACGCCATACGCAAGATGAATAAGAATTGGTAGGTTGCAATGAAATCTCCTCTCGTCTTTCTAAACTCCAGTGAGTACAGGTTCCAGAGTCACCAAATGCTCCTCATATATTAACTAAGTATGTTACAAAACTTACCTTCAGCTGCGCTGCAGTTCTGTCACTGCCCGTGTGCACGACTTTGCCGCCTTTGAGAGGGGGGCGGGTTTAAAATGCCATTTTCTCCAGCATGTTCAAATCGATCTTTGTCAGGATGTGTAGCTGCTGAAGAAAAATCGCTCCGACATAAGTCCTCTGAAGTTTTTTTTAAAACTACGCTGGATAATTTAATAGCAGGAGTAAATTTAAAAGTGTCTTCTAAAGCCGTCAACGCCGACAACAGGACGAATTTCACGTACGGGACAAAGCAAGGTACACCATTTACTCTTACATTTAAACGTGCTTCTTCGGATGCCTTTAATCAAAATTTCATGCTGTGAAAAGGTGATTTAGGCCCCATACGAACCGGCAGTATTTTTCCTGCCGATATGGGGTTTAAATTCACCGCAAATGCAACGTTCCTAACGATCGCATTCCACAAAATCCCATTCACAAGATGATTTAAATGGCCATTAATTTATGGGAATTACACACTAAATTACTTCCATTTTGCCTATAAATTCATGACAATGAGATTTAAGAATCATGTTATATTGTGAATTCTTGTGTGAACGTTATTTGGACACTTAGGCTATTTAAAAATGGTAATCTTTTCTTAAGAAATGGATAGATGTTTAGATCTAGTAATTGAGTTTTATAATTAGCTACAATTAGGTAACTAACTAATTATATGCTTTAATTTCAGGTCATCCAAGTAAGATTGTTTCATATTTGTTTCAGAATGCTTCAATCTATAATAACTGAAATTTTTATTCAGTTCTCTTAATTTTTAAGAAAGTTATGGGCTTTTGACTGTCCTCGATCACAGATTTTGAGTTAAGTCAATGGAAAAGCAATCTAATTAGCACAAGATGCTAATTTCTGAGTATGAAAATGGCCATAACTTTTTTAATACTGAAGATATGAAAGTGAATTAGGTGTCACATTAAACTTCTTTTTATGCTGTATCTGATGGGATAAATTGCAGACTTGATTTTTTAAATCTCAACATTTTGTAACATTGCTACATTAACCGAATCATCCCTGGGATGAAGACTGCAAAAAGTAGTAAACACTGCCCAGTCCATCATCGGCTCTGACCTCCCTAACATCGAGGGGATCTATCGCAGTCACTGCCTCAAAAAGGTTGGCAGCAACATGAAGAACCCATACCATCCTGGCCACACACTCATCTCTCCAATGCCTTCAGCTAGAAGGTACAGGAGCCTGAAATCTGCAACATCCAGGTTCAGGTACAGCTTATTCCCCACAGCGATCAGACTATTAAACTCAACTCAAACAAGCAAAGCAAGAATTTCATTGTCTTATCTGGGACACATGACAATAAACACTCTTGAATCTTGAATCTTGGAACACATTGCCCAAGACCAGGCTGACCATTTGTGTTGAGGGCAATCTTTGCCAATGTGAGTATTGAAATCATCAGCACAAGCCTGTTTATATTTATGATGTCTTCGAGTCAGCGGTGGGAAGCAGCTCTGTGTGCTCTAGAATGCCATAGATGCCAAGTAAAATGGGAAACAGAATTCCAGATTTTGTGCTCACTGCCAGCTATATAATATGGAGAAGAATCCTGAGCCAAAACATTGCCTATACATGTCCCGTTTGTAGATGGGTCCTGACACAAAATATTGCCTAGCCACACCAGCAAAACCCCGATGGTTTGGCCTGCAAGAATAACACCATGTTCATCCTTTGATTAAAATGTTTCACTGCCTACTGATCAGGTCTTTCTAGGGTTTGGTGAAATATTATGGACAGGTCTTTACCAAGCTGTCAACCTTGTTACAGCGACCACATGAGAAGTCAGGTAGCATTGGTCTCCACAATGTGAAGACCATTTCAGCAATGCAAATGCTGGCTTCTGAACAGAAAGTGGTTTGTACATTATGCTACAGAGGAGCCTCAGAGGATTGCAGTCATCTCGTGCCAATCAAATTCCGGCTTTCCACACCCCATCACTTTTGCTAGCAGGATTCTACCCGTAAATGAACAAAGTTATGCTGAAATTGAAATATAAATAAAAATTAAAATCTTTGCATGGTTGAAACTTCAGCTTAATGACGCATCACAAATCTATCTTGAACAAACTTGAGGCAAAGTCAGCAACAGCAACCGACTCTGCATTGAGAAGGCAGCACTGGGAGCTGACCCGGTTGGCTGAAGACTACACATGACTGCAGAGGTTCCCAGGACCCGGCAAATTCTAACGTGTCTCTCATCTGTGATGCAGTCATGGAGAAAATAATGATGATGAAGCTGGCTTTCAAGTATTCCATATTTCTAACTGTCATCAAGTGATATAGGAATGAAACAAGACTAGATTCTGTCCTTTCAAATGTTTAGATTTAAACCTGATGGTTTGGCCTTCAAGAATAACACCATGTCCTTCCTCTGATTAAAATGTTCCCCTCTCCACTGATCAATGTGTTATTCTATAAGGTTCCAGGCTTATAATGCCTCAATTTCAGGCTGACAAGTCAAGTCAAAGTCAAACAACCTTTATTGTCATTTAGAAATATATATGCAGTTGATATATGCAGTTCCAAACGAAATTACGTTGCATTTGGCTCCCTGTGCAACACGATAAATTAACAGAAGGATTAACATGGATAAAATGGATAAAAGGATAAATAGACAATGGTGGCAGCCCGTTACATGGCATTCAGGAGTCTGATGGCTCGTGGGAAGAAGCTGTTGCAGAACCTTGATGTTCTGCTCCTTATGCTGCGATATCTTTTTACCGAGGGCAACAGAGTGAACAGTCCGTGATGGAGATGTGTGGGGTCTTTTATAATACTGCTGGCCTTAGACACGCAACGTTTGGTTGCAATATCCCCGATTGAGGGGAGAGAGGTCCCGATGATTTTTTCCGCTGTCCTCACCACTCTCTGCACAGACTTCCAGTCGGAGGCTCTACAGTCCCCAAACCAGACAGAGATACAGCTGGTCAGAATACACTCTATGGTGCCCCTGTAGAAAGTAGTGAGGATGGGATGGGGGAGGTGAGCTCTTCTCATCCGGCGCAGAAAGTGCAACCGCTGCTGCGCTCTCTTAACTGTTGATGAGATGTTATTCGACCAGGTCGGACTGTTAGTGATCTGCACCCCCAGGAACTTTGTGCTACTGACCACCTCCACATCGCTGTCATTGATGTGAAGTGGTGTGGGACTGTGCCGGGTTTTCCTGAAGTCGACGATAACCTCCTTTGTTTTTTCGACATTCAGGATCAGGTTGTTCGTATTGCACCAGTCCACCAGTTGTTTCACCTCCTCCCTGTAAGCCAGCTCATTGTCGTCCCTGATGAGGCCCACCACTGTTGTGTCATCTGCGTACTTCATGATGTGGTTTGTACTAAACCTGGCACAACAGTCGTGAGTCATCAGGGTGAACAGCAGTGGACTCAGGACACAGCCCTGAGGGGAGCCAGTGCTCAGAGAGATGGTGTTGGAGGAGTTATTTCCAACCCTCACAGACTGGGGTCTGTCAGTGAGGAAGTCCAGTAGCCAGTTACACATGGGGGTGCTGAGGCCCAATGGAACCAGTTTGCTTATCGGGTGCTGGGGGATAATGGTGTTGAATGCTGAACTGAAATCCACAAACAGCATTCGCACATAGGTGTTTTTCTCCTCTAAATGTTCCAGGCTCAGATGGAGTACGGAGGATATAGCGTCCTCTGTGGAGCGGTTTGGGTCGAGTGTGGAGGGGAGTCTGGAGGTGATGTGGTCCCTGACCAGCCTCTCGAAGCACTTCATCATTATGGGGGTGAGTGCTACAGGGTGGTAGTCCTTGAGACATTGTATGTTGGATTTTTTTGGCACTGGAATGATGGTGGCAGTCTTGAAACATAATGGGATGACAGCCTGGTTCAGCAAGGTGTTAAATATGTCCGTAAGGCTGACTAAGCCTGGATGACATTCCTAAGTGTTAACGTGACCCCAAGATACCTCTGGTGACCAAAACTGTATCAAGACATGCAGAATTTTGTGAATTAGTGTGCGCTTTGTAAGGTTGTTCATAATTAGCCAGTACTTACACCTTCATCTGTGGCTCTGGATCATTTACCATGGGAGAACATTCACTTGGACTATGCTGAAGTGAATGAACAGCATTTTCTGGTTACGACTGACATCTGTGCATAATGGCTGGACATGCTTCCTATGGGGTGGAAGATTGCAACCTTCACGTGGTCCGCCCTGTTTCGACTAATGCAATCAACTCGACGTGCACAAACGGAAGACCAAATAGAACAAGTTGTCCAACAATGTTAGGCTGTGCACACCATATGAATGAAGAAGAAGGTGCTTCCTATACTAGGTATGTTACAAAACTTACCTTTACCGGTGCTGCACTTCTGCCGCTCCCCGTGTGCGCGACTTTCGCGCCTTGCAGAGGGGGGCGGGCTTAAAGTGCCGTTTTTCCACAGGCCTGGATAATCGATGAATGTCGGGCGATTTGGTTGCTGAAGAAAAATCGCTCCGACATTTAATGAATGGTGGTATTTTTAAATTACTCTAGATTATTTATTAACTAGAGTAATTTAAAAATCACCTTCAAAAGCCGTGACCGCAGACAACCGGAAGCATTTTGCGTAGGGGAGAAAAAAAGGTAAATACTTTATTTTTATATTAAAAGTTGGTTTTTCGGGAGGCTTTAATAATATTTTTATGTTGCAAAATGGGGTCCCCAAAAAATGTATGAACCCCCAATATTTTTCCCCCCGACTTCACTGCTAACCGCAACGTTCCAATCCACCGCATTCCACTAAAACCCACTCGCTAGTTGATTTAAATGGCCATTAATTTACAGGCATAAAACACTAAATTCCTTCCATTTGGCCCAGAAATTCATGAAAATGAAATTAAAAAATTATGTTATATTGTGGATTATCGTGTGAATGTTATTTGGACACTTAGGCAATTTTAAAAAAGTTTATCTTTTCTTAAGAAATTGATAGATGTTTAGATCTACTCATTGAATTTTGTAATTAGCTACAATTAGATAACTAACTAATTATATGCTTTAATTTCAGGTAATCCAAGTAAGATTGTTTAATATTTGTTTCAGAATGCTTCAATCTATAATAACTGAAAATTTCATTGAGTTCTCTTAATTTTTAAGAATGTTATGGACGTTTAACTTTTCCAGATCACAGCTTTTGAGTTAAGTCAATTGAAAGGCAATGGGAAGCAAGATGCTCATTTCCGAGTATGAAAATGGCCATAACTTTCTTAATACTGAAGATATGAAAGTAAATTAGGTGTCAAATTAAACTTCTTTTTATGCTTTATCTGATGGGATAAATTGCAGACTTGATTTTTAAAATCTCAAAATTTTGTAACATTGCTACTGACCTACTGGTGGCCCTGAGCATCTTCTGAGGCATGTCCTTCCAGCTTATTTTTAGTTCCGTTTATTGTACAGTGGAAAACTTTTTGTAGGGTGCTATTCAGTCAGCTGAAAGACTATACATGCTTACAATTGAATTACCTACAGTGTACAGATACAGGATAAAGGGAATAATGTATTGCACAAGTCCAGTAAATCCGATTAAATGAATCTTTTGGTCCTGGGTCTCCTCCATTGCCAGTCCCACCATAAATTGGAGGAGCAGAACCTCATATTACGCTTGGGTAGTTTACCCCAGCGGTATAAATATTGACTTCTCCAATTTCAGGTAGCCATTGCTTTCTCCCTACTTCCCCTCCCTTTCCTAGCTCTCCCAGAGCCTACTGCCACCATCTCTTCCTTTCTTCCACCCCCACCCCCACCCCCCCCCCCCCCCCCCCCGTCTGAAAAAGGGTCTCGACCCGAAATGTCACCAATTCCTTCCCTCCATAGATGTTGCCTCACCCGCTGAGTTTCTCCAGCATTTTTATCTACCTAAAGATAATCCGAGGGTCTCCGATGACGTAGATAGTAGTTCAGGACAGCTCTCTAGTTATAAAGTGGTTGTTCATGATCGCCAAAAAGACAATGTTAAATATTTATAAACGTTATCCTTACCTATTCCATCATTCTGTTTAAAACCTGTCGTTAAGTACTTTGCAGAGAACAGCACTGGAAAATGGTCACTGAGATATTACACTTTATAAAGAACCAAATTCAAGGATTAGGCACCAATTTAAGAAGGATGTGAAAAAAAAAGTATTTAGATTGAAGATGGAAAACAGTTTAATTCATGTCAAATCTTTTATTAAAATAATAGGGAGAGAAGCTGAGCAAATGGGTAGGACCAGTCATCTATCAGGATCTCAATCCCATCATAGACTGCAGGTCAAAATCGGGGCCAATATCTGGAAATGACGCATACCTACCGAATGAACTCAAATGTCTTTAACCACTTTTACCACTCGCTGATACCACTGTCATTGAGTAGGTGAACGTCAATGATGCAACAGAGTACGAGTAAGTAAAGTAACCTATAATAAGAGAGACTAACAATCTAGCATTTAATGTCAGCAAATCAAAGAGTTGGTTTCTGGGTTGTTATTGAGATAAGGAATCAGAACAAGTGTCCTGACCCAAATCATCACCCGTCCATGTTCGCCGGAGATGCTGCCGGACCTACAGATTTTCCACAGCACTTGATATATTTTTCTGTAAACCAGCATCTGTGGTTCCTTGTGTTCTAGAACTCATTGAGTTGTATGCCCATGTTTGAACAGGTAAATAACATTTCCCCAACGTGTGACAACCCCCCCCACTCCCCCTCCCCTCATTCCCTGTTAGTACTGCCCCCCCCAAGGTGTGACAACCCTCCCCCCACTCCCCCTCCCCTCATTCCCTGTTAGTACCGCCCCCCCTCCCCCCCCCCCCCCCCCGCCCAAGGTGTGACAACCCCCCCACCCCCTCCATTTCCTGTTGGCTCCGTCCCATATATTTTGGGTGGAAATCAGGATTGCTTTCATGAGGGTAACCTCTCAGAAAGTGGCTAGCCTGGAGAGAATCCCTGGACAGGTTCTAAAATTGCTTCAAGGAAACGTCTATCATTCCAGTCCCCAAGAAAAGTAAAGTAACCATTCACAATGACTACCACCCCAGTGGCTCGTACATCAATCCAAATAAAATGCTTTGAGGGATTGGTAATGTCTCGCATCTGCACCAGTCTGCCAGACACACCAGAGGGTTTGCAATTTCCATACAAAAGAATTTAATTACATCCTGTGTATCTGATAATAATCAAATCTAAATCTGAATCTGAAAACAATGTAAGTGCGACCCTCAGATGTAGAGCACATTACTCAGTGCCTCTCCATATTATTATAACAAGCATTTTTACATAAACTATTTTCTGTCTTCAATAGAAATGTGTTTTAAAACCTTCTAAATCGGTGTTTAATCCTTAAGTATGCTATTTCCTAAAATGTATAAAATGTTATTTCTCATTGCACTTTTTCCATTGCTTTCCTCTGTGAAGCACTCAGGTGGCAGGTTTTAAATGGGATGATGGATTAGGTAAGGATAATGCTTATAAATATTTATCAGTCTGTGTCAACTTTGTGTTGTGTAATGAACCAGATTTGTTAAGGGGAACTCGAAGTAAAGAAGCCATTAGGAGGTAGTGACCATAATATGATAAATATTAATCTACAATTTGAGAGTTAGAAGGAAAATCGGAAGTGTCAGTATTACAATTGAACAGAGGGGACAATGGAGCCATGAGGGAGGAACTGGCCAAAGTTGACTGGAAAGATGACAGTGGAACAACAATGGCAGGTATTTCTGGGAATAATACAGAAGGTGCAGGATCAGTTCACTCCAAAGAGGAAGAAAGAATCCAAGGGAAGGAAGGAGCGACCGTGGCTGACAAGGGAAGTCTAGGACAGTATAAAAATTAAAGAGAAGAAGTATAACTTAGGAAAGATAAGCGGGAAGCCAGAGGATTGGGAAACTTTTAAAGAGCAACAGAATATAACTAAAAAGACAATACGGGGAGAAAAGATGAGGTGGAAGGTAAGCTAGCCAAGAATATAAAGTAGAATAGTAAAAGCTTCTGTAGGTATGTGAAGAGGAAACAATTAGTTATGACCAAAGTTGGACCCTTGAAGACTGACACAGGTGAATTTATTATGGGGAATAAGGAAATGGCAGATGAGTTGAACAGGTACTTTGGATCCATCTTCACTAAGGAAGACACAAACAATCTCCCTGATGTGCTAGTGGCCAGAGGATCTTGGGTAACGAAGGAACTGAAGGAAATTCACATTAGGCAGGAAACGGTGTTAAGTAGACTGATGGGACTGAAGGCTGATAAATGCCCAGGGCCCAATGGTCTGCATTCCAGGGTACTTAAAGCCCTGTCTCACGGTGCGAGGTGACCCCAAGTGAAAGAAAAAAACCAGACTCGTGGTTATGTATGAGATTCCAAGTTTATGTTCGAGTGTTTAACCGAGTTCCCACGGGTATGTCATTTCTGCGATGTTCCTAGTTCCTTTCCCTAGTTACCAAGTTCCTCTCCCGTTACTCTTGAGCCAACCGTGAATGAGGTGAGGGTGTGAGAAGTCCATGCCGGGTGGCAGCTGTTTGGCCGCAGCCGCTGTTCTTTCACATCAGTTACACATCAGATTGTTGGGAGACGGAGCTCAGGGTTCGCCTCCTGAGCTGCTTTGGTGCCCAGCCGTAAGTTGAGGTGGAGGGAGGTTTGGGGGGGGGGGGGGGGGGTGCGCGGGCATCATTAATCGGTCTGGGGTGACAAGGCTCTTGGGTTAGTCTGGGATCATTCTCTGCGGGATGCTCTTTGTGCAGGAGACATGTGTAGGAGAGGTGTACTGACTGTGTGGGCAGACACTTTGATAGTGATTGCCCACCAGTCTCAAAAGCCGCTGTGTCTCCCTGTCCCTGGGATAGCAGGGGGCAATCAAACAGCATAATACCCCCCTTCCCCTCCACGCCAACACAAAGGGCAATGATCCCAAGGCTTTAGGGTCAGAACCAGAGGGCAGGCGACAATCACCCACCATAACGCGAGAGAGATCATGCGCTATTGTAGGTCTCCTTTGCACGTCGGTGTTTCTGTCCTTCTCCATCTCATTGTTGGCCCTGTCTGTCGCCACCCCCACCCCCACCCCTCTGCTTCCCGGCCATGTGTGTGACCCCTTCCCTCCCCTCTCCAGCTCCCCGCCCATTGCACCGGGCGCGGGGGCTTCGCTCCGTCTTCACGTCGGCGACGATCCCAAGGCTTTAGACGGAAGGCAGACGCAACAAGCTGGAGTAACAACGCGGGCCAGGTAACATCTCTGGAGAACGTGGATGGGTGACGTTTCGGATCAGGGCTCATCTTCTGAAGAAGGATCTCGACCCGAAAAGCTACCTATTCCTTCTCCTCAGAGTTGCTGCCTGACCCACCAACTTACTCCAGCATTTTGTGTTGGGCATCAAACAACACCTCGTCCAGTCGTTCTGCTCGTTTTCCAGATCGGCTAATTATACATTTGTTCCCCTGATTACCCCACCCCTCTCCTCACTTCTACTGTACTGACTAATCTATTTATTTTAAATGCCAAGCAACATATTTCCTACTGCTTCCCCTAATTCCCATTCCTCGAGAAAGGGTTGAAGCATTAACTTATCACAAAAGGTCACAAAGTGTTGGAATAACTCAACGGGTCAGGCAGCATCTCTGGAGAAAATGGATAGTTGACGTTTCGGGTCGGGACTCTTCTTCTGGGCCTTTAGTTTAGTTTAGATACAGTGTGGAAACGGGCCCTTCGGCCCACCAAGCCCATGCTGACAATCACCCGGACACAAGTTCTATCCTATACACTGCGGGGCAATTTACAGACAACAATTAACATACAAACCTGCACGTCTTTGGAATGTGGGAGGAAACTGGAGCACCCAGAAAAAATCTACGTGGCCACTGGGAGAACGTGCAAACTCCGTATGGACAGCACCAGTTGTCAGGATTGAACTCCGGTCTCTGGCGCTGTGAGGAAGCAATTCTACTGCTGCGCCGCCAATGTGACATTCCAAGTTTTAGAATGAAGTTAGCCGCTTACAAATCCCATTCTCTGCCCAGCGTGGAGAATCATGAATTGCCAAGACACAAGGCACTGGAGATGTTGGTTCCTTTTTATAAAAATCACGAATTCAAAGTTATCTATTCAAGAATCATGTAGTGTGGTTCGGTGGATTTGTCCATACTCAACTTAAAATTGTCCATAATCTATAACTTAAAGTTTTTTTTAAGCATTTATTGAAACACTACCCCCCCCCCCCACCTTTCCCTCCCAACTCCAGTCCCATCCCGACCCCCTGGGAAACTGAAGGGAGCGACAATCAACTGCCACGGATACAAATAATGTCATGCATAAGATAGGGCAGATGCTGGTTGACAAAAAGTGAACACATGGTGCTGGAGACATTTGGAAATGTCATCCCGTCACCCATTCCTTCTCTCCAGAGATGCTGCCTGCCCGCTGAGTTAAAGAGTTCTCACGGTAGACTCACAAGTCACTAAGGTAAATGCACGGGCCACTAGGTTATTACAAAGAGTTTAAATGTTTCAATTTTTAATTTGAACAGTAAATTTGACTCGTGGAAAACCTCAAACATGTTTGAATTTTTTCACGAGTTAAAAAGTTTCATGGGTACCTGCCTTTAGTGCCACAAGTCGCTAAGTTGCGCGCGCGAGTTCCGACGTTCCCGCTACGTTAATTGTACATGATTACCGCGAGTGAAAACTCGGGGTCCCTCGTGGGTCAACTCGCACCGTGAGACAGGGGTTTTAAGGAAGTGGCTCGAGAAACCGTGGATGCATTGGTGATCATTTTCCAATGTTCTATAGATTCAGGATCAGTTCCATGTGGATAGGAGGGTAGCTAATGTTATCCCACTTTAAAAAAAAAAGGCGAGAGAGAGAAAACAGGGAAATATAGACCTGTTAGCCTGACATTGGTGGTGGGGAAGATACTGCAGTCAATTATAAAGGATGAAATAGCAGCACATTTGGATAGCAGTAACAGGATCGGTCTGAGTCAGCATGGATTTACGAAGGGGAAATCATGCTTGACTAATCTTCTGGAATATTTTGAGGATGTAACTAGAAAAATGGACAAGGGAGAGCCAGTGGATGTAGTTTACCTGGACTTTCAGAAAGCATTTGATAAGGTCCCACATAGGATATTAGTGAGCAAAATTAGAGCACATGGTATTGGGAGTAGGGTACTGACATGGATAGAAAATTGGTTGGCAGACAGGAAACAAAGAGTAGGGATAAACGGCTCCCTTTCAGAATGGCAGGCAGTGAATAGTGGGGATCTGCAAGGCTCGGTGCTGGCACAGCTGCTATTTACAATAATGATTTAGATGAAGGGATTGAAAGTAACATTGGCAAATTCACAGATGACACAAAGCTGGGTGGCAGTGTGAACTGTGAGGAGGATGCTATGAGGATGTAGGGTGACTTGGACAGGTTGGGGGAGTGGGCAGATGCATGGCAGATGCAGTATAATGTGAATAAATATTAGGCTATCCACTTTTGTGGCAAAAACAGAAGGCAGATTATTATCTGAATGGTGTCAATTTGGGAAAAGGGGACTTACAACGAGATCTGGGGGGTCCTTGTTCATCAGTCACTGAAAGTAAGCGTGCAGGTACAGCAGGCAGTGAAGAAAGTGAATGGCATGTTGGCCTACAAAACAAGAGGAGTTTAGTATAGGAGCAAAGAGGCCTTCTGCAGTTGTACAGGGCCCTAGTGAGACCACAGCTAGAGTATTGTATGCAGTTTTGGTCTCCAAATTTGAGGAAGTACATTCTTGCTATTGAGGGAGTGCAGCGTAGGTTCACAACATTAATTCCCGGGATGGCGGGACTATCATATGTTGATAGAATGGAGCAGCTGGGCTTGTATACTCTGTAATTTAGAAGGATGAGAGGCTATCTTATTGAAACATATACGATTATTAAGGGTTTGCACATGCTTGGGGCAGGAAACGTGTTCCCGATGTTGGGGGAGTCCAGAACCAGGGTCCACAGTTCAAGAATAAGGGGCAAGCCATTTAGAACTGAGATGAGGAAAAAGAAATTCACATAGAGCGTTGTGAATCTGTGGAATGCTCAGCCTCAGAAGGCAGTGGAGGCCAACTCTCTGGATGCTTTCAAAAGAGAGTTAGATAGAGCTCTTAAAGATAGCGGAGTCAGGGGATATAGGGTGAAGGCAGGAACGGGGTACTGATTGTGGATGATCAGTATGATCACAGTGAATGGCGGTGCTGGCTCGAAGGGCTGAATGGCCTATTCCTGCAACTATTATCTATTGCCTTTTTTGGCACTCATGAACAAAAATTTTTTCTTTCAACGTCTTATAGTTACTTCAGTCAACTGAAGAAGCTATCAAATTCACCTTAAACTTGCATCTTGTTTGGATGGGATTTGATGCTTCTTTCGTTTATGATTAATTAATTACCGTTCTCATTCATTCTATCTTCAGTTGAATCTGAATACATTTCTACAAAGCTGAGGGGCAATGTGGTTCTTCCAACATCGGGCACTCTGTTACTCAATGGACCCAAAGGGTTATTCTAAATGGAGCTGACAACAACACAACAGCACAAGAAAGTGTGAGTACCAGTGTGCCTCTAGACCCCTCAAGACTGCCCTACCATTCAATATGATGATTAATCTGCACTGGTGTCAATTTTCTGCTGTCAGTTCCCTATAAACCCAATTATGCAATCTTTTGAACATTTATCATTTGAACATTTATCTATCTCCACTTTAAACACATCTAATGATTTTGGCTCCACCACCTTCAGTGGCAAGGAATTTCAATGATTCACTAGTCTTTGAGAGAAAAAAGTTTTAAATGACCAGAGCCTTATTTTGTGGTTATGTTCCCTTGTTTGTGATGCTACCACCACTGAAAACATCTCAACATCTACCCTGTCGAGCACACTAGGGACCTTATATGTTTGAGTAAGGTCACGTTCATTCTTCCAAACGTTGAGAAATACAGATTCAAACAAGTTAACCTCGCTTGATTGCACAAACCTCTCATCCCATATATTAGCCTGCTGAATCTCCTTTGGACTGCCTGTTAGTACATCCTTTGTTGGGTTAGAGGACCAAACCTGTGCACAGTTATCCAAGTGTGGCCTCGTCAACACCTGATGATAAAACTGTAACAAAACCTTCCCTTTCTCAAACTCCAACTGTTTCACAAAAAAAGGCCAACAAGCCGTTTGTCTTCTTACAACATATTAGACCTGTATTAGACCATATTAGACTAACTTATCTTCATTCATTTGCAGTCTCTCTCCATTTAGGTTAAAAAATCCTCTGTTTGACTTTGGACTTCCCCACATTGAACTCCAATTGCCAGATTTATTTCCCAATCGCTCAATGTATCGATATTCCATTGTAGAATCATAATCTTCCTCTAATAGTTTATCCCGTGTGATGAGGAGTTTCACAATTTTCTCCCTGTTATTTCAAATTACTTCATCTGTTACCTTGGAAATATTTGCTGTGTGCTTCATGGTGAAGGCTGATGATAAAAATGGACTGAACATTCCTTCCATTCTTGTTGTTAATTCATTAGACACATTCTCTACAGATTGCACATACCTTAGCCACATTTTTTTATGTTTGTATATCCATAGAAGCCCTTACTATTAGTTTCTAAGGCCAGTAAAACCACTTACCAATGTATATTTGTGAACTTTCGATTTCATCATAGCAAACTCCACACATTAATTTTCAGCGAACCCTGAAATAATCTCAGGTAGACACAAGTTGCTGGAGTAACTCAGCGGGACAGGCAGCATCTCTGGAGAGAAGGAATGGGTGATGTTTTGGGTCGAGACCCTTCTTCTCCCCTTGGGCAGTTTTGATACTGTATTCCTTAATCCAATGGGAAATTGCATGGTATATGTTAAAACACTTCACTTGAAATGTTTTCACATTTATGTACCTGTCCCATTTAGGCGACATTTTACACAACTGCTAGAGACTATGGTTGGTCGCCCCATGTTCGCAGGTGGTTGCCGGGGAGTCGCTTTCATGGTCATGAGGAATTCCCGCATTCTGGGAACTATTCGCGGCCTCATTATGGTCGCCGTGAATTTTTCAACATGTTGAAAAATTAGCGGCGGCTAGAATGAAGCCTCCATGGAGAGTAACGAGAATTCTCGTGCCGTAGGTGGGTCGCCAGGGGGTCCTAGTGGGTTGCCAGGAGGTTGAAGGTTCTCGTAGGTTGTAGCCGGTGCTGACCGATGAATTTCATTGGCTTATTGGGGAAAAGAAAATGTAAGCAGTAGTTTCAGAACCAAGGATAACCAACCGGTAATGTTAATGTCCATCGAGCTTCACAGCCGTGTATCTCTAGCTTCTTAAAGGTTGTCTCCACTCCTTCTCACCTCCCTCTCCCTCCTCTTTGAAAGGACTTACCATGCACTGTGCTTTTAGCAGTCTTAATTACAGCACCAACTTTCCTGTTCATCGTTGTGTGTGTTTGTATCACCTGGGCTTTGCACCATGTGAATTTCACTCGGCACTCTCCCGCTTGCCCTGTCCCCCGCCTGCATAACGTGTTTGGTGAAGGAAGTGATGTGTGTGTGTGTTCCACTCTGACAGTCTCCGCTCCAGTTGCCAGTTTTTCAGGCGACTGCCGGCAACTTGACATTCGCATGCAGTCACCTGAAACATCGCCAAAGTGGGACAGGCCCATAATAGTTCCCATTGATGGAAGCTACTGTAGATTCAAATGTAAATCCCACAGATGAGGCATTTCTGGCCCTGCACTGAGGTGGCAAATGTGACAAGTCCCAGTTATCACCTCCATGAAGTGATGTTTTCTTGCAACTCACTGAAGTGTATATAAAAGGATGGCTCACTGAAGTAACTGGCTACATAGGGCCTCTTGCTGGAATCCCTCTACTTCTTTCTCCTCCATCGCTTTCTATTGGGCTCCCTGCTCTTCAACACCAATCTTACTAATTATTTCCCTCTATAATGTTGCAGACACAAAAGGGACATTCATCCTATCTGAAGAAGGGTCTCGACCCAAAACGTCACCTATTCCTTCGCTCCATAGATGCTGCCTAACCCGCTGAGTTTTTCCAGCATTTTGGCGACCTTCATCCTATTTATGCTTCTAGCAAGAAGCAAGTTTAAACTAGAATGCATGGAATAATGTCCAGAAGATCTAATGATGATTTATATCACAATTAGGACTTCTGGACATTATTCCAGAAGTCCAAATAATAATTTAAGCCATCTTCATGACTTCTGGAATTCCAATGTTATCTGAACTTCTAAATATTTCCAAAACCAACACTTCTATTTGATCACAGCCTAGTCTGCATGCAATTGGCAATCACTTTAAATCATAGAGACATGGATATCCCCGTTTCAGCTAAACACTAAGTTTTACATGTGAGCAGAAAATGTCGCTGTAGCTGGAATGTCTAATTTGCCAATTTGCCAATGCTGGAAGGAATCTAATATTCCTCCCCCAATTTGATAATTATAAATATATTGGAGTAACTCATCAGGTCAGGCAGAATCTCTGTGGAACATGGATAGGTGATGTTTCGGGACCTGCCTTCAGACTGAAGCACTGAATATTTCAGCAATTTGATTCTTCTTTTAAACCAGCATCTGCCGTCCCTTGTATCCATAAATACATTCTGCTTTGTTTTATAAAATATCAGGCGGACTTGTACCTGGAACACTCAAACAGTGGTAATCAGGAGCCCAGTTCTACTGCTTCAGTCCCAAGTGGCTTCCAATAAAAGGCACAAAATGCTGTACTAACTCGGCGGGTCAGACGGTATCTCATGGATGACAATGTTTCAGCTCGGGACCATCTTCAACCCGAAACAAAATGTCATACATCCATGTTCTCCAGAGATGCTGCATGACACATTGTGTTGCTCTAGCACTTTGTGTCTTTTGTTGTAAACCAGTATCTGCAGTTCCCTGTGACTCCATGTAGCCTCCATTTGTCTGAAAGCTGTACTTCACTTTGCTAAGTTTGCAGGATGTTTAAATGCAGATTATCCATTTCACTTGATCATTTAAATACTTGAAATCTATCAGCCTGCTCTCTGCCAATGAAAATAGGTTCAGGAACGAGCCTTCAGCATTTTAAATGTACTTGGTACTGTTCACTGAACAATCTATATCACTCCCTTTTCAAGCAAGAATATCAGACTTTCAACCAATATTGTAAATGGTATTCTGCTTCTGTGTCCACATGCAATGATCAACAACTCGCAACAGTTTGAATTCAATGTTGAATCTAATCTATCCTATCCCAAAACCTAAATTCTGACTTTCCATGAGGGATTATTAAGAATTATTTGCATCTTCCAAGAAAGTATAGGACATTTTTATCTGAGTATATTATATTAAGAAATGCCTGGTCATGCAGTTCCTTTCTAGAAAAAGCAATTCCAAAAAATAGCAACAAGCAACTTTTCGTTCCTGATGTACCCTCATTTTCCTACCCACTTTTAAGCATTTCAAAAAAGGTAAGCATGTTTTGATCGACACAAAAAGATGGAGTAACTCAGTGGGGTCAGACAGAATCTCTGGAGAAAAGGAATAGGTGGTGTTTTGGGTCGAGATCCTTCGTCAGTCTTCAGTCTCGATCCGAATTATCACTTATTCCTTTTCCCTAGAGATGCTGTCTGACCTGCTGAGTTTATTCCAGCTTTTCCTGTCTATCTTCGGTTTAAATCAGCATCTGCAGTTCCTTCCTACACAATATGTTTTGATATTTGATTAGGATATGCTTAATTTCATAAATGGGGTTGGGGGAACAGTTGGTGGGATGAATAAGAAACTTATCGTTTAAACCTTGCTGTTCAGACTTTAGATGGGAAGGGGGATATTTTAACCACACTTTATTAACAGAATATCAAGTTTAAAGCAATGATCAAACTAGCTACAATAGAGCAAGTGTCCTCCCATGTGATCTTTCTGCTTCCCTGGCTCTTTATGTTCTTGCTGAAAGGATTATAAATGCTTATCTCTATAAATGATCATATCAAACAGAGTCCACAGGCAAACACATTTTATTTAAGAGGGATCATTCTCAAAATCTATGATTTCCTCTCTGGTCTATTTACCACAGCATCTTCTGAAGCAACTTTTACCTTGCAAATGTTGAAGAGATCCTTAATAGGACTATATGATTTGGCAGACAGAATTTTAAAGTCATAAGGTTGATCTTGTCACCCAAAGTTCCCTTATCTTACCATCCTTATCCATACTGCTTACTGGGACATGCCAGGCCTGAACTCTGAACACCTGGTCTTTAAATGACCCGTAGAGGTTTGACGTGGACTTAGCCAATAACAGCTGCTCCCAAAGTACTCCCCTTGCTCTTGCCTAATAATGTAATAATTTGCCCTGCCCAATGTAATACTTTCCCCCAAGGTACAAACTTTATTATTCATAACTAACTTAAAATGGAGGGACTTGTGACCACTGTTCCCAAAATGCTTTCCCACTTGACCACTCCTCTAGTTGGACTATTCACCTGCTGTTGCAAGAAACTGTCTGAGATGCACCTGACAAATTCTGACCCATCTAAGCCTCTTGAACTTAGGAAGTCCTGGTCAATATTGGGACAGTTAATGTCACCCATTATGATAACCCTGTTGCTTTTACATATTTCCGTAATCTGCCTATGTACCTGTTTCTCTATCTCCTGCTGGCTATTGGGAGGCCTATAGTATAATCCCATCAGAATGATTTCACCATTCTTATTTTTGAGCTCCACTCATATTGCCTCAGTACATGAATCCTGCAGTATGTGCTTTCTGAGTGCCGCTGTAACATTCTCTCTGATTAATAATTCAACTCCTTCCCCTCTTTCACGTCCATCTCTATTCTGTCAGAAACATCGAAACCCTGAAAGCTGTCAGTCCTGACCCTCTCACAACCAACTGGCCATTAGTGTATCACTTACAAGCCCTTTCACAAGTTTACAAGCAAGGAATTGCTGGAGTCGGTGTTTAACAGAGAAAGGCACAACATGCTGGAGTAATTCAGTGGGTCAGGCAGCATCCATGGAGAACATGGATAGGCGCCGTTTCAGATTGGGAACCTTCTTCAGTGTGAAGAAGGGCCCCATTCCGAAATGTCAGCTATCCATGTTCCCGAGGGATGTTGCCTGACCTGTTGAGTTGCTCCAGCATTCTGTGTCTTTCCTTTCACAAGTTTAGAGCATAATCAGACTATCTTCACAGCCCAGTCCCAGGGAAAGAAACCCAAGTTTATTCAGTAATACTTCATATATTTTTTAGCTTTGAGATCATTTTGATGCAGTCCTTTGCTTCAGGTTTCTTGTCTTCCAGAGCACATTGATTATGTGCATACAAATTATAAACTTGAAATAATTGAATTTTTGAAGGTTTGATTAAGATGTGGAAATTTATGGTCCCAGACGTGACATGCAATAAAATTGACAGTGACTCAAGTGCCAGTGGTTGGGGAGTTAAGTTTGTTTTTGATATTTTCAAATAATTGACAGAGACTTTTCTTCATAAGTTAATTGTTCTGCTTGAAATTGGGAGACATTTCAACATGTCAGGGTGATGAAATCATGGAGAATGTTCAGTCCTTGAACACAGCTCTGATCCTTTTATTGATTCATCTTGGGCAAATCAGGTCGATAAAACCACTCCACCGGTGCTGTGCTGCATTTTTAACCATGACCCCAATTTGCAGCATTTTGTAGCATTCATTTACAATCTGTTATGGAAATAGTAAAATGAACTGCTGTAAGCAGAACCTGTGACTTAAAACTGTTGAAACTTCTGATATAGAAAAATTACATAATTTCTCATGAAATACCATGTGGAGGATAATAGTAAGATTAAACGGGAACTTACCAGTTTGAAGTTTGATCTTTATTTTATGAGGAGTTACGATGAGGGATTACGTGAAGAACCCGCCGGCCCGCATGCGCATCAATCTTCAAAGCAGCGGTGTGAAATCACAGGTAACAGTTGATGAACTAAATATAGTAAGATTCGAGAACTTAAAACTACTGGCTGATCTTTATGAGAGAGGGTTGGGAGCAGAGGGCACGTAATCCCTCATCGTAACTCCTCATAAAATAAAGATCAAACTTCAAACTGGTAAGTTCTCATTTAATCTTACTATTTTACTTCGGATTCACGTGAGTGACTACGTGAAGATTTTGAAGCTCTGTGATTTCATGCCGTGGAAACGAGTCCATGCATCACACACTTCATCAATTGACCAGGGATGAGTGAAATTTAATAAAGCATGACATAAATTGAAACATACTGGTGCTTTTTAATGATGATAATAGTAATCCCACTCATCCAGGAGGAATTAAAAATATATAACCTAAAAATAGTGTTGGTAACTACCCCCGGTCTGGCAAATGGGTTTATTATAACACATTTAGAAATTCGCTGGTTTGACCATCCTGCAGCCACTAGGATGAGGTCCAGCAAAACATTCACAACCCTCGCTGCTGATGTTGTTGCAGCCCTGGTTTCACTCCTGCACAAGCGAAAACCTGTTTTGTCACCTGGGGATGGTCTATACTGACACCTACATATGAGGTTTTTTGAAACTAACAACATTGCGAGTTCAGAGCTTCTAAGGCTTTAGGTGACATAATGACTGTTGCAGATGTGTGACCACACACACAACCAAAGGTCCATGAGCATAACCATTTTGTAATTGAATATACCCAGGACCGGAATGTAGCTGGAGCCCACCGGCGATGTAGGGTCAGCAGGACATAACATCCCATTATCTGTGAGTACCTGGGCCTGGGGGGAATTGAGTTGAAGATACCCTTCATAAATCTGGATATCGGAGGTCGAGACCTGACAGCATGGTGTGCTGACCCCAGCAGGAAGTAGGACCACACGGCACTACTGGCATAATATGTATAACTCCATCTCTCGTAAATATAGCTTTGAGAGGAATACCAAGATATCTGTTATACGTATGATATATTGGACTGTAAACAGGGCCCTTACCATTCCTTAATATAGGAGATGTACTGCTTCTTGGTACTATCTCTTCAGGCCGCAGTGATTACATCCACCATACAACCTGACAGTCCATGCCCCAGGAAAAGTCTTCTCATAGTCTGCAACCCAACAATTTGATTCACTCATGCAGAGGATGGTTCTCCCCAGTCACGGGGTAAATCAGCGGATTTTGTGTTTGGGATTAGCCATAAATGGCTCTGTTATCATGTGCAGTATGAGTTTGGCTGTGTAGGCCATGGAGAGATGCTCCACCTGATCCCTTGAGAGATCGTCTCTCAAGAGATGCTGCCTGTCCCGCTGAGTTACTCCAGCATTTGTGTCTACCTTCTATATATAAATGAATGCATGGTATTGATAAAACTTAGAAATACTTAGTGACCTTTAATCTGTATTACTAAAAGTCTGATCTTGACCGCTTTTGGCCCACTGTGCTGCGATTTCCAAGAGAACGCCGCCACCTATGGCCATCATATTTGGCCACCTCACTCAGAGCCCCCCTCGGCCTTACTGGACCAGAGGATTCTTCCCATCGATGAAAAATGAGAGAGATATTAATATTTTTATAAATATTCCCCATTCTCTCTGTTCTCTCTGCTGCCCCCACTGGCGGCAGGGGGGAGGAATTATAAAACCCGGAAGTGTCTTGCCTCACTCAGTCTCTGCCAGACACAGGAAGCGAGAGGGTCACGGCTCTCTGAGCTGTGAATAACACTGAACAGACGTCTACTCCATGGTGAATCCCCTTGATGTGGCTGCTGTAACGAGTCCCAAAGGCAAGTACCTCAGAGTCGTGTATCATAATCAAAAACCAAGTTTAAGGAAAACAGTCTTTAATTGTGTTAAAAGACAAAACCCGAACCTGATTTTAAACAACAGTCAGGGACCAGAATCGACTAACAAATAAATATAACAGTGCTCCAGCCAGCCTCACAATGGGCCATCAAACTGGAGACTCTAATCCTGCCTAAGTAGACATAACCCTGCAACAAAATATATGAAAACCCTTAGGTCAGCGTTTATCCGTCCCAATACAACATTCATTTACAAATATAGGAAACAATATACAAAGTACTATTTCATGCGGCCAGGCCTCCTGCAGCTCAGACCGGCAGCTTGTTCACTTGTCAGGGTTCAGAGAAGAAGAGAGAGAATTCTGGGAACTTCTGCTATTTAAGCTTCCGATAAGTCATCGGTCACCTGACGCAGCTTGGCCAATCGGGTACAGAAGCTCTTAACCCCTTGATTCCTGACTCCCAGCCACAGGGCCTGCACTCAGGAGAGAAACAGAAAAGGTAAGTACATAGCATTCACCGGGGGGGGGGGGGGAAGTACCTAACACCCCCACCCAAAGATACTGAATAAGCTTCGGAAGAAACTATTCAGTACTAAAAACACTACTGGCGCGACAAGGCGTCAGCCAAGATATTATCCTTGCCCCTGAGGTGCCTGAACTCCAGGTTGTATTCTTGGAGCTGCCAACTCCAGCTCATTAACCGTTGGTTTTTATCCTTCATGTTCTGCAAAAAAAAAGGGTTATGGTTCATGAATATGATGACAGGGACATTCGAGGAGCCCACATAAACCTCTAAATGACTCAGAGACATTAACACAGCAAGGGTTTCTTTCTCAATGGTGGAGTACCACCTCTGATGGGGATTAAACTTCTTAGAGAAATATGAAACTGGATGCCCCACACCATCTGAATCATCCTGTATAAGAACCCCACCAACCCCACGATCATTAGCATCCACTGCCAGCTTAAATGGACGCTCAAAATTAGGTGCCGCAAGCACAGGTGCGCGCACCAGAAGACCTTTAGTATGATCAAAGGCTTGTTAACACTCAGCAGACCACACAAAAGCTACCTTCGGACTCAGCAAATCCGTCAAAGGAGCAGCCACTGCAGAGATGTTTGGACAGAACCCCCTATAGTACCCAACCATAGCCAGATACCTACGGAGTTCAGTCCTAGATGTTGGAACAGGAAATGCGACAATATGTCCCAACTTGTCCTCGAGAGCGTGAACCTGACCGCGGCCCACCATCTTACCCAGATACGTCACCGTGGCCTGGCCAAACTCACACTTCCCCAGATTGATCGTTAGGTTTGCCTCCGCTAGACGAGAAAATACCTCCTTCAGATGACCGATGTGTTCGATCTAAGATCTGGAGCACACAACTAAATCATCAAGGTATGCGTCACAGAAGGACAAACCAGACAATACCATGTTCACTAACCGTTGGAAGGTTGCCGGCGCATTGTGCATTCCAAATGCCATCACCGTGTACTGAAGAAAGTTATCAGGCGTAATGAACGCTGAGATCTCCCTTGCCCGCCTAGTCAAAGGAACTTGCCAATATCCTTTTAGCAAGTCATACTTAGACACAAAAGATGCACTTCCCACATGATCCACGCAATCCTCCATCCGTGGAAGAGGATAGCAATCCGGCTTAGTTACAGCATTCACCTTCCGAACGTCCGTGCAAAACCTGTCCTCCCCATTAGCCTTCGTAGCCAGTAGATACGGAGAACTCCACGGACTACAACTAGGTTCAGCAATTGCATGCTGCAGCATATAGTCAACCTGACCTCTTAGGCGCTGACGCTTGTCAGGATTGACCCGATACAGATGCTGTTTAATTGGCGCAGCACCGGCCACGTCAATGTCATGCTGCAGCACAGACATCTGAGAAGGCACATCCGAGAACAGTGACCCATTTGACCCCACCAAAGCAAGCAGATCATCCCGCTGACTTTCAGACAAATGAGACAACCGCAAGGGAAGCGACTCCAAAGCTTCAGAGTTGCACAGCTTTCCCTGCGTCACTGCCACAGACAACCGTGCCTCACCCACATCACCACCCGTGTCAGGGGGCAGCACTACTACAGCCAAAACTGGCTTAGACAAAATCGAAGGACACAGCTCCTCCCCATCAACCCGTACATGCTCCTGCTCATGGTACTGCTTCAGCATGTTGACATGACAGAGCTGAGTCTTACGCCTCTGATCAGGGGTACCAATAACATAATCCCTTGCACCAACCTTCTTAACCACCTGATAGGGACCACTATACTGAGCCTGCAGACTGGAACCAGGAATAGGCAACTACACCAGGACCTTGTCACCTGGAGAAAAATTCCTACTTGAAGCCTTCCTGTCGAACCAGCCCTTCATCCTAGACTGAGCAAGATTACCCATTGCCAGTTCGCATGCCCTCCGCAGTCTAGACCTAAAAGTACAGACGTGGTCTAAAATACTACGTATTGAATTCTCCTGCACCCATTTCTCCTTCAGGACCCTCAACGGACCACGAACAGTATGCGCGAACAGCAGGTCAGCAGGACTGAACCCTAAAGACTCCTGCACAACCTCATGCACCACAAACATAACTAGATGAATCCCCTCATCCCAGTCTTTTTCAAACTCCAGGCAGTAGGTCCTCAACATAGATTTCAAAGTTGGGTGAAACTGCTCGAGAGCTCCCTGGCTCTCAGGATGATACGCACTGGAGTGACAATGCTCAATATCCAACAGCTTCATTACCTGACCAAAAACCTTTGACATGAAGTTGGAACCTTGGTCACTCTGCACAACCTTGGGCAAACCGAACAACGAAAAAAACTTAGTGAGAGACCTCATAATGGCAGGGGCAGTAATGTTACACAAAGGGACCACCTCCGGAAAGCGGGTAGACGCACACATAATTGTCAATAAAAACTTTTTGCCCACCCTTTGCCGAGGTAGAGGACCCACACAATCAACTAGAATCCGTTCAAACGGCTCCCCGACCACAGGGATTGGATATAAAGGTGCAGGAACAATTGATTGGTTCAGCTTTCCTGCCACCTGGCAAATGTGACAACACCTACAGTGCTGCTTCAGGTCCTTTTTCAACACTGGCCAAAAAAAAATTCCGTAAGATATGGTCATACGTCTTATTGACCCCCAAATGTCCACCCAGAGGTCCATCATGAGCCAAACTGAGTATCTCGTCCCTATACCGATGAGGTATCACAATCTGATCAACCACGTTCCAATCATCATGCCCTGACATATCCAAGGGAGACCACTTTCGCATCAGTAAGCAATTCCTCAGAAAATACCCCTTTGCTGTGGAATCCATATCCCCCTCGGGCACCGTGCAGTCGAACAGATCCGATAAACCTGGATCACTCTTTTGCTCCTCAACCAGCCGGTCACGTGACAGCGACACCAGCACATTTTCAGACAAGACCCCTTGAGATGTAGAAACACCCTTCACAACACAGGATCCATCATCCTGATCCCCAAAGATGCTCTCACTCAGGTCCACTACATCTTCAAACTTTGCCTGGCTCTTAGCCATAGCCCTCGTGACAGCACAGGCTGTGAAGACTGTTGGATGCTGCACAGCCAATCTATCAGGACTCTGCACCACCAGAATAGCCATCACCTCAGGAGTAATGAAAACTCCACCTCCTGCCAAGTCATTCCCCAAAATCACAGAAACTCCCGCAACGGGAAAACACGGCCGAAACCCAACAATTACCCGGCCTGAAACCAACTCGGACTCCAGACTCACGGTATGCAAAGGCACTATCATGTCGTCCAACCCTCTCAGGGAGACAGTTCTTAAAATTTTCCATAATCATTAAGGCCCGCAGCAGCTTAAAATCCTTCACTCCTTGAGAAGTGCACCACCTGTCAAAAAGTGCCTCTATCTCCCAAGCAAACTCCACATACGTCTGACTATCAAACTTCCTAAAGCACCGGAACTTCTGCCGGTACGCCTCTGGAACTAATTCATAAGCCCTTAATACCGTAGACTTCACACACTCATAGTCCAGACTGTTGTCAAGAGATAAAGACGAGTACACCTCCCGTGCTTTACCCACAAGGACACACTGCAAGAGCAAGGACCACATGTCCCTAGGCCACTTCAAGGACGAAGCCACCCGTTCAAACACTGCGAAATACTTGTCCACATCCTTCTCATTAAACAGGGGAACCAGGCGGATGTTCTTGCTAATATCAAACTCTCTTTCCCCAGAAGGAACTCGGGAGGCATTCAATTGCTTCTCCTGCAGCTCAAGGTGTTTCATCTCAAGCATGATCTCTTTCTCTCTTAAGGCTAACTCCTTCAATCGATTGAGGTCCCCCATTTCCTGACCAGGCTGTGTAGAAGCTAGAGGACTGTCTGCCTCAGCAGGCAATATCTCACTCCTCTTCAAGGCAGACCATAACACCGACTTTATAGCCTCTTTCTTCAAATGCTTATCAATAGGCACCTTATAGCTCTCTGCCAGCACTAACAACTGCTCCTTTGTATATTTGTCGAACCACTCCCGGACAAGGAGCCTCGATAAAGTCCTCCACTTTAAATTCCATGTCAAATGTCAGGACCAAACCACCAGCCAAACCATGGGCACAAATGTTACCACAAACGGAAGAGAAAAAAAATCCCCTCACAACACAGACTTCCCAGTCACCAGAAGCCTACCAAGAAAAACCCCAAACTGTCTAGGGTCCTCAAAGCTTAAGACGAGCCCCCATTTTGTTATGACTCCTGAAGGCAGGTACCTCAGAGTCGCGTAACATAATCAAAAACCAGGTTCAAGTTTAAGAAAAACAGTCTTTAATTGTGTTAAAAGAAGACAAAACCCGAACCTGATTTTAAACAACAGTCAGGGACCAGAATCGACTAACAAATAAATATAACAGTGCACCAGCCAGCCTCACAATGGGCCGTCGAACTGGAGACTCTAATCCTGCCTAAGTAGACATAACCCTGCAACAAAATACACGAAAACCCTCAGGTCAGCCCTTATCCATCCCAATACAACATTAATTTACAAATATAGGAAACAATATACAAAGTGCTATGCCATGCGGCCAGGCCTCCTGCAGCTCAGGCTGGCAGCCTGCTCGCTTATCAGGGTTCAGCGAAGAAGAGAGAGAATTCTGGGAACTTCTGTTATTTAAGCTTCCGATGAGTCACCGGTCACCTGACGCAGCTTTGCCAATCGGGTACAGAAGCTCTTAACCCCTTGATTCCTGACTCTCAGCCACGGGGCCTGCACTCAGGAGAGAAACAGAAAAGGGGAGGGGGAGGGGGAGAGTACCTAACACTGCTGCCAAATTTACTTTTTTTTAAAGTTTGTGTTCACAAAATGATTTTTGGTTGTCAGGTGGCTGCTTGCTGCCTAATTGTTTGCCTCACTTTTTTTTAAAATAAGTTTGTGTTCACAAAATGAATGTTGGTTGTCAGGTGGCTGCGTACCACCCAATTGTTTGCCTCGCCTTTTTAAAAAAAAGTTTGTGTTCACAAATTTAATTTTGGTTGTCAGGTGGCTGCTTGCTGCCCAATTGTTTGCCTCGCCTTTTTAAAAAAAGGTTTGGGTTCACAAAATGAATTTTGGTTGTCAGGTGGCTGCTTGAGGAAAGACATTCTTGCCATAGAGGGCGTACAGAGAAGGTTCACCAGACTGATTTCTGTGATGTCAGGACTTTCATATGAAGAAAGACTTGATAGACTCGGCTGGTAGTCGCTAGAATTTAGAAGATTGAAGGGGGATCTTATAGAAACTTACAAAATTCTTAAGGGTTTGGACAGGCTAGATGCAGGAAGATTGTTCCCGATGTTGGGGAAGTCCAGAACAAGGGGTCACAGTTTAAGGATAAGGGGGAAATCTTTTAGGACCAAGATGACGAAAACATTTTTCACACGGAGGGTGGTGAACCTCTGGAATTCTCTGCCACAGAAGGTAGTTGAGGCCAGTTAATTGGCTATATTTAAGAGGGAGTTAGATATGCCCCTTGTGGTTAAAGGGATCAGGGGGTTTGGAGTGAAGGCTGGTATGGGATACTGTGTTCGATGATTAGCCATGATCATATTGAATGACGGTGCAGGCTCGAAGGGCCGAATGGCTTACCCTGCACCTATTTTCTAGGTTTCTATGCAATTATTTGCCTCGCCTTTTCAAAAAAAAGTTTGTGTGCACAAAATGAATTGTGGTTTATCGGGTGGCTGCGGCCCAATTGTTTGCCTCGCCTTTTTGAAGAGTTTGTGTTCATAAAATGAATTTTGGTTGTCAGGTGGCTGCGGCCAAATTGTTTACCTCTCCTTTTTGAAGAGTTTGTGTTCACAAAATGAATTTTGTTTGTCAGGTGGCTGCGGCCAAATTGTTTGGTTTGGCTTGGCTTGGCTTTTAAAATCATTGCAGCAGTTGGCTTCCAGCCCATGAATCCATTCGGCCCACAATGTCTATACTAGCCCTCTGGAAACCAGTACCTTCGGCCCGCAACACCCATACTAGCGAAACAGAAACCCCATCCCCCCACTGGCGAGCAATATTGGAATTGGTGGAAAGGTGGAATATTGTGTTGGTGACCAGCCCTCCCGTGTGATGCTGGGACCCAACGGGTCCCACTTAGTCTAGTATGTTATTAAATATTTTGTCTTAGAATACCAATGTGGTGTATTTTTTTTCTTTTTACCATTCTTTACGCAACTCACACTGCGCTCATCCACCTGGACAAAGGGAATACATATGTGAGAATGCTCTTCATTGACTACAGCTCGGCATTCAACACTATAATTCCCTCAAAACTCGTCCCCAAGCTCCTAGATCTTGGATTGGAGACCTCCATCTGCGGTTGGATATTCGACTTCCTGACGAGCAGGCCCCAGGTGGTGAGAATTGGCAGCCACACCTTTTCCTCACTGATCCTCAACACAGGTGCACCACAGGGCTGTATGCTCAGTCCTCTCCTGTACTCCCTATTCACACACGACTGTACTGCTAAGCACAGCTCCAACATCATCTTAAAGTTTGCTGACAACACGACCATCCTGGGCCTCATCACAGACAATAATGAGACGGCCTACAGAGAGGAGGTAAAGGCACTAAATGGCTGGTGCCAGGAATATAACCTCTCTCTCAATGTCAGCAAAACTAAAGGGATGATCGTGGACTACAGGAGACAGCAGGGGAGCGGTCACCTCCCCATCCACATCGGTGATGCTGAGGTTGAAAGGGTCAGCAGCTACAAGTTCCTCGGTGTGCACATCACTGCGGACCTCTCTTGGACACTGCACACGGACACAATAACTAAGAAAGCCTGTGAGCAGCTCTTTTTCCTGAGAAGACTGAAGACGTTTGGCATGAACACCAGCATCCTCACAAACTTCTAGAGTTGCACCATCGAGAGTCTGCTGATGGGATGCATCACAGTCTGGTACGGAACTGTTCTGCCCACAGCCGCAAATCACTGCAGAGAGTGGTGAAGGCGGCACAGCACATCACTGGCAACTGTCTCCTGGCCATTCAGGACATTTTCCACCGGCGGTGCCTGCGGAAGGCACACAGCATCATCAAGGACCACAACCACCCAGCACGCAGACTGTTCTCCTTGTTGCCGTCAGGCAGACACTATAGGAGCATAGCTGCACATAACACCAGACTTAAGAACAGTTTTTATCATCATGCCATCAGGCTTCTGAACTCATAAACACATCATATGTGTTGATTATTTTATTTATTATTGTCTTTTACCTACCCATGCCACTTTTATCTTATCTTTTTTTTAAACCTTAATTTTATCCTTGTAATATTAGGTGACCCATTGTCTTGTCAAAAAACATTTCATTGTACCGTTGACCCCGTGTTAACCTACATATGACAAATAAAACTGAACTGAACTCTTCTTGAATTTTATTTTCCTCTTTTTATCAAGGTCAAGTATTGGAAACATTCCAGGCTACTTCCTGGGACTAGAATATCGTCCTACCAAGTGGAACTAATAGTTTAGGCCTGTGTTCTTTGGTTTTGTAAATGGTGACCTTATTCAAACTTATAAGGTCCTAGGCTAAATTGACAGGATAGATGTTGAGATGTTTCCACTAGGAAGCGAATCTCGAAGAGGGGCACATGATGTCAAGGGACAAGTTATTTAAAACTGCGGTACATTGAAATTGCAATGAGTGGTGAACCTCAGGAAAACTCTGCCGTGACAGGTAGTGGGAGCTGGGTCATTAGAAGCATTATAAGTATTTAAAGTGAAGCTGTTTAAATATTTAGTGCATCAAGGAACTTAGGGCTATTAATAATTGGCGCAGAGGCCATATTGATCAGCCATGATCATAGAACACTACACACAGGCCCTTCCTCAAAGAAATGTATGACAAACATGATGCCAATTTAAACCGCAGATCTGCATGTATGCTGTTCACTCCCTGCTGGTTATAAAAACCTCATGCACCACTATCATATCTGTTGCCACCGCCACCCCTGGCAATGCATACCAGGCCCCCACCACTTTGTGTAAAAAATCTTGCACCGCACATCGCCATTACACTTTCCCCCTCTCACCTTATAGCTATGCCCTCTCGGGTTGAACATATCCACTCTGGGAAAAAGGTTCTAACTGTTTACCTTATCAATTCCACTCATAATGTTATACACTTCTATCAAGTCTCCCCTCAACCTCTGATGTTTCCGAGAAAACAATCCAAGCCTACCCAACCTCCCTCCTATGCAAGCAGATTTCTACTTAGGCTTTGCTGCATTTAGGTAAAACCTGAATGCATTGGGGGCACAGTTGTTGATGGGAATGTGAGAATAATAGAATGGGATTAATAAAAATTGGCATACATGTGTTCTCGATGGTTAGCATACTTACTGTATTGAAGATCAATTTTCTGCGCTATATGGCTTCACTAACATATTTATGATAAGCAGGTATTCCAGATTATCTGGGTTATGCCTGACCTGATTGAAACAAGCTCTGATCCAAATGTGGACACAAAATGCTGGAGTAAATCTGTGGGTCAGACAGCATTTGTGTTCATATGGAGAACATGGATAGGAGACATTTTGGTTTGCAATCCTTCTTCAGGCCCCAAATGTGATGCAGGGCACTAGACTGCAGCCATTGGTGATTCCTTTAAATACTGCTGGTGGAGGACATATCCCTGCAATTAAGTCTTACTTTCCTGTGTGGTCCACACACAGGGTTAATTTTTTCAGCATTTCAGTTTCACGGGCTGCTGGCAATTGATCATTGCATAGAGGTTGATGCCACCTGTGTGTGCGTGTGCGTGCTAATTGTTATGTGTAGCCAGCTCACATGGCAACTCTAATGACGTTCCTGTAATGCAATATGTGCAAAATTAATTGTCATTCGTGTGATACAATTGAATTGTGTTCATACAATTGTCTGGTTAGCATTTAAAACCCATGCTATTTATTATAATGTCTAGCACTTGGACTCTTTACACAGAACAGGTGCAGCACAGTGCCATAGTGGCAGAGGTGCTGCCTTACAGCGCCAGAGACCTGGGTTCAATCCTGACCACGGGTGCTTGTCTGGATGTAGTTTCTACATTCTACCCGTGACCTGCGTGGGTTTTCTCCGAGATCTTTGGTTTCCTCCCAAACTTCAAAGATGTACAGGTTTACAGGTTAATTGCCTTGGTATAAATGTAAAATTGTCCCTAGTGTGTGTAGGGTAGTGTTAAAGTACGGGGATTGCTGGTTGGTGTAGACTCGATGGATAAAAGGGCCTGAAACTGTGCTGTATCTCTAAACTAAACAAAATAACTGTGACTGATTAACTGAAAGGGAAACAACATTTACAGGTTATGTACACATTGGTAAATAGTTTATTGTCACTTGTACCACGATGCAGTGAAAAGCTTCTGTTGTGTGTTAATCAGTCGGCAGAACGACAATACATGATTACAATCGAGCCATTCACAGTGTACAGATACATCATACACATTATGTGCAAGATAAAGCCAGTTAAGTCCGATCAAAGTTAGTCCGAGGGTTACCAATGAGGTAGATAGTAGTTCAGGACTGCTCTCCACTTGTGGTAGGGAGGTTCAGTTGCCCGATTACAGCTGGGAATAAATTATGTATTGTGGTGGTCTGCATCTCATTCCAGAGTCCACATTCAAGGAAACTGAAATGGGTAAAGCTGCAACATTTAAAAACACTTGAAAAGGTATATGGATAAGAAAGATTTAGAGGGATATCGCCCAAATGTAGGGAAATGGGACTTGGGTGGATGCGATTTGTTGGTCTGGTTGCCTTTATCAGCTGAGCCATTGATTGCAGGAGTTGGGATATCATATTACAGTTGCACAAATCATTTGATGAGACCACAGTTAGAGAACTATATGCAGTTCTGGTCACAACACTGTAAGAATGATGTGATTAAGTCTGTGAGGATGCAGAAAATATTTGCAGGAACGAGAGTGCAATAGGAGTGGTTTAAACAAGTACAATAGACTTTTGGACAAGTATTTGGATTGGATACACTTAGAGGGATATAACCAAATGCAGGTCACTGGGATTAGCTCATGAAGACAGTTCAGTAAGCACAGATGTATTACACCAAGGAGTCCGATTCCATGGTGTATTCAGTAACTCCATGACTCGAGACGACAATATCAATTAAAATTAAAGTAGTAATCTGGGTGTGGTTCCCGATAAGATTATGTTGAATATCAATGATTTGGATGAGAGAATGGAAGGCTTTGTGGCCAAGCTTATGGTTGATACGAAGATAGGTAGAGGGGCACGGAGTGCAGAGAATTCTACAGAAGGAATTGGACAGGATGGGAGAGTGGCAGATGGAATACACTGTAACAAATTGTGTGATCATGTTCTTTGGTAGTAGGAATAAAGGCTTAGACTATATTCTAAATTGGGAGAGGATTCTGAAATCGGAGGTGCAAAGGGATTTGGGAGTGCTAGTGCAGGATTCCCAAAAGGCTAATTGCAAGATGAAATGGTAGAAAGAAGGACAAAGTCAATGTTAGCATTCATTTTGAGAGGACTAGAATATAAAAACAGGGATGTAATGCTGAGGCTTTTTAGGACACTGGTCAAACCGCATTTGTTGTAATGTCAGCAGTTTTGGACCCAATATCTGAGAAGGGATGTGCTGTTGTTAGAAAGGGTCCAGAGGAGGTTTACAAGAATGACCCGGGGATGATTGGGTTAATAAGATGAGCATTTGATGGCTGTAAGCTTGAAACATGCTTGTGTTGATAAGGATGAGGGGACACCTCATTGAAACATACCGAGTAGTGAAAGGCCTGGATAGAGTGGATGTGGGAAGGTCTTGGGCCAGAAGGGACAGGCCTTTTCAAGGGAGATGTGGAGGAATTTCTTTAGTGAAAGCATAGTGAATCTGTCAAATTAATTTCCACAAACAGCTACGGAAGCCATCATTGGGTATTTTTAAAGTGGTTCTTGATTAGTACAGGTGTCAGAGGTTATGGGAAGAAAGCAGGAGAATGGGGTTAGGAGGGAAAGATAGATCAGCCATGGTGAATGGCAGAGTAGACCCAATGGGCTGAATGGCCTAATTTTTCTCCTATGACTTATGAACTTAGATGCCAAGGATACCAAAGAGTCAATGGGATGTTGCATTATTTTCCCAATAATCTTTGAGTACATCTTTGAGTCTTTTCCACTTTTGTTTATTCGTCTCAAAACAGAACTCAGAAAAAAAGGGTCCGTTTCAATTTTATGTTGGGGCTACAGTTACATGACCTGCCCAAAGTGGATGACTAAATGCAATTGGAGCTCCAGTGCTACAGATATTAGCAAGGGAAAGGATTTGTAGACTAGCATCCTCCTAATTGTCACAAGGGACCTGCAGCAAACTCACAGCTTTGTGAACTTGCACCTTTTTAAGAATTTAAGAAATGGAATGCTGTCAGCTTTTGATATTATTGAGCCACAGACAGGATTACAGACAGGAATTCAAAAGAATGCAAAATGTCACCTTGAAATCCTGGCAGTAAGCAGATTTATCAATTCATTAGCAATACTTTCTTTCTCAGGAAATTGCTAAAACCATTTTTTTAAAATATTAACTGCAGTTGAAATTAAATGTTTATGAGAACCACAGACTACATATGTTTCCAGAAGTGAGTTCCAAAAATGTTGGCCACCTTTGGGAGTACATCATCAAATGTTTAAAATAGATGTTGTGACACTCAACAAATCTTGGAAGGAATTTGAGTGCGTGATGTATTTCCTCTGAGATTTGGCAGCCATTTTGTAGCTTTCTGTTCATCTGGCCAGTTGTTAGCTAACTGAGCAGAGAGAGTGTGAGTAAGAAAGTATTTTGGGTTTGCCGACGAAATAAGTTAATCAGTGTACAAGTGAATTTGCATTTTTTTTTTCAGTGAATTAAATTGAATTATTTTTGTTTGTATTTAAATTGTAATATATCTGCTTGTCTTGTGTGAATTATGCAATTGAATAAAAATATAATTTTCTTTAGAATGTAGCCTGTGATGGTAAATTACATTCCCCAACTTCCCCCTCAAGACCATAGGACCATAGATATAGGAGCAGAATTAGGCCATTCAGCCCATTGAATCTGCTCTGCCAATCAATCATGGTGGATCTATTTTTCTCAAGCCCATTGTTCTGCCTTCTCCCAGTAACCTTCACCACCCTTACTAATCAAGAAACTATCAATCTCCTTTATAAAAATACCCAATGGCTTGGACTCCGCCATGGTCTGTAGCAATGAATTCTACAGATTCACCGCCCTTTGGCTAAATAAATTCCTTCTCATATCCATTCTAAAGGTATGTCCTTTTATTCTGAGGCTGTGCCCTCTGCTCCTAGACTCTCAAGGTGAGTGTGAGATGCAACCTTGAACCACTGTAATCATTCTGAAGGTACACTCACAATGCTTTGGGTAGGGAGTTCCTGGAGCTGTGCTGAACTGCATGGCATGTGGTAACAGATATAGGCAGGCTGGTGGAATTAAATGATGGGTGACAAATGAAATTCATGATGAAAAAATGTAACTGTTGCATTTCAATAAGGAAAATGAGAAGAGTTTTAAAAAGATGTGCAAAAAAACAGAGATCTGGATCGTATTAGCAAAGATTTTCCAGAAGTAACAAACAGGTTGAGAAAGTCGTGAAAGACATAATTAGAATTCAAGAACAAAGAAGTAATAAACCTGCTTCAGCCATTGCTGGGCTAAAGTGTCCAATTCAGTGCACCACTTGCTGAAAACAATCTAAAGGCTTTAGTAAGGATACCAAGAGCACTCACTAAAACGGTTACAATGATGGAGGACTTTGTGGAGAAGGTGATTTGGTGCACTTCAGTTATAAGGAGAGATAGGATAAGATGGGGTTGTTTTTCTTGCAACAGAGGTCATAGGTAAGATAGGTAGTATGAAACCTGTCCCCAGGGCAGACATATTTAGAACAAAAGGGTGTAAGAAGCAGGAAATTGATGACTTGAAGCACTTTTTCATCGATGCGGGTTGGAATCCGTGTGCATTACCTGAGTTGCTGGTGGGAGCACGTATTGGCAAGCCATAGAAAACTACAGACATGAGATTACTATACATGGATACTTGATGGTCATTGTGGATGTTGTAGGCTGAAGGGCCTCTTTCTGTGCTATATAACTCCATGAATTAATGTTTAGTATTGTATGTGGTTGTCAACCAAGTGGACTACTTTTTATCATACATCTGACCTGTGCTTTGTAGATGCTGGAAGAGATTGGGGTATTTTGGGGTAAATGACTCGCAATAGGACACCAGCCACCTGATCTGATAGTCATGGTCGTAATACATCTGGTCCTGTTGAGTTCTGCTTAATCACTATTGCCTAAATTGCTGATGGTGGCTGATTCAGCAATGATAATGTCATGAAGAAATGATTAGACTCTTGTTTGGGATGCTCTTGCATGGGAAGGATGCTGCTTATCTACTTATCAGCCCATGCCCAAAAGTTGTCTTGATCTTGCTACATGAATTTTCTGAGGACCTGTGTATAAAATAAAACTTAGTGAAATCATCGACAAATTGTTTCTATCATTGAGGTGGTAGGAAGGTTATTGGTGAAGGTGGAGCTCTTGTACCAATGTCATGGAATTAAAAATGGTGACAACACAATTTCAATCAGGAACTAGAATATATAACATCATTATGGATAATGAGAATCCAATAACTGAAACATATCGTCAAGCATGGGAAAATGAAATTGGATCACCTATAACCAAAGAAAATTGGGGAGAAAGTCTACAACGAATACACCGGTGCTCGTTAAATGCTAGACATATATTAATACAATTTAAAGTATTATATAGATTACATTATTCAAAAGCCAAATTAAATAGTATATTTCCTAATCTCTCCTCTATTTGTGATAAATGTAAGAATTTAGAAGCAAATTTAACACACAGTTTTGTTACATGTCCTAAATTGAATTATTATTGGACAGAAATTTTTAAAGTAATTTCTGAAGTTCTTAAGGTTAAATTAGAACCCGACCCAAAGCTAATAATACTGGGAATTCCAGAGGCTAATTTGATATTTACACCAGACCAAAGAAATTTCCTTGATTATTGTTTGATATTAGGGAAAAAAATAATATTGAAATTTTGGAAGGGAACATTATCCCCAACAATTAAAATGTGGGCATCAGAGATGTTGGAGACGTTGCAGTTGGAAAGAATCAGATTTGTCCTTTTGGACGAGTATAATTCTTTTCAACAGATATGGTCTCCATATATACAGTATTTAGAGAAGTAGCTGTTCTTGGCATCACGGCTCGACTGACACCCTGCGGGATTTGATGAAAATAATGTATTGGTATACCAGGATATATGCATGTCTTTATTGATATTATTATTTGTAGTTGTTTCATTTATAATATATTTTGTGGCTTTTAATTGATATATATACATAATATGTCTTTTTTCTTTTTCTTCATTTTTTCTTTTTCTTTTATACCAAATAATTATTAAGGAATTATAATTTTATTGATTAATAATGGTATTTCTCTTTACCCACTTTTATTTTCAAAAAAAAAAAAAAAGATAATAATCATTAGAGTACAAATATTGATTTAAGTGGATGTTTATAACTCAGTTTTAAACATTGAGAATTGTTTATTGCTAATAAAAAAAATTATTCAAAAAAAAAAAGGAACTAGAGAACCACTTTTTTGATTTTGGATTATTATTATTGTTGTTGCGTGTATCGAGAGAATTGAAAAAGCTTTGTGCACATGATATCCAGTCATCTTTGCACTTAGTTAATGGCAGCAAGTGAGCCAAAATCATTGCAATTAGCACTGGGCTAGCTAACTTGAGGAGAAATAAAATAGACAGAATCTGTGTTGCGGATCTTGAACAATTTGCTTCTTCTGAGATGAAATGATTCCACAGAAACTCTTGATGAGTATTCGCACTGATGAAAGGATGAATACATAAATAGAAATGTTGAACTTTGTGCATTCATTATTGAATGATTGAGTGCAGATCAGTCAAAAAAATGTTGCATTTGTACGATTGGATGTGGAAGCCGGACAAGATGGAACAATATAAGTTTTAAGACTGCCATAGCATAAATTAAGGAGAATGATCATAACTAAGAAACGTGATTGCGTTCTACAACAATATTGATAGCCATTTTGAAGGCATCTATAATTCTGTTAGGCGTGGCTGAATAGGAAGCAAGATCGGCTTCAACAAAAATATCTGTAAGGAACAATCAATTGTCAACATAATGATTACATTAAAACAACAGATTAAAAATACAAAAGAAAAGCTAACATAAATATGCAGAACATTTATTGGGGGGGGGGGGGGGAGTTGTTCATCACTACAGTTTGGGGAAACACAGAGGTGTCCTTTGTGAATCATGACCCAATCTATACATTCCTATTTCATTTTTAATTGCATCTAGTTGCAACTGGCATATTATTGTACTATTATTGTGAAAATCAAATCTTTTTTTCTCTTGGTCACCAGCTGAGATAGCAGGAAACCTCATGCTATCAATTATCAGTTCAAAACAGAAGGCTGCTTGTTTGCCTGACTGGACTTGTGTAATGTCTGGCATGTTCAGATATGCCAAAACTGCATGTGTTTAAATTTCAAGTCAGAAGTTCTCCGAATAAACTCACAAATGTTTACTTCCTCTATATTTTGGTTTATGGTTCATTTAGTTTTACTTCATGTTCATTGTCCATGAAGCCATAAGTTCTCACTACTGAAAGAAAGGTGGAAGACCATCCAACATCATGGCAGAAAGGAGAAGGCTCAATGATTTCAGAGCTTGCCAGTGTTGTTGGAGAAGTGCCTGACTAGGTAGAGAAACTTCCCATAATGGTTACAGGTCATCTTATCAGATAGAGATTGAAGCACTCTCTCCAGCCTGGAACATCTTCAGACCAAGGGAGTTCTATTGCCTCTCTGAGATGGCTGAGCCTGATTTCTCCAGAATGATTGGATATGTGTTAATGGAAACCACTGAAGACCATCCTTGATCTTCATTTTTCCATTGGCACTTTGAGCCTGTGAGTGCCCAGTACAACCTGCCTATATCACAACTCTCCCTGTTGGTGTCAATTGTGTCCATGGATATCGCTGAGACAACGATACTGGAAGTTATTCAGTTTCCACTCCTGCTTGGGGTACATGCCCAAGCTATTGCAACCACAAATCAAATTATTGAAGGCACATATATGTTGGAAAGGCATCCATTTTGTTCAGCGGCAGTTGGCTCTTGCTTCCAAAGGTGATTAAAGCATTGCTGATTTTACTAACAGGTTTTCAATCAAAGCATGGTGTAATGAGATGGTCCATAATGTCCAGACACTCATTGATGTAACTTTAGTTTGAGATATTGGTGCATTGTGGTGACTATACTATTATCTTGTATAGTCATCTAGCCTAGAAACAGTTCTTAAGCCCATGAAGTCCATTCTGACAATCAAGCACACATTTACATCAATCCTACACTGTTCCCTTGGGATATTCTCCCCATCAACTCATCCTAGATCCTACCACCCACACTCACACTAGGGAAAATTTACAGTGGCCAAGTAAGCTACCAACCGACCACCTTTTTTTGGGATCTGGTAAAAAAAAACAGAGCATCCAGGGGAATACCACCCAGTCACAGGGAGAATATGCAAACTTGACAGTAACACTACCCCAGAACAGGATCAAACATGGATTGTTGACATCAGGCCACAACGCTACCAACTGCACCACTGTGCTGCTCAATGTGCCACAAGCTCCATAGGTTTGTAGGTGAGTTAGGGGCATATTGTAAGTCATATGAGAGGAATAGAATTAGACGGGTCTTGTGCCTTTTATACTGCAACTAGACCAAGTGCAGACCCATTGGATCTGCTCCCCCAATGTAATATTCCACCACTCACCTGTCCCCCCCAACGCAACCCGTTCCCTCAACGCAATATTCCACCACTCGCGCATTGCCCCCGATCTCTTTCGACCTTCCTTCGACTATGTTGAAGACTATCTATGACTACCTTCGACTACCTTCAATTACCTTTGACTATCCTCGATTACTTACGAATAACATGCCGACCTACTACCACCTACTTCGACTAAACCTATGAGTAAAAAATATATATTTTTTTTCCATGGCAACTTTTTTTTACTCGCGGGCATTTTACAGCATGTTGCAAAATACGATGTTGAAGACCTCCCTCGACTATGAAGAAGACCTTCAACTATGTTGAAGACTGGCTTCGACCATGAACGTTTTACTCGAGGATGGTCTCTGGCAAATTGGTCCGTGAATGAGCACCTCAGAGGACCACCCCTTCCACCTCAGAGGACCACACCGAAAACCAACAACGACCAGTGACGAGTGTCTACAGCTCAAATGATCACCTGATAAAATGATGACATGTCTGCATTTTTTCCTCACTAAAAAATGCCTCCCAGGTTTTTTTTTTTAAATCAATGCAGTAGACCTTTTGCTTCAGCAGCCTTTTAAGAAAGGCAGAAGGGGAAGAGCAAGGGAGAAGAGGAAGCACAAGAAGAGGTCTTAATGGGTGAATGGAGATGATGTGATGGATGACTGGAAGAGAGTGGCGCTGGGCTTTGACAAAAGATGGAACTTTAAGCTCGCATGTGGGGCAGTGGATGGCAAGCATGCCATTCGTGTCCCTGTCCCTGTACCCCTCATTTTCCTTTTCGTACAGGATGGCATTCTGCTGGAACCATTCCTCAAGGTCCCCTCCTGCTGCCTGGTGAATGTGTAGGGCAAAACCTTCCTCCAGACCTCCCTCAGCACCAATGAGGCATCTGCCGCTGATGCTGTGTCAGACACAGGAGAAAGGACTGCTTTGCTGCCTTCAAATGAGGCAGTGAAGAACAGGGTGGTGGTGGGGACATACACTACCACCCTGGTCTCCTCCTCCTGGGGTCTCTCATGCAGGGCTAAATCCTCCTGCACTATCATCTCCTGCCACTCCTCCTCCTGGTTGGTCAACACCTGCATGGCAGTTTTTTTTAGCATTGTGCCCTCCCCCTGCGCTGCTGCCTTTTTGGTGCCATCTCTAAAACACAGTCTCCTCTCCATAAAACTTTCCAGTTATGAAAGAACATGCCTTGGAGTGACAGGGGTGACATTCTGTTGTTTAAATTACCTTTTTTTTTACTGACCTTTGTTTCACCCCAGAGCTATTACCTTCGACCACTTTCGAGTACCTACAAGTAGCATCACGACCTACTACCATAGGCTTTGACTAGATCTACGACAAAAAAAATATCGATTTTTCCCATTTTTTGGGCGACCTGTTTTTAGTTACGGTCAATTGTTAACATCTTGAAAAATACGTCGCGACCTAGCTGAAGCCTCGACTACGTGGAGAACACTTTCGACCATGAAGAAGAGTGACAAAGACCTCCTACGACCTTGAGTGACTATGGATCGCAGGGAAACTTACCAGAGGTCCCGGTGGAGGTCGCCCAAGTGGGACAGGGGCTTTACTCACCGATGCTCTCGGGAAAATTGCACACCGAATAGTGGAGAGTGAAGACGACCACCTTCGACTATACTAACACTATCTACGACTACCTTTGATTACCTTTGATTACTTTTGATTGCCTTCGATTACCTACGAATAACATGCCGACCTACTTCGACTAAACCTATGAGTAAAAAAACATCGATTTTTTCCCATGCTGACCAATTTTTACTCGCGGACAATTTTTCAGCATACTAAAAAATTCTCCTCATCCAAACTGAGGCCGCGAGTATGCAGGAACTTCTCTCGAGCATGAAGGAGAGTTACATTGACCTCCTAGGACCACGTGTCGACCATACTGTGAGTTTAAGTCGAGCGCAAACTCTTCTTAACTCGCAAATTAGGTCCCCACAGCGGAGGAGACGGATGGTCGCAGCCATTCACCCAGTGGTTGGACCGCCATTGCTGGAGGTAAGTGAGGAAGAGAGAGACAGGACCAGGGCCTCCAGTGCACCCTTCCCCCTCCACAGCTGCCGCCATCACCGGCGGTGGGGGAGACGGGAGACATGTTACTGTGAGGAGGTGAGAGAGCAGTTTGTGAGTGAGGCGGGAGAGGCCGTGGTGTAGGAAGGGGTGTCGCCTTCCCAGCCGTGGTGTTGACTGACAGGAGAGGAGACCAATCTGTGCATTTGCAGTTTAATTTTTTAAGTTTTATATGTCAATGATATAAAATACTTGACAAAGTGGGACCAGTTGGGTCCCATGCTCATACGGGAGGGCTGGTCCCCCAACACAATATTCCACCTCTCCACCAATTCCAATATTGGTGGCCAGTGAGGGGGGAGGGGGGGCTTTCTGGAGCGCTGGTATGGGTGTTGTGGGCTGAAGGGACTGATCTCCAGAGGGCTAGTATGGACATTGTGGGCCAAATGGATTATTGGGGTTGCAGCTCAGTCCCTCAAGCCTGATGTGCTGGCAGCTCACTCACGGCTGGTGGGCTGGCAGTTGACTCATGACTATTCCTTGAAATTCCATTTCAAGCAGGGTGCAAGGCCACCAAATTCAAGTGCAGTTTCACACCACTTCAAGCAGGGTTCAAGGCCACCAAATTCAGGTGCAGTTTCCTGCCACTTCAAGCAGGGTGCAAGGCCACCAAATTCAAGTCCAGTTTCCGACCACTTCAAGCAGGGTGCAAGGCCACCAAATTCAAGTACAGTGTCATACCACTTCAAGCAAGGTGCAAGGCCACCAAATTCAAGTGCAGTTTCATACCACTTCAAGCAGGATCCAAGTCCACCAAATTCAAGTGCAGTTTCATACCATTTCATGCAGGGTGAAACCACCATAAAACCACACAAAACACCACACTCACAGTTCAGTAGACATTCAGTGTGTTCAGTTGCTTCACAACTCAGACAGAGTCATGACCTCTCCCTCCCCCATCATGTAGAGACTGAGCAACATCCACACTTCAGGGTTTTATAATCCCTCCCCCCTCCCACCGGAAAACATGTGCCTTCATGGTGTGATTGACAGGAGAGGGATTCTCAAAAATATGTAAACACCAATAACACTTTTATTTTTCATTGATGGGAAGAATCCTCTGCACCTGATGAGCGGAGGGGGACTGAGTAAGATGGCTAAAAATCACAGCCATAAGTGGTAGCGTTTTATCTAAAATCAATATACAGTGCAAACAGGAAGATATCGTTTATTCCACCAACCATTTGCAGTGATTTTACTTCAACTCAAATGCCCACCAACCATTTGCAGTGCATTTACTTCAACCCAAATGCCCACCAACCATTCGCAGTACTTTTACTTCAACCCAAACACCGACCAACCATTTGCAGTGCTTTTACTTCAACCCAACGCCTGTGGTATTATGGGAATGCAGTGGCCGGAGGTGACGTGGGAACCCGGGGGTGTGGCAGTTAGGGAGTTGCCGGGCAAGCACACAAGCAGGCGGCTGCTGTACAGAGTTGCTAATTAAAGATATACTCTGTTTACGTCGTGGTACGAGCTTTATTATACTAACAAACGCGACATGGTGTCAGACAAGGGATCCTTGTAAGCAAAAAAAAAAAGAGGAAGGGGTATCGTTTTGGCGCGAAATGGGAGACGAGCCTGCAGATATGGCGCAACCCACACCAACTGCTACGTTCACCATACAACCTCCAGAGCCATTCGATTTCACCAAGCCTCAAGAATGGGAGCGTTGGATAAGGAGATTCGACCGCTTTTGGCTTGCAAGCAATTTAAACGCGACGTCGGCAGAAAACCAGGTGAACACGTTAGTGTATTGCATGGGCGATGAAGCCGAAGATGTGCTAAAGGGGCTAACGCTAACTGCAGATGAGAGGAGGGAGTACACGGATGTCAAGGCGGGCTTTGATGCATTTTTTATACCTAAAAAGAATGTAATCTATGAAAGAGCCAAGTTCAATCAGCGTGTGCAACTGCCAGGAGAAACGGTGGATTCCTTCATCACTGCTCTATACGGATTAGCTGAACACTGCAACTATGGACAGTTACAGAACGAGCTGATCCGCGACAGGTTAGTGGTCGGGCTGAGAGACGTCTCATTGTCAGAAAAGCTACAGCTAGACAGAGACCTAACCCTGGCAACTGCAATAACAAAAACAAGGCAGTCTGCAGACGTTAGACGACAGTGGTCTGACTTAAGAGGAGAAAATAGCGGTGCTAGCAAGTGCTCTAATGTTGATGCCGTGCATGCTAAAAGCTACAGAAAACCCAAATTTCCCTCAAAGCCTCAGCCACAAGCACAAACACCAAGCAAAAATAGATTTATTACACGGCCTCAGCCTGGTTCAAAGGCCTGTTATAGATGTGGAAAAATGCCCTCGCATGGGAAATGGGAATGCCCTGCTAAAGATGCTGTGTGTCACAACTGTGGCAAAAAGGGACATTATGGTAGACTGTGCAGAAACAGTGCAAAATCTCTCAATGCTGTAACTACAGAGGAAGAAGAGAGCTTTTTCCTGGGAGCCGTGGATGCTGGAAAAGACCCGTGGACGGTGCAGCTAGAAGTGAGAAAAAAAAAAGTGTGCTTTAAAATAGACACTGGTGCTGATGTCACCGCCATGCCAGCCGCGGTGTACCATGACATTACAGAGGGGCATGATGTGAAGCGCCTGGCAGTGTCGACACGCCCATTGTTTGGGCCAGGGGGCAATGCACTCTCTGTCCTGGGTGTAGCCAGAGAAACACTGCGCAGAGGCAAAAAGACAACCATAGAAAACATTTATGTAGTAAAAGGCCTGCACACTGCACTGTTGGGAAGGCCTGCCATAGAACGGCTTCAGCTTGTGTGCAGGGTTAACGGTATCACCGTGGAATCAGTGAAACAACAATATCCGAAGCTGTGTAGCGGCTTGGGTCTTGTTCGGAGGCCATACTCAATTAAATTGAAGCCAGAGGCTGTGCCCTTCTCTCTCCACACGCCACGCAGAGTCCCTCTGCCGCTTATGGGAAAAGTGAGGAAGGAGATAGACCGTGTGGAGAAGATGGGCGTAATCACCAAGATTGAGGAGCCGACTGATTGGTGTGCCGGGATGGTGGTGGTGCCGAAGAAAACAGGTGATGTTCGCATTTGTGTGGACTTCACGATGATGAATGGATCAGTATGCAGAGAAAAGTTTATCCTGCCTTCTGTCGAGCACACTCTGGGCATGCTAGCTGGCGCAACAGTATTCAGCAAATTAGATGCCAACATGGGCTTTTGGCAAGTACCATTGACAAAAGAGTCTGCCAAATACACCACCTTCATCACGCCTTTTGGGCGCTACTATTTTAATCGTCTACCCTTTGGCATAGCATCAGCCCCCGAGCACTTTCAAAGGATGATGATGACAGAAGTGACCGGTGGCCTGGAGGGGGTACTGTGTCACATGGATGACATCCTGGTCTGGGGACAGACGCAGGAGGAGCATGATGTGCGGTTGCATGCGGTGCTGGAGAAGGCATATAAGGCCGGCATTACGCTCAACATGGACAAATGTGAGCTCACACGCCACACAGTCAGATTCCTGGGTCATGTGATTTCAGCAGATGGAGTGAAGCCAGATCCAGAGAAGACGAGAGCAGTACAAGAAATGGATGCACCCAAAAATGTCAGCGAACTCAGGAGTTTTCTGGGCATGGTCAATCAGCTGGGTCGCTTCTTGCCTAACCTGGCTGAAAAAGACAAAGTGCTACGAGACCTGCTGTCCAAGAAGAACCACTGGTACTGGGGGACAGAGCAGCAGGCCGCCTTTGATCAGTTAAAAACAGAGCTGTCATCCACACCGGTACTCACATTATACAACCCAAACAGTGCTCTAAAGATCTCTGCTGATGCTTCTTCCTTTGGCCTGGGGGCAGTCCTGCTGCAGAAAAGCAATGCCATATGGTCACCTGTGGCATATGCGTCCAGGTCAATGACACCAACAGAGCAGCGTTATGCTCAAGTAGAGAAGGAGGCATTGGCAGCGACGTGGGCATGTGAAAGGTTCAGCTGTTTCATCCTGGGAAGACCATTCGAGCTGGAAACTGACCACAAGCCGTTGGTGAGTCTGCTAGGAGGGAAAGCTTTGGATGACCTCCCACCAAGAGTCCAAAGATTTAGGATGAGACTCATGAGGTACAACTATACAGTCAATCATGTCCCTGGCAAAAGCATGGGGACAGCCGACACCCTATCGCGTGCTCCTCTGAGAGCCGCAAGAACACACACAGACACAAGCCAATTAGAGAACACCAACATCTATATAGACTCTGTCATCAGCAACATTCCTGTCAGTGGAGATTATCTGAGCAGCCTACGTGAGCACCTGCGGGCAGACAGCACATGCTCTGCACTGATGGAGTACTGCACAGACGGCTGGCCCGACAAAAGCCAACTGCAGGGAGTGCTGAGACATTACTGGGCTGATAGAGCAGTGCTGACTGTGCACGATGGGCTGCTGCTGCGGGGCACGAGGCTCGTCATCCCATCAGCCTTACAAGGTAATGTGCTGCAGAGACTACATGAGGGACACCTGGGGGTAACAAAGTGCAGGGGCCGGGCCAAACAGACGGTATGGTGGCCAGGACTCAGCAGCCAGCTGAATGATATGGTGCTGAAATGTAGAACCTGCATCCAAGAGAGAAGGAATGTCAAAGAGCCGCTGATGCCAACGGAGATGCCAGACAGGCCTTGGCAAACTTTGGGAGCTGACCTATTCACGCTGAAAGACAAGACTTATCTACTAGTAGTAGATTATTTCTCCAGGTATGTGGAAGTTGCTCTGCTGTCACCCACAAGGTCCACAGATGTGGTGGTACACCTGAAATCCATGTTTTCTCGTCATGGAATTGGTGAAGTTCTTAAAAGTGACAATGGGCCCCAGTTCTCAGGTAGCCACTTTAAAGCCTTTGCAGCAGAGTATGGCTTTGTGCACATCACGAGCAGCCCCAGGTTTCCTCAAAGCAATGGTGAGGCGGAACGCGCTGTACAAACCGTGAAAAACCTGCTAACAAAGGCGTCAGACCCATATCTTGCATTGCTGGCCTACAGAGCAACCCCTCTACAGAACGGCTATAGCCCGGCCGAGCTGTTGATGGGGCGCCGCCTCCGCACTACTGTTCCTGCCCTTCCAACCCTGCTGAATCCAGTTTTGCCTGACTACAACGCGCTGCGGGCCAAAGAAAGGGAGAAGAGGTGGAACGACGCAAGATCCTTCGACAAGAGGCACGGAGCGAGAAATCTGGAGCCACTAGTACCTGGGGAGGAGGTGTGGATCACCGATGCACAAGTCCAGGGCAAAGTGCTATCTACACACAATACCCCTCGCTCTTATATCGTCCAGGTGCCGCAGGGCACACTGAGGAGGAACCGGCAGCACTTGGTGTCGCTGCAGACCAACAGTGGGGTAGTCGACGCTGATGAGCCACCAGTGGGAGAAGATTTAGCTCTACCAGAGCCAGCTCCACCAGAGCCAGCTCCACCAGAGCCAGCTCCACCAGAGCCAGCTCCACCAGTGACAACATCACCCACCAGAGAGGGCCCCACCACAGAGACTGTGCGGACCAGGTGTGGGAGAGAGGTTAGAAAGCCGAAGAGACTTGATTTGTGATGTGAAATTGTTCTGTAAACCTGGTACATTTACCTGAAACCTGAGAGTTTAAGTTTTGAAGAACACAGCCTGCTAAAGTAATAGTTCACAGTATGGTAATGCAGAAGTTATTTTATTTCTACTTTGCATGCTTGAATCAAGGACAGGTCTTCCAGCAAAAGGGCAGAATAAACCCCTTAAGACCTGCAGAGACAAAGGTAGTCCACCCTTTGTTCTCAAAGAAAGGGAGATGTGGTATTATGGGAATGCAGTGGCCGGAGGTGACGTGGGAACCCGGGGGTGTGGCAGTTAGGGAGTTGCCGGGCAAGCACACAAGCAGGCGGCTGCTGTACAGAGTTGCTAATTAAAGATATACTCTGTTTACGTCGTGGTACGAGCTTTATTATACTAACAAACGCGACAACGCCCACCAACCATTTGCAATGCTTTTATTTCAACCCAACCCCATTGTCATTTTCAAACCACATTAAGGGCACTCAAGGTCAGTAAAAACAACACTCACAGTTTAGTAGACATGTGTTCAGTGTTATTCACAGCTCAGACTGAGAGACATGACCCTCTCACTTCCCCCATCTTGCAGAGACTGACTGAGGCGCAAAACTTCCGGGTTTTATAGTCCCTCCCCCCCCCCCCCCCCCCCAACCAGCTGGAGCAGCAGAGAGAATCTCAATATTTTTAAAACAATAATAAATCTTTTACTTTTCATCGATGGGAAAAATCCTCTTGTCCTGCGCCGCGGAGGGGGACTCTGAGTAAGGTGGCTAAATATCACAGTCGCAGCGCTTTTTCTAAAAACATGAAACAGAAAAACAGGAGGTGGTCATGATCAGACTTTTAGTAATATAGATATCATCAATCTGAACAAAACTTGTTTAAATTACATCACAGGACAATGGTGAGTAAGATGGGCCAAAATTGTAGCGATATCATGTACCGTTTTTGCTCAAATATAGGTACAAACATGAAACAGAAAAACAGGAAGTGGTCATGATCAGACTTTTAGTAATATAGATATCATCAATCTGAACAAAACTTGTTTAAATTACATCACAGGACAATGGTGAGTAAGATGGGCCAAAATTGTAGCGATATCATGTACCGTTTTTGCGCAAATATAGGTACAAACAAACAAACAAGATGAGAGTTTTAGTAATGTACTAGACTAAGTGGGACTTATTGGGTTCCAGTCACACAACACAATATTCCACCACTGAGCAATAGCCCCCAACTGCGCAGGTGTGGCTGATGGGTTCCCGTTGTGACGCACCTAGTCCCCACTCCTCCCCTCACCCCCCCAACTCTCCCCCATGTCCTCCCCTCCCCACGCACTCACTCCATCCTCCCCTCAGCCCTCCCATCCATTCTTAGCGGCTGTCCGGCGGCACAACTATTCCCGCCCATTGGGTTCCATTGTGACGTAGAACACGCAGGTATTAGTGTGCAGGTGCAGCAGATGGGCAGGGCAAGTGGAAACGATGTTTATTAAAGCTTAAAATATGAATAACTCTAAAAATATAACAACAATTTAAATGTTAAAGATGACATTTATTCAGTTAAGTTCTTTCTTATTGCATCCTTGTTGCATTCTGCTGCTCACTAAGGCTCGATGTCTCTTTGCTGTTGATGGAAAAAAAATACACACCATTTTAATATAGAGACATTATTGAGTGGTCAAACTTTAACAAAGAAATTCTGAGAATTTACCTCAGCAGTCATCATTCCACCAAGCACGCATTTAATGACAACATTCTTGTCGATGTTCCATAATTCAGGAAAACTATGACAATTTCCTGTGCTTTACCTCGGCTAAGAGCCACTTATAGTTGCCCATGCTGAAATAGTGGTTTCTCAAGGTATATCAACACCAGGCACGTGCCGCGAGTAACGTAGGCAGTCAGCCGGCTTTTAAAATAAATCTTAAACCGCGCATGCACAGATTGTTCTCTTCGTAAAAAATAAAAAATAAGTAACAATTCAATTTTCCCAAGGCTTCTCAATCTCCTTCATTTTTTAATTACTGAATGGGTGGGGGATGGAGGATGAAGGCAGGTGGAGAGATGGTGGGAAAAATGGGAGCACACCGGGACGTTGAATCAGTTGTCATCTTATTGAATGACAATACTAATTCAAGGGTCCATTTGGAGGGAGAGTTCCTTTCACAGCGTATGGAGACTCGGTGCCAGGGGTTAAAGATGCGGGGAGTTAAAGTCAAAGTATCCTTTATTGTCATTCAGACCTTTTGGTCTGAACAAAATTTCATTGCGTTCAGGAATGGGCAGGGGTGTTGAGAAGGAGGGGGTCAGAGATTATATCAGTAACTCACTCACCACTGCTGCAGCACTCCGGGCACGGACAGCAGAACTGGCCGCCACTTCTGGGGATAGAAGCAGTTCGGATCCGAGCGGCCGCCGGGACCCGACAGCAGAACCGGCTGCAACTTCAGCGCCTTCTGCTGGCCTCTGGCAGTGCTCTTTGTCTGAACATCTCTCACCTGCCACTCGCCGGCTTCACTCATGTCAACCGCGTCCCGCAAATCCTTAAATTCCCACAGCCAAGTAACCTCAACTGGTCCCGTCAGCGCGCTGTCAGAATTTGAAGATTTGCGGGAGCGGCAGATGAGAGATGTTCAGACGGAGAGCACTGCCAGAGGTGAGTGGGGACCAGCAGACGGGGCTGAACTGGCAGTCGGTTCTGCTGTCGGGTCCCGGCGGCCGCTCAAAGTTAGTCACCTGAGCTGCTTCCTTGCTCGGAAGTGGCGGCCAGTTCTGCTGTCCGTGCCCGGAGTGCTGCGGCAGCCACCCAAGCTAATTCACTCCCCGGCCACAATAAAACCATATAGCAATTACAGCACGGAAACAGGCCATCTTGGCGCTTTTAGTCCGTGCCGAACACTTACTCTCACCTAGTCCCACTTACCTGCACTCAGACCAGAGCGTGGCAAGTGGGTTACTGACCCCAATCAACTCCTTCACAACGCTAGACTCCCCAAACACTGTGAACGGAGCTCTCCCCCCACCCCGGGTAATACAGTATTTATAAAAATTAAGCACCAAGAAATGCACTTACCACGTTATTGGTACATTAAGTCCATTCTTCACTCTTTGTTTCCTGAGATACTATTTAAAATAATGGCAATCCATATTTGAAAATCACGCGAAGAAACTCGCGCTGCGCATGCGCAGTATGCTGCTGCTCATGTGCAGTGCTGCAAAGGCAGAATTTCTGCTGCTTTTAGCTCCCCTTGAAACTGACGGCTCGGGCAGCGCTGACAGCACGTGGGCTGCACAGACCTTCGCGTGTTACATGCTGCGGTTAAAAGGCACGGAGAATTATCCCTACCTAGGGGATCGATCTCTTAGATAGGCATAATTCTCCCAAGCCTTTACTATTTATATTTAATAATTGCCATTTCATAATTTTAGTCGGGGTAGGCAGTGCCTACCTTGCCTGTCCTGACGGCACGTGCCTGATCAACACTTTCTCCATGGTTTGTCCTCGTGCTTCATGGATCGTCATAGCAAAATTTGACTGAATTGGCTCCGCTGAAGGGGAATGTCTTCACCTTGAGCGTTATCCTAGGAATGAGAACAATGTCATCTTTGAAGGCTCCCATGTTGATTCTTGCAATGATCAGATTATTGTGTGGCTCTTCCACGATCATCCTCATTCCATTGCAAAGCTTTGGGGGTTCCAAGTTTCTTATTAGCATGATTGGAGATTATGTTTTCAACTCCAATTTGTGTGGTGGTAATCCAGAGATCTTGAGTGAATCGAGGAATTCTTTTGGAAAGTGAGTAGCATTAGTTCTCTCAGTGACAGCATTCCAGGGAAGCGTCTGATACATATAGAATAAATGCTTCTCATGGTATCGTTGTGTGGAACCAAGATAAAATTGTCGGAGAATCATTCAGCAGGATTGTCAAATGTGGGATAGATGAAATCAATACAATCCTCCAGTGTTCATGTTGACAGAACGATGATTTGTGGCATTTCAATTTCAACATCTTCATACTTTAAAATGTCGTCTCCTCCAACTTGCAACAAAAATTGAGAATTGTCGCTTTCTCCCTCTCTCAATCGCACATTTGTTTGCAATTGAAACATGGTGAAAAGTCTCCACAAGTGGGATTTTCAACATCAGCACCATTTCCCCTTTTCACTACAGGAAGGAGCTGTCGAATATCACCACAACAATGGTAGGAATCCCACCAAAAGGCTAATTGTTGATGCATATATGTCGAAGAGTTCTGTCCACTGCTTCAAAGCTCTCCCTGCTAATCATCGGGCATTCATCTCAAACAATGAGTTTCACTTGCCTCATCAAACGTGCTGTGTTTGAGTTCTTCTCAATGTTGCAGAATGTATCCTGGGTCACTTGGATGGGTAGCTTGAATCGAGAATGTGCAGTTCTTCCACCAGGCATCAATGTAGTTGCTATCCCTGAGGATGTTACAGCAATAGCAACATCACCTTCTTCTAACGTTGGAGAGGATCAAATTAGTGTTAAATGTCTTTCCCGTTCCTCCAGGTGAATTAATGAAAAACATTGAAGGAAGATTTATTTGTAAGCTATTGCACGCCTGGTCATACACTGCTCTCTGCTCAGCATTCAGGAGAGGCTCATTCTCCTCAACAAATTGCTGTGTTTCAGTTCTATTGTATTGCAATGCCTGCAGTAATTCTGGATTGTCACCATCAAGGTGCATCCTTCCATTTCGTGGTTATGGCAAATGAAAGAATTCCATTGTTTTGTTGTAATTCTCAAGCTTCTCTTGAATATTCAACAGAGCCTGATCATGATGTTTCTCATTAATCATGGTATTAGGATCACTCATTGTTCTCCGTTCTCTTTCAAGATAATCTTCAGAGGCAGTGAGATTTCATTGCTTGACTTAACGTCGGACTGCTGAAACTTTCCTTTGTTTAAGGATTTCTCCATTTAGTGTGGAATTCCTGAGTACTTCTGCATCGATGTGTGAGCGGCCGTGGCTGGCGGATTGCCAAGAGTGCCTGGAGATCAAGGGTAGGAAAGACTTCTTCTTCTTGCATATGGTGTGCATGAATCTTCAACCCCTAGGAAAGACTTTGGTGTCTTTGACATTTCTAGCACCGATTCTCTGCCCCAATACCATTTTCCACAATGCGGTCTTGAGTTTCAAGAGGCGGGTTCTTATGAAGGTGGAAGCGGGTTTGGGCGCTGAGAGGAGCTTCATTGTTGAGCATAATGGTCTCCCCAACCATGTGTATTGGAGATAGGGAGAGGCACGGTGTCATGCATGCAGAGGGTTTGGACATCTCCATAGGGATTGTCCAAATCGCCGGGCCGCTGCTAGACATTCTCAGGCAGCGGCCCAGGAATGCATTGCGGGCCCGTCCGCGGTTGCTAGCTTCGCATCGGTGACCCAGGGCGGCACTGCTAACACATCTGGGGCTGCCAGTTCCACCTTGAGGACCCGGGCCAGCGATGGCCCCCGTCCCCTACGTCCTGAACCTGTGGTGGTTGTTGACGGCGAGGCGCAGGGGAGGGGCGAAGGGGGGGGGGGGGGGTTGGGTGGTGCAGACGAAGAAGAAGAGTAAGCTCCTCCAAGCGAGTCAAACGCAAGCGGATGGGCCATTGCCCACACCTGAGCCCACCCAAGGGGTGCCTGTTGGCCCCAGTGAGGTCCATGACGCACCTGGTGTGGCTCAGCAAGGAGCAGAGGTGGTTCAGAAGGGGGCAGGGAAGGTAAAATGTGGGGGTGGAAAAGAGGCAGTGGGTAGTGTGGAGGCGGAGGAACCTTCCTTTATGGAGGTCACCGTACCGCCGCATGCTAGTGGCACAAAAAGAAGGCGTGCGCCTGGCGAGGAAGAGCAAGGTCGTGTGCCCAAAGTAAGGGGGACGCATACTTCGAGACCTCCCACCCCTGATGAGGATGGTGGCCATGAAATGGTGCCTTCTGGGCCGGAGGTTGGGCCTTTGTTTCAGGGACCTTCTGCGGGTGTTACCAGACCAGTTACTGGGGTTGACTCCCCTAGAATTGTGTCCTCTGGGCCGGTGGTTGTCCCTTCTTCTCAGGGGCCTTCCGAGGGAGTTATCTCATCGGGTATTGAGGTTAGCTCCCCTGGGAGTGTGTCCTCTGGGTCCGAGGAGGTCCCCTCGTTTCAGAGGCCTTCTGTGGGTGTTGGCACGCCAGTTGTTGGGATTGGCTCCCCTGGAAATGTGGCCTCTTGGATGGGGGATGAGCAGAGTCAGCCTGAAGGGGGAGTCTCTGGAGTACCAATGTTGCAGTCGGTCCTCCTTATTATAGCCAGTGGAGGTGCTGTGGGGTGTGCTGCCTCACCGGCTGAGGTAGTAGGGGAGATTCCAAAAACACCAGCTCTTTCAATGGGTCTTGGAGAGGTTTCACGCCTGGTGGTGGAGGGTGGAGACTCTATGGGTGTTGCCAGTGGAGCGGGTACTCTGGGTGCTGTAGGGGTCGGGGCTGTTTGGGTTGTGACCCTCTTTCGGATTCTGGGGGTGCATGCGCACCACGGGCCCTGGGGGTGCCTCTTGTTTTTTCGTCCCCAGGCCCAGACGTGGGGGGTGGTGGGAGAGTGCAGGAGCCTGGCCTTTCACCAGATAGCTTGTTGCTGTCTGGGGTATCGGGACCCTCCCTCGACATTGATCTTGGGGTGGTATCATGCCGGAGGAGGGGGGGATCGATGGGCCCGGCTTGTGCAGTGGGGTGAGTGAGCTATCAGCGAACTGTAGTCCTTTGAACTCTGACAATGGCCTTGAGCGTAGTGCAGAGGAGGATGTTGCTCCAGGTGTGAGTGGGTTGGCGGAGTGCCCGGACTCCAGGGCTGTGCCTCAAACAGTCATTATCTGTGAGATTCAGGACTTTCTAAAAACAAACAGGAGTACCAGGACTAAAACTGAAGCAGCGCGGAGGCGGTGGGCCGATCTGTCGAGATTTATTAAGACTCTTGATATTATCCTTGGCAGCAAAGACAGTGATCTTCCTGAGTCTGAGAAGCGTCAGTTTGTGGATTTCTTGACATTCCTCAGAGAGAAAGTATCCGAGTCCACGAGGAATATCTCTGTGTTTGCACATTCACAGTAGCCACATTAAATTTAAATGGTAGTAGAGCGAGCTTTCATAGATTTCAGCATCTATCAGTCTGAGGGGAAATATGCAGTGAGTTTTCTGCAAGAGACGTATACTGCTGTCAGTGACGAACCCACCTGGCGACTGGGGTGGGAAGGGGGGATCTACATAAGCCACCTCAGCATGAATTCGGGGTGGCTTTTCCATTGGCTCCGACTTTTCAGCCAGAGAACCTGAAGGTGCAGGAAGTTGTGCCACTTCATTTGCACTATCTGGCCGTGAGCCTGGATGGCATGCCATTGCATTTCATTAACGTGTATGCCCCTAGCACCTGCACGATGCAGGCCTGCCTACTTCAGGAGGTGACTGCTCTGTTGAGCACTATTGATAGTGGAGAGTGCGTCTTCCTTGGGGGAAATTTCAATTGCACACTTGACGTGCGATATCATTATCATACTCAGTGTGCCCCTGCTGTAGCGAAGAAGCTAAGAGGTTTGATTGATTCCTTTGAGCTGGTTGATGCATGGCGGAACTTCCACCCTGATTCCAATGCTTTTTTGTGGAGGTCTGAGGGGGGTGGTTCCAGCATTGATCACATGTACATCTCTGGTGCGTATGTCTCCCGTGTCTCAGCGGCCTCAATGCAGCTGGTGCCGTGCTCGGACCACTGTTTGGAGTCATTCAGTCGGTTTTTGGTGAAGTGAAGAGAGAGGCAGAGGAGCTTCTCTTCCCTTAGGCAGTGGTGGGATGTGGGGAAAGCTCACATACGTCTCTTTTGTAAGGAATACACGTGCAGATCGACCGGACGGTGGGACTCAGCGGTCGAGAGGCTTGAGAGGGAGCTACTATACACAGAGTCTTGCCTGGGTTGCATTGGTGAGGACTCCTGTGAATGGGGAGAGTTTCAGGAGAAGAAGGAAGCCTTGAGGAACCTGCGGCTTGAGCGGTCCGAGGCGCTTACGTGAGATCGCGGGTCCAGATATTGCATGATCTGGACCAAGCTTTACCTTCCTTTATCTCTCTGGAGAAATGGGCGGGAAGCCCGGAAACAGCTCGTAGTGCTGCTCGCGGATGATGGCTCCTCTGTCACAGATCCAGAGAGGATCAGTTCTTTAGTCCGGTCCTTTTATGGGTCCCTGTTCTCCGCAGGTGGATTCAGCAGGGAGGCTCAGTGGGTCCTGTGGGTGGGTCTACCGACTGTAGATAGGGAAGTATCCGATCTTCTTGATGACCCCTTATCATTTGAGGAGTTGACTCGTGCCCTGCACCTGCTCTGGAGGTGCAATGGGTTGACGGTAGAATTTGTTAGAGCCTTCTGGGAGGCTCTAGGGGGCGCCGTCCTGTATGGTATGGCTGCCCAGCCTGCAGCTGTATGTTTTTCACCTTTTCCTTTTTTTAGTGTGTTAAAGTGTTTTGTTTTGGAGCCTATTCTTTTTTATGTGGGGGTGGGGGGGGGGGGGGAGGGGGAAGGGGGAAACTACTTTTCCTGGTCCCTACCTGGTCGGAGAGCCAGCTTTTCTCCGGGCTGCATCTTCGACCCGTCCTCGCGGCCTACCAGCGGGCCTGGAGCAGCGTTTCCTGAGGGGACCGCCCTGAACCTCGGCTTCGGCAGCGGCGGAGCACTGGAGCACCATCGCGGGACGGAGCGGGTGATGCCTTGCCTGGGTCGCCACGCTGGAACTCCGGTGAGCTGAGACCGCCGAGACAAACATCGCGGAGCTGCGGGTATGTGGAGCGGCCAGATGCGGCCGGCGGCGCTGAACTTTAACATCGGGAGCCAGTGGGGGAGCTCCATTCAGCGCGGCCTTGTCGGCTTCGGAAGCCGCGGACTCCAGTAGGAGGCGGCCGTTCCAGGTGTCCCAAGCCGCTGAGAGGATTCTCCCGACGCCGGAGCACCGTCACCCGGCGAGAACGGCCTGGAACATCGGGCCTCCGTGAAGGCGACTATGGAGGCCTCAATAGGCCTGACTATGGGTGGACATGGGTTGGGGACTGGACATTGTGCCTTCCCTCATAATGGGAACTATTGTGGGGGGATGTTTTTATGTTTAAATCTCTTTATTAGTGTTGTGTTTGTATTCTTTATTTTATGTGCTGCATGGCAAGAAGCATTTCACTACACCAATTGGTGTATGTGACAAATAAACTAACCTTGAAACTTGAACCTTGGGATATCCTGGGGGGTGATTACATGAAGGTTCTGTGGGGGAGCCTGGCGACCGGGGAGATGCCCCTCTCATGCATAGGGCAGTCGTTGTCTTGCTGCCCAAGAAGGGCGAACTCCGCCTGTTGAAGAACTGGCGCCCGGTCTCTCTCCTCTGTACAGAGTGCAAAGTTTTTGCATGGGCGATGGCAAATTGCCTGGGCTCCGTGCTGTCCCAACTGATCCACACTGGCCAGTCCTATACAGTCCCTGGCCGGTCCATACATCCACCTGGTCAGAGACCCGATTCATCTATCCCTGGGTACTGGTCAGTCAGCTGCCTTTTTGTCCCTTGATCAGGAGAAGGCTTTTGACAGGGTAGAGCATGACTACCTCTTCGGGACGTTGCAAATGTTCGGATTTGGACCGCATTTTGTAGCCCGGGTCCAGCTTTTGTACGCTACAGTGGAGTGTCTTGTGAAGGTTAATAGTAAGATTAAACGAGAACTTACCAGTTTGAAGTTTGATCTTTATTTTGTGAGGAGTTGTGATGAGGGATTTCGTGAAGAACTCGCCAGCACGCATGCGCGACATTCTTCAAAGCAGCGGTGTGGAATCACAGAACCAATAAACAAAGAAATGACTTGTTATAGTAAGATTGAAGAGACTCTAATTACCAGTTAACTTTATGATCGAGGGTTGGGAGCGGAGGGCACGAAATCCCTCATCGCAACTCCTCATAAAATAAAGATCAAACTTCAAACTGGTAAGTTCTCGTTTAATCTTACTATTTCATTTCGGAGTCACGTGAGTGACCTTGTGAAGACTTCAAAGCTCTGTGATTTCATGCCCTGGACCACGTCCATGCTCTCATACATGCCACTATAAGGATGGATAGGAGTAATCATGTTTTCAGACTGGATGTACTGAAAAATAATAAGTTTATTCATTATAACAAAGAAAAACCCCTCACTGGGGAGTAGTTGTATGTTCTTGACCCGCATTCAGCACGGCCTCCGCGAACATTACAGGAGCGGCAACAGGTTTGTTGTAAAACCGTTGAAAAGTGGCTTCACTAGCCCTTCCCGCTGTGGCAAGAATATGGTCCATGGGTACCTCCATGACCTTTGCCGCCGACGTCGATGCAGCCCTGGTGGAATGGGATTTAAATACATTAGTGTCTATACCTGCTGTGTCCAAGACGATTCTAAGCCAACTGGAGATCGTCTGAACCGACACTCTATGGTGTGGTTTTTTGTGGCTGATTAGCAGATATTTTTCCATTCCCCTTAAATTCCGCATCACTTTTATATAGTGGCGGATATGGGTGGCTAAACATAGCCTTGCATCAGCGGGGTATGCTGGAAACACCAGCTGCAGCCCTGTGAACCCAGGTCTGTGCTGCTTTAGTAATTCAACAATGTAGAAGATTACTTTCTCTGGGCAGAGACCATTCTGTCAATCTTGATCTTTTGAAGCGTCTGTACCCTTTGTGCTGAGGTAAGTGCCAATAACATCACCAACTTCAGGGTGAGTTTGTCCAAATCGAGACCAGCCATAGGCGACCATATAATTTCAAATGACTATAGCAGGGATGATGTCCCCCTGTAACAGGGTTCGTCACCAATTGTGGGCAATTCTCTAAGAGGGCCCATGGTTCACTTATCATTCCAAGGACCACCGGATACCATGGCTGTGTAGGCCAGTCGGGTATGATAAGAATGCCTTTAGCAGCATCTGACTGGATTTTCCGCAATACCCGACTGATGAGGCAAAATGGAGGAAATGCGTAGACAAACCATTTTCCCCAGTCTAGCGAGAAAGCGTCCATCGCCATTGCCCCAGGATCTGGTTCCCATGATACATATGTTGGTACCTGATGGTGACGCGAAAAGGTCAATATCCGGTTTACCAAATTTGGCAAATATTTGGGGATTTAACATCCACTCAATGTTGTCATTAAATTTCCGTGACCTGGTGTCCGCCACTGTATTGAGCTTACCTGGTAGGTAGGTAGCTGAAATCCAAATATTACGTTGTATGCACCAGAGCCAAATTGTATTAGCCAATTCATCACATGAAATTGACCTGGTACCGCCCATATGATTTAGATATGCCACCGCAGTGGTGTTGTCTATTTGGAGATGGACATGAGTGTCAGTAATGTTTGAACAATAAGCTCTAAGTCCGTGGAATGCCCCTAGCATCTCCAAATAATTTATCCCTTGTGATAACAAAAGGGTAGATTCAAGTGTGTCCCATCTGCCCCCACAACTAGTGTTGTTGTCCGTAGCTCCCCAGCCATGGGAGCTTGCGTCTGTTTGTAAGTACACCAACGGACGAGGCACAATGATGGGTTTGAATGAGTTACGGATATTGTCAATCCACCATTGTAACTTAATTTTTGCCTTAAATGGCAGCTGCATGGGTCTATCAAAATGTCCAGCATTCAATTTTAATGCTGAAATCTTGGATCTTTGCATATTTTGATAATGTAAAGGTCCGAATTGAGCAGCTGGAAAAGCTGCTACCATTTTCCCAATTACCTTGGCAGCTTTTCTGATTGATGGTATACTGGCGCAGACCAGATTATTACATGCTTCAATGATATCCCCAACTTTGTTAATTGGAATGGTGGTAATCATTCGATTGGAATCAATCGTAAATCCCAGATAGTCCATGACCTGTGAAGGACAGAACTTCGATTTATCTGGATGGATAATAAATCCCATTTTTTGAAATAATGTCACAGTGGCTGTAACTGCCAATTTTGTTGATTCCAATGTATTCCCAATAATTAGGATATCATCCAAGTAAGCCATAACCGTATGGTTTTGTCTTCTCAGTGTTGCTAACACTGGCTTGAGTAATTTAATGAACAATCTAGGGGCTGTGGTAAGCCCATTGGGCAAAGCTCTGTATTGCCAAAGTTGATCCATTCAGGTAAATTTTAAGAACTTCCTGTGACGTTTCTGAATGGATACCGAATAGTATGCATCTTTTAAATCAATGCATGCCATGAAGCAGCCCTTGGAAACCAAAGATTTGGCTGTCCCAAACGTGTCCATTTTAAAATGGGTATATTTTACAAAGGTATTCAAAAGGGTTAGATCTATGATAACCCGACATCCACCATCTTTCTTAGTTTTTGTGAAGATGTTAGATACGAATTCAATTGGTTCGTGGATTGTCCTTTCTAGCACTCCTTTTTCTTGTAATCTCAAGATTTCAGCATAGCCTTCTGCTACTTCCTTATTGGAAAGCGCAAATTTGCGATTCGACATATGCTGAGGTGGAGGAAGTTGACCATTAATAAACTCAATCTCATGGCCTTGAATACTTTGTAAAATAAACTCATCTGAGGTGATGGTATCCCATGCCTCCTTAAAGAACCGTAATCTCCCTCCAACATGTGAGGTTAAACATGCAAGTGCATGAAATCCAGACCGCCTTACCTCCATGGTTACCAGTGGTCCCTGGCATGTTTGGTGGGACGTGGAGATGCTGGGTTGTGCTGGTGATGCAGTTGCCGCATCTTCCATGCTGGTCGTTGCGGGCCTTGCCCTAAAAAAGGCCTCGGCTGTTGGAATTGCTGGTATTGTGGAGGCGCCGGTATGTAGGTCCTTGCTGGTCTCTCGGTTTGACCCCGTGGCCTGGAATATGGCATTTTCATGGCCGTTTGTCTGGTCGATGTGTGTGACCTCATAAGACCTACTGTCTTGGCATGGTCGTCTAGATCCTTGACCTGCTTCGGTAGGTCTTCCCCGAATAGTTGTCTGGGTGGTGGTGTTGGAGATGCTCTGTATAGCCCCGCGAATTTGGGATTTAGAGTGGGCTTGATGGTAGTCTTCCGAAACGCATTTATTTCATATTGCGTATTACACAACAATGCAAGAGCGTCTTCCTGTTCGGTGTTTAGATCCATTCCGTCCACCGACCTCGCAAAAGCGGTAATCCCAGACGTGAGCAATTTTAGGATTCTTTGCAATTTTATCTCCTGTGCTCTTATGCCCGGGCTCATATTGCCCCAAATAGGCATATTTACTATAGGTACATTCAGTGAGTTGCAATTACTTGGCGCCTTGTACCTATTCATGGCTTCTGCAAAGACCTGATCCTGTAGTTGATGATTCGTGAGGAAGTCAATGGTAGCGGCCAGTTTTGGTTTAAGAGGTTGCCCCGATGATTTGGGTTAAGCAAACTTGGCTGCCACATCCAAAAGTTCTTCCTGAAGAACCTCAGGTGCCACTGGTTCGTGTACCAATATGTCCTCTTCTTTCCCTGGCTGCCTCATGCTACCCATTGACGATGGGGATATATCCAATAATCCCCTGGAACTGGACATTTCCTGCCGTTGACTCTGCTGCAGGATACGTTCCATCATCCTCTCCATTCGTTCGATGCGTCCTTCATCGTGAGTGAATGGGAGGTCAGAGCCCTCATGCCCGAAGGAACTCCTGAGGCTCCTATCACCGGCCCGTACCTCGTCGAGGTAATCTCGGTGCCGTGATGAAAAGTCGCTGCCAGACGCCTCAGCGGAGCTGTACAACTCCCGCGCGGATCTGCTCATTCGCCTCCTTTTGGACGAGCTAGGTCCGCTTGCCTCAAAGGCCATATGCGGTGTGAAGTCGGCACCTGCCGCCGCAGCCTGGTGACCCGACATCTGCGCGGGCTTGCTGCCTGTCCTTCTCCTGGACTCAGGCGACGTACGGTCCCGTCCTGCCGCTAATGGGGGATGCGGTGACCGTGGTGAGACTCCGCCTGCACGACTTCTACTGGCTCTGCTAGGTGGTGAGTCAATACTGGCCCTTCCTGGTCTGCCAGTGGACTCGGGTCTTGATAAGCCACCAGTCCGCAGTCTAGCGGCCTCTGGTGAATATTCTGCCCTACAAGGGCTTTGCTGTTGAGCTCTATCCCTGGCTCTTCCACGAGTGCTCGGGGAGAAGGGCCGTGCAGCAGCATGGGTAACCTGTTTGCTCATTTCAGCCAATGTTTCTCTACCAGTTGGGGATAGAGAAAGGGAGTCAGGGTCTACCTGCTCAGGCGCCGTTCCAACTTGCTGTTCTGCGGGTTCCCCGCTCGTACACAGCTGTGTCGGTGGGTCGGGTCCTGTAGTCACAGGGCTCCCCGATTTTCGCGCCTTTTTCCCGGCCCGACTTGCGGGTGCTGTAGAATAATGGCCGACGACTCCTTTCGGAGGTCCTGCGGCCTGTACTCCTGTTGAAGAAACACAATTCAAACACCAGGGACAACCAGCTCAAGGTTGTCTATACTTACCTGAGCCGTCCTTATGAAGGGCTGGTGGTGAGCCGCGCTCCACCTCCAGCCGTCGACTGCAAATGCGAGCGACGATATGTCGCACATGCGTGCTGGCGGGTTCTTCACGAAGTCACTCACGTGACTCCGAAATGAAATGGTGTGTTGTTGGCCCCCATTTATTTTGGGAGGAGGGTTTGGTGCCCCATGTCTGGTCAGTTGTACTGGGTCTGTGTGGAGCCGTTCCTGTGTCTTCGGAGGAGGAGGTTGACAGCCCTGGCTCTACCAGGTACGGGGGTGGAGGTGGTTCTTTCGGCTTATGCCGATGATGTACACCTTACGTTCACTGATCCTGGTGACCTGTGGAGGATGCATGACTTCCAGAAGATTTTCTCGGCTGCATCATCTGCCAGGATTAACTGGAGTAAGTGTTCTGGATTTTAGTGGGTTAGTAGCAGGTAGACTCCCTGCCTGAGGAGATGACATTGTATGTGTGGAGCACCACACACCTCCTCTATCTGGGGGTGTACCTGAGTCACACTGAGGATGCTTGGCCGGCAAACTGGCTGGAGCAGGAGATTAAAGTGGTTGCCCGGCTGGGGCGCTGGTCAGGCCTGCTTGGAGTTCTTTCTTTTCAGGGGAGGGTGCTGGTCATAAACCAGCTGGTGGCCTCCATGTTATGGTACCAGCTGGCTACTCTTGTCCCGCCCTTTATCTTTGCAACTGCTTTACAGAAGAAGTTGGTGGATTTTTTGGGGGGAAATAGGAAGCATTGGGTTTCCGCAGCGGTCCTGAGTCTCCTGTTGGAGGAGGCCGGCCAGTCCTTTGTATGCGTGCGTACCCAGGTGGCGGCTTTCCGTCTCAGGACCCTGCAGAGGTATATATATGCGGAGAACCCTCCCAGATGGCACGCTCTGGCCACTTATTTTTTCCGTCGAGGTCGTTGCCTAAGGGGGGTTTCGCAGCTCCTGGTGGCGGGCATCATTCGACCCGCCTTACGAGGTTTACCTAGTTTCTATCGTGATGTGCTAAGTGCGAGCTAAGTGTGAGGAAGTGTAGGTTGATTTCAGCCAGCGTGTTGCTCCACGGGGGGGGGGGGGAGTGTGTTGTGGGTGCGGGAGAGGCCAGTCTTCACCCTGTCATGGTGGGTGTCGAGGAGAGGTGTGCGCTTAGAGTGGTTCTGACTGAGCTTACCCCCGCTCCATATAACCATATAACAATTACAGCATGAAAACAGGCCCTGTCGGCCCTTCCAGTCCGTGCCGACCATTTATTTTCCCCTAGTCCCATCTACCTGCACTCAGACCATACCCCTCCATTCCCTTCCGGTCCATATACCTATCCACTTTACTTTTAAATGTTAAAATCGATCCTGCCTCCACCACTTCTGCTGGAAGCCCATTCCACACAGCCACCACTCTCTGAGTAAAGAAGTTCCCCCTCATGTTACCCCTAAACTTCTGTCCCTTAATTCTCACTCTCATGTCCCTTAATGCTCGGTCGGATTTGCTCATTGGGCCTAGGCTCTGGGATATTTCTCGGACACCGGCTCCACGCAACTTGAGCCGCCTTTCCGAGATGCCCGGCATGCAATTTTGTGATGCGAAGGGACGCATACTGCACAGAATGCTCCTGCACATTCTGCACCTCCTTGCATTCGGTCTGTGTTACCACGTGAAGGCGGGGGCGGTTCCCATTGGGGGTATCTCTACAAGAGAGTCGTTCCCCTTTACATTGGGGACCAGCGGTGGAGAGTGTTGCAGAGCGGTGGCATGTAATAAACTTTTGAGTCAGTTCACGGGCTCGTCAGCCGCCTGTATTTTCTGTGGTGAGGAAGAGACCGTGTTCAATGCGTATATGGAGTGTGAGAGGTTACTGCCCCTGTACCAATATCTGAAGAGGTTGTTCCTCAAGTATTGGTTGCATTTTAGTCCCACGATTCTAGTGTTTGGACACAAGGCAGGGAGTGGGGAGAGCCGATCGGGGGTCCAGGCAGCGGGCGGTCGATGGTCATGCTAGAGTTGGCTGCCTGCCCCTCTTCCGGGCCTATGTCCATGCACGCGTGTCCCTGGAGAGGGAACACGTGGTGTCCACGGGGAATCTGGTGGCCTTCCGTGGGTGCTGGTCACCACGTGGTGTTGAGAGTATCGTAAATAATGAATGCATCATTGTACTATAATGATCATTTGATATACGTTGTAACTTCTGATTGTGTTTTTGATGTGATGTATCATGCATTTGTGCTGAATAAAGTTTTTGAAAAAGGAAAAAAAGAGAGAGAGAGAGAGAGAGAGAGAGAGAGAGAGAGAGAGAGAGAGCAACTAGTTTAATTTGCATCATAGGACAACGATGAGTAAGGTGGGGAAAATTGTAGTGCTATCGTGTACTGTTTTTGCATAAATATAGGTTCAAACAAAATAAAGATGAGAGTCTTAGTAATGTACAGAATATAGAAAGAATAGACTGGAAAAGAAGGGATAGAATAGCAGAAGATAGCTTGATAGATGGTCTAACGATTAACAAAATTGCCTCAATCCCTGATGCAATTGACACATCTGACTTCAATTGAGTAATTAAGCCCTGTGATAAAGATGAAGTAAATAAACCTGCTGCCTCACTGCCAGCAGCTCAACTGCACACCCACCTTACTGCACACCCACCTTACTGCACACCCACCTTACTGCACACCCACCTTACTGCACACCCACCTTACTGCACACCCACCTTACTGCACACCCACCTTACTGCACACCCACCTTACTGCACACCCACCTTACTGCACACCCACCTTACTGCACACCGTGGAGTTTGCACGCTCTTCCTGTGAACGGGTGAGTTTCCTCCGAATGCTCTGTTGTCTTCTTGCATCCCAATGACTTGTTAGATTACCCTTACTTAAGTTTCTCAAGTTTGTGTGGATGGTAGGAGAATTATTTTTATGGATGTGAATGAAAATGTGTTACAGAGACATGTGGGGTGATATATGGTTGATAGGAGTGTTCAGCCTAAGCATTAACTTGAGAAAAATAGAAATGGTGTTTAACTGATGCTTATCTCCAAAAATAATGAAAGTGGCAACAAATTCTAAGGAGGAAAATCTATGAATGATGATGAAGGTTTGAAGATTCTGTTTTCTGATTAAATTGTGTATCACAAGCTTGGCACAGGATTTGGACTATGATTAGGATGCTGTAAACTGTTCAGTGAAAAAAAATAAGCAATGGAATTTAATTCCTTGAGAGCTTTCCTAATGTATGTCTGGTGCTGCCAGTTTAGTCGTTGTCTTGAATATGTGCCAATAGCTAATCCCAGACTTTAAAGGTAAAACAAATGATTTTAACTGTCTGCTGAAATTTCTGATGTGGTGATGCACCTGATGAGGTAAGCCAAGCTTTCTTGAATGCTCCTATTTGCAGACCCTTGTGTAGCTCTCTGGCCCATATGCAAAATGTTTCCTGGCCGGTTTGTAAATCATCTTAAGGACTTGGTGAGAATGTTATCATTTTAAAAGGATATTCCCTTTAAATGACAAATGACGAGCAACATTAAAAATACTTAGCACAGTACACTCAAGACTTTGGTGTAATCCAGCAGATTTTCTGCACTATTGAATATTGTTCCATTAATATCCGTACACTTTAAATTCACCTTTTCTATAGAAATTGAAAGATATTACTAAAGTTTCCAGTCACCCTATTAAGTTTAAATCCAGATGTATGGGGAAACAGGACCCCAGTGAGTTTCAAGAAAGCACAGACGATGAAGTCCCAGTGAGCCACCTTACAACCCATTGGGATTTCAAAAAAAAGTATCAAATTGTCAGAGTTTTCAAGTACATGCAACCGAGTCCTAACCAGTAACTTCGGGAAAACTTTTTTGCTGATCCACCCTTGTTACAAACATTACCCAATTATAGAAAATGTGAGGCATCGAATGAGGTGCCAGATTTGTATTCAGTTGTAAATGAAAGTTAAAGTTCATCGTGAAGCCCTGACTGCAAAGTGAAGATTTCAAACCCTTTGGCTAAGCCGATGTACAATTCTGTGCACCTCGTGCTGAGGAAGCAGCATCAGTAACAACGGCATCTCAGCAACTAATATTCTGAGTGGAAATAATGAACACCAATAAAATTATCAGGATTCTAAAATGGTGTGAAACTGACAGTATCTTCTGACTCCTGCATTTGATAAGTTTAACATGAAAAAGGAAAAATCCTATCCAGTGATGTTACATTGGATATTTTTACATAAGATTTCAGCAGTCCAATTAGTAGTGAATGTTTTGTTTAATTGAAGCTTTTATGTGACTAGGTCTTTTATTACTGCTGAACAACTTCTAAAGCACAGTACTGCATGAATACTATCTATTTTTAGAATACTGGTTCCATATTTCATGTTTTTAATTTTTTTAGGAAATCTTACTTGCTATTTTAGATTGTTGTCTCAATCTTTATTTCATTTTGTGAAACCAGAATGCTTGTCTGGATGAGAGGGTTTCAGCTACAAAGAGAGGCTGGATAGAATTGGTTTGTTTCTCTGGAATGTCAGAGGTTGAGGGGAGATTTGAGAGAAGTATATAAAATTATGAGAGGCATAGATAGGGTAGACCTCAGAAGCTTTTTCATAGGGTGGAAATGTCCAAGTGGCAGGTGGAATACAGCATAACAAAGTGTGGAGTCATGCATTTTGCTAGTGGGAATTAAACTGTAAACTATTTTGTAAATGGGGAGAGATTTCAGAAATCAGAGGTGCAAAGGGACTTGTGAGTGCTCGTGTAGGATTCCCAAAACATTAATGTGCAAGTTCAATCTGTAGTAAGGAAGGCAAACAATGCTAGCATTTATTTTGAGAGGACTAAAATATAAAAACGGGGATGTAATGCTGAGGCTTCATAAGGCACTGGTCAGGCTGTATTTGGAGTATTGTGAACAGTTTTGGGCCCCATATCTGAGGAAGGATGTGCTGGTGGTGGAGAGGGTCCAGAGGAGGTTTATGAGAATAATTCCAGGAATTATTGAGTTAACGTATGATGAGCATTTGAAGGTACTGTGCCTGTATGTGCTGGAGTTTAGACTGATGAGAGGGGACCTCATTGAAACTTACTGAATAGTGAAAGGCCTGGATAGAGTGAATATGGAGAGGGTGTTTCCACTAGTGGGAGAATCTAGAACCAGAGGCCATGCCCTCAGGATAAAAGGAGTACCTTTTAGAAAGAAGAGGAGGAATTTCTTTGGTCAGTGTGTGTAATTTCTGGCAGACTCGTATCAGAAGAGAAAGAACTAGTGAATAGTTTTGCTTATAAGTATAAACTGAGTTCAAATCTCATTGTGGGATTTGAACTGGTCTCTGGATTGTTCATCTCTGCCTCTGCATGACTCGTCCACTAACTCCATCAATGTGCCATGACTATAGACCAGTGTCTTAATGTTTGCTTTTGCCTACATTCCTGAATAAGTTTCAATGAAGGAAGTGAACTTTGGAAAGGCTGAGGAACTGTTGAATTTGTGTCAAATATTAAATGCGAGAAAAGTGATGCTGTAAAATATTACTAAAATTATTTTACAAGAAAAATGGTGGCGGAAGCAAAGTATGATGCATTAGATGCCAAGTCCTGACCCCCATCTGCTCGGATTGTGTGTTTCGGAATTCAACCATTCTCTTGGTGAAAATAATTAATCCATGAATCCTCTCTAAAACTGCTAACCTTTACATTTAAACAAATTGACTCCTGAGGGGGTAGTTGAGGCAGGTACTATAACAGCATTTAAAAAACATTTGGACAGGTACATGGATAGGAGAGTTTTAGATGGAATCGAGTCAAATACAAACAGGTAGGACTAGTGTAGAAGGGGCATTGTGGTTGGCATAGGCAAGTTAGGCCAAATGGCCTGTTTTCATGCTGTATGACTCTGACTAAAGGTTTTCTGGCTTTATCCCATCTGGTAAGGGGAAACAAGTTTCTCACTGTCTACGCTATCTATGTATATCTCATTCAGATTCCATTTTAGTCTGCTCTGTTCCAAGGACACTGCTGATTTATTATGTCTCACAGATGAAATGGCCCATCATGGGCTACATCCTGTTGAATTTCTTCTCCACCAGCTTCAAAGTGATTTTATCCTTCCTCGAATTTGGTGACTAGTATGGCACATAGTACTACATCTGTGGCTGAACTAATGTTCTATATGGTTGCAACATATTCTTCAGATCATTAATGTTGCCAGGGTCTCATCACTGGTCTCTGTGGTAAGCCACTGGTCACAGGCTTCCAATTGCAAAGACAACTCTCACCCATCACTTTATACTTCTTATCAAATTGAATAAATTTTTTTAATTGAATTCAATATTCTTTTATTAGCCAAGTATGTATACATACAAGGAATTTGCTTTGGTGCTTTGCTCGCATATAACAACATGATATACAGTAAACAATTAAGAATACAACATCATAATTTAAACATGCAAAGAATGAAATGAAATACCAAAGCAAAAGAAGGCTACAGACATTTGGTTGTTGAGTTGAGCTACTACTCGTGGGGGAAAATAGCTGATTTTATGTCTGGCTATGGCGGCTTTGACAGTCCAGAGTTGCCTTGCAGAGGGAAGTACTTCAAATACTTTGTGGCCAGGGTGAGATGGGTTGGAGATGATCTTATCCTCTCGCCTCCTGGCCCTTGCAGTGTATGGTCCATCGATGGGGGATGGTTGCAGCCAACAATCTTCTCAGCTGATCGAACAATAAGCTGCAGCCTCCTGATGTCGTGCTTGGTGGCTGAGCTAAACCAGACCATGATGGAGAAGGTGAGGATAGACTCTATGATGGCAGTGTAAAACTGAACCATCATTGCCTGTGGCAGGTTCTGTTTTCTCCACTGCCGCAGGAAGTACATCTTCTGTTGGGCCTTTTTGACTCTGGAATGGATGGTGGCCTCACATTTAAGATCCCTGGAGATGATGGTTCCAAGGAACTTAAATGTCTCCACAGATGTGATTTGTTGTTGATGGTGAAGGGAGGGGGAGCTCGCCTTAAAGTCTACAATCAATTCCACCATCTTAAGAGCATTGAGCTCTAGGTTGTTGCGATGGGACCAAGATGCCAGCCGTGTCGCTTCCTCCCTGAAGGCGGATTCCTCCCTATCCTGAATCAGTCCAATCATAGTTGTGTTGTCCACAAATGTGAGAAGCTTGATGAGTCTGTGGAGGTGCAGTCGTTGGTGGAGAGGGGAGAGTACACAACATTGCGGTGCTCCTATGCTGAGCGTCTGCGGGTCAGAGATGTGCTTCCCCAGCCTCGCATGCTGCTTCCTGTCTGTCAGGAAGTTGGTGATTCGCTGACAGGGGTTCAGGCACAGTCAACTCGGAAAGTTTGGATTGCAGTAGCTCTGGCACAATGGTGTTGAATGGAGAGCTAAAATCCACAAACAAAATCCTTGCATAGGTCCCCTGGCTGTCTAGGTGCTAGAGGATGAAATGCAGGGTTGACTGCGTCATCCACTGATCTATTGACCCGATAGGCAAACGGCAGGGGATCCAGCAGGGGGTTTGTGATATTTTGTCAGGTGGGCCAGCACAAGTCTTTCAAGGGTCTTCATGATTACAGAGGTCAGTGTGACAGGCCTGCAGTCATTAAGACCAGTAATCCTTGGTTTTTGGGGTAAGGGAACAATAGTGGAGACTTTGAAGCAGGCAGGGACAGTGCAGGTCTGCAGGGACTGGTTCAAAAATGTCTGTGTAGACTGGTGCCAGTTGTTCGGCACATAGTTTGAGGGTATAGGGGAAAACATTGTCCGGTCCTGGAGATTTCTGGCTTTTCTGTCTCCTGAATACCTCCTCAAACCTTTTGGGACATTCTTCCATGAAGGATCATTTCAGTCACTTTGTTGATATCTTTGCAGACTGAAGGGCAGTGGCACTCCAGTAGAGTTGCTGCCTTACAGCACCAGAGACCCGGGTTTGATCCTGTCCACAGATGGTATGTGTACGGAGTTTGTGCGTTCTCTCCGTAACAGAGTGGGTTTTCTCCGGGTGTTATAATGACAATAGTTGATTTAATCCCTTCCTTTCCAAGCACAAACATTTAATGCCCCTCCTAGAACCCCCTTGAAATTTCTATTCTGTCTATTCTCCTTTTTACAGTTCTCTTCACCTTGCTATGAACTACCTTTTTAAAAAAATAAATTAAAAAAAAAAAAAAATCAGCATCCAATCCCATGCAGAGTCTCTATCTTGGGTTGGCCTTGCTTTTTTTACCAGTACAGGAACGTGATGGCCCTTAATTCTATTTTTCAAAGATATCCACTAATCACATGGAATTGCCTTGGTTTTTTTTCCCAAGTCCTACTTTTGTAGTTCCTATCTTGTATTGAAGTAAACTCTCCCCTAATTCCATACATTATTTTCCAGCATATGTTGTCTTTCTCCATTGCAACCTTAAAACCATGGTCAATGTCTCTAAAATGCTCGTCCACTGACACTTTCTCCATTTGCCTGGCTGCATTCCCTAAGATTAGACCCTGTACCATCCCTTGTTTGATAGAGCATTTGGTGTACTCTCAATAAACTCTCCTTTTAAAAAAATAAAAATAAAAAATAAAAAACCTTTAAACTGTGATCATAGTCAAAGAAAGATACTGTATAGAAATCACCCACCTATTTACACTAATCCCATATTAATCCCTCCTTTATTCTCTCCACATTCCCATCAACTCTTCCCTGATTTTGCCATTAACCTACGTTGCCAGAATTAATCTGGTCAATTAATCTGCCGTCACATTGAGCAGTCATAGAGTAATACAGTGTGGAAACCATGTACCTATATAACTGTTTCTTAAATGTTGGGTAGTCCCTGTCTCGCCTACCTCTTCTGGCAGCTTGTTCCATACACCTACCACCCTTTGTGTGAAAATGTCACCCCACAGATTCCTTTTAAATCTTTTTTTCTTCAATTTAAGCCTATGTACTCCAGTCCTAGATTCACCTTGCAAGAGACTCTGTGCATCTACCCGATCTATTCCTCTCATGATTTTATACACTAATTGCTAATTTTCTTCTGTCGTTAAGCTTTTTGTTTGATGTCATTGAAATGAGGTTAACTTTATTGTTCAATCCCTAGATGATAACTAACCTGATAACTAAGCTGATAATTGCCAGCATTTTCTGATTTTAATGTTTTTCTTTAATGTCTAGAAATATGGTTCACCAACAACAAACTATACTGTATGTGAAGCTATTTTCAGATTTACACAAAAGTGCAATTCTGAACCCTCTGAGAATACTTTGAGTGATCGCTCAATACTAACAGACTGGCAGAGTATTCAAAATTTGCATCTAATCTATCTACCAACAAATGCTAACAATCTCTAAGGCTTTCTTTGAAATTACACCCCAATGTTCAATTCCGTTTTTTCTTCCATCATTGTAATAATTAGCTCTCCCATTCTTTTTATTGGTCATCCTAAGAATTCAATTGGGACTTTTCAACTGTTTCATTTTTATATGGTCATAATGGCCTGTGCACGCTTTGATATATGGTGTGTCCATGAGATTGTATTTCTTATGTCTCCCAGTAAACAAATTGACATAACTCCTGCTGCAATCTCCAAATCTATGTAACGTATATATCGGCGAGACCAAGTGCAGGCTCGGCAATTGTTTCGCTGAACATCTCCGCTCAGTCTGCCGAAAACTACCTGATCCCCCAGTTGCTAAGCACTATAACTCCCCCTCCCAATCCCACACTGACTTTTCTGTCCTGGGCCTCCAATGTCAGAGTGAGGCCCAGCGGAAATTGGAGGAACAGCAATTGCTTGGGCAGCTTACACCCCAGCAGTATGAACATTGACTTCTCTATCTTTAAGTAACTCTTGCTTCCCTCCCTCCACCTCTAACCCTTCCCAGTTCTCTGACCAGTCTTTGTTGTTACCTTCTCCCAGCTAACAATGAAATATTCTGCATTTTCCTTGATCTCTGTTCCCTTTGTCTTATTTTCACACTTTGCACTTCCTCATCTATGTATCTCCCTCTCCCCGACATCGGTTTTGACCCGAAATGTCACCCATTCCTTCTCTCCAGAAATGCTGCCTGTCCCTCTGAGTTAATCCAGAATTTTGTGTCCAAACCTTTGCTACTCTTTTTTTTTTGTGCAAGTCTGAATTTCTTTATATGAGTGCACTCCTTGATTTTGGAACAGCTCACTGAAACGTGAAAGGAAACTGGAAGAATTTGTCAGAGAGAAGTGCCATTCATGTTTTCTGGAAACTTGTACTTTACAGTCAAATAATCACTTTTAAAGTATATTCACTGCTGTAGAAAACATAGCAGAATACCTTGTGCTCAGCAAAGCTCCACTCAATGGCAAAGGGATAATCACCACATTATCTTTTTTAAATATTATACTGAGCAGCAAATGTTCACCAGGACGAACAAACATTTCTCTATATTTTCTAAATGTGACAATGTCTGCTTTTGAAGCCAGGTTTGGCTTTAGAATCATAGAAAAATAGGTGCAGGAGTAGGCCATTCGAGCCTGCACCGCCATTCAATGTGATCATGGCTGATCATTCAACTCAGTATCCCGTACCTGCCTTCTCTCCATACCCCCTGATCCCTTTAGCCACAAGTGCCACATCTAACGCCCTCTTAAATATAGCCCATGAACTGGCCTCAACTACCGTCTGTGGCAGAGAATTCCAGAGAATCGCCACTCTGTGTAAAGAATGTTTTCCTCATCTGGGTCCTAAAGGAATTCCCCCTTATCCTTAGACTGTGACCCCTTGTTCTGGACTCCCCCAACATTGGGAACAATCTTCCAGCATCTAGCTTGTCCAACCCCTTAAGAATTTTGTAAGTTTCTATAAGATCCCCCTCAATCTTCTAAATTCCAGCGAGTACAAGCCGAGTCTATCCAGTCTTTCCTCATATGAAAGTCCTGATATCCTAGGAATCAGTCTGGTGAATCTTCTCTGTACCCCCTCTATGGCAAGAATGTCTTTCCTCACATTTGGAGACCAAAACTGTACGCAATACTCCAGGTGTGGCCTCACCAAAACCCTGTACAACTGCAGTAGAACCTCCCTGCTCCTATACTCAAATCCATTCGCTATGAATGCTAACATACCATTTGCTTTCTTCACTGCCTGCTGCACCTGCATGCCTACTTTCAATGACTGGTGTACCATGACAACCAGGTCTCGTTGCATCTCCCCCTTTCCTTGAATTCCCTCAAATCATTAATATATATTGTAAATAGCTGGGGTTCCAGCACTGAGCCTTGCGGTACCCCACTAGTCACTGCCTGCCATTCTGAAAAGGATCCGTTTACTCCTACCCTTTGCCTCCTGTCTGCTAGCCAGTTCTCTATCCACATCAATACTGAACCCCCAATACTGTGTGCTTTAAGTTTGTATGCTAATCTCTTATGCGGGACCTTGTCGAAAGCCTTCTGAAAGTCTAGATATAACACATCCACTGGTTCTCCCTTATCCACTCTACTAGTTACATCCTCGAAAAATTGTATCAGATTTGTCAGACATGATTTACCTTTTGTAAATCCATGCTGACTTTGTCCAATGATTTCACCACTTTCCAAATGCGCTGCTATCCCATCTTTAATAACTGACTCTAGCAGTTTCCTCACTACCGATGTTAGACTAACTGGTCTGTAATTCCCTGCTTTCTCTCTCCCTCCTTTTTGAAAAAGTGGGATTACATTAGCTACCCTCCAATCCTCAGGAACTACTCCAGAATCTAAGGAATTTTGAAAAATTATCACTAATGCATCCACTATTTCTGCGGCTACCTCCTTGAGTACTCTGGGATGCAGACTATCTGGCCCTGGGGGTTTATTGGCCTTCAATCCATTCAATTTACCCAACACCACCTCCCGGCTAACCTGGATTTCACTCAGTTCCTCCATCTTATTTGACCCCCGTACTACTGCTATTTCCGGCAGATTATTTATGTCTTCCTTAGTGAAGACAGAACCAAAATAGTTATTCAATTGGTCTGCCATGTCCTTGTTCCCCAAGATCAATTCACCTGTTTCTGACTGCAAGGGACCAACATTTGTTTTAACTAATCTCTTTCTCTTCACATATCTTTGATTTAATGCCACTTTCTAGAGTAGAGTCTCCAACAGTTCATCATTCTCCCAGTGTTGTCAGCCTAGGTTTGTGTGCAAGGCTCTCGAATGTTGAGCTTCAAGGTGAGAGTGCATTCACTAAAACCTTTTTGTAATGGGTGGGGGCTCTATAAAGCAAAGGTCCTCTATAAAGCAAAGGTCAGTTGTATTGAATTGAATGGAAATACAGCATGGAAACAGGCCCTTCGACCCACTATATCTATGCTGACCATCGATCACCTATTTGTATTAGTTCTATGTTATTCCATTTTCTCATCAACTCCCAACACATTTGGAACAATTTTACAGACCAATTAACACTATTTCATTTTTCTTCCCTGAGCATTGGAAAAGGGGTATCAGCAACATTTAAGAAAGCAGGTCATGTACATTTGGTTTATTGTTATTTGTTTATAAAATAGTCGCACAAATTGGGAGTGGATAACTTGTTTGTTGTCCATATAATAATGGAAGCCTTGCACCATGATAAAGATTAAAGACTTTATTAACTACGTAGCAAGCACGACTTCACACTTGCACGTTTCACACTATCTGAGGGAACCAGGCAAGCAGTGATTACTGAAAAGTTAGTGGGCGTAACTACAAAAGAATGACTCATAATATGAGTGACACTGATCTACATGCTCCCTCTTAAAGAATCGACAACAATACAGACCAATAAACTAAGCAAGGCATGTATAACAATTGATGACAAACTGGAGGAAAGTCAAACATAGTCCCGGTACTTCACAACTGGCCTGCAAACATGACCAGCACGTGTACGATAGAGACCATCACCATTCTTTTTTTCCTGGGGAGAGAGCAGGTGGTTTCACAGGCGAGCGAAACGGAGGAACAGGCTTGTTCACAGGCAGGATGTGTTGCCTGTTGCGCCTGCAGGTGCCGCAGAAAATCAATGTTGAACCATCCTGAATAAGAATCAACGAGCACCAGGTACTGTTTGCCATGCCAGTCAAATAAGTCAGCTGCAATTGGAGACCACGGGAGCGCAGGTACAGGATGTGACAGAAGTAGTTGCTTTTGTTGGTGAGTTGCCAAACTGTTGCACACTGTGCAGGATGCCACATTCTCGGTGATGTATTTGGCTATGCCAGGCCAGTAAAACATGCTTCATGCCCGTAAAACAGTGGCTTCAGCACCTGGGTGCCCTGCATGAACAGTGTTACAACACTGGTGGTGCAGCGAAGCAGGAACCACGTCCTTGTGTCCTTTTAAAAAAATAATGCCATCTTACAGCACTAGCTCATCTCGGACAGCAAAGAAGGGCCGGACTGGCAGCGGAACATTGTAATGTTTGTGTGGCCAGCCGCGCTTAATGACTGAGGTAAGCGACTGTAAGGTACTGTCAGCAGCCGTGTGGGCAACCAGGTCATCATCCGGCAAGGGCAGATCCTAGCAGGTCTACCGGGGTGCACGCAAAAGAGTGTCGGCCAGGTGCATATCCTTACCGCGTTTGTGGATAGGTTTGTTGAAAATGCTGATCAGAGGTTTTGTGGTCGGTTTCAATTGTGACAGTGTGTCCAAAGATGAAATTGTTGAATTCCTTGCAGGCAAAAACAACATGCTAACAGTTCTTTTTCAATTTGGGCATATCGTTGTTCTGTGTCGGTCATGACGCGCGATGCATAGGCAACAGGCTTATTGCCATTGCCATAATTCTGAAGGTACGCTATGCCCAGCCTGTGTCGTGAGGCATCAAAAGTAAGTGTAATCAGTACTTAGGGTCAAAGTAAGCCAGTGTAGGAGCACCGGACATCTGCCGTTTAAGAGTGTCGAATGCTGTCTGTTGTTGCTCGTGCCAGGTCCAAGCAGAGTCTTTGTGTGTAAGCTGGCACAATGGGGCTGATATTTCACAGAATGAATTTGCTCAAATAGTTGGCCATGCCAAGGAATCTCTGCAAACTGAGCACGTCTGTGGGTGCTGTAAACTCATTGATAGCACAAGTTTTCGCTGGCCGTCTTTAGTAAATATATGGCCTAAGTATTTTACCTCATTCACTCTGAATTTGCATTTCTAAGGATTTAGCTTGAGATGGATGGCCTCGGGGCGCTTCAATACTTTTGTCAAATTAGCATCGTATTCTTTGACCATTTTACCAGCAATAAGGATATTGTCTACTACGATGGAGCATGGGTAGCCTGCAAACAATTGCTCCATAGCTTGTTGAAATACTTCACTGGCTTATACCAAAAGGCATCCGAAGAAATTTATAACGTCTGAACGGAGTGCTGAAATTTGTCAACTTGGAGGAGTTATGTTCCAGTGGAATCTGCCAGAATGAACTCTTGGCATCTTGCACTGTGAATACAGTTGCTTCAGCCATCTGCGCAGCAATCTCATCCACAGTGCACATGTTGCCCTGCATATGGAAAACGATGTCGATTCTGCAACAAAATAAACCATATCATTAAGTGTTGTCGATCACGCAGTAACAGATTTCAAATGAGACAATCAGTCAATTCGCTTGACCATGAAGGTTTAATTGAATTGAATTACCTTTATTGTCATTCAGACCTTTCGGTCTGAACGAAATTTCATGCTTGCAGTCATACATATATTAAAAATAACAAAACCACACAATAAACACAAATTTTACACCCACCACAGTGAGTTCACCAAACACCTCCTGACTGTGGTGGAAGGCAAAAGTCTTAGAGTCCCTATATTCTTCCCTCCTTGTTCTCCCTCTGCGCTGAAGAGATCCAGGCCTCCGATGTTGCCGTCCACCAGGCCCGCGACTGAGCCTCCGAAACCGGGCCGCCAACGCCGGAATACTGCCACAGGGCCCGCCGCCGGAACGCTGGAGCACCGCAGCTCCAAAGCCAGGTCTCCACTGGAGCACCTCAGCCCAGAAAGCCAGGCCACCAGAACGCCACTGGAGCACCACAGCTCCGAAGCCAGGTCGCCGCTGAAGCTCCGAAGCCGTGCCGCCGCTGCTGGAAGGCCGCCATAGCTCCAAGGCCGCCAGCTCCGCCATTAGGGCCTCAGCACAGTCTGAGATGGTGACGGGGACACGGCAAGAAAAGTCGCATCCCCCCCCCCCCCCGAAAGGAGAGACTAAAACCCCGTTTCTCCCAACACTTCCCCCCCCCCCTCCCCCAACACACATACACAACCTAATAAACCAAAAATAATCACTAAAAACAGACACAAAGACAAAAATAAAATAAAAAACAGACTGACTGCAGGTGAGCCGCAGCTGCCAAGCAGCGCCGCCACTTCCGGAGTTTTCACAACCAGTTTCCATGATCTACAAACAGCTAGCGAAACAGAGATTGATATACATGCTTTGTCTAATTCAGTGCACCAACAGCTAGATCCCAAGGTCGCATTGCCTTTATCTCAAGGTCGATTCTGGAGCGCGTTGTAACATAATCTGTTTGGCTGTCTTCCAGAAGTTGAAAAACATGGAAACCATATTTCCTACAGCTGCATCACTTGTTTCGTTTGCTGGAACTCGAGTGCACCCTATCGGTTGAGTTGCTGTCTCAACTTGCGTACCCACATCCTGGATTTTTATGTGGTATGTGAGAATGTACCATCTCTACTGGGTGCTGACGCATGCATGCATAGACATGGCCTTGATTGCTTTCAGACCTTCTTTCTGTCCTCTAATTACAGACTGATTTTACACATTGAATCCTAACACAATACAAGGATGTGTTTGATAAGGTGGGCAAGTTGCTTGTCAGGTACACAATTACCATTGACCCTGAGGCAATCCCAGTTGTTCATCCGGCTCATAAGGATTCCCCACGCTTTGTGGGATCGTGTTCAAAGTGAACTTAACAAAATGATGTCTCTGGGTGTGATTACTCCCGTAACTGACCCCTTGGACTGGGTCTCTACAATGGTTGTCACTACTAAGAAGAACAGAGACGAGATAGGGATTTGTATCAACCCCAAGGACTTAAACACAGCAATTAAACGACCACGTTATCCCACTTCTGACACCATGTTGTTTGTTGTCAGTATAATAACGGAAGCCTTACACCATGATAAAGATCTAAAGACATTGTTAACTAAATAGCAAGCACGACTTCACACTTGCACGTTTTACTATATCTGAGGGAACCAGGCAAGCAGTGATTACAGAAAAGCTAGTGGGCGTAACTACAAATGCATGACTCATAATATGAGTGACACTAATCTACAATAACCCATACAGTCAGGTTCCAGCCCAAAGGCAGAGCAGAATAGTAGCAGGAAAGTTTAAAACAGAGACAGTGCAGCCAAGGACGAATGACGGTATAGTGAACCAGCTGCAATGGGAAAGGCTGTGTTAAGGTGGCGTTCTCTGTGTTGAGGGTAAGTGTCGAGGCTTTGACGGGAGGCTTCAGCAAAGAGGCTGTGGGTAAAATAAGGTGAGATCTTTCATAAGTTCCTCCAGTGGTAGAACAACGCAAATGGTTGAGGACTCTGGTATGCTCCTCCTGTGGGATGTGAGAAGCCAGAGACTTCCAATGTCCCTGAGCATTACACTTCTGAGAAGTAAAAATAGGAAGGCTGTTGGAGAGGACTTTTTTGGATAATATTTACTCTCATTTGGAAGAGACGGGGCAAATTAGGGACAGTCAGCATGGCTCTGACCATGCTGATCATCTCTGAAAATCTTTTTTTTTTTTCAGGGGGGTATGAAGATTATTGTTGAGGCTCGGGCAGAGGATCACGTGGATTTCAGTGAGACTTTTGATAAAGTCCTTCCTGGTAGGCTAATCTAGAAGATTCAGGTGCAGAAGATCAGTGGTGACTTGGTCATTTGAAATCGGAGCTGGCTTATTCATAGAAGGCAGAGGGTTGTGGTGGAAGGATATTATTCTGGTTGTGACCAGTGGGATTCTACAAGGATCTGTGGTGGAACATTTGTTTGTGATATATAGAAATGACTTGGATGTAGATGGGTTGGTTAGGAGGTTTACAGACGGCACCAAAATTGGTAAGGAAGGCTGTCAAAGTAGACGGGATGTGTATCAGTTACAAAATGGACCGAGAAATGGCGAATGGAATTGAATCTATGTAAATGTCAGGCATAGAACATAGAACAGTGCAGCATAGGAACATGCCTTTTGCCCCCCAATGCCTGTGTCTAGACCATTCTTATCTGCCTGTATGTAATCCATATCCCTCCATTCCCTGCATATCCATAAACTTATCCAAAAGTCCCTTAACTGCCACTATCAGGATTGCATGCAGATTTGGTCACCTGCTTACAGGAAGGGTGTGGAGGGTTTGAAAAGGGTGCAGAGAAGGTTAACCAGAACACTGCCTCATTTTGAGAGTATGAGCTATAATTGAGTATGGAAAAACCTGGACTGTTTTAGCTGGAATGTCAGAGGATGTATGTAAATTTATAAAAAGCCTAGATAGGGTAAATGGTCAGAATCTTTCTACCAGGGTGGAAATGTATAGGTGAGAGACCCTAGCTTTAAGGTGAGTGGGGCCAAACTGTATAGGAGATGTGCAAGGCAACAGTTTCCGTGAATGACTCTGCCATGGGTGATCGTAGAGGCAGGTATGATGGTGGCTTCTAAGAAGCTTTTAGGTAGGCATATGACTATGCAGGAAATTGAAGGATATAGATCACCTGGAGGGAGAGATTAGTTTAAGTTGGCTTCATGTTCAATCCGGACATGGTTCCTGTTCCAGTGCTGTACTGCTCCATTTTCAACGATGATTTAGTTTTGACATGCACTCTGTGGTAGGATACAGTAGATGGTACCATTGGGGCCCAATCCCTTTAGGTTATGAAGGAGGGACATTGCTCCGCGTTTCTACCTCCAAACAATCCTGCAAGAGTGTCTACATTTCCAATGAAAGGGGAGAGAGGAGAGAGCAGTATTGTCATGTTCCATTGTAGTCCATCTACACTCGGTGTGCAAGTAGCCAATTGCATGCTGGGCACCTAAGAGGTGGATATTTATTTTCCATGTCCTAACACCACAGCCCTGTCCTCCTTTGAGTAAAAAGAGGGAGGGTTGGGGAAAAAAGCTGGAGGGTAAAGGAGCAAATTAATCAGGTGTCCATCCACTGTATATCAGCCTTGACAACCTTTCCAATCGTCTGGCTTCTCTTCAGAAAATGAGAAATTAATCTTTGTCAGATTTGGATGTTGTTGTCGAACCTTTTGCTAATTTGATTATGCGCTGTCAAATTCACTGCATGACTCATCAGTAACAATGCTAGATAAAGTCTGGAAGAGGAAGAATCTCCAGGGGTATGCTTCAATGCCCAGGAGAAACATGCTTTTCAGACGTTGAATTTTGATGTATGTGCAGAGTCTGACACATTTCTTCATTAACCTTGGTATGGAATATATGGATGCATCAAAGTGAAATCCATTTTAACAAGGAAGTTAGTCAAAGCATTTACATTTGAATAATACTGTGAAAAAGCCAACAATGGAAGTCAAGTTGTCAAGTATAATTTGGAGCAATTGTAAATGTTGGAATTTGATTTAAATATCTGTAACTAAAATATTATGTTTTGTTACTGCTAGTCTTCCTTTGACAAGGGAACTGAAATGGTGATTTTCATATGTAAAAACGATGAAGACATTTCTAACAAAATCACTCAATGTGTGTCACCATAAGGCAGAGAAAAATTGGAAATGGCTAAATACTGTCAGTTATGTCATAATTAATTCTGTGTTTCATGAAGAAAAATCTTTAACCTGGCCTCTGTTACACAAAGCATTGGAATTCACAACATCATTTTGAAAATCCATTTTTCTCATGTGCCATTGCAATAAGGGAGGCAAGGTGGCACAGTGGCAGAGCTGCTGCCTTGCAGCGCCAGAGCCCTGGGTTTGATTATTACTATGGTTACTTGTCAGTATGGAGTTTGTGCGTTCTCCCTGTGACTGCGTGGGTTTGCTCCGGATGCTGTAGTTTTCTCCCGCGCTCCAAAGACCTACAGGTTTGTAGGTTAAATGCATTTTGAAAATTGTAAATTGTTTCTGGTGTGCAGGATAATGCTGGTGTACAGAGTACACGCTGTATTTCTAAAGACAATGTTAGGGCAGCTCAGTAGTAGAGTTGCTGCCTTACAGTGCCAGAGACTTGGGTTTGATCCTGGCTACAGATGCTGCTGTACAGAATTTGTACGTTCTCCCTGTGACCGCGTGCATTTTTTCCGAGAACTTTGGTTTCCTCCCACACTGACCTTGAGTGTCCTTAATGTGGTTTGAAAATGTGGTTGGTTTGAAAAAGCACAGCAAATGGTGGTTGGTTTGAAATGAAATAAAGCACAGCAAATGGTGGTTGGTGGTGGTTGATTTACAATAAAGCATAGCAAATGGTGGTTAGATTGAAATAAAGGACATCAAATGGTGGTTGGTTTGAAATTGCAAATGATTAAAAGTCTAAACGATACCTTCCATTTTAGATCAAATGCTACCACTTACGGCCATCATACTCAGCGCCATCCACCCCCACCTCCGCTCATTGAATTTGGTGGCTTTGCACCCTGCTTGGTGGCATGGCAAAGATGTATAGATTTGTAGGCTACACAAAAGGCTGGAGAAACTCAGCGGGTGCAGCAGCATCTAAGGAGCAAAGGAATTAGGCGACGTTTCGGGTTGAGATCCTTCTTCAGACTGGTTAGGGATCAGGGAAACTAGAGATATAGACGGTGATGTGGAGAGATAAAGAACAATGAATTAAAGATATGCAAGAAAGTATCAATGATAAAGGAAACGGGCCATTGTAAGCTGTTTGTAGTGTGAAAATGAGAAGCTAGTGTGACTTGGGTGGGAGAGAGAGAGAGAGAGGGGGAATGCCAGGGCCCGAGGGCTGAGGGAGAGGTGGGAAGGGGAGGGGACAGCAAGGGTTAACAGAATTGAGAAAATTCAATGTTCAAGCCCAGAGGATGCAGACTCCCCAAGCGGAATATGAGACGCTGTTCCTCCAACTTGCGGTGTTGCTCACTCTGGCCGTGGAGGAGGCCCAGGACCGAGAGGTCGGATACGGAATGGGAGGGGAGTTGAAGTGCTGAGCCACCGGGAGGTCAGGTTGGTTATTGCAGACCGAGCGGAGGTGTTCGGCGAAACGATCGGCAAGCCTCTGCTTGGTCTCACCGATATAGATCAGCTGGCATCTGGAGCAGCGGATGCAGCAGATGAGGTTGGAGGGGGTGCAGATGAACCTCTGTCGGACCTGCAAGGACTGCTTGGGTCCCTGAAAGGAGTGGAGGGGGAAGGTGAAGGGACAAGTGTAGCATCTCTTGCGGTTGCAAGGGAAAGTGCCTGGGGAAGGAAGGGGTGGAGCGGGAGGGAAGGGAAGAATTGACAAGGGGTTGGGAATCCTTTACTGGAGTAAATCAGCAGGTCAGACAACATCTCTGGGAGACATGGATAGGTGACATTTCAGGCCAGGACCCTTCAGTCTGAGGAACTGTGGTCTATCATGCCTTCCAAAGATGGTGCCCCACTTGCTGAGTTACATCAGCAATTTTTTTTTTTTTTTTTGTAAGCCAACATCTGTAGTTCCCTGTGTCTATCCAAGGGAGAATGGTGCTTAACTTAGTCACAGAGTCCAACAGTGTGGAAACTGGCCCTTCAGTCCAACTTGGCCACACTGGCCAACATGTCCCATCTACAGTAGTCCCACCTGCCTGTGTAAATCCTGGCCAAAAAGGACCAGGAATAGAACCAAAATTTAGCAGAGGATTCGTGCATCGTAAGGCCATTTTGGTCAAGTCTGTGTTTCTGTACATCACAAGACCAGCTGCAGCTTGGTGCCAGTAAGTCTAGGTCCCAGATCAATGTTGCAGATAAGAAATGTATAAGTGTCTCTTCAATTGACAGAATGAACAGGATTTCTGCAGAAGACCACCAAAGAATTATATATGCATGAAGTTGATTGGATTACTATAAAAGTATAGTAAATAATGTTGCGAGACGGTTACCCTGCTGTTTGTTGATTGGCCAAAGTGTTAAGCCCTGACAGATTTGTTTGAGTTCCAGGGTAAATGGTGAATTATTCAGTTTAGTTTCCTTCCTTCCAGAAGCTTCTGTAGAAACAATGTATGGGAGACTCTGTTATTGGTTTGGGGACCTGTCAATTGATGTAATTAATATGTTTGATTGGATTGTAAAGAGACCACCACCTTTTGTTTGAATGACAATAAACTGCATTTTATTCCATGTAGTTCGGCCCCTCAAGGTTTGTGGACCTATAAAAGGTGTCTCCATCTTAGATCGGTGTTGATCTTCTGTGAGTGCACTTGCGACTGCGTGACCTTTTGGAGTGTTTCTGCTTGCACGAGGCTGAAGGGCTTGGCCCGGTAGAGACAAAGATCGAACCCGGGGTGGTTTAGGTATCGTATAGGGGAATTTGCTGTTAAATCTAAAAATAAAGATTAGTTTTTCGAGTGCTTGACTCAGTGGTGTTTGACTGAACTAGACTGGGGGGTAAGCTTGAGAAGTGCATATTTACGCCTGTGTCTCACCAATTTACATCTTAACCTGTCCTATCTATGTACCCATCTAAATGTTTCTAAAATGTTGCAATAGTACATGCTTTAACTACCTCCTCCGGCAGCACGTTCTGTATACCCACCACCCTTTGTATGAAAATTACCCCTTGGGTTCATATTAAGGTCCCATCTTTCCTCCCCTCACCTTAAATCTATGTCTTCTGGTTCTCGATTCCCCTACTCTGGCCAAGAAACTTGTGTGTCGACCCAATCTATTCCTCTCATGATTTTATATACCTCTGGATGATCATAAGAACTTCCTTGCTCTTATACAAAGGAGATTTTTTTTTTTTAAACCAGAAGGTATGATATCGCTTATTAGGACTTTAGTTAGGCTGGAGTTGTGTGTGCGCTTCTGATCGCCCATTACAAGAAGGATGTGAGGCTCTGGAAAGGTCACAGAGGACGTCTCGTGCTGAAACATCACTTTTACAGCACCTTCCAAACCAATAACCTCTGCCCCCCCCCCCCCACCCCCCACCCCAGAATAAGCCTGAGGAAATCGCCACTTGCAGGATCCACCCCGGATTGTACCTAATGCTGACTTGGAAATATATAACCATTCTATCACTGTGACTGAGTCCAAATTCTACATGGCAATTGCGTGAGTCCCTTCACTGGAACAATGGTTCCAGGTAAAGACAGCAGTTTACAAAATCAATGAAGACAGAAAAAAATGCTTGTTGTTCAATGCTAATTTACATAGGCGTCCTTCATACCAAATTTCATTGTAAACAGCAAAATTAATCAAGCACCCAACTGCTAATTGATATGCAGCGATTTCAGAATGGAACAAGTAATGAAGGAACATCATGTGGCAGCACAATACATTTTTTTAAAAATAGGCTTGAAACATTGTACGAAAGCAACTGACAAGCCAAATTGGTTTCCTAAACTGCAGAATGACAAGGATTGTCAACATACAAACTAAATTTTCGAAGAACACAATGTTAGAGTAACTCTGTGGAGAACATGAATAGTTGATGTAAAAGGCCTGGATCGTTCTTCTGACTGAATGTGAATGAGAGACATTTTCCAATTTTTTTTCTAGCCCCCCCCCCCCATTCCAAACAAACCTCAGAATCTGTCTGAAGGGACTCGACATGAGACGTCCCCCATCCATATTCGCAATTCTGCCTGACCTGCTGAGTTATTCCATTTCCTTGTGTTCTTTTGTGTATTAACCAGCATCTGCAGTTCCTCATTTTTAAATTTTAGAAAATTTGCAAGGGATAAAATAAATTACTCCACCTTATTGTTTGGAGTTATCTTAGAATAAACAAGGAGCATGGGAGGGTTAGAATCATAGGGCCATAGGTGCCTTTCTATGGGCCCTTTTTGAAATCTTTCAATTCATTGCATGACCTTGTTGACTTTGGTCAACCATGTACTTGTCAATTCTGGGCTACATCTCAATTTGCAGGCTTGCATGGGTTTGGAAGTAAATAAAGGGGCAAGGTGGTTAAAAATGCCAATTGCATTTGATTTTTGCATTTAATTTTAGCAGGTCAGAATGCATATATGCTCAACCTCAATTTAGGGAAGTTATTATTGGATTATGTGCAGGCAGGTAGGAGGCAGTCTTGACATCATCTATATTACTAAAAGTCAGATCTTGACCACTTCCTGTTCTTTATATTGATTTTAGAATAAACGCTGCCACTTATGGCTGTGACTTTTGGCCATCTTACTCGGCCTCCCTCTCCGCTGCGCAGGACAAAAAAGATTTTTCACATGATTAAAAATAAAACTGTTATTAGTGTTTAAAAAATGTTGAGATTCTCTCTCCTGGAGGCCATGCCCCTTCCGGAGGGACTATAAAATCTGGATGTGTTGAGTGCCTCAGTCAGTCTCTGCAAGATGGGGGGAGCGAGAGGGTCATGTCTCTCATTCTGAGCTGTGAATAATACTGAACACATGTCCACTAAACTGAGTGTGGTTTTACTGACCTTGAGTGCCCTTAATGTGGTTTGAAAATGAAAATGTGGTTTGTTTCAAAAAGCACAGCAAATGGTGGTGTGTTTGAAATAAAGGACAGCAAATGGTGGTTGATTTGCAATAAAGGACAGCAAATGGTGGTTGGATTGAAATAAAGGACAGCAAACAGTGGGTGGGGGGAGGGATTATAAATCCCGGAAGTGTGGGTGTGGCTCAGTCTCTGCAAGATGGGGGAGGGAGAAGTCACGACTCTGAGCTGTGAATCAACTGAACGCACTGAATGTCTACTGAGTGTGGTGTTTTATGGAGTTTTGTGTGCTTTATTGGTGGTTTCACCCTGCTTGAAATGGTATGAAACTGCACTTGAATTTGGTGGCCTTGCACCCTGCTGGAAATGGACTGAAACTGCACTTGAATTTGGTGGCCTTGCACCCTGCTCAAAGTAGTAGGAAGCTGCACTTGAATTTGGTGGCCTTGCACCCTGCTCAAAGTGGTATGAAACTGCACTTGCATTTGGTGGCCTTACACGCTGCTAGAAGTGGTACAAAACTGCACTTGAATTTGGTGGCCTTGCACCCTGCTTGAAATGGTACAAAACTGCACTTGAATTTGGCGGCTTTGCACCCTGCTTGAAGTGGCATGAAACTGCAATTGAATTTGGTGGCCTTGCACCTTACTTGGTGGCATGAAACTGCACGGGTTTGGTGGCCTTGCACCCTGCTTGAAGTGGTAGGAAACTGCACTTGAATTTGGTGGCCTTGCACCCTGCTTGAAATGGAATTTCAAGGAATAGCCATGAGTCAACTGCCAGCCCATCAGAGTGACTGAGCTGTCACCCCAAGAATCCATTTGGCCCACAATGTCCATACTAGCCCTCTGGAAACCAGTTCCTTCAGCCCACAACACATACTAGTGCTCCAGAAAGCCACGCACACACACGCGCACACACGCGCACGCACACGCACACACACACTATTTTGTTGGGGGACCGGCCCTCCCGTGTGAACATGGGACCCAATGGGTCCCACTTAGTCTAGTATTCAGCATATAAATTGTTGGCTGAAGGGTATGTTCCAGTGCTGTACTGTTCTATGAATTTGGCAACTGTATTGCATACGCTGATTTGGTTTTAACATGATCGGGGACTGAAACATTCATAAAGCTGTAGAGAATGGAAACGGGCCATTCATCCCACCTTGTCTAAGCCAACCAAGTTGACATATTGGGCTAGTCCGATGCGTTTGGTCCATAGTTCTCTAAAATCTGTGTCTAAAAATGTATTTTTAAAGTCTTCTATAGCTTCCACTGGCAGCTCATGGGAGGTACCAACTATGCCCGGAGTTAAAAAAGCTGCGCTTGAGGTCCCTCTTACCCTCTGTTCCCTCTAGTTTTAGAATCCCCTACTCTGGTGGAAGAAGAGTGAGCATTAACTTTATCCACGCCTCGTGACCTTGTACAACTCAATAAAATCACCCCTCAGCCCCATCCGCTCCGTACAGAAAAGTCCCAATCTATCCAATTTCTCCCTGTAACACAAATCCATAAGCCCAAGGAACTTCCTGGTCTATCTGTACTACACGCTTACCAGTTGATTAATGTCCTTCCTAAAGCTGGGTACCAGTGACTTGTGCAGCTGCATCATGATGTCCCAACTTTTGTACACAATATCCTTCCCAAGGCAAGCGTGCCAAACTCTTTCTTCACCACACTGCCCACCTGACTCGCCATTTTAAGGGAACTGTGTACCTGTACTTCCAGATTTCTCTGTTCTGTAACACTCTCCATGCTTCTACCATTTACTGTGTTATACCAGAATGCAACACCCCACACTTGTTAGAGTTAATTTCCATTTGGCATTCTTGGCCCACCTTCTCAACTGATGTAGATTTTTTTTTATTAACTTAGATATTCTTCCTCACTCGCTACTGTATTACCAAATTTGGTGTCACCTGTAGATTTACTAACAATGTGAACTACATATATCTATCTATACATAACTAAAGGGTCTATCCCAGGGGCGAGATTTTTCAATTACTGTCAGTAGTCACAGGTAACCGATGACCCATTAGGACTTCCACCTACAACCACACAGGCGACACCCAAAGTCAACCTACGTCCGCAAGCTACGACAAGCAACGACCGTGTTGGTGAAAACTGAAGACAATTCATACCTTAGTCTCACACAGGTTGAAGCACAAGCATGTTTATTGTTCCGTTCATCATCAAGTGGACAGTACATCATACGTTCACTCTGCTGCAGCTATTGAAGACAGCAGGTGAGTTCTTACACCATAAAGTATGCATTAGGCAGAGTTATAATTACTAAGCATTCTGATTGGCTAACATGCAATAGCCAATCTACATCTCTTGTATGAATGAAAAGGCAACTAAGGCATTTTAAACCTATAGAATAATAATGGGGTTAAACAAAATTGCCATATATAATGGATGGCCTGCTAACCCACCTGGTCCACATATGGTGGGGGCTGCGTCATCCCTTTTCCTCCGAAAAGATGGGGGCTGGGGTTGGTAATGCCGCGGGACACCCAATGGACCCGTAGGGGGAGATCACCGCGGGGTTGGACCAGCACGGGAAGTCCAGGGAACCGGTTACAACGGGGAATGGACGGACACACTTGCGGCAGGTGATGGAACAGCTGCAACAGGCGTTGGTTTGAACATGAGCAGTGGGGTATCAGGAGCCGGGGGCGCTGGATGACGTTCCTTCGCAGGAAGGAGATGTTAACGGTTGAGTCTGTGGAGGACACCATCGACTTCGACCAGGTAGGAGCGTGGTTCCTGATTAGTATGTCCTTTGTCTGTTTGCAGGTGCACCACTTGTCCTTGTATAAGTGGTTTGAGTAGCTTGCTGGTTTTATCATAGGGAAGCTTTAAAAAAAATTATTTGGAGAGTAGTTAGCTAGATTAACATTTTGTTGGTGAGGGCTGGTGGGGTCAAAATCATTCAGTGGGGCTACGGTTTTTGCCATCCGACACAAATGATTAGCTTGCTCTAAAGTCAGTTCACCGTTCCGACGCAGTTCAGCTCTTAGCTTGCGGTGGCTCATTCCGCTCACAATTTTGTTATGTACCACCTCATTAGTCAAATCACCAAAGCAGCACCGTGAACTCTTGTGTCGTAGGTCGCTGATGAATTGCTCGTCAATCTGTTGCTGTCGGGCGAAGAACCTTATTGTCTCAAGGCTACGGTTCGATGGCAGGTCGCATAGTTCTGTAAACTTTCTTAGTAGGACCACAGGGCTGTCGATAGTTTCTGCTGGCACCCGCACCTGACCATTCGCGTCGAGGTGTGCTGGTGCGAATTCAAAGGAGTCAGCACGGATCATAGCTTCCGGACCCGCTAGATTCAACAGTAGCGATGGAATTCACCAAAGTCAGCACCAGAAGACAACCAACGTCACGTGGCAACAACCTGCGCCATCCTGGCGACAACCTATGATAGCACCTACGGCAGGAGTAGACAAACTATATCAAGCCCAGTCACCAAAAAGTTTTGAACATTTCAAAATCCAGCGGCGACCATAAAAAAAGTTATGACTATTTAGGCAACTTGAAGAGACTACTCATGACCATACAGGTATCGCCCCAGAACCATGTGGCGACGGCCTAGTCACCTGTAGTCGCCAAAATTACCCAAGTGGGATGGGTGCTTCAAATTCTCATTTTGTTATTTTCTGGTTTGCGTTTTTTTTTACATTTGCGCACAAACGGTACATGATATCACTACGAATTTTCGCCACCTTGCTCACCATTCCCCTGTGCTGCAGGTGCAAGTTTTGTTCTGATCGGTGGTATATTTCAAAAGTCATTAAGGTTTAAAAAATCTTAAACTGCACATGTGCAGATTGGTCTCCTCTCCTATCAGTCACCGCCAAAACGGCGACACCCCTTCCTGCACCATCGCCGCACTGATTGGCTACATCCAGTGTGTCACCTGCGGCACGTGGCCTCAAGATCCTGGTGAGGAGGGAGAGTGATAGGAGGAGATTGGTAGGAGGAGCGGTAGGAAGGGAGAAAGTGGGGGAGGTGAGGAGAGAAACAGGGGGTTGAGGGAGAGGAGGGGGCTAGGAGTGACAGGAAGGAAAAAGTGGGGGAGGGGGAGTGGGAAATAGAATGCAGTGGGGGAGGTGAGGAGGGATAGGGTGGAGGGGACGGGAATTATGGAGGGAGTGACAGGGTAGGGGAGAGGAGAGGAAGGGTGAGGGGAGGGATTGGGAAGGGGAAAGAAGAGGGAGGATGAAGAGTAGAGGCAGAGTGTGCTGGGGGTGATGGGAAATGAGCCACGTCTGTGCATTTGGGGGCATGGTAGAATATTGCATTGTGGGAACATGTTGCGTTGGGGGGGGGGGGACAGGCCTCCCATGTGACAGTGACCCAACGGGTCCCACTTGGTCTGTTCCAATCCAAATATAACAAACAGCAATGTATCTAGCACTGACCTCTGTAGCACACCACTGGTCACAAGCCTCCAATCAGAAAAACGACCCTCCACAACTATCCTTTGATTTCGTCCTCCAACACATTTGAATCGAATTGACTAACTCTCATTGGATTCCATGCAAACTAACCTTCCAGACAAGCTTATTGCGCAGGTTCTTGATAAAGACCTTGCTAAACTCTATCCAGTGGGATCCCACTACTGGCCACGTCTTCCCATCTCCACGCATTTCTGCTTTCAGCAGAGTCCGTTCCCTCCAACTCGCCGGTCAACTCGTCCCTTCCCACTCAAATCACCCCTTCTCAGGTATTTTCCCCTGCAACTGCAGGAGATGAAACATCCTGTCCCTTTACCTCCCCCCTCAACTCCATCCAAGGACCCCAACAGTATTTCCACATGAGGCAGAAGTTCACTTGCACTTCCTCCAATTTCATCTATTGTATCTACTTTTCCAGGTGTCAACTGTACATTGGCGAGACCAAGCGCAGGCTCCACTCAGTCCACCTTGGCCTACGTGATCTCCTGGTTGCTCACCACTTTAACTCCCCCCTCCCATTCCAAATCTGACCTTTGTCCTGGGCCTCCTCCTTTCTCAGAGTGAGGCCCAGTGCAAATTGGAGGAACAGCACCTCATATTTTGCTTGGTTAACTTACACCCAAATAGTATGACCATTGACTTCAAATAGCCCTTGCTTTCATTCTCTCTCCAACCCCTCCCCTTCCCAGTTCTCCCACCAGTCTTACAGTCTCTGACTACATTCTATCGCTGTCCCACCCAGTCTCCTGACAGTCTGAAGAAGGATCTTGACCTGAAACCTCACCCATTCCAACTCTCCAGAGATGCTGCCTGTCCTGCTGAGTTACTCCAGCATTTTGTGTCTACTTTGCTTAACTCTATTTTGACAACATCCACTTCCCGAACCTCATCAATTCCCCTGGTAACCTATTTTTAAAAAAAAACTTTATCAGATTTATGTGGCATGATTTCTTGTGTGAAATGCCATGCTGCCAATTCCAAACAAGTTGCTGTCAAGATGATGGTAGATCTAGCCCCTAGAATCTTCTCAAACAGCTTGCTCTCCACTTACATCAGGCTCATCAATCATTAGCTACCTGCTTGTCTTCAATGTCCTTCATAAATAGCAACACATCATTACCCATCCACCAGGTCTTCTGAAACTTCACCAGTACCTGACGTTGATGCCAATTTCTCTGAAAGGGGCTCTGCAAATTTCTTACCTATCTTGCCACATGTTCTGGGGATGTACTTGGTCAGGCCCTGGGTATTTATCCACCTTAAGCTTCTAGCCTGCCAATACCTCCTCCTTGCTAATTCCTCTATGTTGATCTTTAAGCGGTCCTATTTGTTTTGCACATCTTGCATTTAAAAGATACTTTGGAATTTGCAAAGCAAAGACTTAGCTGTCACTGGCTTCCTCTGTGTGCAAGCGGTGAGAGGACAAATAATTGACCAGATGGGATCTCTGACTAAACTACTGACACAAATTATCAATACCACACACAAACTACCTGGACGTAGTCCATGCAAACTCCATCAGGATTGTAGTGTGACAAATTGAACAGATCATGATCTCGGGAGAGAAAGCGAAATGTAATTTATTTGATGAGAAGTAATTTTTTGGCCTGCCCCTATATTGAATGGAGATGACACTGCGAATACTTTAGAAAGCATGACGTCACTCATAACCAATCTGGAATATACATCTGTTCCACAATACAGGAAAGATGAATTAGTCTGCTAATTCTGCAGTGAATTTCATCACTGACTTCTCTTGAATAATAATAATTTAGTTTGAAGCAATATTCTTACACTTCACAAAACAGAAATTAAAAAATATGTATTTCATACAACTAATCTTAAAAGCTATATTAAAGATGGATGCAAAGGCTCTGAAGTTTATATTAATGATGTTGCTATAGTTAATACACACCACAAAACACTGGAACTTGCTTCTCCTTACCTCAAACATTAGGTAACTACGGAGTTTCCAAGCTATATTTAGAGATTAATCCTGAACACAGCTTTGAACATAGTCTCTGGAGCAATTATATGGGGTCTGATTGTATGTATTATTGCACAAGGATACAGGTGTAAATATCATAAATAATATTTGCTCTACCTTTTTGCATGATTTTCATTTCTTTCTATTCTTCCCCAGCATAACTTGACATCCCTCATTTCCCTATCTTTAAAAAAAAATGCGCAAGCACCCAAATATTTTGTATGTGGATTTTTCGGATGCAACCTAAGTTTATTTAGTTTGTTTTAGTTGAGAGAAACACCATGGAAACAGGCCCTTCGGCCCATCGAGTCCACACCAACCAGTCGACACTATTTTCTATGTTATCCCACTTTCTTAGTTAAATACCTAGGGACAATTTACAGAGGCTAATTAACCTCCAAACCTTTCCAGTCTTTTGGATGTGGGAGGAAACTGAGGCACCTGGGGGAAACCCACATAATCACAGGGAAAATATGGAAACTCCATACAGACAGCACCCGAGGTCAGGATTGAATCCAGGTCTCTGGCACTGTGAGGCAGTAGCTCTAACATAATTTTGACTCTAATATTTACTCTAATAATAACATTGTTTCCAGACTCTGTACTCACTCTCATTCCAGCATTTGAGTGGGTTTGACTGTTTATTTTACATTGTACGCCAATGCGGATATAATAGAATTAGTTGAACATGGATTCAGAATAAGTGGTAGTAACTTAAGGCAGAGCTGAGGGGTGATGTCTTCACTTGGATGGGCGTAATGTTTGCTGGAACTCAATATCCCCTAGAAATGTGCAGGCAGAGTCATTGAATATTTTGAAGGTGGCGATCGACAGACATTTTAATTCTAAGTGAGTTAAGCAGATTGGGAGAGAGCAGGAAAGTAATGATTGAGGCCAAGACTGGATCAGCAGTGACCTTATTAATTGAGTGGGAGTCTTGAGGGATCGATTGGCTAATGCCTGCTCCTGGTCCCTTGTTCCCTTGTGGCAGTCACAAATTAATGTACCATGCCAAAATATATTAATTGACATCTGGGGATGAGAAGATATTTCAGAGTTTTATCTGATTATAGCAGGGGTAAAAATGTAGAAAAGTATACGACGGAGGACTCGTTGCACCTGGCCAGTGCTTTACTGGTTTGAATGGCCTTTGTTCAGTGTTTTGTGAGTGTCTTCATATTCCCATATAATAGGAGAACAAAGAACAATATGACAAAGAAGCGAATGAGATAGTGGAAACTTCTCTTTTATTCTCCTTGCCTGAATGGAAAGGGCAGAAGAGAGAATGCACGGGCTGTAAATGGTCTTTAACTATATTGGCTGCTTTCCTGAGGCAACGTGAAGTGTTCGGTGCAGCTGATGGGAGGGGGGATGCTGGATTGTGTGATGGACTGGGATACATTCACAACTCTCTGCAATTTCTTGTGGCCTTGGGCAGAGCTGTTGCTAAACCAAGTTGTGATGCATCAAAGTAAAATGTGTTGTAATTGGGAACAGATAAAAGACCCTGCAGTCACACGGCCACTGATATGTCCTGGACATAAACATGAAGACTGCTGCTTGAAAAAGACACTGACATTTTCCAGGGACCCCATTGAACAGTACCCCATTAGGTTGCTGTAAAAAAAGCCAAGCACCAGGGAAAAAAACAAATTGACAACCCTTGTAGAGTTTGTCCAGTGGGGAGCACACTGTGGCCAGCTGTTGATGAGAAAACAGAACCAAGCTTTCACTTGGTACATTTCAAAAGTCTGCATGTGTAGGAAGGAACTGCAGATGCTGCTTTACACCGGAGATGGACAATGCTACTATCTCAGCGGGACGGGCAGCATTTCTGGCTATAAGGAATGGTGGCATTTCAGGTCGAGACCCTTCTTCAGACTCAAGAAGGGCCTCGACCCGAAATATCACTCATTCCTTCTCTTCCAGAAGTCTGCACAAGCCCATGCATTTTTACCAGGGATGGATGGATATAAGCTGAGCAGCTTTATTTTGTTGAGGAAAGGGAAAATGTATTCATGCACTAACCTCATATCTTTTGATTCCCTTTATTTCTAAATGTCTATCAACCCATTTGGTTTCAGACTGTGGCAGCTAGTGGAGCTGATGTTTTTAGTCTCCAATAATCCTGACCTCAGGAATTGACCTATTTTCCCTGGGACTGCAGAATTTTTCCTGTCTCTCCATTTCCTTCCCACATCCTAAATATGTGTGATGAGAGCTTAAATGGCCATTGAAAATTGCTCTTTGTGCGCAAGTGAGCAGTAGAATCTCGAGGGTCGAGGAGAGTGTGGGAAGAATAATGTAGGATTTTACGTAAATGGGTGTTTGATGGTCAGTGTGGAGCTAATGAGTGAAAGGCCTATTTCTGTGCTGTAGGGCTCTGACAATATCACACGTTCTTGAATACACATGTCAAAGAAATTCTGAACTTCAAAGAACTTCCGTCTGAAGAAGGGTCTCGACCTTAAAAAAAAATGTAATCTATTGCTTTTCTCCAGAGATGCTGTCTGAGCTGTTGAGTTATTCCAGCTTTTTGTGTCTATCTTCAGTTTAAACCCCAGCATCTGCAGTTCCTTCCTGTACAAAGACTCACTACACACTAGGTGAAGAAATTACTATTCGTATCTGACCTGAAAGGCTAATCCCTTACCTTGGTTTTGAGACTGCTGGTTCTCAACACTCCAGCCATGAATAACAGCAATTTCCACCAACTTAGCCCCGTAAAAACGTTGTAAGTTCAATGAGATAACATCTCATCTTTTATGTGAACTCATGCAACATACTCCGAATTAAGCGGTGAATTTTCACTGCATTTCCTCATTTGCAATTGAATCCTTTCTTGGAGACCAGACACTAAAGGGCCTGTCCTATCAGCATCCGACTCCATGCGATGAGCGCGAACAAACTAGAAGCGGGGGCCGCGCGGAGGTCGGGTGATCCCCTGTGCAGGGCCGTTCCCACCAGCATGCGCCTGCATGCGGCAAGCGCGACCAAACTGGCAGCGAGGGCCGCGCGGAGGTCGGGTGAGTGGCGCAACGCCACGCAAAGTGAGGCAAACTTGGAGCGAAGTCTTCAGGTGAGTTCGCCAGGACCGAGGGGCACACAGGCACACACACACAGTGGGCCACGGAGCCACACACATAGAGGGTCACGGAGGCACCTACAGATAGGTTCACGGAGGCACGAAGTCGAGACAGTGTGTAATGCATCGAGGTGAGTGCGAGGCGACAAGCCGTTGCCGCACTGAATTTTCGAACGTAGTCAGTTTTTCGGAGCCCCGCGCGATGTCGGGACGAACTCCGCACAATTCCGCACGGCTCCGGCGATCGAAGTGGGACCGGCCCCGCAACGCCGGACGACTCAAGCGACCACGTTAGGTTGCGCTCATCGCATGGAGTTACATGCTTGTAGGACAGGCCCTTAAGGCTCCTCATCAAAGTTCTGCCTGCTTTTGGCCTGCCATCTGCATTGATAGATGGTGAAGATAGACACAAAATGCTGGAGAAACTCAGTGGGACAGGCAGCGTCTTTGGATAGAAGGAATGGGTGATGTTTTAGCCCTGAAGGATCCAATGTAGTCAACCCTTTCAGCAACAGTTACTGCAGCAACTCACCAGGGTTCCGGCATTACCCTCTCCCAAGCCAATGATCTCTGCCACCTGGAAATACGGAAATGACTCCAACTCGGAATCCCTTCCCAGAACCAAACTCATTTTAAAACATATCGTAGCATTTTGCAGCTTCATAGCCAACAATTCCAAAGGAGTTCCTACAATTGGAGGACTGAAACAGTTGAGAAATATGGTTATCACCACCACCTCAATAGAAATGGGGAGTGTTAATGGATCCCACCTGCCCTTTACCAATATGTTGCCTGGATTAGAGGATTTTAGTCACAGGGAGAGATTGTGTGGGCTGTGCTTGTAATGGTAAGAGGCATAGATAGGGAAGATGGGTGCAAGATTTAGGCTCTGGTAGAGTTATAGAGGGGAAGGAGTTTTGAAGGGGATCCAAGAGAACATTTTTTTAGGTTGAGATCTGGAATATATTGCAAGAGGTGCTGGAATGGTTGCCTTTTAAGGGACATTTAGGGATATTTATACAGGTAGTTAAATAGGTGAGGGCAATGCATGGAAGGATACTGCCCTAATGGCTGGTGCAGACGGGAAAAAGAGTAGACATTGACATGGCAGACCATGGGTCCCATTTCTCTGCTGCAAGATTCAAGTACTTTAACTTCAACTTGGTCTTTGGATACTAAAATCATGCAAATCTCAGTCAACATGCCAGTTGTAGTCACCTCTGCATTTTCAAAGAATCATGGAGTTATACAGAGTGGAAACTGGCCCTTCGGCCCAACATGTCCCAATCATATTAGTCTCACATGCCTGCGTTTAACCCATAAACCTGTCCTATCCAGGTACCTGTCTAATTTCTTCAGTTCCAATAAATTTTGTTCCACTGATTGTGTGCAGTCTAACACGTGACAATTCATCCCACTCACATTAGTGTTAGCAATCAAAGCCCATTTTTGTCCACACCAGGCATTCCTATCTTGTCATGCTGTTTTTTTTTGCTTTGGTACATTTTTCCCCAAATCAAAGTATCTCAAGCAACAGATCAATAAATCATAAGCAAAACTTGTATTCAGCATAAATTGAGTTTCTGTCGCCTTTTACATAACTTTGGGACATGTTGTGCTCAAAACTGCTCTCATCCAGAAACACCCATTGTATTAAAAAGGGAGTTGTTCTGCTTCTGATACAACTAACAATGTAAAATGGGAGATCAGATCCCAGACTTTATAACTGAAAGCATTAAGAATGACTGGTTGTTTAAGAAAGAACTGCAGATGCTGGAAAAATCGAAGGTAGACAAAAAAGCTGGAGGAACTCAGCGGGTGAGGCAGCATCAATTGTGCGAAGGAATAGGAAACATTTTGGGTTGAGACCCTTTTTCAGATAGTGTTTTCCATGGGTGACTTTAATCTACATATAGATTGGGCCAACCAAATTGGAGGCAACGCTGAGGAGAATTTCCTGGAATGTATGCGGGGTGTTTTTTTAAATCAATAAGTAGAAGAACTGACTAGAGGACTGGCCATCCTAGGCTCATCTCCGCAATGAGGAAGGAATAGTTAGTGATCTTGTTGTGCAAAGTCCCTTGGGCAACATAATATGGTGGAATTTTGCATTAGGATGGAGAGTAACACGGTTAATTCAAAGACTAGGGTCCTGAAATTAAAGAAAGGAGACTTTGAAGGTATGAGACTGGAATTGGCTAGGATAGACTGGCAAATTATACTAAAAGGATTGACGCAATGGTGGAGATGCAATGGCAAAGATTTAAAGACCGCATGGATGAACTCCAAAAATTGTTCATCCCTGTCTGTCGAAAAAATAAAATGGAGAAGGTGGCTCAACGGTGGCTAACAAGGGAAATCAAGGATAGTGTTAAATCCAAGGAAAAGGCTTATAAATTGGTCAGAGGAAACAGCAAACTGGAGGACTGGGATAAATTTAGAACTCAATGGAGGAGAACAAAGAGGTTAATTAAGGGGGGGGGGGGGGGGGATAAACATGTTCCTGATGTTGGGCGAGGCCAGAACCAGGGGCCACAGTTTAAGAATAAGGGGTAAGCCATTTAGAACTGAGATGAGGACTTTTTATTTTCCCACACTGTGAATTCTGTGGAATTCTCTGCCTCAGAAGTCCTCCACTGAGAATTCCAGATTCACAACCCTCTGTGTGGAAACAAAGTCCTCATCTCCGTTCTAAATGGCTTGCCCCTTATTCTTAGGGGTGTCCCAGCGTGGTTATCCAGCGTGTCCAAACCTTTAATAATGTTATACTTTTAAATAAGATATCCTCTCATCCTTCTAAATTCCAGAGTATACAAGCATTGCTGCTCCATTCTATCAATATATGACAGTCCCGCCATAATGGGAATTAACCTTGTGAACTTGCGCTGCACTCCCTCAATAGCAAGAATGTCCTTCCTCAAATTTGGAGACCAAAACTGCACATTATACTCCAGGTGTGGTCTCACTAGGGCCCTGTACAATTGCAGAAGGATCTCTTTGCTCCTATACTCAACTCCTCTTGTTATGAAGGCCAACATGCCATTTGCTTTCTTCACTGCCTGCTGTACCTGCATGCTTACTTTCAGTGATTGATGAACAAGGGCTCCCAGATATCGTTGTACTTCCCCTTTCCCCAATTTGACCCATTCAGATAATAATCTGCATTCCTCTTTTTGCCACCAAATTGCATAACCTCACATTTATCCACATTAAACTGCAGCTGCTATGCATCTGACCACTCACCCAACCTATCCAATCACCCTCCATTCTCATAACATCCTCCTCAGAGTTCGCACTGCCATCCAACTTTGTGTCATCTGCAAATTTGCCAATGCTACTTTTAATCCCTTCATCTAAATCATTAATACATATTGTAAATAGCTGCGGTCCCAGCACCGAACATTGCGGTACCCCACTAGCCACAGCCTGAATCCCTACTCTTTGTTTCCTGCCTGCCAGTCAATTTTCTAGTACCCTACCCCCAATACCATGTGCTCTAATTTTGCCCACTAATCTCCTATGTGGGTCCTCATCAAATGCTTTCTGAAAGTCCAGGCACACTACATCCACGGCGATCGAAGTGGGACCAGCCCCGCGAGGCCGTATGGCTCAAGCGACCACGTTAGGTCGCGCTCATCACATGCTGGTGGGACAGGCCCTTTACCTTTTCAACATGCCAATTTTAACTCTTTATTCAACTTGCACTCTCTATCAAGGCTATTGTTTGGGGGGCCTGTAGATAACTCCCACTAAGGTCTTTTTACCCTTACAATTCCTCAGTTCTATCCAAACTGACTCCACATCTCCTGTTTCAATGTCACCCCTCGCAAGGGACTGAATTTCATTCCTCACCAACAGAGCTACCCCACCCCCTCTGCCCACCTGTCTGCCTTTTCGATAGGATGTATTCCCTTGAATATTCAGTTCCCAGCCCAGGTTCCCTTGCAGCCATGTCACTAATTCTCACAACATCATACAATTTCTAACTGAGCCTGAAGCTCATCCACTTTATTTCCTATACTTTGTGCATTCATATACAATACTTTAACTTCCCTCCCCTCTGACATTAGTCATTATTCGCCCTGATCTTACTCTTATCCCTTCTTGAACTTTCCTTCCCATTAATTAGTGATTATTTTGTAACATAAATGTTCAGCCATGATCATATTGAATGGAGGGTGCTGGCTCAAAGGGCCAAATGGTCTCCTCCTGCACCTATCTTTCTATGTTCTATGTTTCTAAGTGCAGCTGATTTTTTTTTTTTTTTCTCTGAATGGGGAATCTGTGCCCCATTACACAAGGCTAAATACATTGCTAAACCATGTGCCTGCCATCGTAGTTCAAGATTGATTCATTAGCTTTGTCAATGATGAGACTTGATTCAATTTAACACAGACCTTGAATTAAAGGTTTCCGTATTCCCAGCACTGAATGCCAATTCAATGACTGCTGGCCTTGTGGCTTTTCCCAACTGTTTTCTAGCAGTCTCAATGCTTTTTATTTTGTTTGGAATCCAATCGTTCTTGTGCTGCTGGCAAGAAACTATAATCCTAAATTAGATCTGCACCGTATGAAACAGCTTTGACTTTCTAAGTCAGTTCGCTCAGCCTACTTATCAAATGCAACACCACTAAAATAGACCACAATAATTCATAGTGGCAGCGCACTAAAACAAAGACAAAAACACATGGAGGTCTGAGAAGTTGATGGAACTATTAATATTTCAATTGTTAGCAAATTGCTTCTGAATTTGCTCTTGAGCTCTTTATTAAAAATATTGTAATCAATGAAATGTGCATTTCTTAAAGCATATTAAAAACTGCCTAACCCACCACCCTCTCATTATGCTTATTTTACAGCCTAGTAAACAACAGCAGATGGCTGTATGATCCTGATGCTCTTTCATTAATTTAATGAAAAATTAATATTTTTTCATTTAGCAGAGACAATGGCTGCTCTGAGCTCGTAGCCAAAAGAGTATTACATAAAACACGGAATATAGAACATAGAACAATACCATACAGCACAGGAACAGGCACATTGGCGTGCATTGTCTCTCCTGTCTGCGTGTGATCCATACTGATCCATTCCCTGCACATCCATCTGCCTGTCTAAGAGCCTCTTATAAACCACTGTCATAACTGCTTCCACCATTTTCCCTGGCAGCATGTTAAATTCTCACACACACAATGTTTTAAATTTATACCCTCTTGTCTTTGACATTCCCACCCTGTGAAAACATTTCTGACCATCTACCCTATCTATGCTTTTCATAACTTTATATACTTCCATCAGGTCTTCCTTCTCCATCTGATGTTCCAACGAAAACAATCGAAATTTATGCAACCTCTTCGTATAGCTAACCCTAATACTTTAATCCGGCACCCTCTCCAAAGTTCCCAAATCTTTTGTCTAAATATTCCATAAAATGCAGCCTAGCCTAAGTTTTTATAAAGCAGCAAGGTGTCTTCATTACTTTTATGCTCAATGCACTGACCAATTAAGGCAAATTTATCATACTGCATATTAACCATTCTCTCTAGGTATGTTGGTATTTTTAGAGGGCTATGGACCACAAGATTGCTTTGTATATCAACCATCACCCCTCTGTACATCAAGTATTGTCTTACATTGAGCAGATCCTTCACTATAAGCAACGGATAAGGACACATAGATGGTAAAGGCATCCCTCAATGACAGGTGGACTCATTCAAATTAGTCCAAAGGTTATTTTGCACAATGTTGGAAAGCCTGCAGCAATTGCAATGTGCAATTAACCTGTGTCAGTTTGACCAGTGTTGGTTGCAGTGAAACCTTTTTCTCCTATCTCATTATGGTATCAGCCTCTAGCATTTGCTGCCTGTCAATAGTGGCATTTAATCAAAGACCGAAGATATAAGGATGCTGAAAAGTTGAGATAAAACAAAAACACAAAGCTGGCAGGTCTAAGGGTTTCAGACATTGTCTTTGAAGAGAGAAACAGTTAATATTTCCGACCGAAGAAACTTTAGAAAATTAGATGTGTTTTATGTTGTGGAGAGGAGAGATGGATGGGAACAAAGGAACTGCCTGTGATAGTGTGGAAACTGAGGGAGACTGACTGACACAGATGATGGTGCTGGCTGAGAAACAGTGTTGAAGGCTTGTTTACTGCAGATATACCTGAAGGGATTGTCAACAGTAGGAGATGAATGAAGGCTGAGGAAAGAAAATGAAGGGAAAACACAATGATGGTGGATGATAAGTTCTGATGTAAACTGGAAATGTTGTTTAACTGAAGTTGTTGAGTTCACGGCAGCTCAAGAACAGTAACATGCCTGGAGAAAAGATAAGCTATCTCTCAAGCTTACACCAAGCAACATAGGCTCCGAGTGAAGAGACAAATTAAAGTGACACAACTGGAAACTCATGGTCTCTCTTGCAGACAAAGTCAAAGTTCTGCAAAGCAGTCTCACATTCTGCATTGGCTTTTACCAACACTGAGGATTCAACACCAATTGTGCTGCATTAAATTGGAAGAGATGAGAGTGCATCACTTTTTGCCAACTGCCTCAACTCTGCTAAATAACTTCATACCTGCCATCGGGCTCAATTCCCTGAAGACCAAATGTCATTTGAAGCCAAACTGGTATATGTTGAAGCCATGCTCTTACAAGGGACTTGTTGGTAGCTGATCAATTGTAAATATTTTGGAAGATAATTGGAAGTCGTAGCTGCTTATGGAAGCATTCCAAATTTCTGGAGTGCCTTGCACAACATTATAAGAAAATGGTGAGGGGATCCCTGCTCAGGACACAGAGAACCACAAACATTTAGAAACCTCAATCTTGATCCAAGTTAGTAAAAGTATCATCAAATCACATTCACTTGCATACAGCTCCACGCTCTATATGTATATCTCTCCCTTAACAATGACTTCTATCAACCTGGGTTCTTGCCTACATTTCTGCATCACTCCATTGTTTGCAGCTGACTATACTTCAATCTTCCTCCCCACCTCTCACAATTTCTGCAATATGTCAACCATGGCCAGTACATCACTCGGCTGTAGTATAAAGCACTCAGTTAGATACAGTATTCCCCCTTGTGGAGTGGATGCAAGATAACCAGTACCAGCAGAGGCAACCCATGGTGAACAAGTCTGCATCAGGTGGCTTACAACACGGGTAGACAGCCCTGGTAATTGATGAAGACCTACTAAAACTGCAGATGTTGGAAATCCCAATCAAAACATAAAATGCTATAAGCACTCAACAGATCAGGCAGCACCTGTGGAAAGAGAAATGTGTTAAAATATCAGTTCTGAGATCATTTTTCAGAACTGTAAATTGGGAAGAAAAGTTAATTTTCATTTGTTTTGTTAATGGGTGGGAAGCATGGGTAGAACAATTTCTCATCTGGCAAGACTAAATGCATTAAAGTGACAATTAGAAGCACAATAAGCAGCTTTGCTTGTGTTTTGTGCTACTTATAATACAGTCGATGAACATGCTCTGCAGAATAGGCTACACTAATAGAGAGAGAAAAACGGAGCCAAAATCACAGAGGGGTGACTGGCAGAAAGAGCATTGCTAACGTTGAAGAATTCTGCATTGAGTATGGCAGGCAGCAAAATGCACAGAGGGAAGATGAAGTGTTGCATTTTTGTAAGAAAACAATGGCAGGCCTTGCACAGTAAATGGGAGACCCCTTGAGGCCAGCAGCATAATCAAGGATGGGTCGCACTCAGGCCACTCCCTCTTCTCCCCTCTCCCATCAGCCAAAAGGTACAGGAATGTGAAAACGCAAACCTCCAGATTCAGAGACAGTTTCTTTCCAGCTGTTATCGGGCAACTGAATGATCCTACCACAACCAGAGAGCAGTGCTGAATTCCTCTCTACCTCTGATGTCCCTCGGACTCTCCTTGATCGGACTTTGCTGGCTTTACCTTGCAGTAAACGTTATTCCCTTAGACACTGTAATGGATTGATTGTAATCATATTATCTTTCTGCTGACTTGTTAGCACGTAACAAAAAAACTTTTCCTTGTACCTCGGTGCACGTGACAATAAACTGAAAAGTCTGGTATCAGCCCCAATTTCTTGCCTTCACCAACCCCACCTGATCTCCCTTCACTCTAATGCAGAGCAGTGTCTGCTGAGCAGAGGCCTCGCCTTTGTACTCCTGCACCTACACATCAATGAGTTCAGAGCCTGCCATAATGTTGCCCTCCTTTTCTATTGCCTTCACCTCTGTGTCCGTTTCTTTGGCAAGGAGAAGTCAGAAACAAGGGTTCTGAACTTGAACATAGGTAACTTTGAAGGTATGAGATGTGAATTGGCCAAGATAGACTGGCAGGTGGTTCTTAAAGGGTTGACAGTGGATGTGCAATGGAAGGTATTTAAAGACTGCATGGATGAAGTTCATACCAGTTTGGCAAAAGAATAAATCGGTGAAGGTGGTGCATCCATGGATAACAAGGGAAATCAGGGATAGTATAAAAACAAAAGATGAGGCATACAAATTTGCCAGAAAAAGCAGCCTACCGGAGGACTGGGAGAAATTCAGAATCCAGCAGAGGAGGACAAAGGGCTTAATTAGGAAAGGGAAAATAGATTATGAAAGGAAACTGGCAGGGAACATAAAAACTGACTGCAAAAGTTTTCATAGATATGTGAAGAGAAAGAGACTAGTTAAAACAAATGTTGGTCCCTTGCAGTCAGAAACAGGTGAATTGATCATGGAGAACAAGGACATGGCAGACCAATTGAATAACTACTTTGGTTCTGTCTTCACTAAGGAAGACATAAATAATCTGCCAGAAATAGCAGTGGAATGGGGGTCAAATAAGATGGAGGAACTGAGTGAAATCCAGGTTAGCCGGGAGGTTGTGTTGGGTAAATTGAACGGATTGAAGGCCGATAAATCCCCAGGGCCAGATGGTCTGCATCCCAGAGTACTCAAGGAGGTAGCCACAGAAATAGTGGATGCATTAGTGATAATTTTTCAAAATTCCTTAGATTCTGGAGTAGTTCCAGAGGATTGGAGGGTAGCTAATGTAATCCCACTTTTTAAAAAAGGAGGGAGAGAGAAAGCGGGGAATTACAGACCAGTTAGTCTAACATCGGTAGTGGGGAAACTGCTAGAGTCAGTTATTAAAGATGGGATAGCAGCGCATTTGGAAAGTGTTGAAATCATTGGACAAAGTCAGCATGGATTTACGAAAGGTAAATCATGTCTGACAAATCTGATACAATGTTTCGAGGATGTAACTAGTAGAGTGGATAAGGGAGAACCAGTGGATGTGTTATATCTAGACTTTCAGAAGGCTTTCGACAAGGTCCCGCATAAGAGATTAGCATACAAACTTAAAGCACACGGTATTGGGGGTTCAGTATTGATGTGGATAGAGAACTGGCTAGCAGACAGGAGGCAAAGGGTAGGAGTAAACGGATCCTTTTCAGAATGGCAGGCAGTGACTAGTGGGGTACAGCAAGGCTCAGTGCTGGGACCCCAGCTATTTACAATATATATTAATGATTTGGGTGAGGGAATTCAATGCAACATCTCCAAATTTGCAGATGACACCAAGCTGGGGGGTATAGTTAGGTGTGAGGAGGATGCTTGGAGGCTGCAGGGTGATTTGGATAGGCTGAGTGAATGGGCAGATGCATGGCAGATGCAGTATAATGTGGATAAATGTGAGGTTATCCACTTTGGTGGGAAAAACATGAGAGTAGACTGTTATCTGAATGGTGGCAGATTAGGAAAAGGGGAGATGCAACGAGACCTGGGTGTCATGGTATACCAGTCATTGAAAGTAGGCATGCAGGTGCAGCAGGCAGTGAAGAAAGCAAATGGTATGTTAGCATTCATAGCGAAACGATTTGTGTATAGGAGCAGGGAGGTTCTACTGCAGTTGTACAGGGTTTTGGTGAGGCCACACCTGGAGTATTGCGTACAGTTTTGGTCTCCAAATCTGAGGAAAGACATCCTTGCCATAGAGGGGGTACAGAGAAGATTCACCAGACTGATTCCTGGGATGTCAGGACTTTCATATGAGGAAAGACTGGATAGACTCGGCTTGTACTCGCTGGAATTTAGAAGATTGAGGGGGATCTTATAGAAACTTACAAAATTCTTAAGGGGTTGGACAAGCTGGATGCTGGAAGATTGTTCCCAATGTTGGGGGAGTCCAGAACAAGGGGTCACAGTCTAAGGATAAGGGGGAATTCCTTTAGGACCGAGATGAGGAAAACATTCTTTACAGAGAGTGGTGAGTCTCTGGAATTCTCTGCCACAGAAGGTAGTTGAGGCCAGTTCATTGGCTATATTTAAGAGGGTGTTGGATGTGGCACTTGTGGCTAAAGGGATCAGGGGGTATGGAGAGAAGGCAGGTACGGGATACTGAGTTGGGTGATCAGCCATGATCCCATTGAATGGCGGTGCAGGCTCGAAGGGCCGAATGGCCTACTCCTGCACCTATTTTTCTATGTTTCTATGTAAGGAGTCATTGCCCTACTTTGATGACCTTTTCTCCCACCTCTTCCTCTTGTCTTCCTTTTCGAGACCCTTGCCCGCCTTTAACCTTCTCTCAACCTTCTAATTTCCAACTCCCACCATGACATTGACCACCAGGACATATTGTTTATTTGTATAACAGAGTCCAAACTAGTTCCCCTCCCCTAACACTTTCCCTCACCTGGCAAAACGTATCCTCTCACTTTCTTCAAGATGTAGCAATGGACATCTGCTTAATCCCTAGCTATGCATATATTTTCATAGGCTGTTGAACAATTCCAACTACTTCTCCACAACATCACCAACTGCAATGGGTCTAACTCCTGCACTCCTGCATAACTCATTAATTTAATCAACTTCACCTCCAACTTCCACCCCACCCTTAACGTCACTTGGACCTCTGACCCCTCCCTTCCCTTTTTATTCTCGCTGCCTTTATTTCAATGGACAGACTATTCACTGACATCCACTACAAACCTACTCTCACTGCTACCCTGAGTGTATATCCTTCCTTCCTGTCTCTTACAAGGATGACATCCCTTTCTCACGGTTTGTCCGCGGCTGCTGCAACTGCTCTCAAGATGAGCCTTTCATTTCTAGGACATCTGAGATGCCCCCTTTATTCCGTACTCATGGATTTCCCGCTTGGAGCTGCCTCTGGAAGCTCGTTCCAGATACCAACACTCTCTGAGTAAAAAGGTTCCCCTTGAGGTCTTTCTTAAATCCTCTACCCTTACCCTTAAACTTTAGTTTTAGAATGATCTACCCTAGGCTAAAGACGATGAGCATTCACTTGCAGGTCCAACCCTCTACTTCTATTACAGCCCAAGTAGTGTGGCAAGCTCTGACACCTTGAACCATGGGTCTAGGTACAATTGTTTGGGTAGGGGACAGTTGTTTTCAAAGGATTCGGGCAATCCAACAATCTAGCCTCCAATTGGGAGTGTGGTTCTTGGTTCTTGGTTACTTGGTCCTCCAAAATATGCCAACTGGAATTTAAACTGGAGGTGGTGAAGGGAGGGGTTTAGCCAGAGAGGGTTATTGGGAAGAAAGTGCCACTTTAAATTTAGTCGCATCTGGCTGGGCAACCGTGACTTGGTGGAGATTATTCCATGCTTTAATAGTGCGTTGAAAGGACGAATTGCTGTACACATCTGTCTTTGAGGCTGGGACCACAAATTGGATCAAATGCCCTCGTCTGCTCCTAATTGGTTTGGGGTTGGTGTAGGTCATGTGACCTATGCCTAGCTGACCATTTAACATTTTGTAAAAACAGGTCAAACGATGAGCTTAACGTCTGTCTTGGAGAGGGTTCCACCCCGCCCAGAGAATTCAGAAGTTTGGTGACACTCGCTTCTCTCTCGTAGTTGTTAATAACAAATCGAGCAGCCTGTCTTTGGACACGTTCGATGGATGAAATGTTTTTATCTGTGTATGGGTCCCAAGCTGCAACTGCGTAGTCCAGAAGAGGTCTACCGAGGGTGAAATACAGCTTCTCCTTGACAGAAGCTGAACAATGATGGAATTTGCGCCTCAGGAAGTTTAGGACACCTGTTGCTTTCACTGTTACATAGAAAATAGGTGCAGGAGTAAGCCATTCGGCCCTTCGAGCCTGCGCCGCCATTCAATATGATCATGGCTGATCATCCGACTCAGTATCCTGTACCTGCCTTCCCTCCATACCCCCTAATCCCTTTAGCCACATCTAACTCCCTCTTAAATATAGCCAATGAACCGGCCTCAACTACCTTCTGTGGCAGAGAGTTACATGATGAGTCTGACCATTCCAACGTAGATCATTCTGCAATTTGATGCGAAGATACTTGGTTTGTTTGGATTCTTCAAGGGTGACACCAAGTATGTTGTAAGATGTGACGCCTGGATTCCTCTTTCTGGTGACACGCATGGTTTCACATTTGGAAGGGTTGAACTGCATGCCCCATTGTTGTGACCACTCGACCATAGGATCGAGATCCTTTTGGAGAGCATCTTCATCATCAGCTGACTTAATTGGACGGTACAGCAAACAATCATCAGTGAATAGTCTGGTCGTACTGGCGACTTTTTCATGAATGTCATTGATGTAAAGCAAAAATAGGTGTGGGCCAAGTACTGTGCCCTGGGGTGTACCACTCCACACTGGGTGCCAATTGGAGCTCTTTCCGTTCACACACACGCGCTGAAGACGTTTTGTCAGCAAACTGGAATTCCATTGTTTCGTGGTGGAACGAATACCATAGAAGTCAAGCTTCTGAAGCAGTCTCTGGTATGGGAGTCCAGTGTGAAGTGATTTTCGGCTGTCAGATGCTATCCAAATTTAGGATGTCAACATTTTGATCTCATCACTGGCTCTTATTTGACAGCAAACTAGCCAAGATCATATAATGAGTGGGTCAAGTCTAAACTCAGATTTTCTGAGACCTAAACCTACTAGAAGACTGCAGGCAAAGAAATGTACATATTCCTCCACCTCGACCCAGAACTCTTTCATCAGCCAAGTTGCAACCATTGGAAAACGATGGACTAAGGTGTAGGCACATCATAGACAAGACACTCACTAGGGTCTCCTCGATATCACGCAGCTCTGCTCTTGCTCCCACTCCCCCCAATCGTAACACAGACAGAGTCTCCCTAGTCCTCTCCTTCCACCCCATCAGCCATTGCATACAGCACATAAACCTCCAACATTTTTGCCACCTCCAATGGGTTCCCACCACTAGTCACATCTTCCCATCTCCACCGCTTTCCTCTTTATGCAGAGTCCGTTCCCTCCGCAACTCCCTGGTCAACTCGTCCCTTCCCACCCAAACCACTCCCTCCCCCGATACTTTCCCCTGTAACCACAAGAGAAGCAATGTATGCCCCTCTATCTTCCCCCCCCCCCCCCCCTCCCCGACTCCGTCCAAGGACCCCAACAGTCTTTTCAGGTGAGGCAGAAGTTCACTTTCACCTCCTACCTCATCTAATGTATCTGCTGTTCCAGAGGTAGACTCCTGTATATCGGTGGGACCAAGCGCAGGCTCGGCGATCGTTTCGTTAAATACCTCTGCTCAGTCCGCCTGAACCTACCTGATCTCCCAGTTGCTCAACACTTTTACTCTCCCTCCCATTCCCACACTGATCTTTCTGTAAGTGGCCTCCTCCATTCTCGGAGTGAAGCCCAGCGCAAATTGGGGGAACAGCACCTCGTGTTTCGCTTGGTCAGCTGACAAGCCAGCGGTATGAACATTGATCTCAAGTAACCCTTGCTTGCCCTCTCTCTCCATCCCTCCCTCTTCCCAGTTCCCTGATCAGTCTTACTGTCTCTGAGTACATTTTATCTCTCTTTGCTTTGTTGTTACGTTCTTCCAGCTAACATTGATCTATTCTACATTTTCCTTGATCTCCATTCCCTTTGCCCTGTTTTCGCACCTTCACACTTCCTTTTCTATCAATCTCCCTCATCCCCCGACGTCATGTCTGAAGAAAGGTCTCGACCCGAAACTTTACCCATTCCTTCTCTCCACAGATGCTTCCTGTCCTGCTGAGTTGCTCCAGCATTTTCTGTCATCTTTGGTTTAAACCAGCATCTGCAGTTCCTACGCTAGATGTGGGCACAGACTGAAACACAGGCATTGAGTGGCTGTATTGATAGACAATAGATGATAGGTGCAGGAGTAGGCCATTTGGCCCTTTGAACCAGCACCGCCATTCAATGTGATCATGGCTGATCATCCCCAATCAGTACCCCGTTCCTGCCTTCTCCCCAGCCTGTCTGTGCCTACATCTAGTGTTCACGTTGATAAGTTTTCAACCTCTTGCCAATTAGCAATACAAGAACATAAATAGCAGAGCAGGGCTCTGCCATATGAACTCTTAAGCCTTTTCCACCCGTCATTGAGATCATTAGAGTTTCTACACCACTCTTTCCCATGCCTTCTCCACATTTTTAATCTTTTGAGGTAGAGCTTTGATACAGTTTTAATGACTGACTTTTCCTCTCTAAGATCACGTCTTAGGTTGCAAGTACTTCTCCTGATGGAGTTTTGATTCCATCACCATAATAGTGTCTAATAGTAACTTGTGGGAGCATGGCCATCTCCCATCATAAGTGCAATCGGGGGGGGGGGGGGGGGGCAAGTTTTAGGCTGAGATTCAATGCAAAAAAAGTCAGTACTTTCTGAAATACAGCAATGTGAATGCCAAGATCTATTTTAAATAATATAGAAATAGTCTAAACATTGTCTAAAATAATCTAAAAAGAAGAAATAATAGGAGAAAGCCTTAATAGTCTAAAAAGAAGAAATGACTAATGATCAACAAAGTAGTTTGCATACAAATCGAAAATGGTTCTGACAGACCAGCAGCAATTGTTCAGTATTACATTTTCTAATGTTTCTGTTCCTAAGGAATCTGAAATTTTATATTATGCAAAGAACATTGGGAAAATGCAAAATGTTACATTTCTGCATAAATCTATATGGATGTTTTCCTTCTTATTTCAGTAATGTTATCTCAGATTCCCTGACTTTCATTTATGTTTAGTTCTCCGTGACCCATTTTCCTGCAAACAACAAATTTGTTTTATTTGTGTAGGAAAGGACTGCAGATGCTGATTTAAACCGAAGATAGACTCAAAATGCTGGAGTAACTTAGTTGGACAGGCAGCATCCCTGGAAAGAAGGAGTGACTGATGTTTCTGGTTGAAATTCTGCCTCTTTAGACTGGTTAAAGCCCTGTCCCACGGTACGAGTTCATTCCAAGAGCTCTCCCAAGTTTGCACTGATTCGAACTTGGAGATTTACGGTAATGGCCACTCGTTGGTACTCGGGGCTCTCGTGGACATTTCTCAACATGTTGAAAAATTTTCACGAGTCTTCCCGTGCTTACCTGCCGTTAACAAATCTTCCCGAATACCTGCCGTTAGCGTTATGAGCCGCTAAGAGACGTCCCCGAGCTCCAACGTACCCGCGACATTCATTCTCCGTGCTTACCACGAGTATGATTTTATTTATTTTTTTAATCGGGAGAGCTCTTGGAATGAACTCGTACCGTGGGACAGGGCTTTTAGGGTTAAGGGAAACGAGATATAGTCGATGATGTAGAGAGATGAAGAACAATGAATGAAAGATTTGCAAAAAAAGTTACGATGATAAAGGAAACGGGCCATTGTTAGCTGTTTGTTGGGTAAAAATGAGAAGCTAATCCGATGGGTGGGGGAGGGAAAGGGAGAGAGGGAATGCAATTAATTTACTTTAACCCTTTCATTGCCATATCCCTATGGTGAATTGGAAGGGGTGACAACTTCCTGGCGAAGAAACTGATTCACCATCTCAATGTCATTATATGGTGGGATTAAAGTAGACAATGGCTCATAAAGAAACAGCAAGGATAGAAGTATTGGATCGTGTCCGCTGTGTTTCATCAGCACATTACATTCAAGTTGCTTTAAATAATTGATGTATGGGACCAATGTGACCCAAACGTGTTGGAATTCTTAGAGGATGTAAGTCGCAGGATAGTCAGTGGATGTGGTTTACCTGGATTTTTCAAAATGTCTTTGATAAGGTACAACACGTGAAGCTGCTAAAGAAGATGAGAGCCCATGGTATCAGAGGGCAGATACTAGCATGGATGGCAGAAGGCAAAGAGTGACAATAAACGGGGCTTTTTCTGGTTGGCTGCCAGTGACTAACAGTTTTCTGCAGGGATTGGTGCTGGCGGCTGCTAATCTTCACGATGTATATCAATGATTTGAATGAGGCAATTATAGGCATTGTGGCCAAGTTTGCCGATGATACAAAGATAGGTGGAGGGGCAGGTAGTGTAGAGAAAGCAAGGACTCTGCAGAAGGACTTGGACAGGTTAGGAGAGTGTGCAAAGAAGTGGCAGATGGAATACAGCATGGCAAAGTGTGGAGTCATGCATTTTGGTAGTTGGAATAAAGGTGTAGACTATTTTCTACATGGAACGAGAATTCAGAAATCAGAGGTGTAAATAGACTAGGGAGTGCTGGTGCAGGATTCCCAAGAAGTTAATTTGCAAGTCAAATCGGTAGAAAGGAAGGCAAATGCATGCTAGCGAGGACTATAATATAAAAACAAAGATGTATTGCTGAGGCTTTAGAATGTACTGGTCAGACTGCATTTGGAGTATTGTGAGCATTTTATGTGCCCCATATCTGAGGAAGGATGTGCTGGCATTGGAGAGGGTCCAGCGGAGGTTTACGAGACTAATCCTAGGAATGATTGGGTTAACATACGATGAGCGTTTGATGGCACTGGGCCTGTACTCACTGGAGTTTAGAAGGATGAGGGTGGACCTCATTGAAATGTACAGAATAGTGAAGGCCTGGATAGACTGGATGTGGAGAGGATGTTTCCACTGATGGGAGAGTCTGAGACCAGAGGACATTGCCTCAGTATAAAAGAAGTTACCTTTAGAAAGGAGATGAGGAGGACTATCTTTAGTCAGGGGGTGGTGAATCTGTGAAATTCATTGCCACAGAAGGCTGTGGAGGCCATCAATGAATATTTTTAAGGTGGAGAATGATGGGTTCTTGATTGGTAAGTTTGTTATGGGTTCTGGGATGAAGGCAGGGGAATGGAGTTCAGAGGGAAAGATAGATAAGCTATAATTGAATGGCAGAACAGACTTGTTGGGCCAAATGCCCTAAATCTGCTGCTTGAACTTATGAACTTAATCACTGGCTAGTGACTGCACAAAGCTCGATATCTTAGATAGCCAGATTTAGTTAAAAGCAGATTGTTAATCTTAAATCAAAGGTACATTGTGTTTTGAAGACAGGAACGGAAATTTTGATAAGGAAAGTTGGCTCTGTTGCTTTAAGAAATAGCTGAATGTGTGAGAGCAAGAACCAGAGTCTGACAATGCACTGAAAGAGAATGGTGCAGTGGGAAACAATAATTTAATGATAGATTTGTTGTGGATTCTGTGCAGGAAGTCACTGAACAATTATGACAGGAGGTATAATATGTTAAGCCATTTGTGAAGCTAAGTTCATTTATTGCTCAATTCACTGCAGCACCATCAAACAGCATGCAATAATCTCTCCCCGTCTGCACTCAACTCTTTAATTCATGTGTTACCCAGCATTCGTGCACTGTTTCAAAACTCACGCCCACTACTCACAGCTTGCAGTTACTGGAAGCTGTCCAATCTTGGCGCCCACGTCACTCTCGCTGTCAAACTTCCTTTTTTCTTCAAGAAGGTGATGCATAACTGGAGGCAGCAGGAAAGGCATGGAGGAAGACAAGTATGCCTGCATGTTTTAGCATTGTGGATGGCATGGTGTTGCCCATTGTGAAAAGCAGTTCCACTAGACTTTTGTCTGCTGTAGTTTGTTTCTTGCAGAATTAAAAATAATTTAAAAGGACAGCACTGTGATGCAGTGGTAGAGTTGCTGTCTTTCAGCGCCAGAGACCTGGGTTTGATCCTGATTACGGGTGCTGTCTGTAGGGAGTTTGTACATTTTCTCGTGACCACGTATGTTTTTTGCCAGGTGCTCCAGCTTTCTCCCACATTCCAAAGACATACAGGTCTGTAGGTTGCGTAAGAAAGATCTGCAGATGCTGAAGAAGGGTCTCGACTTGAAATGTCACCCATCCTTTCTCTCCAGAGATGCTGCTTGTCCCGCTGAGTTACTCCATCATTTTGTGTCTACTATGTCTGTAAGTGAATTGGCTTTGGTAAAATTGTAAATTGTCCCTAGTGGGTAGGATAGTGCTAGTGTTCGGGGTACTCGTTGGTTAGCACGGACTCTGAGGACTGAAGGGCCTATTTTCATACTGTGTTTAAGATGGAACTGCAGATGCTAGAAAATCGAAGGTAGACAAAAGTGCTGGAGAAACTCAGCGGGTGCAGCAGCATCTATGGAGCGAAGGAAACTGGCAATGTTTTGGGCCAAAACGTTGCCTATTTCCTTTGCTCCATAGATGCTGCCGCACCCTCTGAGCTTCTCCAGCACTTTTGTCTACCTGTTTTCACACTGTATCTCTAAAGTCTAAAGTAGACTTTATTAGCAGATCATGAGCCACAAAGTTATAAAGTTGTAGATGGAGGGAGAGGGGGGGGGGGGGGGGAGAGAGTATGCAGAGATGTACCGTCTAGATGTAAATAATACATTAATCCTAAATTTGTATTCTCCCCAGATTCCCATCAACTCCCTCAGATTCTACCACTCACCTGCATACAAGGGGCAAATTACAGCAACCAGTTACCTACCATCATGACTCTGGGATGTGGAATGGAAACCAGAGTACCTAAAGGAAGCCCAGGAGCTTACAGGGAGAATGTGCAACTTCCCCACAGACAGCGCGGAGCAGCGAGACTGCCGTAGACTTGTTGTTTCACGGTGCCACAGACCCTGGTTCAATCCTGCCCATGTGTGCTATCTGTGTGAAGTTTGTACTTCTCCATGTGACTCCTTAGGTTTCCTCTGACTTCTCCCGTTTCCCCCCACAAACCAATGATAAGCGGTTTTATAGGTTAATTGGTCTTCTGTAAATTGCTCCGTTTAGGAAGTGAATGAGAAAGTGGTGTAACATAGAAATAGTTGGTATGGACTGCAGGTTCTTTTTTCATGCAGAATCTCTAAATGAAACTAAACAACACCCAAGGCCAAGCACTGAACACCGATTTCTGGCATTGTGAGGCAACAACTCTAATACAGTGGCTTGCAAAAGTATTCTTACCCCTTGAACTTTTCCACATTTTGTCACGTTACAACCACAAACGTAAATGTATTTTATTGGGATTTTATGTGATAGACCAACACAAAGTGGCACAAAATTGTGAAGTGGAAGGAAAATGATACATGGTTTTCAATTTTTTTTAATAAATAAAAACACTGAAAAGTGTGGTGTGCAAAAATATTCAGCCCCCTTTACTCTGATACCCCTAAATAAAATCCAGTGCAACCAATTGCCTTCATAAGTCACCTAATTAGTAAATAGAGTCCACTTGTGTATAATGTAATCTCAGTATAAATACAGCTGTTCTGTGAAGGCCTCAGAGGTTGGTTAGAGAACATTAGTGAACAAACAGCACCATGAAGCCCAAGGAACACATCAGACAGGTCAGTGATAAAGTTGTGGAGAAGTTTAAAGCAGGGTTAGGTTATAAAAAAAAATCCCATGCTTTAAACATCTCACGGAGCACTGTTCAATCCATCATCAGAAAATGGAAAGAGTATGGCACAACTGCAATCCTATCAAGACATGGCTGTCCACCTAAACTGACAGACCGGGCAAGGAGAGCATTAATCAGAGAAGCAGCCAAGATGCCCATGGTAACTCTGGAGGAGCTGCAGAGATCCACAGCTCAGGTGGGAGAATCTGTCCACAGGACAACTATTAGTCGTGCACTCCACAAATCTGGCCTTTATGGAAGAGTGGCAAGAAGAAAGCCATTGTTGAAACAAAGCCATAAGAAGTCCTGTTTGCAGTTTGCCACAAGCCATGTGGGGGACACAGCAAACATGTGGAGGAAGGTGCTCTGCTCTGATGAGACCAAAATTGAAGTTTTTGGCCTAAATGCAAAATGCTATGTGTGGCGGAAAACTAACACTGCACATCACCCTGAACACACCATCCCCACTGTGAAACATGGTGGTGGCAGCATCATGCTGTGGGGATGCTTTTCTTCAGCAGGGACAAGGAAGATGGTCAGAGTTGATGGGAAGATGGATGGAGCCAAATGCAGGGCAATCTTGGAAGAAAACCTGTTAGAGTCTGCAAAAGACTTGAGACTGGGGCGGAGGTTCACCTTCCAGCAGGACAACGACCCAAAACATACAGCCAGAGCTACAATGGAATGGTTTAGATCAAAGCATATTCATGTGTTAGAATGGCCCAGTCAGTCCAGACCTAAATCCAATTGAGAATCTCTGGCAATACTTGAAAATTGCTGTTTGCAGACGCTCTCCATCCAATCTGACTGAGCTTGAGCTATTTTGCAAAGAAGAATGGGCAAAAATGTCAGTCTCTAGATGTGCAAAGCTGGTAGAGACATACCCCAAAAGACTTGCAGCTGTAATTGCAGCGAAAGGTGGTTCTACAATGTATTGACTCAGGGGGCTGAATACTTTTGCATGCCACACTTTTCAGTTTTCTATTTGTAATAAAATTTGGAAACCATGTATCATTTTCCTTCCACTTCCAAATTATGCACCACTTTGTGTTGGTTTATCACTAAAATCCCAATAAAATACATTTATGTTTGTGGTTGTAACGTGACAAAATGTGGAAAAGTTCAAGGAGTATGAATACTTTTGCAAGTCACTGGAGCTACGCCGCCTCAAGGTATGCACTCTCCTAAATATCCCTCCTTGCATTTTCTCCCTCATCCTGCATTGATTCACAAGACAAAAGTGATGTAGCTGGACAATTCCATCTTTCACTTTGCTCCTCAACATCCCTCCAATCCATTCTTCATTGGAGAGATGCAAGAGTTGGTTCTGTGTGACTGCTACTGAGAAACTTGCATTCATTTGCAATATCTATTGACTGAAGGAATTCAATTTCTCTTGAATAATGAGAATAGTCAAGTTTGCAAGGTAATCTAGACAAGTAGGAAGACTGCAGTCTGTGCAAACTCTTGCTCACTATGCTGTCTTTGAACTGGCACAATGAATGGAATTGATTTATAACTCAGCAGTGCAGGCAGCATCTCTGGAGAACATGGATAGGACACATTTTGGGTTGGGATCCATCTTCAGACTGAGTGAGAAGTTCCCAAGCCAAAACATCACCGGTCCATGTCCTCCTGAGATGCTGCCTGACCCTCTGAGTTACTATAGCCCTTTGTGTTATTTTGTGTAAACCAGCATCATCAGTTCTTTGATTCTACATCTAGAATTGATTTATATTTGTGTTTGAAGAACTTCAGTGACCTTGAATGGAGGTGGACAAGGAAATCAGCCATTGCTATATGATATCTTCTATATGAAGCACCAGGCAATGTGGTTGAGAATGGATGAAAAATTTCTAATTTGTGGTAGGTTTTGTGTTGACCTTGGATCCATCCTTTTACCTGTAGAATGAGTAACCACCTCTAATAGTATACAGTGGAACCAGAAATAAGACTATGTCTAAAAGCTGACTTCACAGTTTCTGACCAAGATTTGCCTGGTGCAATGGAAGCTTAAACTGTTGCCATCGTGCCTTTGTTAAAAGGCACTTGCAGAATGTCACAGCAACCTATCCACCTAATCTCATTAGACTGACAGTCTGACGCTGGAGCACAAACCTGCTGTCCTATTGTGACAGTACCCTTGGCTCTGAACCAACACATTTGCTGCAGTCAGCCAGCTCAGACCAAACTCTGATGGTGACTGTTGAAACCAGAGCTCTTCAAGATCGCACTTTGTGACCATCTGCCATCTCCCCAAATTAAAGCAGAAATCGTCTAGCTCCCGTAGTGCCAACACTGGGAATACATCTTGTAGAAACACTTGGAGAGGCAGAGAACTCAGCAGGAAGACACCAAGGTCGTACACAATGGTGATCTACTTTTATATGAATGATGTAATGATTGGAGTTATAAAAATGTACTTAAATTCATTTTTTCTGACATGATGGGACCCGAACACACGTTAAGATAAAACACATGTTTATCAAATCACTTACAGCATAGGATCTGCAGTACGTTACAGCTCCGAGCTACTACATCTACTGGCTGGCGTAGGTGAGCTCTTGATATTATAAAGCTACCACTAGCAAACACTGTGATTGGCTAGCATGCAATAGCCAATCTACATCTCTTCTTGTAGAAAGAAAGAAACACCAGCAGCTAACAATATAAGCGGAATGTTAAGAACATACTAGCAAAGTTATACAAAATCGCCATATCTAACGGGTGGCCTACAAACCCGTCTGGCCCACATGCAGTAGGAGACCGCCTCGCCTCCTTTTACATGAGAAAAGACCGGGGAGGGGAGTGGGAAAACAACCAGCAACCCGACAGGCACAGTGGGAGACGAGATAGTCGAGTCAGGCACCAAACGATGTAGGGAGACCGTGATGGGAACAATGGTTGGTGGAGGGGAAGTAGGACCGACTGTGGGAGTGAGCACAAGACACGGGGCATCAGGATATGGAGTCACAGGACGTGGTTCCTTCACAGGAAGGATGTGTTGACAGTTGCGTCTGTAGATGGCTCCGTCCACTTCGACCAGATATGAATGTGGTTCTTTGGCAGGGCCGTGGATGTGTCCCAGGCATGCATGGGTCTTGTCGGTTTGCAGACGAACCACTTGTCCACATGCAAGAGGTTTAGGTGGCTTGCTAGACTTGTGCAAGAATTGTGCTGAGAATTCACCCTGTTCGGAGAGTTGTTCTTTGGTACTGCGCAGGACTCTGGATAGCGTGTCTGCAATGTACATGTCTTTACCCTTCTTGTAGACGATGTTGATATCAAATTGCTGCAGTTGCATCATCATTCACTGTAGTCATGCTGGGGCAGAGTGGATCGGTTTGTTCAAAATGGTGACCAGTGGATGGTGGTCAGACTCGATGGTCCTGGTTTTACCAAAGATGAAGTCCTTGAATTTAATGCAGGTGAAAACCACTGCGAGGAGTTCCTTTTCGATCTGTTCAGTGTCAGTTAGTGTACGGGATGCATATGACAGGGCTTGAAATCGCCGTCAGTAGTGGCCTGCAGGCACGCTGTGCCTAGCCTGTACTGGGATGCATCGCAGGTGAGTGTTACTGGTAACTCCAGATCAAAATAGGAGAGCATATGTGCGCTAGCCAGCTGCAGTTTGAGTGTGTCGAAAGCCCATTGGTGCTGCGGGAACCAGGACAATGCCGCGTCCTTGTGTGTCAGTTCTCGCAGGGGGTTGGGAATATATTTTGCCAGGCAGTTAGCCATACCGAGGAATCGTTGTAAACTCACAACATCAGTAGGAACCGGCAGTTCGTTGATAGCTGCAGTTTTCAGCGGATCTGGGTTGAGACCATCGCTGGTAAAAACATGTCTGACGTAAGTGACCTCAGGAACTGGAAACCTGCACTTTAGTGGATTGATTTTAAGCTGAGTGTCTTTGGCATGGTCAAGTACTCTCTTCAGATTGGTGTCATGTTCAGCCAACTCGCGACCGTAGACGAGAATATCATCAATAATGATGGCGCACGGGTACTCTGCAAACAATTGTTCCATAGTGCGCTGGAAGACTTCACTGGCTGAGTTGATGCCAAAAGGCATTCTTAGAAATTTGAAGTGGCCAAAGGGTGTACCGAACGTAGTGAGGTTGGACGAGTCTGGGTCTAGTGGAATCTGCCAAAAGGAGCTTTTGGCATCCAGGACCAGGAATACTGCTGTGTTGTCAATCTGTGCAGCAACATCTTCTGTGGTTCGCATTGGGTAATGTGGATGCTTGATGGCAGTGTTAAGATCTCTGGGGTTGATGCAGATACAGGTCTCCTCCTTGTTTTTCTTAGTTGCAGCGACCATGGTGGAAACCCAGTCAGACGGGTCAGTTACCTCAGCAATAACACCCATTGAGACCATGCGTTTGAGTTCAGTGTGTATTCTGTCAGGCATAGCATGTGGGACACGATGTGGCGCTCGGATCATGTGTGTGACTTTAGGATCAACAGTAATGTGATATTTGATAGGCAACTTGCCAAGTTCATCATTAAACAGGTCTTTGTATTGAGAGAGTAGCTGCTGAGTGGGCTCGTCAGTGAGGCAGAGTTTGTGGGCAGTGCATCCAAAGTAAACCAGGCCTAGATTGTGGCATGCATTGATACTGATCAAAGTCTCTGAATTAGCTTTAACAATGTAAAACTGTAATGTGTGGGTCTGATCATCTACAGTGCACTTTACATCAGCTTTTCTGAGTGGGTGCAGAACCTCTCCCCCGTAAGCCCGAAGCGATGCGGAGGCCTTATCAATACATTCAGCATTGCAAATTTTCTTAAACTCCCTTAATGATATGACGTTGACTTTTGCGCCAGTGTCTTCCTTGGCAAGAAGAGGCCTGTTATTCACGAACATAATTACTTCAGGGTCAAGTAGCTCGTTAGACGAAGGGAGGAGGGAGTGGTTGGCAGAACTGTTATCAACACTGTCTGAGAGCGAAACGGGACGACAGCTCAGGCTTGTGGGAGTAAGTATCAGTGAACTCCTGCTGAAGCAGGTACAGGCTTGTCCTTGAAGCATTAGGAGTCACATAGGAATGACAGCATTGTGCAAAATGGTTTAATTTCTTACAGAAATTGCAAGCTTTTCCGTAGGCAATGCAAAACTGACCACCCTTCACATGAAAATAGTTGCAATTCTGACAGCGAGCAGTAGACCCGGTAGGGGGTTTGCGAGAGGAGAAGTCTGTAAGATTAAAGGGCCTGTCCCACCAGCATGCGATTCCATGCGGTGAGCGCGACCAAACCGGCAGCGGGGGCCGCGCGGAGGTCGGGTGATCCCCGTACAGGGCCCGTCCCACCTGCATGCGGCACGCACGACCAAACTGGCAGCAGGGGCCATGCGGAGGTCGGGTGAGTGGCGCAAAGTGAGGCGAACTTGGAGCGAAGTCTTAAAGGTAAGTTCGCCAGGACAGAGAGAGACACACAGAGAGGGGCACAGAGGCACACACAGAGAGGGCCATGGGGCCACACACAGAGAGGGTCACGGATGCACCTACAGATAGGTTCACGGAGGCACGATGTCGAGGCGGTGTGTAATGCGTCGAGGCGACAGCGAGCCGACAAGCCGTTGCCGTGCGGAATTTTTGAACATGGTCAGTTTTTTGGAGCCCCACGCGATGTCGGGCCGAACTTCGCACAATTCTGCATGGCTCCGGCGTTCGAAGTGGGACTGGCCCTGCGACGCCGGACGACTCCAGCGACCACATTAGGTCGCGCTCATTGCATGGAGTTGCATGATGGTGGGACAGGCCATTAACTATATGTTGCTGGCGGGGACTGTGAGGCACTGGGTCAGAGTGGGGAGACATTATCTCAGAAATACGGCAGCATGCTCTGCTTAGCCAAGGTCAATTCAGTGTGTTTCGGAGAAGCTCAGTTCTCAGCTTGCTATCAAGCAATCCACCTACCAGCTTATCTCGTACGAGCTCGTCTCTTAAATCTCAAAATCGATTGCGTGCAGCCATGTGCTTCAGGCCACTGGTAAATTGTTCAATAGGCTCATTGACCTGTTGTAAACGAGCATAGAACTTGGTTCTTTCAATAATATGTTTGAAGGTATATCACACAGTTCTCTGAACTTTCTTAGCAAAACCACAGGATCGTCAATTGTTTCTGCCGGTACACAGACCTGACCGTCATCCAAAACAGCAGGAGCAAAGGTGAAGTTGTCTGCATGATTCATTGCCTCTGGCCCCACAAGATTGAGCAAAACAGATTCTCACACTTCTGGGAGGTCATTCCAATGAACGATTCGAGCATAATGAGTGTAGTCACGTTCGAAGAGACACCATCGTTCACCAATGTCTGAAACAAAGATCAAAGGGCTTGGATGGCGACACGAATTAGCCATAACGGAGATAGTAATAACACAAACTAATCAAAAGAAAATAAAACCCGATAAACTTGGACGGAGTGGGTAAGACTTGCTGTCTGACACCATGTAATGATGTGCCCCAAACACACGTTAAGTTACAACACATATTTATTAAATCACTTACTGCATAGAATCTGTAGTACGTTACAGCTCTGAGCTGCCACATCTATTGGTTGGCGTAGGAGAGCTCTCGATATTATAAAGCACATACTAGGTGGAGCTACTACTAACAAACACTATGATTGGCTAGAATGCAGTAGCCATTCTACAATTATTGGGTGCAGATCTTGCGATGGTCAATGATGTGAATATGGAAAGCAGTGCAAAAAAATGGGAAATGAATTGTCATTGATGCTATGGAGTCATTTGTGAGAATTCCCAATCGGGCACAAATCAGACAAAGGGGATCCCTCACCTATGGCCTCTTCCTTTTTCCAGATCCCCATCTTTGCTGCTTCCTTCTCCTCTTCTTCATGCAGCTGCTCCAAAGCCTCATTTCTGATGAGTGGTGGCAGCGACTCTTCCATCATAAAACCCAAAACATGCAGCACACTACCCCACATCTCGTGTTGTCCTCCTAAATAACCGTCCAAGGAACTGTATTAATGTGTGTGACCCTAAATGTCGGACCACTAATGGTGAGATCTATAATGCAGAACCTCCCATGTAAGACTGCTGGGCACTTTTTTGTGGGTTTCTAATTTGAGTTGTGAGTCAGATCTTCAATCAAACTTGTTGTCCAGTATCTGAACCTTTAGTTCATCCAAGTAAGACAGAAACAAAGGCCTTGTGCCGGGCAATGCATTTGTGACTGCACTCGCTTGCAATGCCTGAAAGAGTTATTTTCTTAAGTAATGAAAATAGTCATGTTTGCAAGGTAGCCTGGAGTATGAAGAAGACTGCAATCTGTGCAAACCCTCTTGCTCAATATGCTGACTTCAAACTGGCACAATGGATGGAATTAGTTTAAATTTGTGCATGAAGAGCTTCACAGTGACCTCCTTAATGGAGGTAGAGCAGGAAATCTGCTATTTCTATTTGGTCTCTTGTTTATGAGAAAGCACTCCAACTGCAGCCCCATCAACATCTTGTACAAGTGTACATTATGTCCCAACTTCTCCCTGTTCCCTGACTGATGAAGGCCAGCGTGCCAAAAACCTTCTTTCCCACTCAATCCACCTGGGACACCATTTTCAGCGAACAGTGTACTTATACTTTTAGATCCTTCTGTTATACTTTTAGATCCTTGGCCAAAATCCCCAAGGCCCTATCATTCACTTTAAAGGTCCCTCCATAGCCATCCAAGGAACTGTATCAGCGGCTGAATACCAGTAATGAGATTTAACTGGTCGGTGGTGGCTTGCAAGTCGGCTGCCCTGCCAGCAGCGTGTTAATCATTTTCTACTATTTTTGTTTTTTAGTATGTCCCAATGTGTGTTTTTGGTGTTTCTTAGTGTGTCTTGTGTGGGGGGTGGTGTGGGGGAAAACTGCTTTTGTTGCCTCCTCCACGGAGAGGTGACTTTTTCCATTGCGCTTCCCTCGCTGCCTAGCACAAAGGATCATTGCGGCCTTTCCCGGAGACCCACCCGGGGCTTCAGCCGCGGGCGCAGCGTAAACATTTTCATCGCGGAGCAGGCGAGCCCTTGCCAGGGGTCACCAGAAGGGTGTGCTCCGATCGCTGGCCCGCAGCAGCTTGAAGCCGTGGTCTGCAGAGCTCCAGCTGGGGCAGCATCCGGAGCCTGGGATTCCTCATTGGGGACCCCAGATGAGAAGAGCTCCGGCCCACGGCCTAATTCTAACTGGGGCGTGGCGGGGACTTACCATCCTGAGCAAGATCCCTCACCGGGGATCCCTGGAGAAGAGTTCCGACCGCCATCCCACGGTCTGCGGTGCATCTAACTGTGGCGCGGCAGGGACTTGAGTTCTTCAGCCGCCGGCCTGCGGCCTATACCATCTTGGAGCCATGGTCTCCGGTTGGGATGCACCGATTCGGGACTTACCTTATCTGCACATCTGGCCGCCCACAACGGTGACTGCGGAGGTTGGTTGTCCCGACCACGGGGGGGGGGGGGGAAATGGAGGTGGACTGACTAAACTTTGTGCCTTCCACCACAGTGATGAATGCTGTGGTGGATGTTTATGTTAAGTTTTCTTTTGTGTATTGTGTGTTTTCTTTTATTGTACCGCTGCACGCAAGTTCATTTCACTGCACTTTATTGTGCACGTGACGAATAAATCCGACTATTGACTATAATGCAGAACCTCCCATGTAAGACTGTTGGGCGCTTTTGTATGGATTGCTATCTGGAGTTGGGAGTCAGATCTTCAATGGATCTTGTTGTCCAGTATCTAAGCCTTTAGTTCATCCAAGTAAGTCAGAAACAGAGGCCTGGGGCAGGGAAATGCATTTTTGACTGCAGTTCCTTGCAATGCCTGAAGCCTGAAAGAGATACATTTCCTTAGATAATGATAATAGTCATGTTTGCAAGGTAGGCTGGAGTATGAAGAAGACTGCGATACTTCACTGGATCTTGTTGTTCAATATCTAAGCTTTAGCTCTTCCAAGTAAGTTACTGAGAACCAGAAGCCTGATGCAGGGCCATTTAGATCCCTCTGTTCTGCCAAAATCCCCAAGGCTCTACCAATCACTTTAAAGGTCTGGTACTGGTTTGGCTTCCCAATGTGCAACACCTCACACTTACCTGAATTAAACTCCATCTGCTAATCTTTAGCCCACTTCAGTTGATCAAGATTCTATTCTAATTCCTGGTAACCATCTTCATTGTCTAGATACCATCTATTTCGGTGTCATCTACAAACACATCCAACATGCTTTGTACATTCGCATCCAAATCATTGTTATAGATCATATCTTAATTAATGAGTAGAAATAAACAATTTGGCCCATCAAGTCTACTCTGCCATTCAATCATGGCTGATCTATCTCTCCCTCCTAACCCCATTCTCCTGCCCTCTCCCCATAACCTCTGACACCTGCTCTAATCAATAATCTATCTATATCTGCCTTAAAAAATATCCACTGAGGCCTCCACAGCCTTCTTTGGCATAGAATTTCACAGATTGGCCACCCTCTGACAAAATACATTTCTCCTCATCTCCTTCCAAAAGGTCCTTTAATTCTGAGGCTATGGCCACTGATCCTAGACTCTCCCACTAGTGGAAACATCCTCTCCACATCCAAGCAGCATGGGTGCATGACAAATTGCATTGGTCCCAGCACTGCTGAGACACACAACTAGTCACATTGCTCCAGTCCAAAAAGCAACCTTCCATCACACTCTGCTTCCAACCATGAAGTCAATCCTGTATCCAGTTAGCCAGCTGTCCCTGTAATATAATCTCTCAGAACAGTCTACCATGTGGCAATTTATAAAAGGCCTTGCTGAAATTCATATAGACCACGTCTTTGACACTGCCCTCATCAACCTTCTTGATTACTTCTTCAAAAACTCAATCAAATTCATGGGACACAATTTCCCACATACAAAACCATGCTGATTTTCCAGATTAACCACTCTCTTTTTAAATGCATGCATATCTTATGCCTCAGAATCCTCTCGAATAATTCGCCTATCACAGATGTTAAGCTTACTGGTCTATAGTTCCCAGTTTTTTTTTTTGCAGCTCTTCTTAAAAAGTGGTATAACATTAGCCACCTTCCAGTCTTGCAGCATTCATCCATTTCTAACGATGATTCATATATCTCAGCCAGGAATCCTGCAGTTGTTGTCTAGTTTTCCACAGTGTGTTTAATTCTGGCCCAGATTTATCTACCTCCACGCATGCTGCTCCACACAAATATGACCATTTTGGTATTGAGAGGCCATGTTATCTTTCTAGCTACCCCTTTCCATGAATATACATCAAATCTCTTTTGATTCTCCTTAATTGTACCGTATCCACTGGTAGGTATTTGGAACAAGCTGCTGGAGAAGGTCTTCATTGTAGCTGTCCCTCGAGGTCAAGGATGATGGTCTACATTCTGTTGTTTTTATGGACTCCAATCCTGGCCTTGAAAGTTCTTTGACATTCAGGACAGGTAATTCCAGACGGCAGATCGGGCTTTGGTTTTTGCTGCCTCTCTTTCATTTTATTCTTTTCATCTAATTCTGCGCATCTCTTGGCTTCGAAGGTCGCTGATCCTCCTTGGATGCTGGTTCGCCAGAGTTTCCTGTCCTTGGCATTGGTTTCCCAATTGTCGATGTCACATTTCTTCATGCTGGCTTTTAAGGTGTCTTTGAATCTCTTCTTTTGTCCACCTCTTTTATGTTTGTCTTCTTTAAGCTGGGAGTAGAAGGTTTGCTTTGCTAGATGTTCGTCTTCCATCCGAAGGACATGATCGACCCATCTTAGTTGGTTCTTGATGACGAAGGCTTTAATGCTAGATGTTTTTGTTTCATTCAGCACGCTGCCGTTGGTTCTTCTGTCTTCCCAACTGATATTTAAGCTGCTTCGAATACATCGTTGATGGAACTTTTCAAGTGTTTTCCGATGGTGTTGGTATGTTGTCCACATTTCTGATGCATAGAGGAGCATTGGAATCACCACTGCCTTGTACACTAACAGAATCAGAGAAAACATAGAAAAATAGGTGCAGGAGTAGGCCATTTGGCCCTTCAAGCTAGCACCGCTATTCAATATGATCATCGTTGATCATCTAAAATCAGTACCCCCGTCCTGGTTTTTTCCCCATGTCCCTTGATTCCTTTACCTCTAAGAGCTAAATATCTCTCTCTTGAAAACATCCAGTGAATTGGCCTCTACTGCCTTCAGTGGCAGAGAATTCCACAGATTCACAACTCTCTGGGTGAAAAAGTTTATCCTCATCTCGGTCCTAAAAGGTAGTTGAGAGAGATACTCTAGCAGCATTTAAAAGCCATTTGGACAGAAAGATGGATAGGCAAGGTTTACAGGGTTATGGGCCAAATGCAGGCAGATGGGACTAGCATAGATGGTTCATCTTGGTGCCATGGACATTGGGCAGAAGGTCCTCTTACTGTGCAGTTGATCGTATGTCTCAATGGCAGAGCTTTCTTGTGTCCCATTGTTGGCCTCCTGATGTCCTTGTTAAGTACGTTTCTCAGTGCCCCCTACTCTTTGCAGGATACAATTGATCTCAGCTGCCTAGAGGTGCCCCATACCTTTTTCCTGGCCGGAACCTCGATTTCTCTCACCATCCTGGCTTCCTTACTATTAACTCTCCAGCCCACAGCTCTAACAGGACCATCCATACTTTGAACTCTCACTGTCACACTTATAAAATCAACACACTTTCCAGATGTCACTTTGTCCACAAATAACCTGCTTCATTCATGTTCCCTTCGAATCCTATCAAAGTTGCCCATGCCCCAGTCTAAAATAATGACGTGGACCAGCCCTCAGGTTGCTGGTCTAAAAATCTCCTACTGCCACTTCATTCATTTGCCTTGCCCTCTTTCCTCAGTGTCGGTCGGGTTTTGCCTTTTCCCTTGGAATGCCCACTGCATGTTGCCTGAGGAAACTTTCCAGAACACATGTGACAAATTTAACCCCATCTAAGTGCTTGACACTATTTCAGTCCCAGTCTATATTGAGAACGTTATATTGGGGAAGTCCCCTACATGCCAACCCTATTATTGCTGTCTGCAATTTCCTGCCATTTGTTATCATCTAATTTCCATTGGCTATAGCTAACCTCTGCTTAGATGGGGTTGAATATGGTACAATCCCGACAAGTTGATCCTCCCTCTTAAGTTCTCGGCTCCATGCATGTGGCATCACTGGGCAATTCTTCAGTTATGTCATCTAAAAATATTGCCTGGAGGAGATCCTAATGAGACATCCGTGTGTGGAACCAATTTGCTTCAGCACTCGCATGTAAATAAAACTAAAATTACTTAATCACCAAACTAATTATTCAACAAATTGAAAGCTTCAAAAACACATCCTATTGCACTGGTAGCCTGAAAAAATAATTTCGCAATTGGCTCACTACATAGTTCATGCTTTAAATAGCATTAATGGAACTATCTTTTATTCCATCTATTGTATCTGGACTTTCAAAAAGCCTTTGACAGGGTCCCACACAAGAGATTAGTGTGCAAATTTAGAGCACATGGTATTGGGGGTAGGATATTGACATGGATAGAGAACTGGTTGGAAGACGGGAAGCAAAGAGTAGGAAATAAGGGGTTGTTTCCAGAATGGCTGACGCAAGGCTCTGTACTGGGACCCCAGTTATTTACAAGATATATTAATGATTTAGACAAGGGAATTAAACGACTTAGCGGAGGGAATTAAATCTCCAAGTTTGCGGATGACACAAAGCTGGGTGGCAGTGTGAGCTGTGATGAGGATGCTATGAACCTGCAGGGTGATTTGGATAGGTTCGGTGAGTGGGCAGATGCATGGTACATACAGTATAATGTGGATAAATATGAGGTTATCCACTTTAGTGGCAAGAACAGGAAGGCAGATTATTTTCTGAATGGTGTCAGATTAGGAAAAGGGGAGAAAAGGGGAGGTGCAACGAGACCTGGGTGTGCTTGACATCAGTCATTGAAAGTGGGGTGGAAGATTGCAACCGTCATGTGGTCCGCCCTGTTTCGACTAATGCAATCAACTTGACGTGCACAAACAGAAGATCAAATAGAACAAGTTGTCCTAAAACTTTAGGCTGTGCACGCCACACGAAGGAAGAAGAAGTCATTGAAAGTAAGCATGCACATATAGCAGGCAGTGAAGAAAGCTAATGGCATGTTGGCATTCATTGCAAGAGGATTGAGGAGCAAGGAGGTCCTACTGCAGTTGTACCAGACCTGGAGTATTGTGTGCAATTTTGGTCTGTTAATTTGAGGAATGACATTATTGCTATTGAGGGAGTGCAGTGTAGGTTCACCAGGTTAATTCCCGGGATGGCGGGACTGACTTATGATGAAAGAGTGGGTTGACTGGGCTTGTATTCACTGGAATTTAGGATGAGTGGGGATCTTCTAGAAACATATACAATTCTTAAAGGATTGGACAAGCTAGATGCAAGAAAAATGTTCCCAATGTTGGGGGAGTCCAGAACCAGGGGTCACAGTTTAAGAATAAGTGGTGGCCATTTAGGACTGAGACTTCATCCAAAGAGTTGTGAATCTGTGGAATTCTCTGCCACAGGAGACCGTGGAGGCTAATTCACTGGATGTTTTCAAGATTTAGCTGTTAGGGCTAAAGGAATCGAGGGATATGGGGAAAAAGCAGGAACAGGGTACTGGTTTCAGACGATCAGTAATGATCATATTGAATGGCGGTGCTGGCTCAAAGTGCATAATGGCCTACTCCCGCACCTATTTTACTATTGTGTTCCACTGTGTAAGGTTAAGACAGAGCATTGATCTGAAAATCATCTTGAACAATTATTGACATCTCAATTTCCTGCTTGGTCTGTTGCTTGTGATCAGTAGAAGTCACAAGGCAAACTTCTTCAGCAAGATGACATCCTTTCATTTACCTCGTGGACGTGTGTTCTCAAATTTCAGACATTGTTTTCAAGCTTCAGGAATGTATTGAGGGCCTAAAAGTGGCACCAAGTCACCAACTCACTGGGCAGCAGCAAAAGCTGTATGAATTCTATGGTGTAACGCATCTCAAAGGAGTCCATACATCAGGAAACATGGTGCGACCTGTTGCAACAGATTAATGTGCGGTGGTGCACCAGTAGAGTTGCAGCCTTAAGGGCCTGTCCCACCAGCATGCAACTCCATGCGATGAGCGCAACCTAACATTGTCCGTCCGGCGTCGTGGGGCCGGTCCCACTTCGATCGCCGGAGCCATGCGGAATTGTGCGGAGTTCGTCCCGACATCACGCGGGGCTCCGAAAAACTGACCATGTTCAAAAATTCAACGGCTTATCGGCTCGCAGTCGCCTCGACGCATTACACACCGCCTCGACGTCGTGCCTCCGTGAACCTATCTCTAGGTGCCTCCATGACCCTCTCTGTGTGTTGCTCTGTGGCCCTCTCTGCGCATGCCTCTGTGCCCCTCTCTGTGTTGCTCTCGGTCCTGTCGAACTTACCTTTAAGACTTTGCTCCAAGTTCGCCTCACTTTGCGCCGCGTTGCGCCACTCACCCGACCTCCGCGCGGCCCCCGCTGCCGGTTTGGTTGCGTTTGCCGCATGCAGGCGCATGCTGTTGGGAACGGCCCTGTACAGGGAATCACCTGACCTCCGCGCGGCCCCCGCTTCTAGTTTGATCGCGCTCAGCGCATGGAGTCGGATGCTGGTAGGACAGGTCCTTAATAATGCCAGAGACCCGGGATCAATCCTGACTATGGTGCAGGGGCGGAAATCCTGGGGGTACATGGGGACACATGTCTCCCCCCCCCCCCCCCCCCCATGCTTTGAGAGGTGGGGGACAATCCCCCCCCCCCATGTTTTGGCATGTGGATTTTATGAGCTGCTTTCTAAGGACTGAATTGGCCCATTCGCGGGGCCTTTCAGCGCCCGGCGCGGCTTAAAATCAAACTGCTGCATCGAGGCGATCAAGGCTCCAGATGTTGAAGCCTCCGCCGGCCGATGAAAGACCCCGTGAACGGGCCCATTCGGTACAGCGTGGAGTCGGCGAGAGCCTTGTCTGATGTTGATCTCACTCTTGCTGCGGAACAGACCGAGCACATGTACTGAGTGCTCACTCCGCTACCTCTCTCACTTAAGTTTATTTTGACAGTGGGTCTACACAGGGCCCCAAAGCTGAAGCCTCGCGTGATTGTGCACATGCGCGCGTGGCCGCCAAGAAATTGTATCCACCACGGTCCCCCCTATGTTTTGACAGCAATTTCCGTGCCTGGGGTGCAGTGTGAATGGACTTTGTGCGAAAGTTCCCACTGCAGTCGCATTGGTTCTCTCCGGGTGCTCCAGTTTTCTTCTGCACTCCAAAGACGTACAGGTTAGTCGGCTTCGGTGAAAAGAATTGTAAATTGTCCCTTGTGTGTAGGATAGTGCTAGTGTACAGGGTGATCACCAATCAGTGCAGACTCGGTGGGCCGAAAGGCCTGTTTCCGTGCTGTATCTCCAAAGTTTAATGTATTCACAGTTGCAGGGACCAGTGAATCTGAAATGAGATGGACCTTGGTCAATTTGATAAAGAATGACATGATGGTACATGGAAAAAGCCAAAACAAACTCTAGAAATCTGAAACAAAAATAGAAAATGTCAGAAATATTCAGGCAGCGTCCATGAAGAAAGAAAGATAGCCATTTTTTTTTCAAGTGATTGACGCTTCATAAAGTTCAAGAAGGAACTGCAGATGCTGGAAAAATCGAAGAAGTCTGAAGAAGGGTCTCGACCCGAAACGTCACCTTTTCCTTCGCTCCATAGATGCTGCCTCACCTGCTGAGTTTCTCCAGCATTTTTATCTACCTTCGACCCTTCATGAAGGGTCATCTTCCTGAAATGTTTGATCCCTTTTTTTTCTCCACAGTACATATAACAGTATAGCACAGAAACTGGCCCTTCGGCCCACAATGTCCATGCTGAACTAAATGTCCATGCTACCAAAATAAATGAATCTCTCCCTCCACATAATCACTATCCCTGCATTCCTTACATATCCATGTACCTGCCTAAAAGCCTTTGAAATGTCACCATCATGACTGTCTCCTTCACCACCCCTGTCAGTGCATTCCAGTCACACACTGCCCTCTGTGTAAAAAAAACTTGCCTGGCACATCTCCTTTAAACTTTGCCCCTCTCACCTTGAAGTTATGGCCTCCAGCTACCATGTAACCTGCTCCGTAATCTCGGCATTTTCTGTATTAATTTCAGGCCAGATGGTCGACTTACAAAAAAGGTTTTCTTGAACACCAGACACGGCAAGAAAAGATATGGCTCGTGATGTTCTTAATACATCAGAATTTGAGGAATATAAATACAAAATAAACCCTTGAAAAACATTTAAAATTAGTTGTGCATAAAATGAATTGCATTGGTTATTTTCAGAGAGTGAGCTATTTATTGTTCACTCAATGCCAAGAGGAAAAACTCTCACCCAACAATTTAAGTGATATCACTACTGAATGTTGTTAACACAATAAATATTTAGTGCAATTGACCAGGAATATTAACTCTGACGAATGAAGGACACAGTCTAAATTAATAGTGTTTGGTTCTGTTTATCCTTCAGGGCTTGATGGAGCCATTGTAGTCATCTCAATAACTGGAGGTGGGAAGGAGGGAATTATTCAGGAACTGGATGGGTATGAATATTAAAAAGGAATCGGGCACTGAGCTGATGACTTTCCCATTACTACCTTCACCTCTTTCTCTCTTCCCACACTACCTCACAGCCAAAGGGAACTGACCCGAAACATCACCCATCCCGTCTCTCCTGAGATGCTGCCTGTCCCGCTGAGTTACTCCAGCATTTTGTGTCTTTCTTCACCACATGGAAACAAGTACTTTAGACCATCATGTCTACACTAATCATATAGCATACCATGCCCATTTACTCAAATCCCCCCCCCCCAATTAATGGACTAATTTTTGGGTGTGGGAGGAAACTAAACACCTGGAGAAACAACCGCAATCATGGGGAGTGAGTGCAAACTTCATGCAGACAGCAGCAGATGTTAGTGTTGAACTCAGGTCACTGGAACTGTGAGGGAACAGATCTCCTATCTGACTGCTGGGCTGCCCATATCACCTTTTAAGTCCCATAATTTGAGCATAATGAATTGCATTGAAACAAGGCTTTATGATCAACATTCAGTCAAATATAGTTTTGGTGGGCACTTCTAAGACATCCTGTCGCAAAATGTATAAGGCAAGCATATACATGTAAGTCATTTAGAGTTTTTGGCTCTTAAACAGCCCTTCAAAATGGAGGATGACAGCTGCCACCCCAGATCTGTGGCATCTGGGATGACTGATGGGGTTAATGTGGATCAGAATTAAAGGACGTTCTGTTAGGAAGGAGACGAGGAGAAATGTCTTTAGTCAGAGGGTGGTGAATCGGTGTAATTCTTTGCCACAGAAGGTTATGGAGGCAAAGTCAGTGGATATATTTAAGGAGGTGATATATGATTAGTACAGGTGTCAGAGGTTATGAGGAGAAGGCAGGAGAATGGGGTTGGGAGGGAGAGATAGATCAGCCATGATTGAATGGCAGAGTAGCCAAATTCAAATTTAATGGCAGAGTAGCCAAATTTAGCCGAATGGCCAAATTCTACTCTTATCACCTATGACATTATGATGCAGACTCTGCCACAGGCGGGGCAGTAAATACTCTATGGGGTGGGCAAGCAGCTAGTTCCTTCGGTCATGTACATTAAGCTTCTGTGTGGGTCTAATGCATGGACGCGATGCTCCAAATGCCATACTGAATGCACCTTCTCTAATTCCAGTGGTCCTGGGTGAAGGGATCCCAGGGATCAGTGAAGATGTTGCATTTGTTTTCTCAGACACTTTGACAACATTTTAAATAGTTTCCTCTGACTGCTGCTAACGTCTTTCTGAGATAAAATTCAGAATGGACTATCCGCTTCAAGGAATGTGGCATCAAACATGTCAATGGCTCCTCAGATAACTGAGGTTGTTCAAACGATGAGCCTTGCACGCATCATTGGCATTATATCTAATGTTTTCTGTCAATCTGTCCACACCATACAACCCCACCCTCCATCAATAAAGATCCAACAAAAATACCACAACAAAACTGTGAATCTGCTGTACAGGTACATGACATTATTGCTGTATGCATAGGAAAGTCAAACGATATTAAGAAAAATGGGGGCATAGTTAATGTCCGAAGTATTGGCTCTACATTTGTCCCTTGAACTGTTGTTCGCCGCTCTCCAAAGAGTAAATATTTCCCAAAGTTTCCTGTTTGAGTCGGTGTTTATTTTACTGAAGCCTAGGAGCCTAATGATCCAGTTTTATTGCGTATAGTCCTTTTACAAGCAGTTTTTCCTTTAAGTGATTCAGAGGATCAGTATAGTGTACTCATTCTGTTACAATGGCTGTTTTACAGCTCATCTTACAGCTGGCCTGCAGACTTATTGATCTCTGTTAACTTCCATCTAGAAGCTTCTTCAGATACATTGTGTTAGTTAATGTGTAATTGGGTTAGGGAACTGTCTATCATGCACTGTGTTAATCGATATGTGTTATTGGACTGCATAGGGACCACCCCCATGTGGTTCGGCCCCTCAAGGTTCGGGGATCTTTAAAAGGTAGCTCCCACGTGGTCCGATGTTGATCTTCTGGAAGAACGTGTGACTTTTCGGAGTGTCTCTGCTTGCACAAGGCTAGAAGGGCTTGGTTAAGCAGAGACAAGGATCAAACCAACAGTAGTTAGGTATAATAGAGGGGAACTGGTGTTGTGTTATTCAAAATAAAGTTTAATAGTTCAAGTGCTTGATTCAGTATTTTATAGACTGAAACTAGACTGGGGGAGCTTAGAATGAGCTATTTACATTGGGGGCTCGTCCGGGATTCTCAACGGATCCCCAAACACAAGTTTGCGATTACCACGGCTAGAGCTCCGCAGACCACAGCCCCACGATGTCAACATATTGAATCAATAGTATTGACTCAAACATTGCCAGAACAATACATTTTCATGCTGTAATTCACCATTTTTCCATTTAAAAAAGGCCAGGAAAGCTCTTTTTTTAAAGTAAATACTAAGCCTATCTACCTTTTACTTTTTACTAATAATTATGTATTCTGATGATCTGATCTGCATTGAAATATAAAAGAATGTTTCAATGTGAATTCATTCTCCTTATCTGTATTGCAGCATAAACAAAGGTGTTCAAAACAATGTGCTTTCTGATCCTTTTATTTTATTTATATTTATTTATATTTATCATGGAGGGAGTATAGGAGCATAAGGCCTCAAATGCAGAAAATCAACAGAGCGCTCCATTCCACCCCTCTCTCATCTTCCATACCTCTTTTTGCCTTACAGGCTAAGCTCATGGCATAAAACCGTAGCGTAGTGGATAACATCAGGATGACTAATGGAGAGGAGAAGGGAAGGGGGCCCGAATGAAACTTTGTACCCACTGATAGAATTCCTCTGAGGCCCTGTGTGTTTGTGTACACACACACACACACACACACACACACACACACACACACACACACACACACACACACACACACACACACACACACACACACACTCACACTCACACTCACACTCACACACTCACACTCACACTCACACTCACACTCACACTCACACTCTGTGTGTGTTGTGAACCATGTCGTTCAAGAAGCGCACGTATAGTGAAGCATTTCTCAAGTTCGGCTTCACAAGCATTGTTCAAAAATCCGTGGTCAAGCCGCAATGTGTTATCTGTGCCAAGGTTTTGAGCCACGAGAGCATGAAGCCCAGCAAACTGAAGATCCATTTGGAGTCTTGTCACAGCAACCTGGCGGGGAAGGGTGTGGGCTATACAAACGAAAAGAAGCTGTACTCAAGGGTTCCCGCATCAATTCGACAGGTCACTGCATTCATCAAAATGAAGCAGCGTTGGAGGCTTCACACCGGATTGCTTATCGAATCGCACAGACTAAGAAACCCAACATCGGTGAAGGGCTTATCTAGCCATGCCCTCTCTAAGCAGCTAAGTTGGTGCTGGGGGAACAGCAGTCAAACAAGTTGAGGCGGATTTCCCTTTCAAATGACACAGTCAAAAGTCAAATCTCAGATATGAGTAATGATATTCTGCTGCAAGTAGTGAGTGCTGTGAAGAGCAGTCCAGTGTATTCACTGCAACTGGACGAGTCAACAGATGTTGCCTCATGTTCCCAACTGCTAGTCTACATCCGTTACCTCGATAGACAAGCCATGAAGGAGGAGTACCTGTTCTCTGAGCCATTGGCCACTACCATTTGGGGAGAAGATGCGTTCAGAATGCTGGAAGCTTTCCTCATCAAACATGAGCTTGGCTGGGAATGACTTGCCGGGGTGTGTACATATGGGGCACCTTCCATGGTCAGTTGCAGATCTGGCTACAAAGCCTTCATGAAGGACGTCGTTCCCCATGTCTCCTTCATTCACTGCATGATACATCGCCATGCTTTAGCGATGAAGACTCTCCCACCTGGTCTTCAAGAAGTGCTTGCATATGTGGTGAAGATTGTGAACCACATCCGAGGGAGTGCAACAAACTCAAGAATCTTCAAAGCCATGTGTGAAGAAATTGGCGCCAATTTCACTGTTCTGATATTCCACACAGAGGTGCACTGGCTTTCGCGTGGTAAAGTTCTCAATCATGTGATTCAACCAAGAGGAAATAGCGTTGTTCTTGGAGTGATGGTGTACTGAGAAGGAGAATCAGCTTCATGAAAAGATGCAGGATGAACTGTTCGTGATGAAGGCTGCTTACTTGGCTGACTTCTTCGCCAAGGTGAATTCCCTGAACCTGTCACTTCAAGGAAACCTCCCAATGCTACGCACGACTCATGATAAAGTGGCAGCGTTCAGGAGGAAGATTCACCTTTACCGGAGAAGAGTCCAGGTCGGTGACATGACTATCTTCCCTGAGTTGACGACTCTCCTGGATGCTACGCCAGATGCTGGATGCCACTTCCATGAAAAGATCTCAAACCACCTTCTGGCAATTAGTGAAGCCATCGAACGTTCTTCCCCGGACTGGACGACCGCTCTTGTGATGAGTGGATCATCTGACCCTTTTCCGTTGAAGACGGTGACATCAGCGATACTGACGTGACTGCGAAGGTTGAATTTTACCAAATTTGTGAAGATGCGCAGCTCAAGACTGACTTCATGGAACAAGAGCTCACCACGTTTTGGCTGAAAATGAAAAACTGTCTTGTTCTTTCGAAGAGGGCCCTGACCCTATTGGTCCAGTCCCCCTCAACCTATCGCTGTGAGGCTGGATTCTCAACCATGGTCATTCTGAAAACAAAGTTACACAATAGGCTTGTGATCGACGCTGACATGAGGTGCTGCCTGTCGAGCATTCGTCCTCGTTTTGATTGCCTGATGGCTGCGAAGCAATTTCAGCCATCCCATTGACTGGGTATTGGCAGACACGTTTTAATAAATCGGGCTAGTTTTTTTCAAGTTTTGTTTCGGAGGTCACAGTACTGACCAAGAATGTCTGATGGGGTCGTGGGGCTGAAAAGGTTAAGAATCACTGGTATAGAGACCACCCCCATGTGGTTCGGCCCATCAAGGTTCTGGGACCTATAAAAGGTAGCTCCCAAGAGGTCCGGTGTCAATCTTCTGGAAGAACACTTGGGACTGCATGACCTTTTTGAGTGTCTCTGCTTGCACAAGGCTAGAAGGGCTTGGCCAAGCAGAAACATGGATCAAACCCATGGTGGTTAGGTGTAGTAGAGGGGAACTGTTGTGTTATTCAAAATAAAGTTCAGTTGTTCAAGTGCCTGGTTCAGTATTTTATTGACTGAGACTAGACTGGGGGGGGGGAGCCTAGAACGAGCTATTTACACAGGGAGGTGGGACTAGTGTAGCTGGGACATGATGGCCTGTCTGGGCAACTAGGGCCGAAGGGCCTGTTTCCACACTGTATCACTATGACTAGGATATTTCTGAATTTTTCTGTGTTGATGGCAGCATTGTTTGTATTTCTCTTACAGTTGTAGTGAAATTGTGCAGTAGGTAGTGACACTATGTTCAGTTCATCATAATTAATGTACTTGGGAATATGTTCACCATTCATCTTATGATTGTAGCAAATCCCACACAAATATTTAGGCTTAGTGATGATTGAATGAATGCTGATGGACTTAGCACATTCAAAGACAATGTATTGTTGCCATTGTCTGGCCAAAATATGCCTAGAATAGTTCAGATGCTGCAGGGGTTTGGAGTAGTTTTAGAGAATATTTTTTCTGGCACTTGGGGCATTGACACAGCTGGTAATAAAAAAAAATTATATAATTTCTGTAAATGAGATCACAAGCTTGACAGTATGAGTAATAGCAAACAAACAGCCACTGCAAAATCCATAGCAAATGGTCTGTTGGCTCTAGGTGAATAAGCCATAGAACAGCCACATGACAGCTAAAGAGGTCATCAGCTTTTTTCCAAAGCAAATGAAGTGTGCAGGAATTCAGGGAGAGGTGATAGATTTGTGAAGACAAATTTGAGAACCTAGAAAACTCCATACAGACAGCACCCATAGTTACAATCGAACCTGGGTCTCTGGTGCTGTAAGCACTGAAAAGCAGCAACTCAACCGCTTTGTCACCGTGCCGCTCATGATGTGGCAACAAATAACAGGTCTGCTGAGCACAAGTAATCTTTGAAGGACTGTGGCATTCAGTGATTGCATCAAAGGGAAGTTTAATTATGATTGGGTATTGTTCGAAAGCAAGGGTCTCATCCTGAATTGGTCAAGAAGTAATAGTTAAATGTTTGTACATTGTTCGAGAAGATGCTCATCACTCATATTTTATCATGACGTAGAAGGAGACTGTTTGGCCCATTGAATCTTTGCTGGCTTTTAGAGCCATTCTGTCAATACATTTCCTCTGTTTATTTCCCTGCAGACTATTCAATTCTGTTCAGTTTAGTTTATTGTCACGTGTGCCGAGGTACAATGAAAACCTTTTGTTGCGTGCTATCCAGTCAGCAGAAAGACAATGCATGATTACAATTGAGCCATTTGCAGTGTATACATGCATGATAAGGAAATAAGATTTAGCGAGTGCAAGGTAAAGCCAGCAAAGTCCGATCAAGGATAGTCCAAGGGTCACCAATGAGGAAGATAGTTGTTCAGCACTGCTCTCTAGTTGTGGTAGGATGATTCAGTTGCCTGATAACAACTGGGCAGAAACTGTCCCTGAATCTGTTTTTTTCCACTTTCACAGTTCTATACCTTTTGCCTGATGGAAGAGGGGAGAAGATGGAATGGCCAGGGTGCGGCTCATCCTTGATTATGCTGTTGGCCTTAAGATGGAGTCATAGAAGGGAAGTTGGTTTGTGGACTCCGTCCAGAATTCGCTACTCACTTGCTCATGCTAATCCTTCGCACATGCTCATCAATTCACAAGTTATGTGAGTAGAATTAGGCCATTCGGCCCATCGAGTCCACCATTCAATCATGGCTGATCTCTGCCTCCTAATCCCATTTTCTTGCCTTCTCCCCATAACCCTTGAAACCGTTCTAATCAAGAAATTGTCTATCTCTGCCTTAGAAAATATCCACTGACGGCCTCCACAGCCCCCTGTGTCAATGAATTCCACTGTTTAACTACCCTCTGACTAAAGAAGATCCTCCTCACTTCCGTTCCAAAAGAGCACTCTTTAATTTTAAGGCTATGACCTCTGGTCCCAGACTCCCCACCAGTGGACATCCTTTCCACATCCATTCTATCTATGCCTTTCATTATTCTGTAAGTTTCAATGAGGTCCCCCTCAACCTTCTAAATTCCAGCGAGTAGAGGCCCAGTGCTGTCAAATGCTCATCAAATGCTAACCCTCTCGTTCTTGGAATCATTCTTGTTAACCTTCTCTGGACCCGCTCCCGAGCCAAGCACATCCTTCTTCAGATATGGGGCCAAAATTTGCTCTCCGTACTCCAAATGTGGCCTGACCAGCGCCTTACAGAGCCTCAGCACTACATCTCTGTTTTTGTGTTCCAGTCCTCTTGATATAAATGCTAGCGTTGAATTTGCCTTCCTTACTACCGATCTTACTGCTCCTCATGATTCTCCTGCCTGTCATCTGCATTCAGCATGATTTACAGCAACCTAGCAACCAGTATGTCCATGTGATGTGGGAAAACCCACAATCACAGGGAGAAACCGTAAACTCCACACAGACAACTCTGGAGATAAGGATTAAAGCCAAATGGTGGAGCTGCGTGGCAGCAGACCTACCTGCTCCGCCACTGTGCTGCCTCATCTGTACCTCCTCATCTCAAATAATCTTAGAATTGTGTAGTATGGATTACAGACACTCCGTGAGTTATGCAATAGGCACCTTGTAAACTCACACAAACACAAACAATTCTGTCAGTTTGTAATTTCTGCAACACTGTGATCTCCCAATGTGAAAAATATACATCTTCTAGATGAGCTGGAACGCATCCTCAGTGATGTGACCTGGAGTCATCGGGTGTTTCGGGTCTCACAACATCAGACACCCTCGCCCAGGCGACCCAGCCGGGGTTGATCAGGCCCCGACTTGCATCCCAGCAGCAATCGCCCACGGATCAGCCATCTTAATAACTACTCTGCAGGGGTTGGGAGACGCTAGTGCATGGAGGGACTGGGCTCTGTGGGGAGACTCTCGGCCAGGCTCCTCCTGCGTCTCACCAGGTTCAAGGCCTGTGCGCTGCACCTCTTCGGAAACAAGCTGGAAATGGTGGTATTGCTTTCCCAGAAGGCCACACACTGCAAAAAGTGCCCCAAAGGTGAGACGGGACTCGAGCTGGCAGTGCTTACTAAGAAGGCCATGGATCCACGGATGCATCCAGACACCGCCAAGTCAGTTAATACTCTTAATGATGGACAAAAGGTGGTGGAGTAACTCAGTAGACAGCATCCCTGGAGAACATAGACAGGTGACATCTAGTGTCGAGACCCTTCTTGATAAGTTATTTCAGGCAGGGGATGGCTTACGTAAAATCTGACTTGGGTAAAGTTTCACCGAACACGAGTCAGGGAGGGTCCGTACATGTAACTATGCTTACGGTCTAATTATCAATGTATCTGTTGTGATTCTTAAGTTATTGTGGAACTCTAGCTGAATGCTTGCATGAATATGCAGAAATAAATGTTTGAGTTTTGACACATTACTGCTGGGTGTGGAGGGGATAGGAATACACAAATGACTGAGTGGCAGGTATTACAAGATCTTTGAGGGTGGAAGAAGGACCCAGTATTATTTCTTCAAATACATCCCTGAATGAACAGTTCATTTAAGTCAAGAAGGATGGCTTTACTTTAGAGATACAGCGCGGAACAGGCCCTTCTGCCCACCAAGTCTGCGCCAACCGGTGATCCCCGCACACTTGCACTATCCTACACACTAGGGACAATTTATAATTATACCAAGCTAATTAACCTACAGACCTGTACATCTTTGGAGGGTGGGAGGAAACTGGAGCTCCCAGAGAAAACCCATGTAGTCACAGGGAGAACGTACAAACTCCATACAGACAGCACCCGTAGTCAGGATCTAACCTAGTTCTCCGGCGCTTTAAGGCAGCAACTCTACCGCTGCACCACCATGCTTCCCCAAACATGACGTGGAAACAAATTAAGATGAAATCCAAGAGACACAAGCCAATTGAATCTCAAAAAGTAAGAAGTACACCGAAAGATCAAAGGAAGACAATGAATAAACATAGCAGAGAAAGTAAAACTTGAATTAATGGAGAAATATTGAGCAGAGAGAAGAAAGTTTCTTAACTTTGTTTGTAAACCAAGAATCCATTGTGCTTGGCCTCACAATTCATTTATCTTCTATCTATCTATATTCTATCTTCTATCTATACATAATTAAAACTCTGATCTTGTTATCTTCCGGTTTGCGCGGTCATTCTATTTGCGCAAAAACGGTAGCGATAACGCTACGATTTCTTCGCCAGCGTACTCACCATTCTCCTCTGCTGTGATTGCACCAAGTTTTCTTCCAATCGTTGGTCTAATGTAATAGTTAGCGAGGTATAAAAATTGTGCGTGCGCAGATCGATCTACTCCCTTGCCAGTCGGCACCGCGTGGATTGGTTGTTTCTCCTCTCACTCCGCGGGATTGTCCGCCCCTTCCTGCGCCATCATGTCTTTACCAGAACTGAGGGAGGCTCTGCATGGCTGGCGGAAGTCTCTAACCACACACAATTTTCGGAGGGTCCAGAAGCGGCCCAATCAGGCCCGGCATGGAGACGGAGCTGTCGCCAAAAGGAAAACGGAGACTCTAATCCCTGCGGAGCGACCAGCGCCCTCTGTGAGTCCACATCGCCCGCTGTCAGTCCACATCACCCGCGTGAGTCCTCCAGCCATCTTCCCATCTGCAGATGATATGTGTGTACACCTTTAACAGTAGTGACATAACCCTTGCTAACCATTCCCCCATATCATTCAGTATAACTGTGACCTTCCCACCCATGGCTCTCTCTCTAGTATCCGTGACAGACCATGTACAGCTAGGGCAGTGATGTGTGTGTTTGATTAATAAAGTAGTAGTAAAGATTCAGCTGTGTACGCGCCAATTCTTTACATGGCACCAGAAGTTTTTTGCCTTGCGCCTCCTGTTTATCGGATTTTGTTACTTTAGTCCTAGTACCCCTTTCCTGCGCTGCGATGGCTTCTGCTTGTCGTAAACCTGACATCCTGATTTTTGATGCTGACATCGCTCACCGCTGGAGCGTTTTCAGACATGACTTTGAGCACTACGTTACCATCGCTCACCCCGCTGTTACCCCTGCGGTCAAAGCATCTCTCCTGCTCAAGTTGGCTGGTCCCAAAGCCCTGGAACGCTTGGAGTCGTTCATCTACGGGGACAACGAGAGTGCTCGGGACCCGGTATGTCTACTTGCAAAGTTTACTGCGTTGTGTGACATCCCTACAAACTGTATTCTGGAGCGTTTCAAACTTTTCGGCTGCCGCCAAAACCCTGGGGAATCGGTCGACAATTTTGTCGCCATGTTGCGGCACCTGGCTCGCCGCTACAGCCTGGATGCCTTAACCCCTGAAACTTTGACCCGGGACATTCTGGTCTATGACCTCCGGGATGAGAAGCTGCGAGCTGAGCTCCTTCGCAAGCCTGATCTGACTTTTAACGAGGCGCTGCATGCCTCTCGCCTGGCGGAGACCGTCTCCTCCGCTGTGTCGCCGCCCAATCATGAGGTCCACACGGCTAGTTTCGCCGGCTCCAGTACTGTGCTCCACAGCGACAAAGGGTAAGTCCTGCGCCCGGGTCTAGACCCCCTCAACGCTGCCCGAATTGCAACTTTGCTTCGCATCATTTTAATGTTTGTCCTGCACTGGGCAAGACTTGTAATTTCTGCCACAAAACAGAAACATTTCTCAGCGGTGTGTCGTTCCCGTGGGCAGCCTGCACGGCCACAGCAGAAGCCCTCTAACTACCTGACATGTGCTGATACGACGTCTCGTTCCCATCACCAGCAAGAAGAACTCCCCCGTCTGATTCGAGCTCTTCCCAGAGCGAGCTGAGCGTGTTTTCGCTGAGAAATGCATCTGCATTGATAACGGACCCGACCGTGCAGGTCACTGTGAATGGCACCACCTTCTCTGCCAAAGTCGACACGGGGCTGCTGCCAATGTTATGTCAACAAGCTTGTTCAAGAAGATAAGAAATAATGAGCTCGTTACCACTGACCGCTCTGTTCTGCATGCCTATGGGGGAGATGTGCTTGTTCCTGTGGGGAAGGCCACTCTCCACTGCCAGGTACTGAAGGCCTCTCGGCCCCTCTCTTTCTTTCTGCTGGACAGCAAATGTGACCCCCTGCTAGGCATTCGGGCCTGCCAAGACCTTGGATTCGTGAACTTCCACCGTGACATTCGCTTGGTGCAGTCATCCCTGGACCCACTGGCCGAATACCCGGACCATTTCGATGCCAAGCTGGGAAAGCTTCCCTGCAGTTACAAACTCTCGCTCAATCCGACTATCGAACCCGTCATCCGCCCACCGCACCGTTTCCTTCACGATGAATAACAAAGTCGAGTCCACACTCCGTGATATGGTGACCATGGGCATCCTGAAGGAGGTGAGTGAGCCCACCCAGTGGATCTCCACCATGGTCGTTGCTGCAAAGAAGGATAAGAGTGAACTACGAATCTGTAACAACCCAAAGGATCTGAACTTGGCCATCAAGCGCCCGCATTACCCCATGCGAACTGTTGAAGATGTTGCTGCACAAGTCGGTCCAGCCACCGTGTTTTTGGTTCTCGACACCAAGAGCTCGTTCTGGCAGATACCACTCGACGAACGGTCTTCATACCTGACAACATTCAGCACACCCTTTGGCAGGTTTCGTTTTCTCCGCATGCCGTTCGGGATCAACTCTGCTAGTGAGGTATTCCAAAGGACAATGGAACAACTGTTTGCCGGGCTCCCGTGTGCCATCATTGTCGACGACATCCTAGTCTACGGGAAGGATGTCGCTGAGCACGACTATAACCGCCGCCGGGTCCTGGAACGAGCTCGGGAAGTCAACCTGAAGCTAAACCCAAAAAAATGCTGGTTTCGTGTCCCTTCACAGCCCCAATTCGTCTTCACAGCATTGGGGCTGAAGCCCGACCCGCAGAAGCCAGCCGCTATATCCGAGATGCCTGCGCCTACTGACGTGCCGGGCCTCCAGCGTTTCCTGGGCATGGTCAACTACCTGGGGAAGTTCATCCCTGATCTGAGCGAGCTGAGTGCACCTCTGAGAGACCTGGTCAAAAAGGACGCTGCCTGGGCCTGGTTCCCGCAACACCAAAAGGCTTTTGACATTCTCAAATCCAGGTTGGTCAACACCCCAACGTTGAAGTATTTCGACCTCCAGCGCCCCATCGTTCTCACATGCGATGCGTCCAAGTTTGGCCTTGGGGCCGCCTGCTTGCAGCTCCACGATGGAGTACAACTGTCTGTCGTACACATCCCGTACAATGACTCCTGCCGAACAGCGCTATGCCCAAATCGAAAAAGAATTGCTGGCTGTCGTCTTTGCCTGCTCAAAGTCCAAGGACTATATTCTGGGCACCTGCTTGTCTATCGAGATGGACCACCAACCTCTGGTTACCATCCTCAACAAGCCGATACACGTTGCCTCTTCTCGGCTTCAGCGCATGATGCTTCAGCTACAACGGTTCACTTTTACTGTGGTTTATCGCAAAGGAAAGGACATGTTTGTTGCCGACACGCTATCTCGGGCGCCTCTCGCTTCCACCAAGCATCACCCCTACGAGGCGTCAGACTTGATGGTTCTCAACGTTAATTTCGTGCCCTCTAATCAGATGAAGTCTTTGGTCCAGCACACGGCGGCTGACACTTCGCTACAACAGCTGGCCGCGGTGATCAAGCGGGGCTGGCCAGACCACCGTTCTTCCCTGCCGGCCGCAGCGGTGCCTTATTTCCTGGATCGTGACGAGCTGGTGCTGTGTGATGGTGTGATTGTGAAGGGGCACAAGGTGGTGGTGCCCGCAGTACTACGAGAACATTACTTTGAAACTGCTCATCGTGGCCATCCCGGGGCCGAAGCCACTCTTTCCAACGCTCAGGGATAGGATCTCCTCCTGCCCTACTTGCAACAGCCTCGCCCCGCAACAGCAGCGGCAGCCCCTCTTGCAGCAGCCTCCTCCCGATCTCCCCTGGTCCGCGCTGGCAACTGACATTTTCGAGTGGCGTGGAAAGCATTTTCTGGTGCTTGTCGACTCCTACTCCAGCTGGTTTGAGGTTGACCAGCTCCACTCTTTATCTTCATCTGCTGTCATCGAAAAGTTGCGCCACCACTTCCCTACTTTTGGGTCCCCGGCCAGCCTGCCGTCGGACAATGGCAGTCAGTTCACCAGTGCCGAGTTCCATGCTTTTGCTGATCGCTGGAATTTCGGTCACTACACCAGCAGCCCGAGTACATGCAAAGCAACGGCCTGGCTGAGCGCACGGTCCACAGCGCAAAAGGATTGCTGGAACGTTGTCGCTTGTCTCGCTCTGACATTTACCTAGCCCTCCTGAACCTCCGCAAGATCTCCCGCGACCATAACCTGCGTTCCCCAGCTCAGCGCCTCATGTCCCTTGTTACAAGGCCTCCGATCCCGGTGACCCAGCAGTCGCTTGTTCCCTCCGTCCTTAAACCTGCCGCGGTCCGGAAGCTCATTGCCCACAAACACCGTATCCAGAAGCGCTCCCATGGCAAGTCCTGTCGTGTCCTCCGTCCTCTCTTCCCTGGCCAGGTCGTCCACATGCGGTCTGCCTCCGGCCACTCTAGCCTTGCCGTTGTTGTCAGTTCTGCTGGTTCCCCTCGTCCATACCTGGTCGACCACGATGGTACGATCTACCGGAGGTCTCGTCAACACCTCCTGCTTGTGAACGAGCCTCGTCCCCCTCCAGCTGCTCCGTATGCCCCCCCTGTGCTGTCCTTGCCGCCTCGTCCCGTGCCCACCTTGCCCAGTTCTCCTCATTCTCGTCCCTCTCCGGTGCATCCTCCCCCTGTGCTCCCTGGTTCTCCGGCCTCTCCTCCCTATCCATACTCTCCGCTGCCTCCGTCACCCCGGGGCTCTCCTGTCAGGGGCTCCCCTCCTGCCTGGGCGCCGGTCCCTCTCGTTCCCGTGGGGGGGGGGGGATGTGATGGCGAGGTTCGGACCCGGTCTGGTCGCCTTGTCAAGCCACCAGATCGTTATGGTGATTACGTGTGATTTTGAGTTCCTGTACTACTGCTGTTTATTCCCCCTTAGCGTATGAGACGTGGTCGCCCTGTCACTGCTTATTGTTTTGCTTTTATAGAGGAAGGATGTAGATGATATGTGTGTACACCTTTAACAGTAGTGAGATAGACCTTGCTAACCACTCCCCCATATCATTCAGTATAACTGTGACCTTCCCACCCATAGCTCTCTCTCTAGTATCCGTGACAGACCACATACAGCTGGGGCAGTGCTGTGTATGTTTGATTAATAAAGTAGTAGGAAAGATTCATCTGTGTACGTGCCAATTCTTTACACCCTCTGGGCCTCCTCACTGGCTCCTGCCCCCCCCTCCCCATGATACTCCCCCCACAACCCCCATCATTTCTCAGAGCTCTGTTCCTACACCCCTCCGGCCCACACCCCTCCCCCCGCTGCCTCCACACACCCCCACTCCCCGCCACCAACCTCCTCCCGACTATCTTTTTACTCATGGACTTTTTTGTCATGCTGAAAATAACGTCCCGACTTACCTAATGCCCCGAGTACCTACGATTGGCATAATGAGCCGCTACGATATATCTACGGACTCCTACGGGCTCCAACGGACTCCTATGGACTTGCTATGGACATTCTCCGAGTTTGAATTAAAGGGGAAAACTCGGGAGAATTCAGGAAAGTTGGACAGGCCCTAAACTCAGCAGGTCAGGCAGCATCTTAGGAGATGTAATTTTAGTTGGATTTATCATAATTATACTCAGTTTTAATTTTACTTTTTTCAATTACTGGAAAAATCGGAAGGCGAGAGAGAGCAGCAAGTTTGCTCTCTGTGTCCGTCTTCTTTTCTTTCATTGACCTGAATCAATGTTGGATGATTTATCATCTGGGCCACATGCAATTTAGGTCAATGCTGTGTGTTAAGTTAGAATCTCTAATTCTGGAAACGAGACCTCCATATACACTTCAAAATGTTCAATTAGTCAATAATTTCAATGTGCATGTTATGAAATAGTTAACAACAATCATCCATAGTGAGGGTGTGCTCTTTCCTTCAGCTGACAAAGATATTGTGGTTTCTGATATTCTATTTGATAGTGGATCCTTAACATAGACTTTGTAAGAGTCCCAATAATCAAAAGGGAGTATAAAATAATGGATTTATCATAATTATGCTCACGCTTCATAAATTGAAAAGCTGCCAGAGAGAATAAGTTTGCAGAGAAGTTAATCATTTCCACTGTTTGTTCCTTTATATAAACATTTAATTGTAAATTTAACCACTGTGGGTTTTAAACTGAACCACAATAGATACTTTTAAACAAATACTAGGCGGACAAAAATGCTGGAGAAACTCAGTGGGTGAGGCGGCATCTACGGAGCAATAGAAATAGGCAACGTTTCGTGTCGAGTCCCTTCTTCAGACTGATGTGAGGGTGGGGGTTGGGGGGCGGGAAGAAGAAAGGATGAGCTGGAGCCTGTGGGCTGAGGGAAAGCTGAGAAGGGGAGGAGAAAGCAGGGAAATTAGAGAAGTTAATGTTCATACTGCTCTTGTACCATTCTGCCGTTTAGCACTTGTCAATGTATTATTTTTTGCATTCATCCTTACACAATCAAATAAGATCAAATAGAACAAGTTGTCCTGCTACATTAGGCTGTGCATGCCAGATGCAAGAAGAAGAAGATCCTTGCTGTAACTGCAGGAAGGAACTGCAGCTGCTGTTTTAAACCGAAGATAGACACAAAAAGCTGGAGTAACTCATCGGGTCAGCCGGAACAGATGACGTTTCAGGTCAAGCCCCTTCTTCAGACCCGACTTCGGGTCTCGACCCAAAACGTCACTCTGTGAGCTTCATGTAAAGAAAACATGACATTGCACGCTGATGTATATAACAATAAACAAATCGGATTTGAATCTGATTTGTTTATTTAAGAGCCTGTCCCACTTTGGCGACTCTTTAGGCAACTGCCAGGCACTAGTTTTAATGGAATTCACCTACGACACCTGGAGACAACCTATGACACCTACGTCATCCTTCGACAGCAAAAATTGTCGCAACTGTCGACGAAACATTTTCAACATGTTCACAATTTTGTGGCAGTCGCCTGTAGTCACCCAAAAAATCACCTAAGTGGGACAGGCCCTTTAGAAGTGAGAACATTGAACAAAGATGCAACACATAGATATATATTTTTTTAAGTACTTAAATAATAATCGACTGTCAAATATTAGTTTGATTTTAAAGTTAAGGCCAAGAAATGTGTCGTTTGATGTAATTAATTATTCTCTTTCTTGAAGTTGATTTTCTCCGTGCCTAGGACCATTTTAAGAAAGCTGTGTTTAACAACTTGACCATTACCTGCGGCATTGTCAAGTAAACCTAGAATTCAGACTTTTTGCGACCTTTTGTCTATCAGATGATCTTCGAAGGCTGGTTTGCACTGGATGAGAGATGTGGTACAATATTGGGATATGCCAGTAAGTGTGCAGATGTGTTTCATTGCATGTGGGACAATGTACTCTGCAAATGCATGGTACCTTTGTACTGCAGAACTAAACCGGTCTCACGCACACTGGGAACTGCAGATACTTGGAATCTTATGGGCCTGTCCCACTTAGGTGATTTTTCAGCAGACTGCGGCGACCGTCAAGTTGCTGGCAATCGCCTGTAAAACCGGCAACTGGAACGTCGACTGTCAGAGTGGAACACACACACAAACACATCACTTCCTTCACCAGACCATTATGCAGGCGGGGGACAGGGCGGGGGGGGAGCGGTTTAAAAAATTCACACAGTGCACCAAGGTGATACAGACACACAACGCGATGAACAGGAAGCTTGGTGCTATAATTAACATGGCTAGCACAATGTACGGTAAATCCTTCAAAAGATGGGGGGAGAAGGAGTGGAGACAACTTTTGATACGCCAGAGTTACACGGTTGTGAAGCTCGGCAGACATTTAACATTACAGGTCGGTTATCCTTGGTTCTGAAAACTACTGCTTTTTTTCCCCCAATGAGCCAATGAAATTCACCGGTCAGCACCAGCTACAACCTACGAGAACCTCCGAGAACCTTTGACTTCCTGGCAACCCACTTACGGGACGAGAATTCTTGCTACTCTCCATGGCGGCTTCATTCTAGTCACCGCTAATTTTTCAACATGTTGAAAAATTTGCGGCAACCATAATGAGGCCACGATTAGTTCTCAGAATGCGAGAACACCTCACGACCGTGAAGGTGACTCCCCAGCAACCACCCGCGAACATGTGGCGACTGCATAGTCTCCTGCAGTCGCATAAAAAGTCGCCTAAGTGCGACAAGCCCATTAAGCAAAACATTTGAGGGACTCAGCCTATCAGGCAACTTCTGTGAAGGGAATGAACAGCTGATGTTTTGGATTGGGACCTATCTCCAGATTCTGAAGAAGGGTTATAACACAAAATGTCATATGTGCATTTCACTCGACAGATGGTCTCAGGCATGCATGGTTACTTGACAACAAAATTTCATGAAATGGTTAGCATGGCGCAGGAGAGAGATAGCCTCCGGACCCATTGTTACTGGGAGAAATCCCATAAACTGATATTAATGCAATTAAGTTACACAAAATATAAGTACTTTTAAAACAAATCAAGTTATGAGTCAAAAAAGAAGATTGTGGATGGATGCAGTGGAAGAGAAAGGTAGGGGAATACATTGCAATGATCAGTAATGGTTGAAAGTGAAGCTCTGAAAAACATTATCTATTCTTGTCATTGAAACATCACATACAGTATTTATAGCATGAGGGTCAGTTAAGTCAAAAAATAATGCTTACTTGCTAAAGCTGTGGGAATATGGTGCTGTGTTTAACAGTGCAGATAGACTGCAATAAAACTACATTAAACTGAACTGAAATACTGTGTACCAATGAGCTTTGGTACTTGAAACAGTAAAAGACAGAACACAGTTGATAAATACCAGAGGGGGACTGAAACTGTAGAGAATATTTTTAGAGAATACTTGTATGACATTTGGGACTTTTGACTTGGCTGGTATAAAGCGTATTATTTCTTTCTTCCACCGAACAAGTTAGACCTGGTTTCTGTCATAGAGCTAGCTGGTTTTGGCAGTTGAAATAATAACAAATAAATAAGCAAATGGAATGTTCTCTTCAACATAACAACATCATAAGATAGTATCAGTCTTGTGATTGTTGTAGTAATGTCTATAACAGTTGATCTATGGCCTCTGCTAAAAGAGATAATGTTCGGGGGCATTATCTATTTGATCACCAAAGCCATTAACCTCAGCAAGTATTGAGGGCAAGACAGTAGGCTTTGTGACGAAGGATGTCAGCAGAGGAAATGTAGCAACAAATTAACACCAGGCCTGTTGATTACAAATGATCTTGCGTAGGTTGTGACATTGGTTGACTGAATCAAAGGATGTTTTTTTTTATGATTACATGCAGACCAAGAGAAGAAGTCTCGCCCTGAGTTGTTTGCAGAGTGCAGTCAAGATATTCTTCATCATTAATGTGTAACCTTAGAATTTGACATTGCAGGTTACATGTAGCACACATGGGATATAACAGATATTGTCTGAGTTATAGTTTTTAAATAATCTCAGAAGACTGCATCAAATAAAGTGATGTACAAAGGAACTTGCGTTTTGATGGATTTATGCAGAGTGTGGAGGATACCTGAAGCACACAAGAGGCGTTAAGGTTGAAAATGTTATTATGTCTAGTGCCCAGTGACCACGTGGTAGTCAGAGTGTAACTCTAAGGCTCATTCTGAATATAGAGCTCGGGTTTAGTTTTATATTAATTGGAAGAACATCAGCATGCAGTTCTTTCTGTCACAACTGGCGTCCTGGTGTAGTTGCAACAACCTGGAGCTCAATGCTCTTAATACAGTGGAATTGATTGTAGACGTCAGGAGAACTCTCCCTCCCCTCACCCCACTCATCATCAACAACACCACAGTCACATCTGTGGAGTCTTTTAAGTTCCTGGGAACCATCATCTCCAAGGACCTTAAGTGGGGGGCTCCCATCAATTCCACAGTCAAAAAGGCACAGCAGAGGATGTACTTCCTGCGGCAGCTGAGGAAGCACAATCTGCCACAGGCAATGATGGTCCAATTCTACACGGCCATCATAGTCTGTTCTCAACTTCTCCATCATGGTCTGGTTTGGCTCAGCCACCAAGCATGACACCTGGAGGCTGCAGCGAATCGTCCGATCAACTGAGAAGGTTATTGGCTGCAACCTTCCCTCCATTTATGAACTGTACACTGCAAGGGCCAGGAAGCGAGTGGGCAAGATCATCTCTGACCCCTCTCACCATGGCCACAAACTCTTTGAATCACTTCCCTCTGGAAGGGGACTCCGGATTGTCAAAGCTCCCACAGCCAGACATAAAAACAGCTTTTATCCATGAGTAGTTGCTGCACTCAATAACCAAAAATCTGTAACCTCCCCGGATCTGTTTTTTCTTTTGTTGGTTCACATGCTTGATCAATGGCGTTTTATCACTAATGTTTTATTATTAATTATTTATTATTATTTAACATTTATTATTAATGTTTAGTGTTTTCTGAGTCATTTGTAACTGTCACTATGTCATGTTGTTACTTGTGGGCGGACCACCAAGCCAAATTCCTTGTATGTGAATACTTGGCCAATAAACTTAAGGGACTGTCCCACCAGCGTGCAACTCTATGCGATGAGCGCGACCTAACGTGGTCGCTTGAGCTGTCCGGCATCACGGGGCCTGTCCCACTTCGATCGCCAGAGCCGTGCGGAATTGTGCGGAGTTCGTCCCGGCATCGCGCGGGGCTCCGAAAAACTGACTATGTTCAAAAATTCCGGGCGGGAAAGGCTTGTCGGCTCGCAGTCGCCTCGACGCATTACACACCGCCTCGATGTCGTGCCTCCGTGACCCTCTATGTGTGTGGCTCCGTGGCCCTCTGTGTGTGTGCCTCTGTGCCCCTCTCTGTCCTGGCGAACTTACCTTAAGACTTCGCTCCAAGTTCGCCTCACTTTGCGCCGCATTGCGCCACTCACCCAACCTTCGCACGACCCTCGCTGCTGGTTTGGTCGCGCTTGCCGCACGCAGGCGCATGCTGGTGGGAACGGCCCTGTACAGGGGATCACCCGACATCCGTGCGGCCCCCGCTTCTAGTTTGATTGCGCTCATCGCTTGGAGTCGGATGCTGGGTGGACAGGCCCTTTACTTATTTAATCAATAGGTACACTCATTTTCAGTAGACATGGGGGAGTAAGATAAATTGGAACATTTTATACTTTAATGGTAAAGCATTCAAATGTTATTGGTTGTTTAAGAGCAGAATAATAATATGTTGGGTTCCTTTTAAGTTTTCCAGTGTCACCTTTCCTCTTCAAATGGGTCCAAACTCTCAAAGAATCATTCAGGTGAATGCTCAGAGCTCTGCTTGATCAATTCTATGATTTAGTTTTACAGGTTTTAGTTTTAGATATGTAGCATGGAAGCATCCCCTTTGGGCAACTAGTCCATGATGACCAGCGAACACCTCATACACCAGTTATATCCCAGGTTCAATTTACAGAAGCCAATTAACCTACAAACCTGGACATCTTTGCAATGTGGGAGAAAACTGGAGCACCTGGAGCAAACCCATGTGGTCACAGGGAGAGTATACAAACTCAGTAAAGACAGCACTCATAGTCGGGATCGAACCCAGGTCCCAGGCTCTGTAAGGCAGCAACTCTACCGCTGTGCCACTGTTCCACCTATAAAGGTATCTGATCTCTTCCACGTAGTCTCCGGCAAGAGAGAATATCACATGGTCGTTCTGCTTTGGGAGAAAAATAAGAAAGTAATAAATAAAACTGTAAAATCATCTTCTCAGTACAAAACCATCAATTTCAGGAATAAATCTATTTAATGGACTGTCCCCCAAGGCACAGAAGCCCAAAATATCATATCACAGGATAGGGAATTTCTCCTTCATCTCATTTATTGATAATTGGAGCCATTATTCTGAGAGTATGCCCCAGGTTCTGGATTTTTCTGCAAATAGAAAAAATCTGTCTGTATTTGGTCTGCGAAGCTTCCTCAGAGAATCGGGTCTCTCAATGACACCTCACATTTATTCTAAACTTTATACAGCACTGGCCTGCCTTCTTAAATCCATCTTATCTAATTCATCTTCACAGGACAAATCTCTTTTCCGATTTATCAACGGGCAGCATGGTAGCGCAGTGTTAGAGTCGCTGCCTTACAGTACTTACAGAGCCAGAGTCCCGTGTTCGATCCTGCCTATGGGTGCTGTTTGTACAGACTTACTATTTTCTCCCCGTGACCTGTGACGGTTTTCCCCGGGATCGTCGGTTTCCTCCCACACTCCACAGACGTACAGGTTTGTAGGTTAATTGGCTCGGTGTAAATGTAAAAAATGGACCTAGTGTAGGATAACGTTAATGTGTGGAGATCGCTGGTCAGCGCAGACTCGGTGGGTCAAACTGCCTGTGTCCGCACTGAATCTCTAAACTAAACACAGTGAAGTTTCACAGCAACATCTCCCCGAGATAAGCTTGTCCTTCCACAGGCATAGAGCCAAATGTGCAGCAGAAATCAAAGTATAGACTATGCACGACCTTGTACAACTGCACAATCCTCACACCCTGGAACATGATACAAGAAAGCAAATTAGGGTTACCAATTGCTGTCTGTGCCTGTATGTTCACTTTCTATGTTCCATGTACAAGGACCACAAATCCTTCAATATCATTTAGTAGTTTCTCACAATTCAGAAAGCATTGAGTTTCTATTCTGTTAATGACCTCATATTTCACCACTTTATCTTCCACTTGGGAACAGTTTTCTTAACAGATAGTCATAGAGCCATAGCATTATTCAGCATGGAAACAGGCTCTTCAGCTTAACCTACAATGCCCTTACAGACAAAGATGCCCCATCAACACTAGTCCCACCTGTTTTTGCCCCACATCCCTCTAAAACTTAACCATCCAGAGATTTCCAAATGTCTTTTCAATGTTGTTATGGTGCCTAGCTCAGCCATGTTTAACCCCCTCTCAGTATTTTCCCTCTTGCTTTATAAAATCAAGGTCAAAGCCAAATGTATTCGTCACATGCACCCAAAGGTGCAATGAAATGAATTTGAGTTTGAAATTAATCAGCCAACTTGGATATATTAAATCCCTCCCTGTGTTTGAATGATTGGGCTGGACTTTGCTGGGTGATGGGTATCGATACCTCATTTAACAATCTTGATACATTTTCAGGAACAAGACCACTGGTGAAATCATTCCTAAACGGGGTCATTATAGCTCATGGTCATAAAAGTACTGGAAATCAGTCCCTCTGACCAGAGGGCATAGCCTCAGTACCTTTAGAAAGGAGATGAGTGGGAATTTATTTAGTCAATGGGTGGTGAATCTGTGGAATTCATTAAAGAAGGCTGTGGTGGCAAAGTCAATGGATATTTTTAAGACGAGGATTGACAAATTCTTAATTAATAAGAGCATTTTGGGGAAAAGGCAGGAGAATGGGTTGAGAGGGAGAGATAGATCAGCCATGATTGATAGCGGAGAAGACTTGATGGGCTGAATGGTCTATTCCTGCTCCTATAACTTTGGAACTTATGAACTTACCTCGGGCTTGAAACTCCCTGTGGCTCGGTACAAAGAGGCTGCCCAGGGGGTGTTCATCAGCAGGTCAGAGTGAGCAGTGCACCACGCAGCCTGACGTAGGACTCGGTGATCTGCAGCCTTGCTGGCACAGAGGGTGCGGGCCATTACCGGGGGCTGGCAGAACCTGTTCCAAGTGTTGATATTACACAGCACAGCCCTCGCCAGCCTGCAGATTCCTCTGTGATAACAAATACAGCAGCTGCTGAATCTGTTACCATAGAGAAATCTGTAGGAAGGGACTGCAAATGCTGGTTTAAAACGAAGATAGTCACAAAAAGTTGGAGTAACTCAGTTATGTCAGACAGCATCTCTGGAGAAAAGGAACAGGTGACATTTTGGGTCGAGCCCCTTCTTCCGACTGAGAGCCCCTGATTATTTTAATCCAGAGATGCTGTCTGACCCGCTGATTTACTCCAGCTTTTGGGTCAAACTGCAGAGAAATCGCTGAGCTTGGTCAGCCATACACCCAAAGAGCAGGGGAGATGAACCCATTGTTGACGTGGGACACATTGATTCTCAAGTTGTAAATGTTGATTTTTAACCTTGACTGAGTACTCTGAGGAATAACAAATCTCTAGCCAGCAATGGGTCTACTAGGGCACTACCCTTGAGGAGTGCCCTAGTACAGGAGGACCAGAAGGCAGGCAGAGGGACGTGGAATTTTAATGTGAAGCTGTTGACCCCAGGAACATGGAGGAGCTAAAGAGGGACTACGCATGTTGGAGAATGGTGAAGCCCCTCTTTGACTCCCCCACACTCTGGTGGGAAGTAATCAAGGAGAACATTAAGAGGTTCGTCAGATTTAAAGGGGTTCAGAGAGCAAGACAGAGTCAGAGGTTATTGTGTCAACTCCAGACAGATTTGCAGCAACAGCTCCTTCTGCAGTCGAGAGGGGTGGATGTGATGGAGGAACGTAGAGAATTGAAAGGTCGGCAGCTCGGCTCTTTACCTCTGAATCCTCCAAGATCATCTTCCGATCCAGGGTCCGCCACGTGGAGCAGGATGAGACGTGCTCACGCTTCTTCTTCCATAAGGTTCACAGGGAGAGCTCTGTGATCAACAGCCTTAGGGAGGAGGACGGCTCGGTAACATCCTTGCAGACGGATATGCTGAGGATCTGCAAATACTTTTATACGTATTTGTATGAAAGAAAGGCCACAGACAGCACCGCCTCCCTGAACTTCCTGTCCTCCATCACAGAGGTATTGGATGACAGCAAGTGGGAGAATCTGAACCAACCACTGACCCCAGAAGAGCTGACTGGCTCCATCCATTCCTTTCATTCGAGTAAAATTCCCGGAAGCGATGGCTTACCGGCCGAGTTGTATTCGGCTTTGTGGGACTGGGTGGGCCCGGACCTGCTGGAAGTGTACAACAACATGCTTCTAGCCGGCAGCATGTCAGACTCCGTGAGGAACGGCAGCATTACCCTAATCTACAAGCAGAAGGGGGAGATGAAGGATGTAAGGGATTGGAGACCCATTGTTGAATGTTGATCATAAGATCCTAAGGTCATCACCAACCAGGTCAAGTCTGCCCTGGGACGGGTGAGCCACCCGGACCAAACCTGTGCTGTACCTGGCAGGAAATTCTCAGACAGCCTAGTGCTGCTGAGAGATACCATCGCCTACATGCAGGGAATCAGAAATTGGATCCAACTGCTCTACACCGATATCTGTAGTGCAGTCCAAATCAATGGGTGGGAATCAAACAGCTTCCCCATCCGGTCTGGAGTCAGGCAGGGTCGCCCTCTCTCCCCTGTCTTGTGTGTCAGTTGTATTGAACCTTTTGCCGAGTCCATCAGGAAGGACGTGAGCATAAGAGGAGTGACATTGCCAGGCAGTGGGGCACTCAGGTCAAAACCTCCCTGTACATGGATGATGTCGCCGTCTTCTGCTCGGATCCAGGGTCGGTCCGCAGACTGATTAGTATCTGCAACCAGTTTGAGTCAGCCACGGGAGCCAGGGTGAACGGCAGGAAGAGCGGGGCCATGCTCTTTGGCAACTGTCCCAACCGATCTTCCGTCCCCTTCACCATCAAGCCTGACTTCTTGAAGGTGCTGGGGATCTGGTTCGGGGGGACTGAGGCGTGTGAGAAGAATTGGCTGGAGCAGATAACCAAGGTGCGGAAGAAACTGGAGCTGTGGAAGCAATCCTCCCTCTCCATAACGGGGAAAAAATAGGTGTGAGGTGCTCTCGGACCTGCTGTCCTTGGCGCAGGTGTGGCCTGTCCCTCCTCCTACGCCACAGGGATCACCGGGACCGTCTTTCAGTTCATCTGGGGATCGAGGATAGACTGGGTGCGACAGGCCATAATGCACAAGTCAGCAGACAACGGGGGTAAAAGCGTGACCAACGTCGCCCTCGCCCTAATCGCCACCTTCATGTGCGGCTGCATCAGGTGGAGCATAGACCCAAGGCATGTGGGCACCAAGTGTCACTGCCTGCTGAGGTTCCACTTGTCTCCGGTGTTGCAAAGGAATGGCCTGCAGGCACTGCAGGGAAATGACTCCATGGATCCTGTGACGTGGTTCCCAGAGCAGACTGCCCAGCTTGTCTGGCAAAATGATTCATCGCCAGAACTCACCCAAGCACCAAGACCTGGCTTGGCTGGCGGTGAGGGAAGCCCTCCTAGTCAGATCCTTCCTGCCCTGTCAGAATCTTACTACCAGTGCACGCTGCCCTCGGGACGGCTGCTATGGAGAGGAGATACTTTGTAGAGTGTGGATTCGCAAGGAGAGCGTGGAGAGGTCTGCAGGGGACCCTGTCACGGTTTGTTCCAAACAGCTCTGTCAGAGAGAACTCAGTGATTCAGAGACTGACATCGAGTGCTGCTGGAAGGTCATCAACTCGGTGAAAGATGCTCTTTGGTCTGCCCAAGCATTGTTGACCACCCAACGGAGCGAGATGTCTGTCGGGGAATGTTGCCGATGGGCCTGCTGCAGGCTGCAGGAGTACTGAAGGATGCACTGAAGCTCGGTACAGCCAACGCCAAGGCTCGGTGGGGGAGGACCACAGTCTAGGGTCCTTCCGCTGCTGAACGTGGGGCAGTGTGTGGTGGAGATGCCCCTCAAAATAAGGGAAGGGATTCAAATGTTTTTATTATGTACTTCTACTAAAAAAAATAAAAAATAAAAATAAGGGAAGGGATTAAACGCCAGTGGGCCATATGAGTGTCGAGGGTGTGGGGTAAAATTGTGATTTGAGGAAACTGTATTGAATGTATGTATTGCCTCTGAGAACGGCGAATTGTGTCATGTACGGATCTTGTCTATATTACTAAAAGTCTGATCTTGACCGCTTTTGGCTCGCTGTGCTATGATTTCTGAGAGAACGCCGCGACCTACGGCCATCATTTTTGGCAAGCTCGCTCAGAGCGCCCCTCCGCCTTCCTGGACCAGAGGATTTTTCCCACCAATGAAAAATCAGAGAGATATTAATGTTTTTTTTTTAAATCGCCATTCTCTCTGTTGCCCCTGCTGGAGGAAGGGGGAGGGAGTATAAAACCAGGAAGTGGTGTGCCTCACTCATTCTCTGCAAGATGGAGTAAGCCAGAGGCTTCACATCTCTCTGAGCTCTGAATAGCACTGAACACATGTCTACACAACTGTGAGTGTCCTTAATGTGGTTTGAAAATGAAAATATGGATGGTTTGAAGAAAAAGGCACAGCCTGCAGATGTTTGTTTGGGTGCTTTGGGCTGAAGTGAAAAGGCACTACTGCAAATGGTGGCTTGGGTGCTTTGGCTGGAAGTGAAAAGGCACCACTGCAAATGGTGGCTTGGGTGCTTTGGCTTGAAGGGAAAAGGCACTACTGCAATTGGTGGCTTGTGTGCTTTGGCTTGAAGTGAAAAGGCACTACTGCAAATGGTGGCTTGGGTGCTTTGGGTAACTTCCTGTTTGCACTGTATATTTAACCATATAACCATATAACAATTACAGCACAGAAACAGGCCTTCTCGGCCCTTCCAGTCCGTGCCGACCATTTATTTTCCCCCTAGTTCCATCTACCTGCACTCAGACCATACCCCTCCATTCCCTTCCCGTCCATATACCTATCCACTTTACTTTTAAATGTTAAAATTGATCCTGCCTCCACCACCTCTGCTGGAAGATCATTCCACACAGCCATCACTCTCTGAGTAAAGAAGTTCCCCCTCATGTTACCCCTAAACTTCTGTCCCTTAATTCTCATGACATGCCCTGTTGTTTGAATCTTCCCTATCCTCAATGGGAAAAGCTTATCCACGTCAACTCTGTCTATCCCTTTCATCATTTTAAAGACCTCAATCAAGTCCCCCCTTAACCTTCTGCGCTCCAAAGAATAAAGAATAAAGAATTTATTTTAGATAAAACGCTACCACTTACGCCTGTGATTTTTTGCCACCTTACTCTTTCACCCTCCGCTCAGCAGGTGCAGATGATTCTTCTCATCAATGAAAAATAAATGTGTTATTAGTGTTTAAAAAATGTTGAGAATCTCTCTCCTGTCATGAAAGCCACACCTTTTCCGGTGGGAGGGGGAGGGGGATGGGTAATAAAGCCCGGAAGTGTGGGTGTGGCTCAGTCTCTGCATGATGGGGGAGGGAGAGGTCATGACTCTGTCTGAGCTGTGAATAAACTGAACACACTGAATGTCTACTGAGTTTGGTGTTTTGTGTGGTTTTATGCTGGTTTCACCCTGCTTGAAATGGTATGAATCTGCACTTGAATTTGGTGGCCTTGGATCCAGCTTGGAGTGGTATGAAACTGCACTTGAATTCAGTGGTCTTCCACCCTTCTTGAAGTGGTATGAAACTGCACTTGAATTTGGTAGCCTTGCACCCTGCTTGAAATGGTAGGAAACTGCACTTGAATTTGGTGGCCTTGCACCCTGCTTGAAGTGGTATGAAACTGCACTTGAATTCGGTGGTCTTGCACCCTGCTTGAAAGTGAGCTGCCAGCACATCAGGCTTGAGGGACTGAGCTGTCACCCCAAGAACCCATACCAACACTCCAGAAAGCCCCTCCACTGGCCACCAATATTGGAATTGGTGGAGAAGTGGAATATTGCGTCGGGGGACCAGCCCTCCCATGTGAACATGGGACCCACTTCGTCTAGTACTGTATATAATTATTTCTAAAATAAAGTATATTTTGAAATAAATAACAATAAAAGAAGAAGGCCTTTACTGGGTGCTACAAACCGCATTTACCTGCCAATGGAGTCAGGAATTCACTGCCTTGCTGGGTTGTGGAGGCCAGATCATTAAACATACTTAAGCTGGAGATAAATAAATATTTGAAAGATCGACTGCTTTCTTCTTCATCTTGCGTGTGGCATGCACAGCCTAAAATTGTAGGACAATTTGTTCTATTTGATCTTATTTGATTGTGCACGCCAGGTTGATTGCATTCGTCGAAACAGGGTGGGCCATGTGAAGGTTGCAATCTTCCACCGCTATCAAGTGCATTGCGGTACTGGCACAGCAGTGGAGATGAGTACAGCTTAGAGCAAACATGATCATGTTGAATTACAGTGCCGAGTGGCCTATTTCTGCACCTAGTTTTATTTTGTCCTCGTGCAATTTTACTGCCTCAACAGGATTCTGATGTTGAAGACTACATTAAATATGTTGACTGAACGTGCTCCACTTTAGAGCTAGCAAGTTCAGCCATGAATAAAAAGGAACAGCTGTGAGATAGAATGATAGCTGCGATGTTGCGTGCAGATCTGGTCACCACATTATAGGAAGGATGTGACTGTGCTGCAGAGAGTACAGAGTAGATTCACCACATTGTTGCCTGAATTGGAGGATTTTACAGCAGCTAATCGGGGTGCTTTGTATATCCTGGGTTTAATTTCCCTGGAGCAAAGGAGGATGAGGAATGGCCTGGTTGAGGTATATAATACTATCAAAGGCATAGGTAAGATAGAGAGTCAAAGTTATTATTTTTCCCAATGGTAAGGGTATCAAAAATAAGAGGGCACAGGTTTAACATGAGAGATTAAATGAGATGTGAGAGATAAGTTTCTATTTTTAATAATGGTGGATATCTGGAACATGCTGCCAGAGGAGGTGATAGAATTGGGTACAATTACTATGTTTCAGACATTTAGACCATCTCTTCAATAGGCAAGGGATTGTTGATGTTTGACGTGAGTGTTGCTGATCATACAGAAGCAAAGAACGGCAGATGCTAGTTTATACAAATTCATAATGTGGCCCTTGTGGCTAAGGGGATCAGAGGGTATGGAGAGAAGGCAGGTACGGGATACAGAGTTGGATGATCAGCCATGATCATATTGAATGGCGGTGCAGGCTCGAAGGGCCGAATGGCCTACTCCTGCACCTAATTTCTATGTTCTATGTTTCTATACCAAAGGTACAAAGTGCTCGAGTAACTCAACGGATCAGGCAGCATTTCTGGAGAAAAAGGATGGGTGAAGTTTTGGATCAGGACCCTTCTTCAGATTGAAAGTAGGGAGTGTGGGGATGTTAAAAGACCAGGATGAATCAGGGCTGGCCACAAATAACCTCAAGCAGGGTGGTGCCCTAGTAGACCCATTGTTGGCTAGAGATTTGTTATTCCTCAGAGTTCTCAGTCAGGGTTAAAATTAACATTTGCAAATTGAGAATCAATGTGTATCGATACCTCATTTAACAATCTTGATACATTTTCAGGAACAAGATTACTGGTGAAATCAGTCCTAAACGGTGTCATTATAGCTCATGGTCAAAATCAGTCCCACTGACCAGAGGGCATAGCCTCAGTACCTTTAGAAAGGAGGTGAGGAGGAATTTCTTTAGTCAGAAGGTGGTGAATCCATGGAATTAATTGCAGAAGGCATGGGTGGCCAAGTCAATGGATATTTCCACGACAGGGATTTACAAATTCATAATTAGTAAGGGCATTATGGGGAGAAGACAGGATAATGGGTTGAGAGGGAGAGATAGATCAGCTGTGGATAGTGGAGCAGACATGATGGGCTGAATGGCTCCTATAACTTTGAAACATATGAACTTACCTCATGCTTGAAACTCCCTGCGGCTCAGTACAAAGAGGCTGCCCGGGGGGTGGGGGGGTGTTCATTGGCAGGTCAGAGTGAGCAGTGCACCACGCAGCCTGATGTAGGACTTGGTGATCTGCAGCCTTGTTGGCACAGAGGGTGCGGGCCATTTCTGGGGGCTGGCAGAACCAGTTCCAAGTGTTGATATTACACAGCACAGCCCTCGCCAGCCTGGAGATTCCTCTGTGATAACTAGAGCCAGGATTTTGCCATAAATGCCGTGCCTTTTTATGCCTTTTTTGATGATTTCACCAGGATAATGTCTTTTTCACAATTGACTGCTGAAATCAGTCTTTTTTTTGCCATTTTCCTAAAAGGTTATGCTATTTTCTCCAGTTGTCCTGTGATTACAATGACGTTTTCAATGTTAACACATTAATATTGATATTATTATTAATGTGTTAACATAGTATAACTTAAAGGGCTGGCCCACTGCAGCGACTTAATTGGCGAGTTTAGAAGAGTTTGCCCATGACTCTTACTCGCAGCATGGTCGACACGAGGTCCTAGGAAGTCTTTGTAACTCTCCTTCATGCTCGAGAGTAGTTCCTGCGCACTTGAGGCCTCGGCTAGATCGCGGCGTATTTTTCAACATGCTGGAAAATGGCCGCAAGAAAAGAAGGGTCGCCATGCAAAAAATCAATATTTCTTTTTACTCGTAGGTTTAGTCGAAGTAGGACGTAGTAGGCCGGCATGTTATTCGTAGGTAATCAAGGGTAGTCAAAGGTAATCGAAGGTAGTCATAAATAGTCTTTAACACAGTCGAAGGAGATCAAAGAACTCCCTGGTCCATTCGTCCTTTCCCACCCGAATCGCCCCCTCTCCGGGCACTTTCCCTTGCAACCGCAAGAAATGCTACACTTGTCGCTTTACCTCCCCGCTTGACTCCATTCAAGGATCCAAGCAGTCTTTCCAGGTAAGACAGAGGTTCACCTGCACCTCCTCCAACCTCATCTATTGCATTCGCTGCTCTAGATGTCAGCTGATCTACCTTGGTGAGACCAAGCGTAGGCATGGCGATTGCTTCGCCAAACACCTCTGCTCGTTTCGCAATAACCAACCTGACCTCTCGGTAGCTCAGCACTTCAACTCCCCCTCCCATTCCGAATCTGACCTTTCTGTCCTGGACCTCCTCCATGGTCAAGGTGAGGACCACCGGAAATTGGAGGAGCAGCACCTCATATTTCGCTTGGGCAGTTTGTACCCCAGTGGTATGAACATTGACTTCTCTAATTTCAGGTAGTCCTTACTGTCTCCTCCCCTTCTCAGCTCTCACTCTAGTCCTCCAGCTACTCGTCTTCCTTTCTTCTTACCATCCACCCCAATCTCTCATCAGTCTGAAGAAGGGTTTCTGCCCGAAATGTTGCCAATTTCCTTCACTCCGTAGATGCTGCCTCACCCACTCAGTTTCTCCAGCATTTTTGTTTACCTTCAATGGAGGTCGTCTTCATTCTTCACAGTTCGGTGTCCAATTTTCCCGAAGCTAGTCTTCAACATTGTCGAAGGAGGTCTTCTACATAGTCGAAGGTGGTCTTCAACATGCCACTTCTTCAAACTCTCCAAAACATTTCTAAACTCACCAATTAAGTCGCCACAGTGGGACAGCCCCTTAACAAGAAAACTTCCACCACTGGGGCAAAACCGGGGGCGCCACCATCAGTCGTGCATCCGTTTGTGCCACTGCCTGCTGGTTCAGTTTTCTCCAAGATCTATTGAAGAAAGAACTGCAGATGCTGGAAAAATCAAGGGAAGACAAAAAATGCTGGAGAAACAGTGGGCGAGACAGCACCAATAGAGATAAAGAATAGGCAATGTTTTGGGTCGAAACTCTTCTTCAGACTGATTTGGGAAGTTGGCAACAAGAAAGAAAGAGTCGGGGACAGTAGGACTAGAAGGAGAGCTGGGAAGAGAAGGGGAAGAGGGAGAAGACAAGGGCTATCTAAAATTAGAGAAGTCAATGTTGATACCGCTGGGGTGTAGACTACGCAAGCGAAATACCCAAGCTTGTCTCCTCACTACATTTACTGCTGGATCCAGTTGCAAATCCGTGTTTGAGTGATTTGTGCAAGGCACTCATTGATGCTGGAATTCCACTGTGGAAATTGGAAAACAAATCTCTCAGAGGTTTTTTAGAGAAATACACAGAGGAACAAATACCGAGTCATCATTATGGAAAAATTATGTTGACATTGTTGTGCTGAAAATTAGAGATGAAGTTGCATGCAACAGAATATGGATCCCAATAGGTGAGACAACTGATGCTGTGGGGAGATTTGTTGCCAGTGTGGCTATCTGTGCACTGGAGGCAGGTCAACCATCAAAGGAATATTTGTTGACATCGGAGGAATTGGAGAAGTCAAACAGCTCAACGATTGCTCAGTTGTTTACATCTTCACTTGCTGTACTTTGGCCAGAAGGTATAAAACTCGAGAATATACTTCTGTTTGTGACTTAAAGTTTCATGCCCCAAAATGTTGCATTTGACATGCTTAGCACAAGGACTTCATTGAATTGCCATGCACAGACGTAGCTTGTTTCCAAATATCGATTGCCTAGTTTCCAATGTCAAGAAAATCTTCCTCAAAGTACCGTCACGTGTGCAGTTGTTCAAAGAAATGGCACCCGTGGTTCCGTAACTCCTCAGCCCGTTTTGACTAGGTGGGGTACACGGTTCTCTGCTGTACTATGCTGCAAATTTTGAAAAGATAAAATAAATCATCAACTGTTTTAAAGAAGAAGAATCTGCTGCAGTCTGGATCGTCAGTGAACTCATGCAGAAAAAGTCCCTCCACTGTGATCTTGTGTTTATTGCTTCCAATTTTGCAAACTTCCCACAAGCTACCACTTCCCTTGAGAAATGTGGTGAAACATTAGTGAATAACTTGCAGGTTTTCAACAAAGTAACTGATGATATTCATAAAGTTCTTGGCGATGTTGGCAATCGCGACTCTGGTCGCAGCGGCCTCTGCAGTCCGTCCGTCTTTTTTTTTATTTTTTGGCTCGTTTGAGTGTTGTTAGATAGTGTTTTTTTTAGTTGGATATGTGTGGGGGGTGGGGGGCGGGGTGGGGAAACTTTTTAATTATTTTCCCTGTGCGGAGGACCCGACCTTTTCTCTGTCGGGTCTCCGCTGTCGTTGGGGCCTAGCACCGTGGAGCGGCCTCCAACCGGACCTGGGGCTCCAGTCGCAGAGCTGCAGACTACTCACCATCGTGGAGCTCGCCGAGTTCAGAATGGGAGGAGCTGTGGTGGCGCGCTGCTGCTGCCCGACCCCGGAGATTCGGAGGCTCCAGCTGCAGGCCTGTAGACGGTAACACCGGGACCTCGCGGGTCTCTGGTGGAAGACCGCTTTTCGGAGCTCCCGCGGTGGCAACTTCTCCCGCCCGAGTTGCGGGGTTGAAGACGACCTGGAGCGGGGCCTTACATCACCCGGCGCGGCTTTGATGGCCGCGGGACTTGCTAGGGCCCGCCGGGGGCTCCAACATCAAGACCCGGAGCGGGGCCTTGCATCGCCCGGAATGGCATGAATGGCCGCGGGACATATACTATCACCCGCCGGGGGCTTTGACTCTGACCGGGAGAAGAATGGGGAGTGCAGGGGAGAGATAAGACTTTGCCTTCCATCACAGTGAGGAGGATATTCACTGTGATGGATGTTTGTGTAAAATGTGTTGTGTCTTGGTTATTTTCTTCTTGTATGTATGACTGCAGAAACAAAATTTCATTTGAACCTCAATGAGGTTCAAATGACAATAAATGGTATTGTATTGTATTGTAAAGACATACAAGGAAAATGTGAGAGAGTGATTTCAGCTAGCAAAGATCTTGAAGAAATACAGAACATAGCTAATGTTCTTAAAGGTAGTTGTAATGCACAAGATATCGACATAAATATAGAGTCTGTAGCTTGTTATGGGTACGCACCAGTGGCCTAAGCTGGGGTAGAAAGACATGTTTCACAACTGAGGCATATTCTGTCTGACAGACGGCATAGTTTACCACCAGATAATTTAAAAAAAAATGCTAGTTATTATGTGCAACCAGGCAACTTTGGTCATTTAATAGTAAGATTAAATGAGAACTTATCAGTTTGAAGTTTTATCTTTATTTTATGAGGAGTTACGATGAGGGACTACGTGAACAACCCCGTCCAGCTGAACGTGCGTCAATCTTCAAAGCAGCGGTGTGAAATCACAGGTAATAATGACTGAAGTATAATAGTAAGATAACAGAAGACTAGAACTACCAGATTACATTTATGAGGGCTGGGAGCAGAGGGCACGTAGTCCCTCATCGTAACTCCTCATAAAATAAAGATCAAATGTCAAACTCGTAAATTCTCGTTTAATCTTACTATTTTACTTCGGAGTCACATGAAGACTTCAAAGCTCTCAAAGATTTCATGCCATGAAAAACTAGTCTACACAACCACAACTGCTTCATTGACAAATGAAGGAAAAACATTCATAATGCATACAGTCATGACATAGATTTAAATCATGCTGATGCTGTTTAAATGAAGTAATAATATTCACATCTCTCACCCAGATGCAAAATATAACTAGAACATAGAAACATAGAAATTAGGTGCAGGAGCAGGCCATTCAGCCCTTCGAGCCTGCACCGCCATTCAATATGATCATGGCTGATCAACCAACTCAGTATCCCGTACCTGCCTTCTCTCCATACCCTCTGATCCCCTTAGCCACCAGGGCCACATCTAACTCCCTCTTAAATATAGCCAATGAACTGGCCTCAAATACCCTCTGTGGCAGAGAGTTCCAGAGACTCACCACTCTCTGTGTGAAAAAAGTATTTCTCATCTCGGTCTTAAAGGATTTCCCCCTTATCCTTAAGTTGTGACCCCTTGTCCTGGACTTCCCCAACATCGGGAACAATCTTCCTGCATCTAGCCTATCCAACCCCTTAAGAATTTTGTAAGTTTCTATAAGATCCCCTCTCAATCTCCTAAATTCCAGCGAGTACAAGCCGAGTCTATCCAATCTTTCCTCATATGAAAGTCCTGACATCCCAGGAATCAGTCTGGTGAATCTTCTCTGTACCCCCTCTATGGCAAGGATGTCTTTCCTCAGATTTGGAGATCAAAACTGTACGCAATACTCCAGGTGTGGCCTCACCAAAACCCTGTACAACTGCAGTAGAACCTCTCTGCTCCTATACTCAAATCCTTTTGCTATGAAAACTAACATACCATTCACTTTCTTCACTGCCTGCTGCACCTGCATGCCTACTTTCAAAGACTGGTGTACCATAACACCCAGGTATCGCTGCATCTCCCCTTTTCCTAATCGGCCACCATTTAGATAATAGTCTGCTTTCCTGTTTTTGCCACCATAGTGGATAACCTCACATTTATCCACATTATACTGCATCTGCCAAACATTTGCCCACTCACCCAGCCTATCCAAGTCACCTTGCAGTCTCCTAGCATCCTCCTCACAGCTAACACTGCCCCCCAGCTTAGTGTCATCTGAAAACTTGGAGATATTGCCTTCAATTCCCTCATCCAGATCATTAATATATATTGTGAATAGCTGGGGTCCCAGCACTGAGCCTTGTTGACAAATACCCTTGGTCTAACAATGGGTTATTATAAATGTTTGGAGATTGTTCGTTGGACCATGCTGCAGCCGAAAGGATGTGGTCTAGCGGAACGTAAATACCCTTGCTAATGTTGTAGCAGCCCTGGTGGAATGAGATCTGGAATCAGAATCCATTCCTACATAAGCAAACTCAGTTTTATCATCTGGAGTGACCTTAACAGATACGTTCTTCTAATTTTATTGTGACTAACAAACATTGCTAGTTCAGAACCTCGAAGGCTCTTGGTGACCTTGACGTAATGTTGTAAATATGTGTGCTTACATTAACAAAGGTCCCCTGGCGGGCCTGTAACTATTAAATACTTCTGCTCTGCTCAAGTATTTATAAACATAAAATATTATATATTATTATTTACAGATGAAGTAATAATATTCACATCTCTAACCCAGATGGAAAATATAACTAGAACATAGAAACATAGAAATTAGGTGCAGGAGCAGGCCATTCGGCCCTTCAAGCCTGCACCGCCAGATGTAATCATCCTGTACCGTCGCAATTATGTAGCGACTGAACCTGCTGCGCTAACCAGCACCAGAAGGATAACTACCTAATGAACTCTGGTCAAAGTCAAGGATGTAGCTGAAGCCCCCTGGTGAAATAGTTTTCACAAATGTCAACATCCCATACGGCATTGTACTGGTCCTGGAAGACCTTGTGTTAAGATATCCTTATAAACGTGATATCCGGGGTGAACCCGACAGAGCGGGTCTTGTTTGCTACAGCCAATTCATTGAAAAGGCACGTTGGCACAGTTAATGGCTGTACAACTCAATTATTGACAAAAGATCATTTAACATGAACTCCAAACATCAGTAATCTATACCGTTTTCAATGTAACATGAGCATTAAACAAACCCTTTTCATCTCCTGGAAAATAAAAAAATCCTGCTTTTTGGTGTTATTCAAGCATTCTGAACACATAGAAGGATAGATGTACAACCCAAGCTTTAGGGCAGTTATTGAATCTGCCGAACATAATTTGAGTTTATCATGCAACGGCTGATTTCCCAAGCCTCAGGCTGGACCAGCAAATTTACATTTAAAATAGCCATATAAGGTTATATTATTATTCCCGACAAATCGGGAATCAATGTTGCATAAACCAATCACACCATAGGAACCTAAAACGGGCTCTTAATGACTTTATTTGTAGCCCCGATTGATGAAGCAAATGGAGGAAGACATAAAAGACTTTCCTTCTCCTTGTAATGAGAATGTATCTCTCGCCACTCTTATGCCACATATTTTGCAACTTGTGAATAAGCATGAAAACAAACATATCTATATTTGATGTTCCATGGAACCAGAGTTTCATAATACAGTGTGATTCAACACCAATTCTGTGTTGCCATTGACCTATACTTGATGATTCTCCTGTGGCAAACGAGATTGTGTAACCATTACAGGAGTCTATAAATTGATTGCACCCATGTGAATAACATATGCCAGCATCATAATATATCAACATGAAGTTGAGCATGCAGATATGCATAATCATGCTCAATCATTCTTTAACCCATACAATACCCATGGGGTCTATAGATAGTTGATACCAATAAGTGAAGAATTGGTAAGTCATGCAAATCGGCTCCACCTCCAAACTGGAGATGATATTCGCAATTTAGTGTCTGCCGTGAACGGCAACTGTGGCCCGATTTCCGAGCCAGTCTTGCAAGACAATCCTGGCTCTTATACTGAGCCTGCCCAATTATAACCTGCTTGGAATGCTAGTATTGTCCAGTTTTACATGCTTAGACCCCTCAAAGTAGATGATAATGTCTCAATCATTTGTATTATCCAACCAAGTGTACATCTTACCAAATTGTAAGTGGTCCCTTAGTTATAGAGTAACGCAGGTAATACGCGTGGAACCTCAGGCCAACTTTCATGCTGTCACCAGCTTCAGTGAGGTGCTACTGCTGATGAAGATGTGGGGTGTGTTGTCGCCGAAACTATGAAGCCTTACTCGTTCAATAGCTTGTGCTTTGTCCTCCAGGTATCACCTATGAAACAGGTCTTACCTGAATAGAAGATTTGGCGGCCGGCTCTATTGTCCCCCTGATAGCGGTGTTCACTGCATATGTGTTTGGATGGCAACCTTGCTACCAGGCATGGTACGTCTGGCATGTGCCCTTCATCCCTTGGACATGCTCCGCGGCTATACCCGCAGACTCGGCATTAGATTATACTGACCCGGCATGCTGCCCTCTTACATAAGGGAGACATTAAGCAGGTCTGCTACAAGGCACTGCTGGCGCGGCTTCAGCAATACGCCGACTTTGCCATGGACCCGGCATAAGGCTAATACTGACATGGCATGCTCTCCTCTTACATGAGGGAGACATTAAGCAGGCCTGCTACAAGGCGCTGCTGGCGCAATTTCCTGTTTTTAGGGCCATTAGCACCATTTTGCAATATAATGAAATATTTACTTAACAACTACTGGAGCAGTAACGAATACTGTTTGTCCATCATTGTGACTTAGTAACATCAGCTGGTAATAACATGTTGTGTTAACAATGACCTACATGGCACTTTATAGTTTACCATTTAACAGGATGACAGTTCTCCTACTTGCACACTGAATCCCATCTATACTATTGCCAATTAGTCTAATGAATAGAAGGCTGCTTTATAACAAGGCTGTTACAGGAGTCTATTGACTGCAATCTGTTGCCCAGGCCAGCGTCAACGGCCAATTGAATAGCTAAAGGTAAATCCCAATGTCCTACAAGTCTATTTGATAACAACTTAATCTTAACTGGATAGAGGAGCCCAATTTCTCAAATATAGTTTGAGATTTAAACAGTGGATTTTAGCAAATACATAACCAGTGTTTTTGAACTCTGAGTAGTCCTCTTTGAATGCTTTCTTGTCATCACTCTGTTATATTGCCTTATCCTAGCAATGCCTCCTCAAATATCCCCCATGATCACTGTAAATGGGAATACACTATAAAATGAATTGTTAATCTACCATCTTTCATAATGAACAGGCCATGCCTGCCATCATTTGCTACTCTACCATTGACTTGGCATCCCCACTAAGCAGTCTATTCCCATGAAGCAGCCCTGAACAAAGGTGCTGCTGGCGCGGCCTTTCCCATAGGCCAGTATTTGCCATAGATTTGATGTCTTCATGAAGCAGCCCTGAGCAAAGGTGCTGCTGGCACAGACTCTCCAATAGGCTGGCACTGCTATAACTTGGCATCCCCATGAAGCAGCCCTGTAACAAGCAAAGATTATAGAGGAGCAAGATGCGCCACTCAGTGGATATCCAATGGACTGGTGTGTAGTACATAACGGAACGTCACGGCCGCCATTTTGGCGGACTGCCTCCCCATGTGTAATTCGCTCCAAAGCTACAGAGCAGTTGTAAGAAAAGATTATATAGGAGCAAGATGCATTAGAAAGTTATTAGATTTATTTGTAATAGATCTTTACTTACCTCTCGATCTCTCTCTATCCCCTCTCGATCCCTCTCTCTCCCCCCTCGACCTTTCTCTCCCTCTCTTTCGATCTTTCTCCCTCTCTTCTCTCTCTCCCCTCGATCCCTCTTTCCCCTCTCTTTTCTCGATCTCTCTCTCCCTCTCTATCTTTCTCTCCCTCTCTTCTCTCGATCCCTCTCTTTCCCTCCCTCTTTTCTCGATCTCTGTCTCTCCTCTGTTCTCTCGATCCCTCTCTCTCCCCCCTCTCGATCTCTCTCTCCCCTCTTCTCTCGATCTCTCTCCCCTCTTCTCTCGATCTCCCTCCCTCCCCCCTCCCTCTCTCTCTCTCTCTCTCTCCCTTTTCCCCCGTTCCACCATTTCCCTCGCATTTTTCCTCACCAGCCCCCACCTTTGCGTAGTTTCCCTTGCATTGTATTGTGCAGCTTCCCTTGTATTGCTTTAACACACACTGTGCACAAAATTACAGGCACACACAAACACACATTCATATAAATATATGGTGGGATAGATAGAGAGCTTATTAAAATCTTCTTACAAGGACCATTATGTAATTTATTTCTATCCTCTTTTTGGGCCTAAGGCATAGCAGGGCTGCCAACTCTTACACAGAGGGAAGGGAGGGAGAGAGGGAAATCGAGAAGAGAGGGGAGAGAGATAGATCGAGAGGGGAGAGAAAGAGATCGAGAGGGGAGAGAGAGCGTCGAGAAGGGAGAGAGAGCGATAGAGAGAAGAGAGGGAGATAGCGAGGAGACGGGATAGAGAGGGATCGAGAGGTAAGTAAAGATCTGTTACAAATAAATCTAATAACTTTCTAATGCATCTTGCTCCTCTATAATCTTTGCTTGCAACTGCTCTGTAGCTTTGGAGCGGATTGCACAGCAGGAGATCGAGAGACAAAGATTATGGAGAAGCCTAGTTTCCCAGTAGACGCCATAGTCGACGCCATCTTTGGTCCGCTAATATGGCGTCGACAATCACACACGTGATACTACGCCTTTTCCACCGAGTGCCGCATCTTGCTCCTCTATAATCTTTGGTAACAAGGTGCTGCTGGCGCGGGCTCTCACATTGACCCGCACTGGCCTAACTCCCGCTGTAGGAGTGTCTCTAGATTCATATTCCCGGAGAGAACCCTCCCAACATCCGGGCTGACCATTTTTGTCAGTTGTCCCCATATCCTGGGAATGACTGCGGTCTGGAAACCACATATTATTGGATTTCCACCCCCCGGGAACCCAGGCTGACTGTTCAGGTCAGTTTAACCCCATATTCTGGGGACTACTGCGGTCCGGGAACTGCATATTATTCGATTTCCCCTCCCCAGGAAACCAACGTCTAGAGTCACTGACCGTCTTATCAGAGACTCCGATGGCGAAACCCGACACTCACCGGCTCCCCGCTTCCATGGTCAGACCAGGGTTTCCCCACAGCCCTCAGCTGGTTCCCTCGTCGGCCGTCGCAAAACATCCGGCAAAAACCTCTGAAAAACGAGGTTCCTGCAGGAGACCTAAAACAGGTAAGAAATACAACTTACCTGAAGTTTAAACTTACCGCTGGAGGAATTCCGCTGCTCCAACTGGTCGACCTGTACCAATGCGTCTGACGTAATGACGTACGTGCGGCTGGACGGGGTTCTTCACGTAGTCACTCACGTGACTCCAAAGTAAAATGTAGTACACCTTTATAGTATTATTTTTAACCATATTTTGGTGGTGGAAATATGCCTTTTAAAGCCTTTTTTTGGCAATAAATGCCTTTTCATGCCTTTTTTGTAATTTTATTTTGCCTTTTTGCCTGCCTATTTCAGAGTTTTTTACTGCCTAAACATCCTGGCTCTAGTGATGACAAATGCAACAGCTGCTGAATCTGTTACCATAGGGAAATCTGTAGGAAGGAACTGCAGATGCTGATTTAAAATGAAGATAGGCACAAAAAGTTGGAGTCAAAGACTATCTCTGGAGAAAAGGAATAGTTGATGTTTCGGGTTGAGCCCCTTCTTCAGACTGAGAGTCCCCTATTCTTTTTCTCCAGAGATGTCTGACCCGCTGTTTTACACCAGCTTTTGGGTCTAACTGCAGAGAAATCTCTGAATTCGGTCAGCCATACACCCAAAGCACGGGGGAGATGAAACCATTGTTGATGTGGGTGAAAATGCAAGGACAACCACAGCCAGTCTCCGCCAATGACCCACACTCACTGTCTTGGCCATGGTAGATCACTCGCATGGCAACATGCAGCCCAAGCAGATATTTTAAATTCCAGAGAGGTGCATGTTTGGACTGTAGGATCAAGAGCTCTACAATGACTCAATGTTCTGTGGGCAGCACAAAGCAATATATCAGTAGCAAGTCTAGTCACATTAATTGTCATAGGCATAGAAACGGGTGAGGTACAGATACAATGACAATCACAGTAACACAGGGACATAGTGTATAAACAAAGGACTGCAGGTGCTGCTTTACCCAAAAAGACACACAGTACTGAGTAACACAGTGGGCCAGGTAGCATCTTTGAAGAACATGGATAAGCAACGTAAGTTGCTCATTTCTACATTTTATTGCTCCACTACAAAATCACCTCAAAATATACCTATTTTGAAGAGGTTCTCCTCCCGAGTCTGAAGAAAGGTCCCGACCCAAAACATCAGTCTGAAGAAGGCTTCCAACCTGAAATGTCACACATCCTTGATCTTCAGGGATGCTAGCTCACCCACTGAGATACTCCAGCACTTTACGTCTCACTGGCATATACACTCAGACAACACACAAAAACATAATTACACAGAACATTTCTGAGAACGTCCAGGAGCGGGAAAGACTGCAGAAAGTTGTGATCACTGCCCAGTCCATCCCCGGCTCTGACCTCCCCACCATCAAAGGGATCTATCGCAGTCACTGCCACAAAATGGCTGCCAACTTCATCAAAGAACCACACCATGCTGCTCACACACTCATCTCACCATTGCCAGAAGGTACAGGAGCCTGAAATCTGTAGCATCCAGGTTCAGGAACAGCTTCTTCCTCACAGCCATCAGGCTATTAAACATGGCATCAAATAAGCTCTGAACAATAACAGTCTATTATTATTATTATTGCTCTATATCTGTTTATTTATTGTTTATATATGGTCTATGGTCTATAGACATACTGAACTTTTATCTTCCCGTTTTTGTATTGTGTTTACATATTCTGTTGTGCTGCAGCAAGTAAGAATTCCATTGTCCTATCTGGGACATGACAACAGAACTCTCTTGACTCTCGACTCTTGAAAGAATACCATGCTACTTGACATGATGTGTTTGTCAATGTGATGAGTGAACATCTTTCAACCATCCTCCTTCTGTAGCTCAGTGAAATGGTGCTTGGATATGTCCTACATTGAAGGCCCTGGTCCATTTTCATTGTCAATGACACTCAAAACCAACAGGCTATTCTCTCTAATCTCAGGTGATTATGACTCCGTATTTGAACACAATCGCAGTTCTTAGAGATTGCAGGTGTAATGCCTACATCATACCTTACCAGCTCAAAGAAAAGGTCACAGAACAGTACATTAATTCTATGAGCCTTAACACAGTGAAAGCAAAGCTGTAATAAAGCACGATGGTGCTCTTGGACTGTGCATGACAGGAGTTCAGTCAGATATAGGCGGAGGAGTCTGCAGAGAACCATGGAGTTCTGGACATGGAAAGCATGGATGCTGGTTGGCCTAGGCAATTAGTTGGACAAGCCAGTTGAGGAGGACATTGGTAACAAGGCAAATCATCTCGAAAGAGAACTGTAGCTTCCAGCTCCATAGAACCTTGGACAAAGCTCAGGATATTGGTTCTGCAACCATGAAAATCTACTGGAGGAAATTTTGATAAACTGCACTGCATTTCTATAATGGGCACTGACTACCTCACCATGTATCACTTCTCTATGTCGATTAGCCAACAACAAAAATGATATTCTTTCAAAGAATGAAGGCAACTATTTCAGTAACTGGAGAGTCCAGAGTGTTTTATTGTCATATGTCCTGAACAGATCAATTAAATGATTTATTGTAGCAGTACATCAGATATAAATCATTGTACTCTGTAAACACCATAATAAGCAACAAAAAAAGTTCAGTATGTATGTGAAAAAATAAATAATAAAAGTGCAAAGACAAAATCAATGCGTCCAAGTCTATGCAGATCACTTATTTGGAGGTTGTAGTGTTTAATAGCATGATGGCTGTAGGGAAGAATTTGCTCCTGAACCTGGATGTTACAGTTTTCAGGCTCCTGTACCTTCACCCCGATAGCAGGGGTGAAATGAGAATGTGGCCAGGGTGGTGTGAGTCTCCGATGATGCTGGCTGGAACTACTGTTGTTCTCTTTGAAAGTGGGATGACTAAAGTGATAATAGCTGGCACTTCAAAGTTATTCAGTAAAAGTTTCATGGTATGAAATGAGTTGTGTTAGGCTATTTTTTTAAATGTCAGTAATGGAGAGGAACACAGCCTGCTGTATCCACAATGATTTCAAAGTGTTGCTTCAGCTACTTCCTTGTCTCAGACAGGTCCATGGCAAAAGTGACATATGCATGGGAAGGGTGTGTTACAGGACAATTATTTACATCCACACACTCTGTCAGTGGTCTAAAATGCCGTCATGGTGTAGTTTTATAGTCTTTTTAGAGCTGTATTAAAATTTAATAAGAAGTGAGTCATTTCTCCATTAAACATGCAAGTTCAACACCCGGCTGAGAACCAGCTGTAAAAGGGAAATTTACAGATGACAAAGCCAAATGGGATTCAAACCCATGATCTGACACATCAAATAAAAACATTTCAAAGGCCAAAGAAATAACCAGTGGTGTTTGAGTTTTTAGTCTCAATGATGTAATGAAAGAGTGAAGTTTAGTTGAGTTTACGGTTACGGTGGTGCAGCAATAGAGTTGCTGACTTACAGCGAATGCAGCACCGGTGACCCCGACTACGGGTGCGTGTGCTGTCTGTACGGAATTTGTACATTCTCCCAGTGACCTGCGTGAGTTTTCTCCAAGATCTTCGGTTTCCTCCCACACTCCACAGACGTACAAGTTTGTAGGTTAATTGGCTTGGTAAATGTAAAAATTCTCCCTAGTGGGTGTAGGACAGTGTTAATGTGCGGGGTTCGCTGGTCAGCACGGACCTGGTGGGCAGAAGGGCCTGTTACCATGCTGTATCTCTAAAACTAAAACTAAAACTAAAACTTTAGAAATACAGCGTGGAAACAGGCGGTGCTGGCTCTGGGGGCCGAATGGCCTACTCCTGCACCTATTGTGTATTGTCTATTGCCTTACGCACACCGGGTCCGCGCCCACCAGTGATCCCGGTACATTAACACTATCCTACACAAACTAGGGACAATTAGGAATTTTACCAAAGCCAATTAACCTACAAACCTGTACATACATCTTTGGAGCGTGAGAGGAAACCGGAGCACCCGGAGAAAACTGATGCAGGTCATGGGATTGTTTCAACTGGGACTCAGAAGCTGTTCAGACTAGTCAACGTTTTGGGTCTGTTGAAGAAGGGTCTTGACCCGAAACATCAGCCATTCCTTCTCTCCAGAGATGCTGCCTGTCCTGCTGAGTTACTCCAGTTTTTTAATGTCTATCATTTATAAATATACAGTATATATATACACATGTACACACATATGTACACATAACAAACAAACAATAATAGTGCAATAATAATCTATGTCGGTCAGAGCATATTTGCGGTTGTTATGTTTAATAGTCTAATGGCTGTAAGGAAGAAGCTGTTCCTGGACCTGGAAGTTAGTTTTCAGGCTCATGTACCTTCCAACCATACACATTGCACATACTGGACACAGTGTCAGGTTTTGGTGACCTAATTCACAATTTTTGTTTGGTTTTAGATAATCATAAATCATGGAAACATAGAAAATAGGTGCAGGGGAGGCCATTCGGCCCTTCGAGTGAGCACCGCCATTCATTGTGATCATGACTGATCATCCACAATCAACAACCCATGCCTGCCTTCTCCCCATATCCTTTGATTCTACTAGCCCCTAGAGCTCTATCTAACTCTCTTTTAAATTTATCCAGTGAATTGGCCTCTACTACCATCTTTGGCAGAGAATTCCACAAATTCACAACTCTCTGGGTGAAAATGTTTTTTTCTCATCTCAGTTTTAAATGGCATCCATTTAAGAATAAAAATGGCCTTTATTCTTAGACTGTGGCCTCTGGCTTTGGACTCCCCCAACATATGTAACATTTTTCCTACATCTAGCTTGTCCAGTCCTTTTATAATGTTATACATCTCTATAATATTCCCTCTCATCCTTCTAAATTCCAGTGAAGACAAGCCCAGTCTTTCCAATCTTTCCTCATATGATAGTCCCGCCATCCCTTGGATTAACCTCGTGAATGTACGCTGCACTACATCAATAGCAAGGATGTCCTTCCTCAAATTAGGAGACCAAAACCGCACACAGTAGTCCAGATGTGGCCTCCCATGTTGGAATTCCCAATCCTGTTGAAATTTGTACTTAGATTTATTTCATGGCGTCCACATTTCTTTCATGGAATGAGAACATAGATTTAAAATAGATGTTTTGGAAGGGAACAAATGTGTCCTTTGTTGCTGCTTCATTCAAGCAAATCGCAAATCTAGGTTTCAGCTGTTCTGGGCTCACAAGACCTGTGCTACTTGGCTTCAGGTAAAACAAGCTGGACTTTGAGCTTGGATGCCCTACATGTTGTCATAATTTCAATAACAATAACCGAAAGAGCTTATTTGTTATGTGAACTCTCTGCATTTGAGGAGCCAAGCACGCTCTCGCTACCTATGGCAGTTATTTCACAGATCAATCAAATGGCTCATCTAAAATTAATTATGAAAAATAATAAGAAAATAAACACCTATAGGAAATGGACAGTGCAATATTTGGAGACAAGTTGTTTGAAAATAATTAAAATATAGGGAAAGTTTTCAGAACTGCAAAGGCGTTTCTCTTTCATGAAAAAATCAAATTATCAAACACTATTTTAGCAACAATTTATATATTCACATTAAGTCTGTCCCACTTGTTAAAAATAAAGTACAATTTTGGAACAATAGGAAGATCTGAAGCACACGTTTTCTCTCTTAAAAACGAATGAAATAATGCATTATTGTCTGGAACTAGGTGTCGTTTTCCATTACACTGGGATCCCTGGAGAGTATCCCCAAATTAACAATGCAATGGTTCTTTATTATCACATGGACAGTCCAATTCAGTCCGTGAGCTCGGCCTTCTGGAGCGCCACCTGATCCATACGAGCCCCAAGCTGCTGCAGGGCCTCCAGCCATCAACCCCACAAGTGTCGTCGCTCACCTCGCCCAGGCACCTTCAGTCTTTGTGTCCCGGGATCACCTCCTGCAGCTGACTTTGAGGGCGTGGAAGACAAGATCCCAGTTCACTCTTTTCCGAGCCCTGTGTCTTACATCTGCTAGCTCCCTCTGCCCTCCACTCTGGTTCTCCGGTCCTCAGGAATGAGCAGTGGCCAGGCTCGGTGGATTTCCACTACAGTCCACGGCACGCTGCCTCCAGCCTTCCAGCAGAGCAAGCACTACCCGTTAATCTCCAGTAGAAACTTTATTTTGGATGGCAGATCCTCTCCTACCAGCTTTGCCATCTTTCAAAGTCATGAACATTTTTCATTGTTTTTGCAAGTGGATGAAATCAAGAATTATTTTTAAATTATTGAAAATGAAACAATAGGATTTATTTTAAATAATAATTATTTTTTGTTTTAAATCATCAAAGCACTTTTCAATCCTCAAAAAATATTTTTAAAAAACACATAATTTAACACTTGTATCTCTTGTAACTTGCAATATTCTTTCCAGTGAATTAACTTGTGAATCCTTTGTTGGGTTTATTGACGAAGAGCCAAGAACCAATCCCCATCATAAATGCTGGGGAATCTCAGTGAGATACTGCTCCACTTGATGATTCCATGGGAAATCCAATGACAGAAGTAAATCGGAAGTTGGCTGCTATGGTCACCCAGGACGTGTGGGACTGCGCTGTTCTGATAATGTGTAGAAGGGAACTGCAGATGCTGGTTTAAACCGAAGATAGACACAAAAAGCCAGGAGTAACTCAGCGGGTCAGACAGCATCTCAGGAGAAAAGGAATAGGTAATGGTTCGTGTTGAGACCCTTCTTCAGACTATTTGTCCTTTCCCAAACAGAGCCCAATGGTTCCCTGCATGACATTTCTAACAGCGCCTGATAAAACCCAAGCCTTTGAATGCTTGTCTCTCTCATCAGCTTCGCTGCCTTTCCCCAGCTGCCAGGCAAAGTGGTTTAGGGGTCTACTACACCTTGGTGTTTCTACATGAAACTACAAAACTCCTGTGACAATTGTGTCTGGATCCCTTCCCTCCTTCCTGTCTTGCTGTTTGCCCTTTTCCCATCCAGAACATCTTTCCCTCCCTGCCTCTCCACCCCCACTAGCCCCCTCCTCCTCTGACATGCAGCCCACATCCATATTCTCCATTTCAAATTTCCAATTTGTAAACAAGATTTATCTCATATAGTAGGAAGTAGGAAAGAGATTCACATTTGGAATTGATATAACATTATACTGTAAACAAAATTCTTCTCCCATAATTTCCTAAATCAAATTCAAATTGGTGATGCTGGTGAGTATTATAAATGAAGATTCGATTTGTGGCTGAAATAGTTTTCCCACCGTTTTTCATTGTGGCTTTCATAATTACCCGTTCTCATGCCATAATCCTTCTAGAACCATGTACCCAAATTCTCATCAGTTACAGGGGATGACGATTCTGCAGACTGTAGTCTCATATTGTTGGGTTTCTTCACATATTGTTTCTTCACATTCCATCCTTTGATCTTTCCATCATTCCATCCCCATCTATCTTTGCAATCTGAGCAAAAAATTCCAGATGATACCAAACAAAAATAGAAATGGATGGAAAGTCCTGCACGTCTAGTTTGACCCCTCGCCTGCCTGTGTCAAGTATAGTGTTCTCATTATCTTTGTCGCCAACCTCACCAATATCAACACTCTTCAGATCATCCTCTGTAATGTCACACTTTCATCTCAATGCCACCGCTTGACACTTCTTGCCTGCCCCTTCACTCCCCTGTGGGGGTGATCTTATAGAGGTGCGTACAATCATGAGGTGAATAGATAGAGTGAAAGCACACTGGTTATCTTTTCCCCAGGGTATGGGAATCAAGAACAAGGCACAGTTTTAGGGTGCGAGGGGAAAGATTTAATGGGAACCTAAGGGGTAACTTTTTCACGCAGAAGGTGGTGATTATAAGGAGTGAGCTGCCAGAGGAGGTAGTTGAGGCAGTTCAATTGCAACATTTAAAAGACAGCTAGAGGGATATGTATCACATGCAGGCAAGTGAGACTAGCTTAAATGAGGGTCAGCAGGGACGGGTTGGGGCAATGGACCTGACTCCATGCTGCATTACTCTATGACTCTAATTGACTGGGGCCATTCAGTAATAGAAAAAAACTACGTTGGCCCCTTCTGGCTAAAAATAGCTTGAGAGGTATTTCTACCAAAGATGGGCAGCACAACAGTAGAGCTGCTGCCTCACAGCGCCAGAGACCTGGGTTTGATTCTGACTACGGGTGCTGTCTGTGCAGAGTTTGTATGTTCACCCTGTGAACATACTAACATGTTGGAGCTCCCACCGCAGAGCCTGTGGACTATAACACCGCGAAGCACCGTAAGAAGCGGCTGAGTCGGGAGTTCCATGCTGCAGAGTGTTGCGATCCGCCCCAATGCTGGAGTTTCGATCATCCAGACATGAGGCCTTGAACAGCGGACCGCTAGCAACGGCCCCGTTCAAAGGCCCCGGCCACGGGTGAACAAAGGAGGGAGATGACTGAACTTTATTGCCTTCCATCATAGTGAAGAATGTTGATTCCACTGTGGTGGATGTTTATGTTAAACTTTATTTTATGTGCTATGTGTATTTTTACTTTTTACTTAGTATGGCTGTAAGGTAACTTGAATTTCACTGTAATTCAAATTTCACTGTAACTTAATCGGTACATGTGACAATTAAATTGAATCTTGAATCTTGAATCTTGACCATGTGGGTTTTCTCCAGGTGCTCCTGTTACCGCCCACAACCCAAAGACATACAGGTTTGTAGGTTAATTGGCTTCTGTAAATTGCCAGTAGCATGTAGGATGATAGAAGCAGTGTACGGGTAGTCAATGATCGATGTAGGCATGGTGGGCTGATGGGCCTGTTTCCAAACTGCATCTCTAAACTAAACTAATCATCATCATAGAGTTATCTCTGTCTTAATTTGAAATGTCAGTGCAGGCATCATAAACTGGGGGAAGTGCACTGTGAGAATACCAAATCTGTGTTAAAATTGGAGCAGTGAGCTCAGAATATTTACATTAATTTTATAAACAACATCATTTTCAGTAGCTTGAGAATGAAGCATCAATGTCTACATTCTCCCCAAATTTCCAAATTGTCCAACCATTTTAGGTTATGGATAGGAACACTGACCTAAGAATATTTATATTAATTTTGTAAACAGCATTATCTGGAATAGCTTGGGAATGAAGCATCAATGCATGCATTCACCACCAAGTTCCAAATTGTGCAACCATTTTAAGCAAAGATAAAATGATCTAATTTGTGAAGTATCATAGAACATAGATCTCCACAACACAAGAACAGTTGGCCCACAACGGCCCACAATGCCTGCGCTGAACATGATGCCAAGATCATCTCTTAAAGGGCCTGTCCCACCAGCATGCAACTCTATGCGATTAGCGCGACCTAACGTGGTCGCTTGAGCCATCCGGCGTCGCGGGGCCGGTCCCACTTCGATCGGCGGAGCCGTGCGGAATTGTGCGGAGTTCGTCCCGACACCACGCGGGGCTCCGAAAAACTGACTATGTCCAAAAATTCCGCGCGGCAACGGCTTGTCGGCTCGCAGTCGCCTCGACGTTTACACACCGCCCCGACATCGTGCCTCCGTGAACCTATCTGTAGGTGCCTCCTTGACCCTCTATGTGTGTGGCTCCGTGGCCCTCTGTGTGTGTGTGCCTCGGTGCCCCTCTCTGTGTGCCCCTCTCTGTCCTGGCGAACTTACCCTTAGACTTCGCTCCAAGTTCGCCTCACTTTGCGCCGCGTTGCTCCACTCACCCGACCTCCACGCGGCCCCTACTGCCGGTTTGGTTGCGCTTGCCGCATGCAGGCGCATGCTGGTGGGAACGGCCCTGTACAGGGGATCACCCGACCTCCGCGCGGCCCCTGCTTCTAGTTTGATCGCGTTCATCGCATAGAGTTGCATGCTGGTGGGACAGGCCCTTAAATACCTCCATACACTGCTGATGCATATCTAAAAGTCTTTTAAATGACACAAACATATCTGCTTCATCCACGACTCCCGACAAAAAGTTTCAGGCACTCACCACTCTGTGTGTAAACTTTATCTGAGGCATTCAGACATTCCTTTGGACACAAGAGGTGCTGAACATTCCTTTCAATGTTTGAGACAAAAACAGAAAATGCTGAGAATACTCAAAATATCAGGCAGCTACTGTGGAGAAAGAAAGTTAACATTTCAAGTTGAGGTCTGTTTGAAAGCGTGGCCCGACAGCCTATGCAATGGTAAAATCAGTATTGGCTTGCAACAGGATTCCTTCCATTCTGAACTCATTATCATATCTTATGAATATGAATGTTTCTCATTCTCTTCACTGGCAGCTGAAATATTTTCTGAGATTAAGCCAAATATCGATGATTAAACAGCTTCATTTAAAACTTCAAGTGAATGTGGAGAATAACAGTAATAAAAAAATCCAATTGCTTAATTCAATCTCTCCCCCTCTGCTAATAAAATGGTAAAATATAATTACTGCACAGCTGGTCACATCAACAGAAACCAGGGGCAAAATAACAGAGAATGCTGGAAATACTCAGTAGGTTAGACATTTATTGAGAATGAAACACATTATTTGAGATGAATGACCTTTTATTACAATTGAAAAAATATATATATGGGACCATAAATGCTTGAGTCTATGTTTTTAGATGATGAAGATGAGCTACAAGGAATTCCTATTGCACATTTACTGTATAATGTGGCACTGAGTACAGATCAAAAGCTTGTATGGAGTAGAGTCAACCATGGACACTGAACCATATACATGAGCTGTTGTCTGATGTCTCTTAAAGTCTCTCTCCACTGTCAGGAGTGATAGGAGTGGACAATGATGGGTTGGAAAGGTGGGATGTAAGTGCAGAGTGGTTTAGTAGGGCTGGTGTTTTCTCTTGCCAAACGATGTTTGTGGCAGTCCAGTAATTGAATTGCTGCCAGCTGCATAGTTAGGAGATGTAATGAATGCCAGAAGACCTGTATATCCCTTATTGTGGTGAAATGTCTTCATTCGAGGTTGAGAAAATGCAATAATCTTAATATAAAGCTGGCACTCTCATACGTAAATCAATTTCTCCCTCGATATCTCTGTCTCTCCCATTCTCCCCTCACCTCTGCCTTCTCTCCTGTTCTCCTCCTTTCCCCCACTCTCTGCTCTCTTTTCCCTAGTCCCCTCTCTCTTCCACACTTTCTCCTCTCGTTCTCTCTCCCATCTCTCATTTCCTGTCCCCCTCTCCAACTCACCCTGCTTGCCCTCCCATTTTCCCCCTCCCCTTTTCCTCTTCCCCCTCTCTCTCTTCCCTCCCCTTCTATTCTTCCTGTCTCTTCTGTCACCATGTCTTACCTCCCTTTCCCTCTCCCATTCACTGTCTCCCCCTCTTTCCCTCTTTCCCCTCCCCATCTCCTCCCCCTCCTGCTCCATCTCTTTCTCTCCCCTCTATCACCACCTCTTCCTCTCTCCATTTCTCCCTCTCCTTTATCCCTCTCCTACCTCTCTCTCCCTCTCTCCCTCTCCCCCTCTCCCAAAGCCTTTGCCTCTACACTTCTGGTCAATGTCTTAGTTTATGGTGATACATTCTCTTGACTACTATGAATGCAGTATGGAAGGGAGAGCAGAGCAGGAGGAGATCAGGGAGAAGAGGGAGAGGATTGTTGAGGTTGAAGGGGTCAGAGGGGAAGTTCAGGATATGGTGCATTAAAAGGGTCAAGAAGCCTATAGAAGATCAAGGGGTAATAGTACCGACGCGAACTCCGACCTGCGAGGCCCGGCTCCTCCGTCAGACTCACAAGGCCCCAGCCGGGCCCCAACCTGCACTTCTATGCGGCGATCTGGGAGGCATCGAGACTGCGGCGCCTTCGATAAAGGCCTCCGGCCGCGTTCCCAGTCCACAGCTGCGGCCCGTCGGGAAGACGCGCGGCCAGAATTATGCATCCAGAGTAATGAATGTAGGTGGAATGGGAAAGGGGGAGGGAAAATTAGGATAAATGGGCATACATCTAAATTTGGCATACAGGTTGAGTTACAATTTGCTCACAGTTTAAAGAATAAATTTATGTAAACTACTTGGTAGCGACAGATCTTGAAGAGGTGCATTGAAGGTAAATGTGCCAAAGAATCAGACCGACAGATTTCTTGCCTGGCTTACTTTCAAAGGGCATGGGTTTAAATCCTTCACCTTACTAATAGTAGAACCATCCTGCTCAATGGGTTAGAGATCATATCAATTGACCTGTGACATTTGAAAATGCTGGGCTAACTCGGCTATCTTTGGTTTAAACCAGCATCTGCAGTTCCTTCCTGGACATGACATTTCAAATATTGAGTCACCTGCTTCCTATACACCTCATCAACATCCATCAATTCATGGTAAACAATATCCTGTGCAAATATACTTTGTTTATGACTTTATTAAATAAAGCTTTTCCCATTAATTTTTCAATGAAAAAGCAGTGAACAAATCTCAAAACATGACAAGTTCCAATTTCATTTAATAGGATAAAAAGGAACTGCAGATGTTGGTTTCTATAAGAAAATAGACACAAAATGCTCACGTAACTCAGCGGGTCAGGTTGGGGAACATTGACAGATGACCTTTTGGGTTGGGACCCTTCTTCAGACTCCAAATATTTCACGAGATTAATCAAAACCAAGGAACCAAAGTGTTGTCTCAGTGATATTACCACTAGGAAACAGCTTGTAACTATTGAATTCTGCCTAAGGCAGATAAGTAATTGATATACAAATTGTTTATACTGCCTGCCATTGATTGTGATCATTTCATTTCAAAACAAGATTGTTTAAATAGTGTTTAACGGTAATATATTTGAGACAGAGGAAAATTCAGTCCAGAGATGAAATTGGTATATGAGTGTAGATTGGAAGCAAAGGCAATAAGTTATTTTTAGTTGAAGAGGAAAGGTTCTTCAAGTAATTTCCTTGATTAAACTCCATTGTTCTTACAGCTCTTGGGGCCGTTATATTTAATTGTATAGCATTTGTTAGAATTTTAACTATGTCTCTGCTGAAGTGTGGATCTATTGCAATTCATTTTCATTAGCATTCAACAAGCTACAAATATTTCAAAATATAATCAAGTTCACTGCCTACTTTGGAGCCTTCTCCCTGTGAACGCATGAGTTTCTGCCAGCTTCGCCATTTTCCCCCCACAAGACAAAACTGTGTGTATTGGGTAGTTCACTGGCCACTCTAAATTGTCCTGAGCATATAGAGGTGGTGGAACTAGTGGGGAGCGGAGGGAAGTTAATGGAAATGTATGGATAATTCAGAGCAGCACCATAGCACAGCTGGTGGAGCTGATGCCTCACAAAGCTAGACAATACGTGATTACAATTGAGCCATTACTGTATAAATACAAGATAAGGGAATAGCATTTAATAGTAAGATTAAATGAGAACTTACCAGTTTGAAGTTTGATCTTTATTTTATGAGGAGTTGCGATGAGGGATTTCGTGAAGAACCCGCCAGCACGCATGCGCGACATACTTCAAAGCAGCGGTGTGGAATCACAGAACCAAGACCAAGAAATGACTTGTTATAGTAAGATTGAAGAGACTCTAGTTACCAGTTGACTTTATGATCGAGGGTTGGGAGCGGAGGGCACGAAATCCCTCATCGCAACTCCTCATAAAATAAAGATCAAACTTCAAACTGGTAAGTTCTCGTTTAATCTTACTATTTCATTTCGGAGTCACGTGAGTGACTTCGTGAAGACTTCAAAGCTTCTGTGATTTCACGCCCTGGACAACGTCCATGCTATCACACACGCTACTGAAAGGATGGACAGGAGTAACCAATTTCCGAAGCTACTATTCTGAAAAATAATAATATTTATTAATAACAACAACAAAGAAAAAAACCCTCACTGAGGGGTGACTGTATGTTCTCGGCCTGCATCTAGCACGGCTCCTGTGAACATTCCAGGTATGGTGACGGGTTTATTATAAAACCGCTGAAAGGTGGCTTCACTGGCCCATCCCGCTGTGGCAAGTATCTGGTCCATGGGCACCTCCATGACCTTTGCCGCCGACGTAGATGCTGCCCTGGTGGAATGGGATTTAAAAACATCAGTGTCAATACCTGCCTTTTTTAAGACGATCCTGAACCATCTGGAGATCGTCTGTGCCGTCACTCTACGGTGAGGTTTTTTGTGGCTGATGAGCAGGTATTGCTCCATTCCCCTTAATTTCCTCGTCACTTTAATATAGTGGCGGATATGGGTGGCTATGCACAGCCTAGCATCAGCGGGGTATGCTGGAAACACCAGCTGCAGCCCTGTGAATCCAGGTCTACGCTGCTTCAGCAATTCATCAATGAAGAAAGTGACCCGCTCAGGGGTAGAGATCATCTTGTCGATATTGGCCTTGTGAAGCGTCTGCACCCTTTGTGCCGAAGTGAGCGCCATCAACATCACCAACTTCAGGGTGAGTTTGTCCAGTTCAAGCCCAGCCATGGGTGACCACGTCCTGAGTAGGGTCAGTACTTTTCCAATATCCCAGGTGATGTTGTAACGGGGCCTTGGCGGGTTGGAATTAAATATTCCCCGCATCAGCTTGGAGACCAGTTTGTTAGATCCTACCTCAATATTGAGGTAGGATGATAGGGCACTCCTGGCGCTATTGATGGCACTGTAACTGAGATGTTCATCATGGTGTAGCCCCGCAAGAAATTCCAGCACGACTGTGATGGAGACGGAGTCATATGCAATGTCCAGGCGGCCGCAATAGGTTTCCCATTTCCTGATGTGCGATAAGTATTGCCGTCTTGAGGACTCCCTGCATGATGCTCCCATGGTATCCATTGTCCTTGATGATAGACCATACTGTAGTAATGGTCTGTTCAAATCCTGCAAGCCAATAGATTCAAGTGACTATAGCAGGGGTGTGGTTTCCCTGTGACAGGGTTCGTCACCAATTGTGGGCAACCCTCTAAGAGGACCCATGGTTGACTTATCATTCCAAGGACCACCGGATACCATGACTGCGTAGGCCAGTCGGGTATGATAAGGATGCCCTTAGCAGCATTGAGCTGGATTTTCCGCAATACCCGACTGATGAGGCAAAATGGAGGAAATGCATAGAAAAACCATTTCCCCCAATCTAGCGAGAACGCGTCCATCGCCATTGCCCCAGGATCTGGTTCCCATGATGCGTATGTTGGTACCTGATGGTTCAACCGTGACACAAAAAGGTCAATATCCGGTTTACCAAATTTGGCTGTAATTTTGGTGAATATTTGGGAGTTCAACATCCACTCGATGTTGTCATTAAATTTCCGTGACCTGGTGTCCGCCACTGTGTTGAGCTTACCTGGTAAGTAGGTAGCTGAGATCCAAATATTCCGTTGAATACACCAGAGCCAAATTGTATTTGCCAATTCATCACATGAAATTGACCTGGTACCGCCCATATGATTCAGATATGCCACCGCAGTGGTGTTGTCTATTTGGAGACGGATATGAGTGTCAGTAATGTTTGAACAATAAGCTCTTAGTCCGTGGAATGCTCCCAGCATCTCCAAATAGTTTATCCCCTGTGCTGACAACAGAGTAGCTTCAAGTGAGTCCCATCTACCTCCACAACTGGTGTTGTTGTCCGTAGCTCCCCAGCCATGGGAGCTTGTGTCTGTTTGTAAGTATACCACCGGACGAGGCACAATGATGGGTTTGAATGAGTTATGGATATTGCCAATCCACCATTGCAACTCAATTTTTGCCTTGAGCGGCAGCTGCATCGGTCTATCAAAATGTCCAGCATTTGATTTTAATGCTGCTATTTTTGATCTTTGCAAATTTTGATAATGTAAAGGTCCAAATTGAGCAGCTGGAAAGACTGCTACAATTTTCCCAATTACCTTGGCAGTTTGTCTAATTGACGGTATACTGGCGCAGACCAGATTCTTACATGCTTGAAACACATCCCCAACTTTATTAGTTGGTATGGTGGTGATCATGCGATTGGCGTCTACCGTGAACCCCAGGTAGTCCATGATCTGTGCGGGGAAGAACTTTGATTTGTCTGGATGGATAATAAATCCCATTTTTTGAAAATTTTCCACTGTGGCTGAAACTGCCAATTCTGCTGACTCCAGTGTATGTCCAATTATCAGAATGTCATCCAAATAAGCCATGACCGTATGATTTTGCCTCCTTAGTGTAGCTAGTACTGGCTTGAGTAGTTTAGTGAACAGTCTGGGGGCTGTGGTAAGCCCATTGGGTAATGCTTTGTATTGCCAAAGCTGATCCATCCAGATAAACTTCAAGAACTTTCTGTGATGTTTCCGAATGGATACTGAATAGTATGCATCTTTTAAATCAATGCATGCCATGAAGCAGCCTTTCGAAATCAAAGATTTGGCTGTTTCGAACGTGTCCATTTTGAAATGGGTATATTTTACAAAGGTATTCAAGTGAGTTAAATCTATAATGACCCGACATCCACCATCTTTTTTGGTTTTAGTAAATATATTAGATATGAATTCAATTGGTTCATGTGTGGTTCTTTCTATCACCCCTTTCTCTTGTAATCTCAAGATTTCAGCATAGCATTCTGCTGATTCCTTTTTGGAAAGTGCAAATTTGCGATTTGGCATATGCTGAGGTGGAGGCAATTGGCCATTAATAAACTCAATTTCATAACCCTGAATACTTTGTAAGATAAACTCATCTGAGGTGATGGTTTCCCATGCCTCCTTAAATCCCCGTAGTCTGCCCCCAACCTGTGAGGTTAGACATGCAAGTGCATGGAATCCAGACCGCCTTACCTTCATGGTTATCGGTGGTCCCTGATATGTTTGGTGGGACGTGGAGGTGCTGGGTTGCGTTGTTGATGTGGAGTCCGCATTTTCCATGCTGGCCGCTGAGGGCCTAGTCCTAAAAAAGGCCTGGGCTGAGGAGGCTGTTGATATTGAGGAGGCGCCGGAATGTAGGTCCTTGCTGGCCTGTCGGTTTGACCTCGCGGCCTAAAATAAGGTGTTTTCTTGGCCGGAAGTCAGGTCACAGTATGTGATCTCATCAGACCCACTGTTTTAGCATGGTCATCTAGGTCTTTGACCTGCTTCGGGAGGTCTTCTCCGAACAGCTGTCTGGGTGGTGGTGTAGGAGGTGCTCTGCATAGTCCCGCAAATTTGGGGTTCAATGAAGGTTTAATTATGCTTTTCCTGAAAGCGTTGATTTCGTACTGCGTATTACAAAGCAGTGCTAGAGCATCCTCCTGTTCGGTGTTTAAATCAACTCCGTCCACTGACCTTGCAAAAGCGGTAATCCCAGACGTAAGTAGTTTCAGGATTCTCTGCAGTTTCACTTCCTGCGCTCTGATGCCCGGGCTGATATTGCCCCAGATTGGCATGTTTACAATCGGCACGTTGAGTGAATTGCAATTTCCTGGAGCCTTGTGTCTTTCCATGGCCTTCGCAAGGACCTCCTCCTGTAGCTGGTGGTTCGTGAGGTAATCTATGGTCGCGGCCAGTTTAGTGTTGAGGGGTTGTCCTGAAGATACGGGTAACCCGAACTTGGCTGCCACATCCAGGAGCTCTTCCTGGGGGACCTCAGGTGCTGCTGGGGCATGTACCAGGATCTCCTCCTCTTCTGGCCTCATGCTGTCCATAGATGGTGATGGGGATATGTCCATAAGTCCCCTGGAACTGTGAGCGTCCTGTCTTTGATTTAGTAGGACTTGTTCCAATATCCTCTCCATACGGTCCAAGCGCCCTTCATCGTGCATGTATGGGCGGTTAGAGTCCTCATGCGTGAAGGAACTACTGAGGCTCCCGTCGTCGGCCCGTACCTCGTCGAGGTAATATCGGTGCCGTGACGATGTGTCGCTACCAGCCGCCTCGGCGAAGCTGAGCGATTCCCGCGCGGATCTGCTCAAGCGCCTCCTTTTCGCTGAGCTGCATCCGGCTGCCTCTGAGGGCATAGGTGGGGAGAGGTCGGCACCCAACGCCGCAGCGTGGTGACCCGACATCCGCGCGGGCTTGCCGACTGTCCTTGATCTGGACCCAGACAGCGTACGGTCCCGACCCGCCCCCAGCGGGGGAAGCGGTGACCGTGACGAGACTCCACCCGCGTGACTCCTCCTGGTCCCCCTGGGTGGTGAGTCCATGCTGGCCCTCCTTGGTCTGCCAGTGGATTTGGGTCTCGCCGATTCACCAGACCACATTCTGGTGGCTCCTGGTGAGACCTCAGCCCTAGAAGGGCTAGGTAGTCGAGCTCTATCCCTGGTTCCTTCGAGAGGGCTCAGGGAGAAGGGCCATGCGGCAGCACGCGGGTCCCTTTTGCTCGTCTCCGCCAATGACCCAGTGGGTGACAGAGAAATGGAGTCAGGGAGCCCCTGCTCCGGTGCTGTACCGAGTTCTTGCTCTGCGGGACCCCCGCTAGAGCACAGCTGCGTCGGTGAACCGGGTCCTGTGATAACAGGGCTCCCCGATTTGCGCGCCTTTTTCCCGGCCCGTCCTACTGCTGTAGACGGGGACTCCGGGATGGGTGGCCGGCAACTCCTTCCAGAAGTTCTGCGGCCCTTACTCCTTTTTACGTCCATGTCCCTGTGGGAGAAAACACAATTACTCACACAGGACAACCAACTCAAGGTTGTCTATACTTACCTGAGTAGCCCTTATGAAGGGCTGGTGGTGAGCCGCGCTCCTCTCCAGCCGTCGGCTGCAATGCGAGCGACGATATGTCGCGCATGCGTGCTGGCGGGTTCTTCACGAAGTCAATCACGTGACTCCGAAATGAAATGCAAGGTTAAGCCAGCAAAGTCCGATCAAGGATAGTCCAAGGGACACCAATGAGGTCGATAGTAGTTCAGCACTGCTTTCTGGTTGTTGTTGGATGACACCACACCATGACTGGACTTTATCTATATTTCTATCATATCTAAAAACTTGCTCATTCTGTGACCTTTCTTTGCTAATTCTGTGTGTTCTTTGTGAAGCAGTTACACATTACCCCTGTGACGGAGTGAATTTCTGCCACATGTGCAGGGGGGGGAGGAGGGGAGCAGAGTGGGGCGGGCAGCGAGCGGCAGATGGGCAGCGATCGGCGGTTGGGTGACGTCACTCGCAACGCGGGGAACACAGCGTGCATACCCATTGTGACATCATCACGTCATCAGCCAAATTCAGCCGTTTTTATTTTCTAAGTTATTTCAGATTTTTGAATATTTTGAATAACTGGAGAAATAACGCATGAATTTTTCAGATAAGGCAATTTTGGACTCCACGGGATAAATCACTATCGGAATATGTAAAAATGGTTTACATATTTACATATTTATGCGTCATTTTTTTAAGAAGATGTGATCACACACAATCAAAAAAATAAATAAATACACATCCAATATCAGAGTTTTATAGTTATAATAAGGATATGCACCAAGAACAGAACAATTACATTGTTACTTGCTGCAGCTATAAAAGAACAAGGTGTCAGGGGTTATGGGGAGAAGGCAGGAGAATGGGGTTAAGATGGAAAGATAGATCATTCATGATTGAATGGCAGAGTAGACTTGATGGGCTGAATGGCCTAATTCTGCTCCTATATCTTATGAACATTTGCACAAAAATGCAACAAATAAATATACAATCTTCTATAATATAATAAATTATCAGTTACACCGGGCAATCAGTCCAGAAGATACAATCCAAAGTATATAATGGAACTGAAACAATGTCCACAGTCAATCTTTGCTGAGGTAGGGTTGTGGTTAGGGTTGTGTGGTTAAGGAAATGTGGTTCAATAGCATAATGATTGAAGGGAAGAAGCTATTCTTGAAACTGGAGGTCTACCAGCTGCACCACTGTGCAGATCAGTATTGGAGAAGTTTAAAAACTCTGTTTTGATATATTGAGAATATAGTTTAAGAATGTAAAGTAGCAGGGGGAGTGTACAGAGATGTGTTGCACAGAGGGATTTGATTACAAAGTTGAGCAACCTAATTTGCAGGGAAGTGCCATGAAGACCCTGGGTAACCATTGTCATTTCCTTGGATAAGCGGCAACAACTTCAAGATTCCCATATTTGCATGTGGAAATATATCTATTCCAAATGTTGTGACAGTTGGCTGTCAAGGCATAAGACCATCGAACACAGGAGTAGGATTAGGCTATCTGGCCCAATCAGTCTGCTCCGCCATTCGATCATGGCTGATCTATTTTTCTTTCTCATCTCTATTCTGCTTCCTTCATCTTCACTGCCCAATATTGGAAACTTCTTAAAGCTCAGCAGCAGGGGTGAGATTGTGGCATGTCTTCACCATTGACAGTGGGAAATCTGCACAAATATCCTCCACAATTAGACCAGGGGTTCAGAAACTTGTCCCCACATTCTTACAAATGAAAGGAATGGCTCTGTTGGAATAAGCTTAGTGTTAGTGAAATGGCAAAATTTTGAATTGTTTTCATTCATTTAAAACACCTCATCCATTTTTACATATATTGCTTCTTTGAATATCCATAATTTATTTTTCAAACACTTAAATAGTTTGAATATCTATTACAATATTGGAATAATTTTGAGTATTAGAATCGTTAAACGCTTTAGGCAGCTAACTAAACAGGTGATAGGGGCATGGAGAGAAGAGATGGTTAGTTGTCCAAAGGGGCACAAGACCTTGCCTGGAGCCATTGTCCTTTGAACCTTTGAACTGAACCTTTGTCCAGTAGGTTGCTCGTGGATGGCTCCCACTGGAGTGAACTAAGTAAGAGTTTAGTCAGAACAGCAGTGTCAAGCACCACTGCTCACTGCCATGTGCATGTTCTGAGCCTAAGAGCTGTATCATCCTAATGAATCCCTCAGCAACTTGAATTGCTCATGCTTATCCTAGAATAACACCCTGCAGGCTTGTCCTTTATTATGTTTGCAAATAATGTTTTCAACCACTTTACCTTGATAGTCCTATCCTTTCAAGATGCTAAAAGAACACTCAGAGATAGACAGACAACTTCCAGCACTTTCAGAATTCCATTCTCAGTGTGACTACATCACAAATATTGTCCCGCAAAACGAATAAGGAAAGCAAACTTTAAAAGTAGGTTCTGTAGTTCCCAAACAAAATTGTGTTTAAAAAAAAATTGACCAATGTAATTCAAATGTGTTAATTAATTATGGAAACGTGTGTTATTGTGTGTGCGTGCGTATGCTCGTGCGTGTGCACGTTTGTGCATTTGATTGTGAGTGCGTGCGCATATGTATGTGCGTATGTACATGTGTGTGCGCGCATGTGTATGTGTGCATATGCGTGCAGCGAAGCCGGATATCCAGCCATCTTCGATCTCCCGCCTATTCAACCACGATCTTTTTTTCTGTCAAATGACTGTATGTATCAGTCACTTTCTGTAAACAATTTACGCACAGGCACCTTCCTCTCCATCTATCCCATGACTTTTTAAATGCCCAGGTTTAGCTGTTATCGTCACATGTACTGAGGTACAGTGAAGGCTTTGTTTTGCCTGCTATCCAAATAGATCAGATATACCGTACATAAATACAAATAAGTCAAACTCAAGTACAATAGATGGAGCAAAGGAGAAGGTACAGAGTGCAGAATATTGTACTCATTATTGTAGCTCATTTTAATACTTAAATGTTGTCTTCACCACCCTCAGAAGGTGTTTTCTAGGTTCCAACCACCCTCCAGAAAAAATCCTTACTAAAATCCCCTCTATTTTCCTGCCTTTTACATTCAACCAATGTCTTCAGGTTATAGACACCCTTGTTAGAGTAAAACAAATTACTCACAATCTATCTGATCTATATTTCTAATAATTTTATATTGCTCATTCAGGTTCTCCCTCAGACATCTCTACTCCAATATCTGGTTGAGTGGTGTCTCAAAAATGAGTTCTCAATCAATGTCAACAAGGCAAGGAACTCATTGTTGCCTTCAGAAATGGAAGTCAGGAAACCACAAGTATTCCTTGGCAGGTTGATGGTGGAAAGTGTTAGCAGCTTCAATTTCCTGAGCATTAACATTTTGAATTGCCATTCTGGGCTAAGCAGATGCAAATATATGAAAGAATGTATCACCAATACAAAAACATCAACTTCCCCACTGTTATCAGACTATTGAACTGAACTCTAATAAACTAATCGTGTAGTCCCAATTTCCCAACCTACCTCATAGTGGCCCTTACACTTTTTTTAATCTGCACTTTCTCTGTGGCTATAACACTGAAACACTATATATGGACTCGTTTTTTGTTTTCTCTTTGTAGTAATTGTTGTTCTTGTACCTGGCTCAATTGCACTGAAGTATGGCATAATTGGAGAGGACAGCAAGCTCGGTAGGCAAAACAAAAATAAACCAATGCCAATACAACAGTTCACAGTAGTTTTTTTAAAGGTGGCCACCAGAAAGCATTGCAATAAAGGACAGCATGGTGGTGCAGCGGTAGAGTCGCTGCCTTATAGCACCAGAGACCCAGGTTCGATCCTGACTACGGGTGCTTGTCTGTACGGAGTTTATAAGTTCTCCCCGTGAATTGCCTGGGTTTTCTTCGAGAGCTCCAATTTCCTCCCATACGCCAGGTTTGTAGGATAATTGGCTTGGTATAATTGTAAATTTTCCCTACTGTGTGTGGGATAGGTTAGTGTGTGGGGATTGTTGGTTGGCGCGGACTGGGTGGGCCGAAGGGCCTGTTTCCGTCCAGTATCTCCAAACTAAACAAAACTTGCAATAAATCATGTCTTTAATGCATTCCAAGATACTCTCCGGGTGCATGATCTGACAAATGTTTACTCAGAAGTAACCATTTTTACAGGGTATGGATATATATGTTTTAAATTCCAACAAACACTCCGATGAGTGAATCTGAAATAGAAGTTTAAATAACAACAGAAAATCCCAGTTCTGATGAAGAATCTTTGACCTGAAATGTTAACTGCTTCCTTCCCATTGAGTTGACTGACCGGCTAAGTTTTCCCAGAATTTTCTGCTTTTATTTCAGTTTCGGGTATCTGCAGTATTGTTTTGAATTTTAAATAGAATTTGAAAAGATTTTTAGGACAAATCATAGAATCATGGAGTCATTGAGCGATACAGTGTGGAAACTGGCCCTTCGGCCCAACTTGCCAACACCGGCCAACATGTCACAGCTACACTAGTCGCACCTGCCAGCATTTGATCTATATCCCTCCAAATCTGTCCTATCCATGCACCTGTCCAACTGTTAAATATTGGGATAATCTACCTCCTCCTAATCTACCTAATGCCTTAACTACCTCCTCTGGCAGTTTGGTCCATACATCCAACACACTTTGTGTGAAATGTCTAGACAATTTTTTCAGTAAATAGATTCTGAACAGAGACCACAAACTGGGCTGCCATTTGCTACCAGAAAATGGACATGCAAATCCTAGAATTAACTCGATGTTAAGTCATCATAATGTCTTATGACTAAAGTGAGGGTCCTTGTATCATTGGAACAGATTGTTCCATTCTACACATAAACAAATTAAACCTCTCCAGCTTGCTATGTCACATCTGCTGCCTATCTTGTCCAACTGTTTTATTCTCACAAGTGACAAGACATTCCTGAGATTTATTACTGTAACAACCTGGCAGTGGAACAAATGTTGAACCATTTTATAAATGATAAGAGATCTAATAGGCTGCACTTGTAAAATAACTGTGCTTATAGAAAGAGGCAGAAACATGATGGGTTGTTGATGTGAGTCAGTCAGACATTCTGCTGTGTGGTAACGGGCAAAAAGAGTCCACAGACAGCGTAAAATTATCCTTTAAATGAATATTCTTCCCACTGAGATAGAGACCTGGATTCATCCCGGATCTCAGGTTCGGAGTATATTGTGTTTTCACATTCTACTGATGACCACATAAGTTTCCTCTGAAAGCTCTGGTATCCTCACACATCCCAAAGATGCAGATTGGTAGGTTACAATTTAGCATTATAAATTTTCCTGAGATCCAGGTGTAGGTGAGTGGTAGAATCTGGGTGAGGGGTGGAAACGTTGGATCAATGAAGGATAATGGGATCAATGTAGCAGTAGTAGCATAAATGGATGTGTGTGGTCAGCACAAACTTAGTGTGTTGGAAAACTCGTTTCCATGCTCTATCTCCCTATCAAATCACTCTATAACTCTCTAAATATTATTGTATTTTCCAAAAGACCATAGAATAGTCCCATGCTTTAACAATTAGTCTGAATAATTTTTTTCCAATGCTTTTGATTTATTTTGAAACCATAGAGTTGGGAATCCGATGCCTGCATAGAATAATCTGATCTGAAACAAAAAACAGATGACTTTCTGACGATGTCATCTTTTCCCCTAACTCTTGCAGGGGACAAACAAGACAAATATCAATGGTAATTTGACATAAGCCGCTACAAAGTGCAACTTCAAATGAGGGGGCTGTGCAAGGGATGTTTATTTGTTTGCAGGATTGCTCTAAAATGAGGACTTTGAGACAAGGGCGCAGTTCTGACGTAAATTTTCTGGCAGAAGTTAAGTGTATCCTGTACAAGAGGTGTTCTGGGGTGGAATATGAGCAGTTGGAATAGCAATTTTAATTCCTCCTTCAAGTTTATTTCTCTTTTTTAAAATATGGCCATCCATCATGTATAGACAGAGCCTTGCTTTTTATGAGGGTCCAAGCTTGTCATTGTGCATTATTGCACCCATTGTCACCTGCAAATGTGCTGCATACCTAGTCACCTCCAGATCTGTGTAAGCCCCTGAAGTACAACTTTGGTAAGTTTCGTCACGTATTAATCAGAAATGTGAGCAAAATTATAAAATCTTACTTGCCTTAATCTTGATCCAGGCTGGAAATGTGATTGGCATGAATAAGTCTTATAAACTGATCTGAACTGTTAGCATTGTACAGGAAGTTTGGTCATGGTATATGAAACAGTTTGTTCCTTGCTGTTAGCAACTACTAAACGAACCTCATACACTTAGGGCGTAATCGCGATCTCCGAGCACACCTCATCATGGCCCTTGCACTTTTTCTTTCTTTGTCTGCACTTTCTCTTTAGCTGTAACACGGTAATGCTGTAACACCATATTCTATGCTCTGGTTATTTTCCTCTTTGCATTTCCTCTTGTACTTGTGAATAGCTTGACCATACTCATGTTTAGTATGACTTGCCTGTTTTGCACGCAAACTAAATTTTTCATTGTATCTCAGTGTACATGACAATAATAAACCAATTGGTCCAGGGATTCTGTACACTCAGCTGAAATCATGCATTATTCAGAAAATAAATGGGATAAAACTTAACTGGGCAAAAACTAAGTAAACTTCCAAAAATATCCGGGTGCGAAATGTAATGATACTGAACTTCTTTTTACCTCTTGCAATGGACAGCGCTTCCTCGGGAATTTGCACATTAAAAAAAATAGAAGTATGCTTTATATGTGTGATTTATATATCAAAATAGGAACTAATGGGTCCAGTTTCCAACTAATGAGTGCTTATTTTGAACTGCTCTGGTTTATTATTAGTACAGTTGCTCACCTTCTTGTTGAGAAATGATGTTTACTTATTGTATATAATCCATGTTGCTATGTTTGATTTTTAAGACCAAGTCAAGTCCAAAGACGTACTAGTATACAGGTAAATTGGCTTGGTAAATGTAAAAATTGACCCTAGTGGGTGTAGGATAGTGTTAATATGCAGGGATTGCGGACCCGGTGGGCCGAAGGGCCTGTTTCCGCCCTGCATCTCTAAACTAACGTAAACTGAAGTCAGAACAAGATTTTTTTTTGTCATGAGTATTAATATGGTGAGCAACAGATACAAAGATATATCTTGCTTGGAGCAACAATAGAGGCACAGATGAACATGAAAAGGAAATCATATATAAATTATACAACATTTCTAGGAGAAGATTGCAAGAAACAAGACATTTGTGCATAATCATAATTAGAATATAAAAGAGTGCATGCTACTGTAAGATGGGCCTGTACGTTTCCATTGTCGAGCTGGGATTAGAGTTGTGCAAGCTGGTTTACGAACCTGCTAATCGGAGGAAAGTAACTGTTTCTTATGTAAAGTAGCGGTCTTATGTAATAATTAATACCACTGCTCAGTTGGATCACTTACACCTTTGTTTAACAGTTTAAACCCCCCTTGAGCTCATGAATTCTTAACATTATGAATATTTGTATTCTCAGACGAGAATTAGTAACCTAATATACAATTGTAACAAGTGTTGAAAGGCAGAGGAACATAATAGCTTAAGAAGTCGGGGCTCATACAAGCTATTCAGCCTCTAAAGCATGCCCTATCATTCAATAAGATCATGATCTGGTCTTGGCCTCAGATCTACTTTCCAGCTTCTTCTTATCATCCTTGTTTTTCAAATCTGTTTCATCCTTGAATCAATGACACTATGGAGTAGAAACTTCTAAGCATTCAACACCTTCAAAAACTTCTCTGATTCCATTTTACACTCCAAGTTCTTAATTCCTCCATCCTATCAGAATGTACCTCATAACTAGATTCTGTCAGAATCATATATATTTCAAGCAAGGTAACTTCTTGATCTTCTATTCTCCACACGCGTAGACTTGTTAGATAACCTCTTCTTCCCAGAGGACTCAATTTAATGAATCTTCTCTGAATGCACAGTGGAAGTATGTTCCTTCTCAAAGAAGGAGGGAAAAGTGTATACTGTCCTCCCCCTATATTCTCACTGATGCCATGTACATCAGGCCTACTCCTAGTGAGCATAGAACGGAGAACAGTATAGTACAGGAACACGATGCCAATATAAACTAATCTCATCTTTTTCACACAGAGAGTGGTGGGTCTCTGGAACTCTCTGCCACAGAGGGTAGTTGAGGCCAGTTCATTGGCTATATTTAAGAGGGAGTTAGATGTGGCCCTTGTGGCTAAGGGGATCAGAGGGTATGGAGAGAAGGCAGGTACGGGATACTGAGTTGGATGATCAGCCATGATCATATTGAATGGCGGTGCAGGCTCGAAGGGCCGAATGGCCTACTCCTGCACCTAATTTCTATGTTTCTATGTTTCTATCTGCTGCCCATGATACATATCTTTCCATTCCCTGCATATCCATGTGCCTGACTAAAAACCTCTTCAATGCCACTATTGAATCTGACCATCACCAACCCTAGCAGCTTGATTCAGATACCAATCGCTCTTTGTATAAAGAATGCCCCTCTCACCTTAAAGCAATGCCCTCTAACCTTTGACATTTACACCCTGGGAAAAGGTTTCTGACTGTCTGCCGTAACTTTATTTACTTCTATCAGTTCTCCCCTTAACTTCTGGTGCTCATGATAAAACAATTCATGTGAGTCCAACTTCTCCTTGTAGCTAATACTCCCTTATCCACTCATACATTAAATCTATGCCTTTTAGTATGGACTCTTCTGCCATAAAATGAATGAGGCCATCGATCTTATCTGTGCTCCACAAGATTTAATAATTCCTTGTAAGGTCACCCCTCGGTCTCCTTCACTCCAGTGGTTTACCCACTTTGCAATAAACATCCACATTCCATTTGCCTTTCTAATTCCTTGTCACATCTGCATGCTAACTTACTGTGTTTCATGTACATGGGCGCGCAGGTCCTTCTGTACTGCAAGATTCTGACACCTCTCCTCATTGAAACGGTTCCATTATTCCTATTCTATTCTTCTGTTCAATTCATCCTTCCATTTAAAAAACACCTTCATACTTAATAACAACATTAAAATTCAGTATGATAGACAAAACGCACTGTTCTCTGGTAACAGGGGCATAAGACTGCTGAGGATTTTCCTGTTTGCACAGCTCATCTCATTCATTGCAATCATAACTTATTTTTGAAGGCAAGAAAATGATGGAAGTGTTACTAATGACAAGCAATTGCTATCCAATGTCTGGGAGAATGATGGGTAAGAAGATCTTGATAGAGTCTGCCAAAATGTCAATATCCTCCAATGAATGCCAACTTGTATTTCCAGTATGATAAATTTTAAATGATGTTTAAACTGGACAGAAACAAAATATACAATCACAATTCAAATGATATCTTGTTGTAGAAAATAAACATGATGTAAGTAAGAATATTTTAAGAATCCTTAACCCTCTCCACTGTTGTAAGTAGCCAAACTTTCTGGTGCTGTTGCCAACTAAATAGCAAATGCTTTTAACCTAATCTATTGGGTGGCACAGTGGTGCAGCGGGAGAATTGCTGCCTTACAAACACAGTAACCCAGGTTCGATGTTGACTACGGGTGCTGCCTGTATGGAGTTTGTACGTTCTCCCTGTGACCACGTGGGTTTTCTCTAAGTCCTCCAACTTCCTCCCACATTCCAAAGAGGGTTGGAATCCAAAGAGGTACAGTTTTGGAGATGAAATGGCTTCTGTAAATTGTCTCCAGTGTGCACGATAGAACTAGTGTACATGTGATCGCTGGTCGGCATGGAATTGGTGGGCCAAAGGGCCTGTTTCCATGCTCTATCTCCATAAGCTAAAGTAAACTGTTCATGATCCATGGGACAGAAAGGCCTTGAATATTTACAGCATTAGATGGTGAACGGTGGGCACACTGCAGATTTATACAATCTCAATCACAATCACAATAATACTTTATTAGCCAAGTATGTTTTGCAACATACGAGGAATTTCATTTGCCATGTCAGTCACACAAATAAAAGCAACGGAACACACAAAATACATTTTGGCATAAACATCCACCACATTCCTCACTGTGATGGAAGACGAAATAAAAGTTGAGGGTACACAAAAGGCTGGAGAAACTCAGCGGGTGCAGCAGCATCAAAGGAGCGAAGGAAATATGCGACGTTTCGGGTTGAGACCCTTCTTCCCGGATAAAAAACTTTTCCCGAAATAAAAGTTGAAATGGGTTCCCTTCTTTCCTCTCCCGCGGTCGGGGGCCTCAAGCCCTCCGTTGACGGGAGGATCCTGACTCACGTAGCCGGCAGTATTTTCGCCCTCCGCATCGGGACGATCAGCTCCTGCATCGCGGGGATGTCAGCTCCCCCGAGCCGGGCAATTGAACCCCACGTTGGGGCTGCTTAAGCTTCTGCGTCATTGGAACTCCCGACTAGCCTCTCCCGAGACTGCGAGCTCCCGATGTAGTACGCAGGCTGCAGTTGGAGTGATCCCAGGCAAGGGATCGGCTCAGATGTTAAGTCCAAGCCCCACGATGGGGCCAAAAGTTAGTCTGAGGAGACCTCCAGCTCCATCGATGGTAGGCCGCAGAGCGGCCGGAGATGCGATCCGGTAAAAAATCGCATCTTGGTCAAGGTAAGAAACTGAAAAAAAGTTTCCCCCAACCCCATCCCCCAACCCCCACATAAAACGAACCAGAGAACATTTATACAGACTTTTAAAACATACCAAAAAAAAAAAGAAAAAACAGACAGACTGTTGGCGGGGCTGGCAATCGTGCGGCGCCCCTGGTGGTCATGACCTGCACACGCTCTCCACCCGGCCTAATAGTGAAATCCTACCACATGATGCAAGGCCCAGAATGTCATGTGCATTAGAACAGTTCAGAACATAGAACACTATAGCACAAGGCAGACCCATCTGCCCACAATGTCTGTGCCAAAACATGATGCCAAGACCAACCCTTATTTATCTACATATAACCCATATCCCTCCATTCCCTATACATCGTTGCGCTGTACAAAAGTCTCTTAAATGCCACTATAATATCTGCCTCAACCACCACCCCTGGCAGTGCGTTCCAGGAAGTCACCACCCTCTGTGTAAAAAAAACTTGCCCCACACATCTGCTTTAAACTTTGCCCCTCTCTCCTTCAAATGATGCACTCTGGTAATTGAATTTTCCATCCTGGGAAAAAAGGTTCTGACTATCCACCTTATCTATGCCTCTCATTATGTAATATATTTCTATATACTTCTATCAGTTTGGATCTGTGCTCGGAGGCAGGGTCCATCACCAATGGGATAAGAACATTTGTTTATTTATTCATTTTTTGGCGTTTGAGTGTTACCCGAAAGACCTATTGCCCTTCCCGAGCTACCAGGTGCCCCTGTCTTCTTGAATGGCTGAAGACCTTTTGGTTGAGGTACTTTACAGAGTGGTTAGGGAGCGAATGCCAGAATTTAGACACAACAGTGATGAAGGAACAGGAATATATTTCCAAGTTAGGACAATGTACAACGCAGGATCAAGTCTGCCAGCAGGAGTGTTCCCGTGCATAGGAAGCCTTTTTCCTTCTTGGGGATGGAGACCATGTATTTGGGTGATGCTGTCAAAGGGTGTATTTGGGTGATGCTGTATTTGGGTGATGCCTTGCCATTGCATATTATAGATAGTACACACTGCAATCAGTCCCTCCACCAACCATGGCTTTGGCATGGATGATGTTGAGCATCTTCATTGTCATGTAGTGCCCATTGAGCCAAGCGAACAGTACTTCATGTTAGGTAAACTAGATGTGTTGGAGTAACTCAGCAGGTCTGGCCGCATCTCTGGAGGACTTGGATAGGTCTCCTTTTGGGTTTGGACCCTTCTTCAGATATTATTTAATTTGCAGCATGTTAGTTGTAGATGGTGGAAAGACATTGGATACAGAAAGTGAGTCACTTGCCACAAGGTACCAAACTTCTTCAATGCTCTTGTTATCACGGTGTTTATGTGTCTGATCCACTTGACTTTCTGGTCAGTGGTGAACCCAGGGACATTGATGGTCAGGGATTAGGTGAAGGTAATGCTATTCATTGTCAAGGATATGTGGTTAGATCCTCTCATGTCAGAGCCCGTCTTTGTCTGGCATAAAGGCATGTATGTTACTTGCCATTTATCAGCCTATGCATGAAAATTGTTTAGCCTTGCTGCATGCATGCGTAATCTACTTCACTCACTAATGAGTTGTAAAGGGAATTGAAAATAAATACAATGGCAGATGCTGGAATCGCCAACGGTCTGTCTGTCTTTTCATCTTTTATGTTATTTTTAGTGTTTTTTAAAAAGTTTCTGTTAATGTTCTCTGGCTTGTTTTACGTGGGACGTGGGGGAGGGCATCGTGGGAAACTTTTTTTCAGTCTCTCACCTTGCCGAAGATGCAATTATTTTCCAGATCGTATCTCCGGTCGCTCTGTGGCCTAACATCGTGGAGCTCGAGACTGACTTTGAGCCCCACCGCGAGGCCGTGGACTTACCATCGGAGCGTGCGATCGCTTGCCTGGGATCGACGCTCCAACTGCAGCTTGCAGACTTCACCGTCGAGCAACTCGCAGTCACATGTAGAGACCGATGTTGGGAAGCTCCAAAGTCACAGGAGGTTCGACTAACCCCGACCCGGGGTCCGATCGCCCGGCGTGGGGAGCTGAGATCGCCCCCCCCCCCCGATGCAGGAGTTTGATTGCCTCAATGCGGAGGGCCCGATCACCAGCTACAGGAGCCAAGATTGTCTTTGAACGGAGTCAAACGTTGTGTAACCATCACCCAACAACCCCACTTGTGACCCTGTCATGGAAGAAGGATCAATGTTGAATTGGCTAAAGAGGGTTGGCCCTAAGACAATGCACTGAGGCATTACTGCATTGGTGTGCTTGGGCCGCCAAGATTGGGGTGGCAGAGTGGTACAGCCGTAGAGCTGTTGTTTTACAGCGCCTGAGACCTGGGTTTGATCCTGACTACGAGTGCTGCCTGTACGGAGTTTGGATGTTCTGGGTACAACCTGCGTGGATCTCCAGTTTCTTCCCACACTACAAATACAAGGTTTGTAGGTTAATTGGCTTGAAATAATTGTAAATTGTCTCTAGTTGTGTGTAGGATAGTGTTATTTTGCATGGATCACTGGTCGGCACGGTCTCGATGGGCCAAAGGGTCTGTTTCCATGTTGTATCTTTAAACTAAACTAAGCTAAATTAAACTGGAATCTTCCTTTATATTTGCTGTCACTTCAACCATTGGTGTGTTCATCGCTTGTTATAACTTTTACCAATGGCACAGTGGTCCTAGAGTCATGGAGCTATATAGCACAGAAGATTGCCCTTCAGCCCATAATGTCCATGCCAACTGAGTTAGCATTCTGTTCCATTGTCTGCATTTGCCTGCATTTGGCCCATATCCCACTAATCCGTGCCTATCCATATATCTCTCCAAATGTCCTTTAGAAATCAGGAGCTTCTATGGCTTACTTTGGCAGCTCTTTCCAGGTACAAACTACCCTTTGAATGAGGAAGTTGTCCTTGAAGTCCTCCTTAAATCTCTCCCCTATCACCTTAAGCTCAACCTTGGAAAATGTAAGTGTGAGCCATCGCTTTATCTATGCATCATGATCTTGTACACCTGGACAAGATCACCCTTCAACCTCCTATACGCCAAATAGAAAGATCCCAGCCTATCCAGCCTTTCCCTATAACGCAATCCAGCAAGTTCAGGTAACATCCTGATGAATCTCTTCAGACTGGACGGAGAACTGGGAAGGGGAGGGATGGGGAGAGAGGAAAAGCAAGGGTTACATGAAGTTAGAGAAGTCACCAATGATGTACTGCTGCATCATGATGTCCCAAATGTACTACTCAGATGTTATTTTTTGTTTAAATGCTACAGAGAAACTACCTGGACTGGGTTTACCTTGGGTTTTGTGAATAGTACATTCGAGGGATCCTTACACTTAGTTGTAGAGGTGAGGCTCGGGGCCAGCAGATGTAGCTAGATTCAGGGCTCCAAGTTTGTGATGTGTGGCTGAGGACCAAGGAATTGTCAATCAGACACATGATTGTGAATCCTCAGCATATCAGTAGTGAGGAGGAATCAGGTGGAGCAAACATAATGAGAGAAACAAAGGTGGACCTACTCTGGAGAAATGGAATATCTGACGTTTCAGGTCGAGACCCTCTTTCAGCCTCATATATTCCTTTCCTCGAGTGATGCTGCCTGACCTGTTGAGTTACTCCAGCATTTTGTGTCTATCTTTGGTGTAAACCAGTATCTGCAATTCTTTCCTATGCAAGGTGGACCTGCAGAACCTTAGACTGAATCATTGTTTGAACTCTGCAACAATACTCCAAAGGATGTTGAGACTCTCTTAACAAAAGGCCAAAGTGTTATTGGGCCCTCCGTCGATATCGCTTACAGTCCACCAGCGCAATCAAGAACTAAGCAAGCAAATGAGCAACACGCACCGCGGTCAACATCACTGAACAAGTTGGGCAGTTTCCAGCTTAGTGTGGAATTTGCAGCCATTTACTAAATCTCTTTTGAAAACATTAAAGCATACCATACACCAGAACATTGCACTATTTGTGGGGCCCAGTACTTCAAAGATCATCTCTTTGCAGAATCATAAATTTGAGAGCAAAAGACATGTTGAATTTGCGGAACAATGCTCGCATGTTGTAATCTGATTTAAGATAGCACAAAATGACTGCATTTTTAAAATAATTTTAGGCCATGGAGTTTTTTTTAAAAGTGATTTATTCATGTTCTTTTGCCAAGATTAGTCACTGGAGGACAGTTCAAAATAAATTATCGTGCATGATGCATTTGAGATCTTGACAGGAGGCGGTAAATTGCTATAACCATTCTTTATATAAACAAACATCATTTTAGATAATAAAAACAGAAAATGCGAGAAATATTCAGTTGGTCAGGCCACTTCTGTGGGAAGATAAACATAGTTAATGTTTCAGGTCTGATGAAAGGTGTTAATTCTGAAAGTTAACTCTTTCTCTTCCCTCAAATGCAGTCTGACCCGCGTATTTCCAATATTTTCAATTTTATTTCAGATTTTCAACAAAAGGCCGCCAATATCATCAAAGACCCAAATCACACTGCCCATGTTCTCATTTTGTTCCTACTGTCAGTAAGAAAGTATAGGAGTCTGAAAACTATGAACACTGGGTTCAAGAACTGCTTCTGCATGTGGAATTCATTGCCACGGATGGCTGTGGAGGCCACATCGATAGATATGTTTAAGGTGGAGATTGATAGATTCTTGATTAGTTCGGGTGTCAAGGGTTATGGGGAGAAGGCAGGAAAATGGGGTTGAGGCGGAAAGCTAGATCAGCCATGATTGAATGGCGGAATAGACTCGATGGGCCAAATGGCCTAATTCCTCTCTTGCAACTTATGAATTTATATATAGAAATATAGAAAATAGGTGCAGGAGGTGGCCATTCGGCACTTCGAGCCAGCACCGCCATTCATTGTGATCATGGCTGATCATCCCCAATCAATAACCCGTGCCTGCCTTCTCCCCATATCCTTTGTTTCCACAAGCCCCTAGAGCTCTTTCTAACTCTCTCTTAAATCCATCCAGTGATTTGGCCTCCACTGCCCTCTGTGGCAGGGAATTCCACAAGTTCATAACTCTCTGGGTGAAAACGTTTTTTCTCACCTCAGTCTGAAATGGCCTCCGTGAAAAAGTTTTTTCTCACCTCAGTCTGAAATGGCCTCCGCTTTATTCTAAGTCTGTGACCCCTGGTTCTGGACTCGCCCAACAATGGGAACACTTTTCCTGCATCTAGCGTGTCCAGTTATTTTATAATTGTATATGTTTCTATAAGATCCCCCATCATACTTCTAAACTCCAGTGAATATAAGCCTAGTCTTTTCAATCTTTCCTCTTATGACAGTCCCGCCATCCCAGGGATCAATCTCGTGAACCTACACTGCACTGCCTCAATCACAGGGATGTCCTTCCTCAAATTAGGGGAACAAAACTGTACGCAATACTCCAGATGTGGTCTTACGAGAGCACTATACAACTGCTGAAGAACCTCTCCACTCCAATACTGAAATCGTCTTGTTATGAAGGCCAACATTCTGTTTGCTTTCAGGCTCTTGAACACTACACAACACGAACTTCAACAATGAACTTCTAAGGACTGTCTTTGGTTACACTGAGGACTAGTTTTTTACACTAATCTATACATAACTTAAACTCGGATCTTGTGCTCCACTGGTTTGCGTGGTTTTTCTATTTGTGCAAAACGGTACACGATCGCACTACAATTGTTCGTCACCTTACTTACCATTCTCCTGTGCTGCAAGTGTAACACGTTTTGGTCCAATCTATGGTATATTTTAAAAGTTAATAAGCTTTACAAATCTTAAAAACTGCGCATGCGCAGATTGGTCTTTTCTGTCATTCAGTGCCACACAGATTGGTCTCCTCTCTTGACAGTCAATGCCACAGATGGAACAATGACACCCCTTCCTCGCAGCCTCTCCTGCCTCACTCACAAACTCTCTCTCCCCTCCTCACAGTAACTTGTCTACCGTCTCCCCACCACGGGGGGGGGGGGGGGGGGGAGTCGGTGGTGGGTCAGTGGAGGCCCTGGTCCCGTCTCTCTCTCCCTCACTCACCCCTCTCCTCGCCTGCCCTCTGCAGCAATGGTGGTCCCATCTACCTGTCTCCCTGGCTGAATGGCTGCGACCTTCTGTCTCCTCCGCAGCCGCCGCCACCGTGGTAACTCATCCTCATGGCCCTCTCGGAGGAGATCTTCTCCACCAGCTCGTCGAAACTCGTGGTGCCCACCTTGCCAAATACCGACTCCATCCCCCCCCATGGTCCAGCCCGGCGGCGAGCAGGTAGGCGGGTCGGCAGGTCAGGGATGGGCTGAGCGGCAGCAGCGGGCAGTCGGGGGCAGGATGGAGCCAGGCTGTGCAGCAGCTGAGCTGGAATGGACAGAGGGAGGAACAGTCGGTTTGTAGGGTGGCCGAGCAATTTGTGCAGAGTTTGAGTAACTCACACACGATGCAAACTGGTCCAATTGTCAAGTCAACGGGATCTAAAACACAGCTAACATTAAATGAAATTGGGGGAGGTGGGGAGGGAGAGTGGGGGAAGAGGGAGAAAAGAGGGAGAGAAAGGGGGAGTGGAGGAGGTAGGGAGTGGGGAATAGAGGGAGCGGATGGCAGTGGGGGAGGTCAGGAGGGATATTGGGGGGGATAGGGGGAGGTGTAGAGTGGGGATAGAGGGATAGGATGGGGGGTAGGGAGGGGAGAGGAGTTATGGAGGGAGGGAGTGACTGAGGGTAGGGGACAGTGGAGGGAGGGAGAGGTGAGGGTGGGATTTGGGGAGGGGAAGAGGAGAGTGGAAAGAAGAGGCAGGGTGAAGAGGGGGAGGGAGTGCTGGGGGTTTGATGGGAAATGAGCCACGCCAGTGCAGTTGGGGGCTATGCGTGAGTGGTGGAATATTGCATTGGGGGAACTGGTGAGTGGTTAAAAATTGTGTTGGTGGTCTGCACCTCGTCTAGTATAACACTAATATTGAGGCTATTAATTCAATTGATTTTCTTTTGCTTATCATATATTATCTGTGTGTGTTGTGTTTACAACCCTGTAATGCCGTTGCAAGTAAGAATTTAAACGCTCCATTGTCAGTACTTTTAAATTAAATTTGACAAGTAAACACTCTTGACTCTTCTTGACTCATGATTTGTATTAAATATGTGTTTTCTGGCCCACATCTACCTGCAGGTGAAAGCACCTCCTCATGAATCAAATAATTCTGAGGAATTTTTTACTGAATGCTTGTAAATAATAATTAATAATGTAAGTTCCTGGTCTATTACAGCATCACAGTAACAAACCATTCCTCCTGTACTTTCTCAGGCTCCTCCATTTCCCAGCTGGGAGAGCTGGATAATGATCAACAATTGAAGCCCAGTCGAGTTCTCCCCTCCCTTCCCAAAGCTCTTCCTTTTAAAGAGCCCAGAATCACTTAGCTCCTGCTGTGGATGCTGCAATTGCTTTTCTGAGCACTGCCTCTCAAATTTTTTGTTCCTTTGCACAATAGCTGCAGCTTCCCGATATTCATTTGACATGCAATGTTTTTTGCATTATCTGGCATCACCTCAATGTTGTGCAGACACATTGATAACCTGAAAATAGACGCAAAAAGCTGGAGTAACTCAGAGGGACAAACAGCATCGCTGGAGAGAAGGAATGAGTGACTTTTTGGGACGAGACCCTTTTTCAAACTACACCCTTATTCAGTTAACCTGAATGTCTGAACCGTATTAACTATGACAATTACATAAAGATTTTTTCAGTAATTCTCATGCCTATGTCTGTTCACAAATAGGCCAAGGCTTTGATGGATTCATAATTCACATCAGTGCACAGGCAATGGTCTCCATCTGATGAGTGGATGATGAATCTAGGGTTATGTCAAACACTGCCAGATACTGATTATCCCTTGCTCCATCTCAGGAAATGTATGGGCTTCTAACTATGCTTCTGGAAGCCCACTGTTTGGATTTTAAAATCCGCACAAACACAATGGCCCCCAGATGGCCACTTCCTATATTGTTAACTCTGAATGGACTCTTGCAATGGTTTTCTGGGACTACTTTCCACCCAACAGGACATGGTTTGGGAACCCACTCTCCCCAATGGAGAGACCTGATGGGAGATAGTAGGTGACAATGTGAATCATCTATTGTATTTTGGATAATGGCGGTGTGTAGCTCCATTTCCACTTAAATCCTCTTAGCTGTAAAGTGCTGGTGTGACAGGGATCAAGTATGGTATTGGTATTGTTTTTTGTTTATTATTATCACATTTAGTTTAATTTTGTTCAGAAATACAGCATAGAAAACGGGTCCTTCAGCCCACTGAGTCCACATTGATGAGCAATTACCCGTACACTAGTTCAATCCTACGCACTAGGGACAATTTTCAAAAGCCAATTAACCTACAAACCTGCTCGTCTTTGATATGTGGAATGAATCGGGAGCACCCAGAGTAAACCTATGCAGTCACCGGAAGTACGAACAAGATCTGTACAGACAGCATCGAACCCGGGTCTCAAATGCTGCACTACTGTGCCACCAAAATACTGTGAAAAACATTGTTTTCGAGTGCTATCCAGTCAAATTGTATTGTACATGAAGTACAAACAAGTATGTAAGTACAACAAGTATTGCAAAGAGAAAGATAATAAAGTGCAGTATAAAATGTTACAACATTATTATGTTAGTTACAGAGAGAGTGCAAATTAAAAAATGCAAGAGGAAGGACGGGCATTCAGGATTTCATCCTTAGCTTATGAGAGGACCATTCAGTAGTCTGATTACAGTGGGGATGAGGTTGTTCCTGAATCTGGTACATGTTGTGACAATTGGTTCACTGGGTCAATGCCTATGAGGGGTCACTCGTCCAGTAAAGCCCCCCCACCCCCCTGCTGACATCAGTCTGAAGAAAGGTCTCGACCCGAAAACGTTGCCTATTCCTCCTCTTCATAGATGCTGCCTCACCCGCTGAGTTTCTCCAGCATTTTACGTCTACATTCGATTTTTCCAGCATCTGCAGTTCTTTCTTAAACAAATGGTTTCAGATGCATTCTTGATACTTACATGTACACAATATCTTCTGTCCTACTTCCAGTAACTTCTTTGACAACGTTCGCTCACCATTCCAATCCCCAATCCATCCATTGAATAGGTCATGAGCAATGCTGGAATCACCACGCCTGAGATTAGAATCTGTGGACCAGAAGCTCAGAAGAAAACAAAAGAAGTGCAGTTTTGAACCCATTTTACCATAGCTAGGATGACGTTTTAAAAGTTGCTACTGTAGCAATTGGGCTTTTTTTCCCTCCAGTGCATTTAGCACTGGGTAAAAATGAAAAGTGGAAATTTGGGAAATGTATAATTTATTATTTCCTTGTTATTTTGGTTTTCCCAGCAACGTTTGGCTGCATTTCCCCCCATCAAGTGCCTTTGTAGGCCGGGCTTTCCTTTTACAAAACTGTATCAAAAGATCTAGGTTACTGAATGAACAGTTATCGAGCCATGCACCACCAAACACCAGTAAGTTTGGGCAAGCGGATACGCTAATTTAACAACAAATGTACTTTATAAACTTGTAAACTCTCTTGTAATTTTACATGTTCTTTGCATGCCAGGCACAAGTGCATTGTGATGCAGCCGATCCTTTGTCAAGACCATGTTAACTCACCCACAGCCAAATCTACTGAATATACTTCATCCATTACTTTTTATCAACATCTCAAAAATTCCATTAGATTCATGAGGCATGACCTATTACTTCTGAAGACATGGTTGTTCTCCTTTACGGCCTCCTGCACTTTCAGATAAACATTGATTGTTTTGAAGAGTTCATAACAACTGCTAAGTCATATTACATTTTTTTCATTTTAGTTTTACTCCAATCTTAGGTCACAATAAATGTAAACACAAATCCCTTAAAAGTATTAAATGCATTTTGTGTTTAATTCATACATCATGAACTTTCTGCACTACTGGTGAGTCACAGCATGGTGAGCATTACAAAGAAACAAAAGATTTTCTGGCCAGACAAATCTATGCTATCATACACCCATTTCCACCTATGCCCTTATCTCTTCTGTCCATGTTTCCATCCGCACCCCCAGGTTGTCCTGTTCACCTACATACTAGAGGTGATTTACCATGAGCAATAAACACATTAACCTGAACATTTTTTGGGTTGTGGAAAAATACAACCAGAAATACAACCAAAAAGAACAACCAGAAAGGTCCTACCTAGTCGCAGTCATAATGTGCAGACTCCACATGGATGCACCAGAGGTCAGGATTGAACCCGGGTCTCTGGAACTGTGAAGCACCAAAGTGCTGCCCTCTTGTGTTTGACTGGGTAATGTTGTAGCACAGTGAAATCATTCTGTCCAGCATGAGAATGTTTGCCTCCAGAAATCAGGAGAATTATAAAAATGCAATTAAACCTGGAAATAGAAGGAGCTAAGCATGAATTTTAAATGTATTTAAAATAAATTTGATACATCTTTCATCATAAACTTGTAGCCTGAACCAAAAGAAGCCCTCTGTTCCTATTCTGTGGATAAGTCTTTGTGGCTGAATTATTAATGCAATGGATGGTAACCATGATCCATGGAGCAAAATATTTCTTCTAATGGCTTTTGATTTACAAAATCTTATTCATTGTTATCCGCAAGGGAGAATTGTTTGAGAGATTAAAGTCGCTGAAGAAGCTGTTGCAAATGGTTTTACCTCTAAAAACCTCTCAGGTATATCCACAAGAAAGGGAATTCTTCAGAATTATCAACAATTTATCTTCACTTAAAATAGTGCCTGATGTGGAAGTTATATGAGGAAGTGAAAGAGTTTACATGTGGAACTACATGGAACTCGGAACTTAGGGAGTGGGAGAGCAAGGTGACCTTTAGTTTAATCTAGAGAAACAGTGCAAAAACAGGCCGTTTGGCCCACCGAGCCCACACCGACAAGCAAAACCCACTCACTAACATTATCCTACACACACTAGGGAACTTTTACAATTTTTACCAAGCCCATTAACCAACAAACCTGTACGTTTTTGGAATGGGTTTCGGTATGTGTTGCAGAGATCAACTACAAACACATAAGCCATGATGGTTGGAAGATTCAAATTCCGCTATAAAGCCAAAGAAGGGAAGAATGTCAAGTGAACCCTGTACATCAACGTTTCCGCACAGCCAGCAGGCTGAGCATCACAGGTGGAAACAAAAACATTATCTTTTCACTCTCGTAACTATTTCTTACCCCCATTTGTGATCATAAGGTCATAATGAATAGGTAATTTGGCCCGACAATGCGACTCCATCATTAAATCATGCCTAATCTATCTCTCCCTCCTAACCCAATTCTCCTGCCTTCTCCCCATAATCTCTGACACCTGTACTAATCACAAATCTATCTACCACTGCCTTAAAAAATATCCACTGTCGTGGCCTCTACAACCTTCTGTGGCTATCTACTTAAATCACAAGTGTAAATTGGAAATTCTTAGTCTATATTTCTTGATGCACCATGAGCAAGGAAATATCTGATTTGCTCTATAAAACGTGTTTGACTTTTACAGTGCCTTTCAAGAGCACTTCAGAGTTAATCTTCTTTTTGAAGTATAGTCATTGCTATTTTGGGAAGAATTGACCAGTTAATCCCCTCTGGCAGTATTGGTTGAGGATGAATGGTGTGAAGCTGTCAAGAGGACTTGATCCTCTTTGGCTAAGTGCCACAGCACCTCTTGCATTATTTGAGCACCGGACAGGGTATTGGTTTACCATCTAATTAAAAAAAGTCACCTGTGGCAATACAGCCCAGTTCTCAATACTGCATAGAAGTCGATTAAATGTTTGCAGATCGTAACACTCGACCAACTGACTCAAGGGTTTGTGAACTGGCCATAGATGATGTGATGTTTTCCAGATGTTTTCTCAAACCGTTTTTTGGCTCCAACACTCGGATGCCTTGAATGCTTAATTTGTGCGTTGCTCTCAGTCTGCCATGACTTCCACTGCTGGACATTGAGATGCAGAGTCCAGTGGAGAACCTCTCAAATGTGGGAATGGACATCACCGCAAGGGGCCACATGAGTGGCAAGGGTATTTTGTTTAAAAATAGGTCTGAACACTACTGAGAATTACACAACTAAATGTAAAGACATTGAGAGTGTATGAAGATATTTTGCACAGGGTTTTTTAATATATAATGTTTATTCAGAATAAAGTTTATTTTTGAAAAAATAAGGTCTGCTATTACTTCTCACTGTTGTTTAATCAACGTTCCTTGTAAAAGGATTTTGAGTGATATATATTTGTAATCATCATCGAAACGAGTATGACTGTCCTCTCATGGAGAACGCTTGTACGTGACTTTGTTTAACGTGGAGAGACTGGTGCACAGACAGCCACCGCATGGTCCTTGGCAGATCTGGGTCAGAATCCAGTGGCATGGAATCCAAGACGACCGGGGACCCTTTTCTGCTGCAGCCTTCAACTGTCTTCCCAGTCATTGTGATTTTCCACTAAAGTCAGCCAGCATCCTCCACCGTTGAGATCTTGGTTGGATTGATCTTTGTCAGAGACCTTACCGCCATAGGTGACCCCACCAGGAGCATAGCTCCAGATGGCATCGCTCTCAGGATCTCAGGACCACACAAGCTTCTCCACCACGACAAGGTGACAATCCACGGAGAACATCTGTAATGATCTAGACAGAACAGAAGCCTAAATCCTTTGAGAAATCTATATTTCAGAAAAATCTGGGTAGATTTTTGTTTTGGGAGTTGGTTTGACTTTAATAGAAAGGTGGATTTTGGGGACTGGAATGAGTAATGAATCCGCAAGGCCAGGCCTCAGAGTGGCAGTTAAAATCCACACTGACTGCGGTGATGGGTGAGTCTGGTACGCAACATATCTTCTGAGGCAGCAGATTGTTTTATTAACCTCTCTATGTAGCAAAGTTGCTTATAATAAGTACCATAAGTTCTAAAGAGAAAGTCATATTTTATTGAATCAAAGGTAGTCCAATTGAGCAAAATTTCTACAATTAACTTTAAGTCTGATGTTAGCCCCAGTGGTAAAAGAGATACCACTCGGGTTGTTGGGGAGTTGGGGTGAGGTGGGGTGAACTCTTATGACACACTACACTGATACCAGTCCAGTGTACACATTTCATAAATAGAAAGGAAAGTATGGTTAAACAAAAAATCATTATTTCTATTTCTCTGTGCATGACATTTTTCTTTGTTGGGAATCATGCCAAATTGTCAAGCAATCTGTTGAAAGAATGTTTTCAGCGTCTACTGTGGGCTTCCCATGAGGTTAGCTGAAAGCAGTAGCAGTATTTGTTTTTGAACAGTGACCAAGATAATTTAGGGCTTTGGGCTCTTAAAGTTCTCAGTAAGCAAAGTATTGTTATAGTACCAGTGAAATCCAGTTATCTTCTTCCCTTCAACACAACAAATGGACATTACATGTAATAATTATATTGAAGCATGTTACTTGGTTGGCAAATTGAATATTGAAAAAGCTGAATGTTGAAAGGAAAATTAGTACACATCACGTTAGAAGGTTTATGTTCCTTCAAATTATTGATGGACAATGTGCATAGTGTTAGAGGTACAGAGGTTGGTGCTTAGATTCCCTAATTGCACTCTGCCTGGTACATGTTTTTAATGCCTAGGAGATTATCTATACACTGTTATGCCCCTGTCCCACTTAGGAAACATGAACGGAAACCTCTGGAGACCTTGCGCCCCACCCAAGGTTTCCGTGACTTTCCCGAAGGTTCCGGTCACTCTCCCTAATGGTGGAAAGTGGTTTCTGCGCAGTCGAGGCTTCTTCTATGTTCCTGCAATTATTAAAAAACAAAAACAAAACCGGCCTCGACTAAAAATAGGTTGCCATTTTGTCGAAGCCAGTGGAGTGGGGTTGCTATTTACTTACAGGCAGTCAAAGGCAATCTCCTTCGCTGAACGGCCATTTTGATTGGCTCATTGGAGTTTTCAGCAAAGATCCTGTCGGATCTTTGGTTTTCAGTAGAAGATCCGCCGGAAGGTAAAATGCCCGCTAACTTTATTAAACTTCTTAAAACTGTCTCCACACCTTCTCCCCCCCTTCCCCCTGTTCTCTCCACTTTCCCCCCCCTTCTCTCCCCTTCTCTCCCCTTCTCTCCCCTTCTCTCCCCTTCTCTTCCCCTTCTCTCTCCCTTTCTCTGTCCTTCTCTCCCCTTCTCTCCCTCCCTCCCGCGTTCTCTAAAGGACTTACCGTGCTCTGTTTCAGCCATTTACCTTCCTCTTCATCGCGCAGAAAGCGCTCCTCCGCTCTCCTTGGCCCCCACCTTCGCAATGTGTTTCTGTGTATGTGTGTGTGCCTGTGTGTGCCTGTGTGTGTGCGGTCGGTAGCAAAGATCCTATAGTATCTTTGATCAGTAGATGCAGCTCACGCATTGGTCGAGGCTTTCCAGGCAAATGACCGAAACCTCTGGTGACTCATGGAGAGTGACCGGAACCTCCGGGAACCTCACGTGAACCTTGGGTGGGGCGCAAGGTCTCCAGAGGTTTCCGTTTAGGTTTCCATTCAGGTTTCCTAAGTGGGACAGGTGCATTAATGGCTAACTTGTAATCATGTATTGTCTTTCCGCTGACTCGATAGCATGCAACAAAAGCTTTTTATTGTACCTCAGTAACTGTGACAATAAACAAAACTAAACTAAGTGTACTTTGATATCATCGGCGATCACTTGAACTTGAGTACAGTTGTCTTCCTGATGGGTTATGCGAAGGCTGACAAGGCCAATCCTGGAGCTATCAGATTTTTTCTACTGGGGGGCTTCTTTGAGGCAGCCTCGCCTACAGTCTGTCTGTCCTTTTCATCTTTATTTTGTTGTTTTCGGTGTGTTTAAAAAGTTTGTGTTAATGTTCTCTGGCTTGTTTTATGTGCGGGGTGGGCAGGGGGTGGGGAGGGTGGGGTGGTCAGGATAAACTTATTTCAAGCTCTTACCCTGCCGGACATGCGATTGTTTTCATTGTCGTATCTCCGGTCGCTCTGCAGCCCAACATCATGGAGCTGGAGGCCTTGCTTGGGACTGACTTTGAGCCCCACTGCGGGGCGTGGATTTACCATCAGAGCCGATCCCTTGCCTGGGATCGATGCTCCAACCGCGGCCTGCGAACGTTAACATCAAGGGCTCGCTGTCTCGGGAGAGGCCAAGTCGGGAGCTCCAACGACATAGAAGGTTAAACAAGCCCCGACCCGGGTTCCGATCATCCGGCGAGGGGAGCTGACATCCCCCCGATGCAGGAGCTTGATCACCCTGGCGAGGGGGCCGGCCGCAGGCTGTGGGAGTCAAGATTGTCCCGTTAACGTTGACGCCCCCGACGGCTGCAGGACAAAGAAGGGAAGAGATTGAACTTTGTTTTGCCTTCTATCACAGTGAGGAATGTGGAGGGGTCACTGTGGTGGATATTTATGTCAAAATATATTTTGTGTGTTCTGTTGCTTTTTATTAGTATGACTGTATGGCAAATCAAATTCCTCGTATGTTTGCAAGCATACTTGGCTAATAAACTATGATTATGATGATTATGATTATTGAATCAAATCTATTGAACCACTGAGCCATCCTCAGATGCATGAATGTGCGTGACATATTTTAATAGATTGGTGTATGGACAGCCACCATATGATCCTTGACAGAGAAGCCTACGGTCCAACAGAAAGGACTATACAAGGGTTGGGGGTCTCTCAGCCTTCTCGGACATTCTGGTGCTCCACCTACTGGTCAGCTACCACCCTCCACCTACTTCACCATTGAGATCTTCTTGGATCATGCTTCGTTGGAAACATCTCTCTCAACCTGCCCACCATGGGTGACTCTGCCAGGATCATTGTTTCAGATGGTTCAGGTTCTTAGGCTTCTCCACCATGACAAAGTGGTAAATGTTGGAGAAGATTCTGATACATCATTAGATGGCTAATTTGGACCATCTAGAATAGGAATGTGGCCACACTTAATGTTATCTATGCCTAGGATTTCAGTATTAGGAAGTTCACCACCATGTCATGGTAGAAAATCTCACATGTGCCTAAGATTCTAAACCATCTGAAATGATGCTCCTGGCAGAGTCGCCAATGGTGGACAGGTCATGAGGGATGTTTCCAACAAAGCATGATCCAAGAAGATCTCAACGTTGAAATAGGCAGAGGATGATCGCTGGCCAGTGGGTAGAGCACCAGAATGGTTGAGAAGGCTGAGAGACTCTCAACCTTTGTAGAGTCCATGTATTGGATCTGGCATTATTTCAATATCACCATCTCATATAAAGCTGTGTGTGTGTGTGTGACTGCCTCGGGTTTGGTGATGTACTTCAACTGAATCAAAAACATAGTTAGATTATAAAATATCTAAAGTCTGAAACAGTTCATACAATCTTGTCATCAGGGAGTCTTAATGAGCTTTGCAGTAAATTAAATACTTGAGAAGTTTAACAACTGTTCTAATTCGGGGATGCAAATGGAACTGATAAGTTATTACATTTGTACAGAAGTGCTGAATATGGAAACAACTTTGTAACGTTATCTGGAGTTCTCGGAGGAACTGCAAAGTACGAACATTTTCAGGCCAGAGTGGACGTTGCAAATAAATGTAGTTCTCACCTAAATTGGGGACTATGGCAGCATATGTTGATACTTGTTGATACAGCTGTCTTAACTGCATGAAGAATAGAGGACATTTACTGTATGTTGAACATTCAACTTAACACTTGAACATTCACTTTTGGCAGGTAGATTTGTAAATGACATGGTAGTCTTTGCGTTTCGAGTTAAGTGATAGCTGAACATGTCCCTAGAATGACCCTGTGACCACTGACAGTGCGGCAATCTCAGATTCATGTACACACGGTCAAACACTTGAACTATGTAATCATCTTTATAATTTGAGATGATGTTTCAGAAATTTAGCTGACTTATTCAAACTGTCACGATTCCAATTTGTCAAAATTACGATGCCTTATCTTAAATTATTCCGGATACATTTTCTCACTCAGGCAGAACCCGAAGCGAAGCAAAAAATGGCTTATATTGTAACTAACAAACTGCAATCATTTTAATAGAAAATATGTTCCACAGATAATATCAAGGAAAATAGTCCCATACTTGTAGAATGTGCCTTTTGGTACCATTTGTCCAGTTGATATTGTGTACATTTTACTTTCCTGTGACCTCTTATGGTATCTATCCTGAGCTTGCTAGTTGTACTTGGTATTCCATCAATATCTGGCTTTGGTTTTTTCTAACAAAAACTTTCAAATTAAAACAAGTGATAACTGAAAGATACGACTGCATTTGTGTTTCTTTTATAGAACTTGTATTGTCGGGAGATTAGTATAATTCACACCTGAAAATTTAAATTAAAGATGACAGGGATAGAAAATGTGTTGATTACATTCATCCACACACATTGCCAGAGATTAAAATTTGAAATTAATAAAATGAGGAAACCATTCATTACTGAGGACAATCATGAGGTTCTGTTAATTAACAGAAACTACCTTTTCACTCAACTGCTTATTTATCATATTAACAATTTCTGCACAAAGTCCTAATTGTATTCCAGGATGATTTATAATGCTAAATTTAGCTTGCCAAAAATGTGCGTCATATATATTGAACACAGAAACGGTAGCAATTGAATATTTCATTTGTGGAAACATATTATAGATAATAATTGGATTTTCAAATATTGCTGTTTTCTCTCAGTGTGATTGAACTTGCCACATATCAACGTGAAAAAATTAGAAGACCTTTTGTGCCACGGTTAAGGTTATTGCCCTGCATTAGAACAGCTTAAACCTGATTTACTTTTTAAACGCACAACAACAGGGATGTGAATCGTTAAATTAATCAGTTAACAGAAATTAATGTATAAAAAGTTATAAACAGTCTTGCAGATGAATGTGTACCTTGTGTACCTTGGTAGACAGGCAAATAAGCAGTTGAAGAATGAGGAAACAAAGGAAGTGTGAAATAAATGCAGATTGGCTGATGGATTACACGATAAACATAAAATACAAAAAATAAAAACGGTATCTTGATGTAATACGATACCCTACGAATAGGGAACAATTTTTCCTAACATATTGCTAAGGGTTTTAACCAACTACATAATGTTAGGATGCACAATCACTTTGATGATGAGGGACAAGATAAAAGGGAAATGAAAGCCTTCACAGACAGCATGAGAATAGCTGGCTATAAGGGTACTGTTTATTCTGCTGCACTGTCAACAACATTTATTGATTCTCATAAGCTCACTCTAAATGTGGAACACTGATGTAAATGCAATTTCACTGCAATATCAGACTACTTCTGAAATTCCACAGATGGTTGCAGATCAACTATCTATGACAAATTGGATATCATCCCTAAATTATTTAAACTCCCCCTAATCCAACAATGAGTCACAATTACAACTGCTAAGATTTTCAATGTTCCTCAAGCATTAAACACTCTTTATCAAACCAGATACATTTCATTTTTTACTTAACATACTTTCAAAACAAAACAAGCAAGTCATCCATAAACTTTCCTTTCACTGGTTTCCATCAAACGTCCTAGAATTAGTAAAATGTTTCTTTCCTTCCAATGTTGCTCATAAAATTGCAGCCTTGTTCAATATAAATTAATTAGCCTCATTGGCCATTGTCCGATTGTGGACTCTGCCAATTCAAGTCACCACATAGCACATACACCAAGACAACCCTCAGGGTTAGAACAAAGTCATCTTTCCAGATTACATATCATGACACATTAACAACTTATCCAAAATATTGTCATGTGACAAACTTGCCTCACTGCAATTATTTCACAAGATATTTTTGGAAATATTCTTAAATGGTTTTAAGAGAATAAATGGTTCAGTACTTGTTTAAATTGATCTTTATCTCTTTTTCAATTATATACCGCTTATTACCACAATTTCCTGCCTTCTTTCACACACTCACGGCTCAGTACCAGTCATGATCTATATCTGATCTGTGACAGGAACTGGTGATGTATATGAAACATATTTATAAAAACGTGTAGGACGAGTTTATGTAAGCTGATGCAGTCTATCTCAGCTACATAACTATGCAAAATAAAGCCAAAGCAAATTCCAGTGCAATATTTGTATGCAAAGAGTGGAGAGAATGTGCAGCGTGGAATGGCTGAGAGGGAGAGTGCTGATTCATTTCAGGGGAAGCTTGCACGGGTGTCAGAGGTTAGGGGAAGAAAGCAGGAGAATGGGGTGAGGAGAGCATAACTAATACATTACTAATCCGAGTTATGCTCTCCTAACCCATTATCCTGCCTTCTCCCCATAGCCTCTGACACCCGTACGAGCTTATTCCATCGAGACTCATAGTGTGTGTATGAAATAACTCAGTTGCTTTGTTTTAAAAGTTATTGAAATGCAATGTTAAATATTTAAACAGCAATGTACAGCATAATTAATGGCCCAGAATCACCCGGCTGATCAGTTTATCTTAGAAAAACGAAAACAAATCTATTCAATGAATGCTCGTATCGTACAAGTGGCTTGTTATCAGACACGATACACACATGGGTTCAAAAAAACATACACAGAACTTGGAAGTAAATCTGTGTGTTTTTACTGCACGACTGAACCCTGGATTCCGTAATCTATGGCAGTTTGGCTCATTCTGATTATGCGCTCACTATCTTAAAACATCGCGCAAATCTAAACAACACATTGAGAGAAGTTAGACACAAAAACCTGGAGTAACTCAGCGGGACAGGCAGCATCTCTGAAGAAAAGGAATGGATGACGCTTCAGATCAAGACCCTTCATCAGACTAGTCAGGGGAGAGGGAAACGAGTGATATAGACGATGATGTAGAGAGATATAGAACAGTGAATGAAATAAATGCAAAAAAGTTACGATGATAAAGGGAACAGGCCATTGTTAGCTGTTTGTTGGGTGGAAACGAGAAGCTGTTGTGACTTGGGGAGGGGGGGGGGGGGTTAGGTTGGAGAGAGAGGGAGTGCCGGGGTTACTTGAAATTAGAGAAATCAGTATCCATACAAGCGAAATATGAGATCCTGTCTGCAGTTCCTTTTTACACATTGAGATGTTGTTTTCCGGGATGAAGTAGTAATTTGCATTGATTAAATCCACCGAAAAGTCACCTGTTGTATTTTGATGAGTGAAATGTTTATTTAAGTGTTATTGCGTTTACGGAACTGTTAAGATGAAGTTTCATTGGTCCGTTGTCGGTACATATGACAATTGAACACCCTTGAACTTGAAAGGCTCCACGTTGTTCATCCTCCACGAAAGTAAACATCCAGTGATACATCTCCAAGCGCCTAAACTCACCTTGACTTTGTAAATTATACCCACTGCCCTTTACAAAACTCCACCCCACCTCTGCTCCTTTTAATGTTAGACAATAACGCAATAAATCTTCCTGACAGTATCTCCATTAAACAATTTTAAATCAATCCCACAATTTAGCCGAATTTTGAAGAACGTTTAGGAACAAATGTATCTGTTGATGGATTTTATTTTTCTTTGCATTGGCTTTAAACGTTTAAATATTTACAGCAAGATATCACAATGAACGCACACATGGAGACAGGACACCCGATGTACATACAGTTTACAAAGTGCGCTTGTTCGTTTTACAAATGATTTTCTTGAAGGCCTTCCTGAAGTCCCTGTTGAAGATTGTGTAGATGATTGGGTTCAGAGAACTGTTACAGTATCCGATCCAGAAGAAAACGTTGAATAGCTGGTCGGGGATGGAGCAGCTCTCTCTGCAGATCGCCTTCAGGCTGTAGGTGAAGAAAAACGGAAACCAGCACACCACAAAGACCCCGATCACCACGGCGAGCACGAAGGTGAAGCGCTTTTCCCGCAGCTGGGCGACTTTGCTTTTGGTCAGGTTGGAAACGGGCCGCTTTCGTTGCTCGAAGAGCTGCGAGGCGCGGTTGCTGGCCCATGACAGGCGGTTGTGCTGCGCCGCGGGGCAACAGCTGGGAGCCTGCAGTTTCCTTGGGTTGGACCCCCGCGTGTTCCTCGCCTTGGTCTCGGAGGAGAAGCTCTCTTCCAGGTCGATGTCCTCCAGCTCCTCCTGCCTCTGGTTGCTGCACGAACTCTGGCTGCTGGGACTGTCCGGCTCAACCTTACTCTTGGCCGCGAAGCACGTCTCCGTTTGGGAAGGCCGCCTGTCCATGCCGTTCTTGGCCACCGACACCACGGACGTCCTCTGCTTGGCCACCCTGTAGATTCGGAAGTAGACCAAGATCATGATCACACACGGGGCAAAGAAAGACACGATGCAAGACGACAGGATGTACCAGGTATCGTCGTTGAGTTCGCAGCATCCCTGCCTGCTGCGGTTAGTGTCAATTGTAACCAAAGGCGGGAAGGAAATAATTGCTGAAATTAGCCACACTATGGCAATCATGCACTTAATTCGTCTGGGTGTCCTTTTCAAGTTGTATTCTACCGCGCGGGTCACCGACCAGTATCGGTCCAAACTGATGGCACACAGGTGAACGATGGAAGAGGTACAAAAGAGCACGTCGAGAGCCAGGTAGATACCGCACCAAACACTCCCAAAGTACCAATAGCCCATCACCTCGTTGGCGAGAGAGAAGGGGATGACCAGGGCGGCCACCAGGATATCAGCCGCGGCCAGGGACACCAGGAACAGGTTCTGAGGCGGCCGCAGAGCCCTGCTGGTGAAGACGGCCACCACCACCAGGATGTTCCCCACAATAGTCAGCAGAATGATGAAGGTGACCATCAGGCTGATCAGGGCGGTGGCGGCCGGCGCGTAGTAAGGAGAGAACCTATGAGACCCCGTCCCATTTGCCTCTTCGGATCGGTTCGTGTCGGACTGTCCGCAAGGCTCCATCGCGATCACATATCCATCCCCAAACGCGCGGGCTTGATGCTGGCCAAAGTTGCGGTCGGGTCTCACCGATCAACCCTTAACTCAGAGCCAACTTGTCTCTCGCTTCCGCCTTTTCACGGTCCCATCGCCGGCAAGAATGATCATCTTGGTGTAATGAATCAAACTCGGTCGGAAGGACCAACTCGGTCGGAAGCAGTGAACTCCGAGCCCGTGTCTAGGCTGGGAGAATCGCGTCCGTGCACGGAGCGGCCCCACACACCCAGGGCGAACTCTCTGAAGCGTATTTTCCTCAACCTTTACAAAGCTCCCAGACCCTGACGTCAGGCAGCCGTCAAGCCAACCAGTGGAGGGAGCTCAGAGAGAATCTGGGCTGTTCTAACGTGGATGCTGGGCGTGTGAGCCGGCGCTCCACCAGAAACACCAGCCCTACGTCCCGCCTCACAACCAAAGTCCAACCGCACCGTGAAAGGCGCCCGCCCTCACACCGGGAAGTTTCTTTATTGTCTAATCGCGTCCGATTTGAGCCAAGAACAGAGCCGAACAAACCCACGCACACCACGAACATTTGGCGCCCGCTTTAATCAAGCGAGGGTAAATATCTTCAGAGCCAGGTCTCACTCCCCCCTCCCCGGACCCTGCTCAATTCTGAATGTGTGTTACTGTCAGGCAGCGCAGTAAAGTGTGTTAAGCAGAAAGATTGTGCATTTGGAAGCCGAGGGCAGGGGGTAGGCGTGGCGATGCGGAGAGTCCGCTGCAGTGGATGAAGTTGAATCGGACTGGCATTTGTTTACCGATAATTTTGCAGTGCCTGAAATAGTTAAAATGTGTGTGTGTGTGTGTGTTGCATTTGAACCGCTTCTGATATCCCGCCAGGGAAAGACCAAAGGTTTTCCGCGATATGGCTGTTAACAATGACAGTGTGGGAGAGAGGAAGGAGAACAGCATTGACGCAAAACACAACCTCTTCACAATGTGACTTCCATCTCGGACTGAGCTTTGGTTAAAGGCCAAGCGCATTGAACTTGCCTTGTAAACTATATCAAGTTTACGTTTCTGACCCATTTCCGTAGATTCTCTGAAATGATCCTTGGGACCAGGAAGGTCACACTTTGCTTGTTGTCTATAAATAAACAAGTGCTGGCACATACAAACGCCTTTCTTGAGATCAAACTCCGGGCGGATGCTCCGCTGAATGTCCGATTTCCTCAACGGATTTCGTTCCATTACATCTGGAAAATGTATTTGGGAGCCACGGCGCGTCGTTGCACGGGAAGGATGGAAAACACTGCAATTCCTGCATTGGGGGTTTGTCTAACCGGCGATCCGACATGGTCCTCGGAGGGGCAGTTGACCTAAAACGCAAACCGAACACGGGTTTTGATCGAATTTTTGGTGTAGAGATTGGGGGAAAGCAATAGTAAGAGGCAAGTATCAATGCGGAGAAAGTGCTGGGTTCCGTTTTCCATTGATGGGATGGGACCGGACGTTGGAGATACCGGTCGTGGCTGAAACCTGGTGTTTCAGAGGTGGAGATATACCAGTGCAATATTTGTTACATATGCAACATATGTGAAATTCTAGTTGCATGCGTTACACATGCAGGCGATTGGCTTTGTAAGGACGAAAGGGCGTGCAAAAGGATAAAAAGAGCGAATGGTCAGGGTATGTCTCGGAATGCAGGACGGTGGGAGCGTGTTAAGCTTGGGAGATGGCGGAAGGGTCCTGCGTCTGAAGAAGGTTCCCGACCCGAAACGTCGCCCATTCCATCTACCCAGAGATGCTGCCTGTCCCGCTGAGTTACTCCAGTATTTTGTGTATATCTAGGGTCCTGGGAGAAGCTGATACTAGTTTGAAAGGCGCCGCGAAGGGAGATCGATGTGAACCGGGCAAATTGAAGTGTTTTAGGTCTTACAGTTGGATTGTAGCTACATTCAGACACATAGCCACCCTCAGCCTGAAACCGGAGATCTGGAGAAGGATGGGTTAGTGATGTGCTTTATTGGGGGGGGGGGGGCACTTTGTGATTTGAGTTCTACTTGAAAGCCTTGTTCAAATTGGAAGGGCCTGAAAAGGGCAACCGGCAGATGGGATGGGAGGAGGTAAGGGGGCAACGTTCGGGCTGAGGATACACAAGGAACAGCGGATGCTGGACTCTTGTGCAAAACTCAGCGGGTCAGGCAGCATCTGGGCAGGCACTGGACAGGCGACGATTCGGGACAGGACCCTTCTGGAGTCAGTCTGCTCCGTTCCCATCCTTCATTGCCTATGCCAGAGTCCCTCATTCCCTTTTCATTGCCCTCCCCGCACTGACCCAGTCCCATTCCACCTAGATACCCCTCTCCGGCATTACATTACATTTCACCCTCTTTACTCAACTGTCACCCTTTGTCTCCTGTCCACATGGAAAGCCTTTACCACTTACTCCATCCATCTGCCAATCTAATCTATCTCACCTGCACCTATTTCTTACCAGGCTTTGTTCCATCCCCGTCTCTCCTTTCCACCCCCCCCCCCCCCCCCCCCTCCTTATTCCTATAAGTCTGAAGAAAGGCCTTGAGCCGAAACGTCGCTTATCCATGTACCCCAGAGATGCTTCTTAAAATATGCTTCAGAGATGGAGCCTGACCCGCTGAGTACCTCCAGCCCCGTGTTCTGCATGAAGTATGGTCTGAGTTGTATGAAACTACGGTCAGACAAATGAACGGGATGCCAACCAAACATTAACGCCCAGCGTCAAGGCCCAGAAATTCAGCATTGTGTTAATTGCTAACTACTTCACTTGTCTTGTTTTTAATATTTATAAGGAACGACATTTCGGACTGAACAACCGTTCAGAAGTTAATAAAGTTAGAGTTTATGACAGATTAGTTCCAATACCTTATTATCCATCTGTGAAGTGCCCAGAGAAAGACACAAAGTGCTGGAGTAACTCAGCGGGTCAGGCAGCATCCATGGATAGCTGACTTTTCGGGTCCGCACCCTTCTTCAGACGGGTTTCAGAAGAAGATGGTCTACCTGAATCGTCACCTATCCATGTTTTCCAGGGATGCTCTCTGGCAGGTTGGGTTACTCCAGCACTCCAGCACTTTGCGCCCTTCTTTGGTGAACCTGCATCCGCAGATCCTTGTTTCTACATCTCACTCCACGAGTCCAAGACCACGATTGTCTATTAAGTTCACAGTCTCACCCTGTCAGAACGGAGTGAACCACAAAATATACCGTGATAAATTTGCATCTCGCTGAGCCGAGAGATAAACAGCCGCTGGAATGTTTCCGCTTTTGAACAAGGGTGTACATGTGCTGGAATCTTGAACAAAACACAGAACGAACTGCTGGCGGAACTCAGTGGGTCGGGCAGCATCTGTAGACGCTTCTCGGTCGCTCCCCTTACCGCAGAAGAGCCCTGACCTGAAACATTGCCCGCCCATTCCCTCCGCAGAGGCCGTCTGTCTCTTCAGGTTTCTCCAGCACTTTGTGTTTTGCTTTGAGCTCACAGACCTTGGATCGTTAATGGTCAGAGAGTCAGCGAGTGGCAGAACTGCGAAGCATTCTTGCCCATTCACCCACACGTTCAGTAGTTTGATTCCTTCGTGATTTTGCTGGCAATGTTATGTGTGGCTCAACGGTTCAAAAACTCCAAATTAAATATTTTATTGACTTCTACCCCCACTTTATTTCAAATACAAGGTCCAAGCGCTTATCTGTTATATACACACACACACTCAGACGCGTTTCCAAATTTTACCCTGATATAATCTTAAATGGTACAGGGTAAATTAATGGAAATTATATTTCCTTAGTCCCTGTGGTCACGCTCTCCCTTTTACTTTGTCGGTTCCCACACCCACCAAACAAACCATTTTACCCAACATTATCTACCGTCAGTCCAGGTAAGAAAACTCGTGTAATGGAAAGTCGTGTTATTTTAAAAAATCGCGCGAAGGGGTTAAAGGCATAAGAGTGTCTGGCACCCAATAACAATATTTATCCCCCCCCCCCCCCCCCCGATGATTTTTCAAACATAAAATTATTTTTAAGAGCTATAAATTCATTTATGTTACTGTTAGCTATAAAAGTACTAAATGCAGTATACTACGTTGGTAATATCAGGTCTCATACAAAGGTCAATTCTTATCGATTTCAATGGTCATCCGCGGTGAACTGGGTCCTTAACCTGTTCAGTGCCACCCCCAAGTACACTAGGGTCAGAGTATACAAGTGAACACAAACTTTGCAGTGAACTGGTGAAGAGACAATGGCGTCTGATTACTGCCTGGAGGTTACATGGAAACTCTCTCTCTACCTTGAACTGTTTTCCCCGGGACAGCTTATTTTGCTTGTCAATTCCAACATTTTTTTTAAGTGGTTCTCTAGTTCCTGATATAAATTGCAATTCATTATCAATTCAGTCCACATAGTGCATACAGTGTTCCCCAGTTCATCAATTGTGTTATATCCAATTTGCACTTTAAAAATACATCTATAATAAAATTATCTATATAGCCAGTTACATGCCCACTCCTTGCCATCTCTCCTCTATGAACAAGGAGCCAAGGATTTGATGCTTTCCATTTTATTTCTGCCATTTTATTGTAGCAAACCCTGCAGTGAAGACATTTTATGTGTTTACAACAATAATTGTTCAATTAGATCAGTCTTCGTTATATTATGTTCATCCAGCATGAGAGGTCATGTTACTTTTGAGCTGTAAGTGACATGGTGAGTATTTCCTAATAAGGTTCATGAACAATTAGAGAGGATGTTTCAATGTCAATATGGGTTACACTCAAATTGTTCTAAGTGAAATCAGCAGTCATATAAAAGGAACAATTATTTAATTACCAATTAATTATCATATTATTCCAATCCTTCATGTGAACTTCAGTATTTCAAAACTCTTAACAATCTAACCACTTTTATTTGCGTGTAATAACTCTGCTCCTCTGAGATGATATTTGCATTTTCAGGAATCCTTTAATGTCTTCAATCCATCCCATATGCTTTCAATTCCAGAATTCTGCATCCCATTTGGTTCCAATCTGGGATAGAAACATTTATGTATGTAGGTTTTTCATTAGCTCCATAAACATTAACTCTGCCAATATTTATGCTTTATCTCATGTTCTTTAGCATCATCCACATGAAGCTGACCAACAAACCTCCATAGATTGGCCTTCAACCCACATCCCAATTGTGAAAAGACATCATAATTATAATTCCCATAATTTCCTCCTGATAATTTTTTTAAATAAGAAAAGAAATGAATTTTTGTAGCCCCCTAAGGACTCCTGAAAGTGACTTACAACAAAATAATTTCTGAAGCGCAACCACAGTTGTCATGGAAACAAATACTGTAATTAGTTTTTATTGGCAGATGTCTGCCATTAAATAAATGATGATGCTATCAAGTGATGCTGGCATTAACAGAGGAAGGATTATTGGCCAAAGCACCAGAAACATCTGTCGTTGTGTAGTAGAAGTCTTATCTTCACACTGTTGACTCCCTCCTTTGCAATGTGGTATTACCATCTCAAAACTGGGCATCAGCAGGACTTTTATCTCATCAGAACTGTAACTTAATGGCCCAGGAAATCGTTCACATCAGCATTTCTATTATACCAGGTTGAAACTCAGCATTGCTGGGGATTATAAGAAGGAACCCCAGAAGCAGAGCTTGAAAATGATATGCCTACCTGGCCATGCTACAGGACACCACATTGTCTGTGGTAAACAAGAAAATCAGCTCAGAATTCTACAGCCAACTCATCAGATCAGTTTCTGCAACCCTGGCATGAACAGGATGGTGAGACTCTAAGAATGGCTTCATCCTCAGTGATGGTAGATATCAGCAATGGGAGCTAAAGACCAGGTTTGTGTATTAATGTAGGAAGGATCTTCAGATGCTGGTTTATGCCGAAGTTAGACACAAAGTACTGGAGTAAAACAGAGGGGCAGGCAGCATTTCTGTAGAAGAAGGGTTCCAACCCAAAATGTCATCCATTCTTTTTCTCCAGAGATGCTGCTTGACCAGCTGTGTTACCCCAGCACATTGTCTCTATCTTTGGTGCATTTGTTTCTATCATTGACCAGCAATGCTAAATTGTAGATCTAACTTGGCTCTTTCTCAAAATTCCCAGCATTACAACTCAGTTAATTCAGTTCACTACAGGAATTGTCAAGAACATATGATGTAGTAAAGGGTGTGAAAGTTGAAGCAGACTAGATCATTGCTGTGCTGATAGCCATGTACTCTGTAACTTACTGGATTCTGAACATGTGATTCAACAGCAGCTGCAACTCAAGCATTCATCTCAAACTCTTGCTAATCACAACAAAACTGTGAGCAAATCAAATGCGCCCACGGACCTCCTCAACATTCTACTTTAAATGATCAACAAATTCCCAAAGGTGGTGCTCTATCAATCTATACTTTTACCAAAAAACTGCTACTGATAAAGACACCAGGTGCTGGAGTAAGTCAGCGACTCAGGCAATATCTCTGGATAGCACGAATAGGTGAAATTTGGATTCGGACCTTTCTTTTGATTGATTGTCGTGGAGGAGAGAAGGCTGGAAGCAAGGTGGGGGCAGCACAAAGTCTGGCAAGTGATGGGTAGATACAAGTGAGCGGGGTTTTTGATTGAGAGATGGTTGGAGGCCAGAGATGAAAAGATTAAAATCGTGAACATCTCCTTTAAGCCCTTTAATTCTGCTCTAGCTCTGCCTTCACCCAGAAGGAATAAGGATACAGTTCCCCTGGTACTTACAATTGCACACAGCCTCTCCACGTCATTCTCTGATATTTTTCCCACCTTCAATGTTCTGTACTCAAGCACTGTCTTTTTTTTTTCTGCAGTTACCAATCGGCTTCCCAATGCTCAATTTGCACTTTGGCTGGTTTATCTAGTTTCCGACCTCTTTGTGGCTGCGGTTCAAACATGGACAGAATAATTGAATTCAAGGGCATTTGATCAAGTGTGGCATTAAGGAACTCCCACAAAACTGAAGTTGGCAGGCACCTCTCACTCAAGCTTCCTCAGAAAAATCTGTTGTATCCCTTGACCTAGAATGATCTTAAACATTGTCCTCCTCATACAGCATTGGTCAGCAGGTAGACATAAGGAAGTGCAGAAAAAAATAGACTAACTGCTGGAGTAACTCAGTGAGTCATGGTGGACATCCAGGGGAAATCTGTCCACTGATTGGAGTCACAGAGGAAATTGCTCTGCAGTACCTCAGAAACCCTGCTTTGCCGTTACCTCTCACACAAACTTCATCAGAAATATCCCCTGACCTAGATTGATCGCAAATCATGATCTTCCCATACAGTGCAACAAAATTTTATGAGCTTGGTGGCATAGCAGAGGCGCTTCTTCATAGTTCCAGACAATTGTGTTCAATCCTAACCTCGAGAGAAGTTTGCGTGGAGTTTGAAGGTTCTCTCTAAGAATGCATGAGTTTCCCTAGACCACCAGTACATATACTCATTATAAGTTAATCATAAATTGTCCATGAAAGGTGGGAGGCAATAGAGTAAAGGTGAGTTAATGGGGACGCAGGAAGAGAAATCGGGTTAGTGCAGAATTAGTCTAAATGGGCGTGTTTTGGTTGGCATAGACATGATATACTGAAAGGCTTGTTCAATGAAGCTTTACCATCATTACCAAGGGGCATTGGAGACAGAGCCACAGTATTTTTTGGATGGGACATAATTCCATTAGTAGAATAGTAAGAAGATGGACACTTGAAGACAGGAACATGAGGCCACTCAAAAGCAACACGGTGAGGAACTGTGGAAGCAAAACTCAACACTGAAACAGACAGAGGTGGAAGAGCTCATCACCATGCAAAATGTCAGAAATGCAATGGATAAAACATAGGAAAGTAGTACGCAAATTGAATTCTGCAGGTTTTAAAATACTTATTTTGAAATGGATTCTTATACTGGAAATGACAGTAAAACTCACCATTCTTCTTTCTGCTGCGACAATACGCTCTGACTCAAAGATCAACCTGGCACATTTTGTGTAATTTATTGGAACATTGACTTTCTTCAAAGCATGTGATATTTATGTAAGTGACAACTTAAATTATAATTAAATTAATATGAAATCTAAACATTTTTGAAAATGTTTAAAACAGCCAAATGGTTCATTAGTAGAGGAGCAATGGCATAACGTGTCTAGGCCAACAACTTACCAAAAAGAGTCAGAGAGCTTTTGTGTGGGCAATGCCTTAGTGATGTTACCCGTATCTCTGATTCAGAAGGCTGTGAGTTCACTGATATTCCAAGGATATAAACAAGTCATCTAGCCTGCCAATTGAATGCACTACTAAAACAGTACCTCACTGTCAGTTGTGTAAGAGTTGAGACCTTAGAAAGTGCTTACATATCTTTCTTTATTATGCATTTATAAACCACTTGTGCTATAGCTGCAAGTAAGAATTCCATTGTTCCATTGCAGGACATATCACAATGAAACATTATTGACTCTCTTGTAGAAGACCAGGGGAATTCTACCTCTGCTATGCACCAATAGTTATTCTTCATCATCATCATCATCATCATTAAAATAGACACAGTAAACACTTAATATTCACAGGGGGGAAGTTACAGAAATGAAACTTCTACATATCACAAAAAACACAGATGTCATTTGTTTCCCAATAACTCCAGAGATCATTTCATGGAGACAGCTGAAGAAGACTTTTATTTTCTGGGAGATTTGCTCTGTAGCCTCTCAAAGTGGTAAGATGTGTGGATAAAGGTAAAGGCATCAATCCTAGGTTTAGGTGAAACATTTAATATTTTGCTAGCAGTGGAATACATGAATGGGGTGGGGTTGGGTTTTGCCACACCTCACTCAGAAAAATGTCACACTCATAAAAGAAAAGGACAATCTCCTCTCTGGATTGTCTAGACAGTCGTATTTATTATATTGAATGCTTTCCTGATTAGAACGACTGATAGTTTAAAAGACTGATCAGATGCGTATATATCACAAATTTGAAAAATTGCAAAAGTTAAATGCATGAAAGTTATGGGTTTACTGTTATCCGGTTACAATCCCATTAAGGGCCTGTTCCACTCAGGCGACTTTATTTGCGAGTTCAGGGGACTCTGCGCTCGCCACAAGCTCGCCACATGGTCGCCGCATGTTCGTAGGAGGTCTCTGGTTAGTCTCCTTCATGGTCGAGAGGAGTTCCCTCATGGTGGTAACTATTCGTGGACTCAGTTTGGTTGCGCAACATTTTCCAACATTGAAAATTGGCCGTCATGGAGAAAATCGATACTTTTGAAGTCGTAGTGCAGTGGTAGTGAGGTCGCCATGTCATTGTAGGTAGTCGAGGTAGCCGTAGGTAGTTTGAGTTAATCTCCTTTGCTGACAGGGCATTTTAATTGGCTCATTGGGGTAACAAAACGTAAGCACGAGTTTTCAGAACCAAGGAAAACCGACCGGTAATGTTAAATGCCCGCTAAACTTCACAGCTGTGTATGTCTGGCTTATTAAAATTTGTCTGGCTTCTTAAAAGTGTCTCTACTCTATCCCCCCCCCTCCCCCATTCTACATCCTACTCACCCCCCCCCCCCCCCCCCCTCCTTCTCCGGCACCCCTCCCCACTCTTTTAAAGCACTTACCGTACACTGTGCTAGCCTTCTTTAACCTTCCTGTTCATCGCGGTATCACCCTGGCTTTGCACCATGTGAATTTCAGACAGCGCTCCCCCGCTTTCCCTGGCCCCTGCCTTCCCGATATGTTTGTTTGTGTGTGTGTGTGTGTTCCGTACTGATGGTCGTTCCAGCTCGCGGTTTTTTAGGTGAGTGCCCCCGCACTTGAAGGTCGCATAACCACACTTAAAAAGTACCTCATTGCTTGTAGATAGTTTTGAGATGTTCTGACAATGACCTATGCGTGGAAACTGAAGGAAAAATCAGGAGTGCCTATCTCCGATGATTCTTCCAGGAATATGGCTCCTTTGTTCTTCTGACAATGTTTTCAGGTGTTATGTTTTTCCAGCTACCTCCTTGAGCCTTAGCTCCAACCTAGGAGTCATCCCTGAATCCTTGTGTCTGTGGCAACAATGGTGATATGGACACAGAACAATCTCTGGCAGCATTTTCTGCAGCAGCAATGGGTGGCATGCAATATGGTGCTTGTCTGAAATGGCAGCCCGTCACTGCATTTGAGACTTCACAGAAGCTTTTCAATTTGGGTCACGTGAATTGTTATTTTTCTTTGAACAGAGCATGTGCAATCTGATTCACCTAAATAGTGGGTTTCTTGATGTCTCAGGAAGTAACAGACCAACCACATTGAGCTAACTGGTTCACATAGCCATTAAAATCTAAGCTAAAATGTTATTCTTCCTGGAACATGGAATAGCATGGAAACAATGGTCAGGTTCATCAAATTATACTTCAGATACTGGTACCGGTCTTGGAGTTCTCTCCAGCACAATCCAGAGACTATATTTTACTTTGTCCTTGTTTGCTGTATGTTTCATAAGAACATAAGAAAACAGGAGCAATATTTGACACTTCAAGCCTGCTCTAATATTCAATAGATAATGGTTGATCTGCTTCAAGCTTCATCTCTTCTCTTGTGTCAGGACTCCATTGTCCTGAATTCCCTGATAATTTAAAATGTTATTTATCTCTCCGTTAAACACAGATATTCCAACGCACCTCAGTTCAAAATGACCACCCCCTTATTTGTAACTGTGTCCCCTTGTTTCAGATTCTCCCACTTGTGGAACCATCTCAACATATACTCTGGAATTCCCCCTTTAGGAATGTGAGAATGTTCACTCCTCATTCTTTTAAACTTCAAAGAATGTAGATCTAATTAGTTTGGCTGCTCATGACAGGACAACCCTCCATCCTAGCAATTAGTCAATTTAATCTCTTTTGGACTGTCTCCAATTCTAGTGTATCCTTTCTTAAATAACTGGGCATAGCACCTTAGGTATGGCCTCACAGTATCCTGTACAATTGTAACAATACTTTCCTATTTCCAAGATTTGACACTATTGTAGAATATTACTTACTTACTAATCTACAGCAATGCACTGAGATGTGGAAGGAAGACAAACATGAAGATGAAAAGTAAAGAAGGAGGTGGCAATAAGAAACATGAGAAAATTTAAAGTCATCTTTTTTTTCTCATGTACAGGCAGTCCTGCTGCAACATGTGTTTTCACAACACTAATTATAAGATGATTGATGAATTAGGGAACACTGTAATACATGGACCAAAATAGTTATAATGTTATTTTGATATAGAACTAGAGAACCAATTTAAAGTTACCTTGGAAATTGACAAGCAGAACAAAAGCTGTTGTGGAGGGAAAAACAGTCTCGAGATTTAAAAAAAGCTGTTTCCATGTAATCTCTCCATAGTAATCAGACAGTTTCACTGCGAGTGGCCACTGAAATTGACAGGCAATTGCTTCTATTGTGCACTTGTGCTTGTTACTTGTGCAACAATACACTATTAAACAATGTAACATTTTGCCTTTAGCAATTTTTTAGCCAACATTAACAAAAGTAGCTATTAAAAGGACCTTAGTATTTGAAATTCTTGCAGGAAAAATAACTTTGTTATTGCGAGTCTGAAACTTTCTAGTTCTTTTTCCCATGAACACAATTGTCTTTACAGTGCAATTTCCTATAACACAAAGAATATGTTAGGAATTCAGCTAGGGTGTTATAGCAGAACTACCTGTAATGAACAGAATAGGCAAACAAAATGTTTTTATGCAATAATAAGGGAAGTATAGAGGTTGCTCTTCAGTTATACAGGGTACTAGTGAGACCATACAGAGAGTACAAAGAACATTTTTGTTATGCTAAAGGAGGCATGTGAATGTGTTGGAAGCAGTTGACAGAAGATCAATTAAACTGATATTTGGAATGGGCAGGTTGTCCTTTGAAGAAGGATTGGGCTGACACATTGGGCTGATTGTATCTGCCACAGGTTAGATCAGGGGTCTCCAAACTATGGCCCATGGGTCATATCCGGCCCACCTTGAGATTTATCCAGCCCGCAGCAAGTAAACAAAAGCCAAAATAAACAGCGGAGAATTTTAACTAGCGGGTGTGTGGTCTGGGAAGACCCATCACTAGTGAGGTTCCCTGTAGGAGGGGAGGAGGACTAGGACCCAGCAGAGTCAGACCACGTGGTGTCTGCATCGTGGAGGTTGTGGGCCTAGTGCTGAGCCTGGAACTCTGGTGAGGTGACGGCAGGGCCACCCTTAAGCCGATTGGACCGATTGCTCCCAATTGGGCACCGCGACTAAGGGGGTCCTGCGCCAGAGTAATCGACTCTCCGCTCGGGAAGATCTACCCCGGATGGAGGAGAGAGAGAGGGGTGGAGAGAGAGCAGAGGGGTGGAGGGGGAAGATAGGGGTAGACAGGGAGGGGGGTGTGAGGGGGAATGGAGAAGGGGGAGAGGGGCAGGTGGGTCGTTCGCTCACGGTCCTGTGGCAGCGCTCCCGCCCCTCCAGTCGCCGTGCTTCACGCACACAGCCCCGGCTCCACCCCTCTCTCTCCCCGGGGAGACACGGTGAACACCAAAGATTATCCGCTCTATGATATTTGGTAAACACTACAGGGAGGGCTGGGCCGGGGTTGGAGAAACGTTTACAAACATCGGCCTCAGCTCATACCCGGACCCTGGCATCCGCTCCCACCGCCGGCCGGCCCTCTCCCTCCCTTCCCTCCTGCCTTCCCTCATTCCTCTCTCTCTTTTCCCTTCTCTCCTGTCCTATCCCTCCTTTCTCTACTTCTCTCCATCCCCTCTGTCCTTCCTCCCTTCTCTCCCCCTCCCTTCTCTACTTCCCTCCCTCCTTCCTCTCTCTCTCTTTCCCTTCTCCTTCACTCCATCCCTTCTTTCTGTCCTTCCTCTTTTCTCTACCCACTCTCCCTTCTGTCCTTCCTCCCTTCTCTCCCTCTCTCCCTTCTCTCCTTCCCTCCCACCCACACACACACATAACGCACACACAACTAACACACACACACACACACAGAACGCACACACAACTAACACACACACACATACACACACATATTGGTTTTCCAGGATCTATTTAATTAAATTACTTTTTTTCATTTCACAGTCACTAATACAAGTGGTATTGTAAATATGTACTTTTCAGAGGTGATCTACACATTTTGTTTCTTACTTGTAGGCTTATATGTGTGCAATTTTATATTAAAATGTAGATTAGATCAGTTTAGTCCATTACGTCGCAGGCACTATTTAAGCGCACATTTTGATTACTTTCCATTCTACCATAGAGATATAAAGTCTATAATAAACGTTATTTCTATTTCTATGATTCTACAGACCTTGGCTGGGAACCTGGGGCTCACCAAAATTGTTCCCAATTGGGCCTCGCACCTCGTAAGGCCGGTCCTGGGTGACGGCTCTGGCCCGCTGGTGGCCGGTGGAGAGGCGAGGGTCGGCGGAGTCGCTGGTGGAGGCCTGTGGAGGGCTGGTGTCGAGACACGGGTCGGCAGCAGCAGCATCGATGGACCCGGGGAGACAGTGAAGATCAGCAACAGCAGTGGCCGCAGTGAGTGAGTGGGTGAGTGGGTAGGTGTGTGAGTGTGAGTGTGTGTATGTGTGTGAGTGTATGTGTGTATGTGTGTGTGAGTATGTGAGTGCGTGTGTGGATGGTGTGTGTGTGTGTGTGTGAGTGTGTGTGACTGTGTGTGCGTGTGTGTGAGTATGTGTGTGTGTGTGTGTGTGGGTGTGAGTATGTGTGCGTGTGTGTGTATGGCCGGTAAAATGTGCCAAATATATCATGTGCCTTCATGTTGAAAAGTTTGAAGGCCCCTGGGTTAGATGAATGAACGAAGCCTTGATGGAAAGATTTAAGATCTTGAGGAGCTTTGGCTGAGTTGGTGTGGAGAGGATGTTTCCTCTTATGGGAGAATCTAGAACAAAGGATCATCCATTGAAGGCAAACTTCTTTCTCTCTTTCTCAGTTTTAATGAAACTTGATATCCATTTTCCTTCAACAGATGCGGCTGGATTTGCATCTTCTGATTTTGTTTCAGATTTCCAGCATCTGCATGTTTTTTTAATTTTCTTTTTTGTCTTCTGACAGTGCTCACATACTGGAACATTCAGTTGCTGACTGAGATAGTTTGAAGTGGCCATAGGAACGTAAAAGCTGTTGCCACATAATATCTGTCTGCACGTTGGCTTTCATGATATGTCTCACTGGCTCAGGAACTTGTTCATCTTCCTGAAAGAAGCAACGTTGACAGCACAATACCTATCTTGTATGGACCTGCTAGCAAAGTCAAAGCTTTTTATCATGAGAATGGTTCAGCTCAACACAAAAGCTTTGGTGCACAATTTAATAGTTTTAATTCAATCCCCCTTTTAGTATTGACAAGGATGGATTTTAATTAGGCCCATGCTCTGCTTTTTAACAAAAATACACTTGAATTCTATTGTCATGGCCTTTATTTTCAAAGAACAGCATTAAAATTGAAATACGGATGTTCAAATGATATTTGTGTGTGTTGATTTCAAAGCTTTTGGAGGAATGAATCACCAGTGATCAATAGCTGACAAACTGAAGGTTGCTGTCTAAATTGATCCTTAATGTAGGCTGGAAATGTATCATCAAGCTGTCATGGACCTGTGCCATGAGAAAAAGATAACACTTATTGTCAGGCAAGTCATCAATTCTTGTTCACTGAGCTCACATGAATTCTGAGTTTTTCACAATGAAACAGGTCAGGATAGCATGTGGCTAAACTGCCACATGGTCGATTAACAAAACTGGAACTAAGGACATCAATTTCTATTTGACAACTGGAAATGGATGAAACCAGTGGAATCGTGAAACCCATTGTTAGAAGTGGGTGATGTTCGTAGCAATACAACAGCACATTATTGATATTGGTGGCAATAGAGCACCAGAGAAATGACTCTTGTGAAGCAAATCTACTTCTACTCCTGGGGCACTGTTAAGATGGGCCACATTTAGGGAAAGTATTGGGGTCCAGATCCAAAATCTCCCGGTTTCTGCCTCAGTAAAGCTTTGCCTAGAATTTCTTTTTTACAGACACAGCCAAGCCAGCAATCTTTCCAGTATTCTTCCAATTGTTGTCACGTTTCCAGTATGCCTTGGAATTCTTAGTCAAAGTACTGAGCTAACCGTCCCTACAATTACTTCATTATATGGTCCGATGGAAGTCACTACTGCTGAAGGCATGGCACTGGATCTTCAGAAGGTCAAATGCAGCTTCACGTGGAAGGGTTATATTGCATAAATTCAGAATATGTTTCCTGCAGGGAAATTAACTCCAAGTGCACAACTTTGAAAAGTGATTGATAATCCTATCATTAACTATGATTGATAAATCTCTTCCCAAAATTTCATCAGAGTCCTTGTGTAGATAAATGGTGTTCAACACATTTTGATGCCACTCACCATTTTCTAGTACACATGAGGACTGTGACGAAGGTAAATCACTCAAATTGAAGGTGACTTAAAATGCAGACAGAAGACCTGCTCCATTCTTAGTTGAACAGCCCCTAGCCTGAGTTGTCCCACTACCAGAAGCTCGAGCATCTAGGCCATAGCCAGAAAGGGGAAACCACCATTCCCCACCATTCACCACTCATGTCTTCAGAATGTCCAAATGCCTGGCCAATTGGTACCTGTACCTGACCCTGGTCACAATCCTGATCAATCTAACCCCACTCCCAACTATCACACATCTAACTGGCTCCAAAGCCTTCTGCCACACATAACTGATCACCATTCCTACCCCCTGATATCTGATCCTATTTTTGAATAACTTCCCAACTTTATCCTCCCGACTAAAGAAGGGTTCCCACTTAAAATGTTGGCTATCCATGTTCTTCAGAGATGCAGCCTGACCTGTTGAGTTACTCCAGCACATTGCGTCTTCTTTTGCGTTAACTGGCATCTTCAGGTCTTTGTGTCTACTGTGGACTTCAGATTTTGCCACCCGTTCATCTTCAGAAGTAGAGAGTTCTATACACAGAGGAAGATACTGCGCACCAACTGATTGCTAGACTGCATGAATGCAGAAATGCTACATCTGTATAGGTCATTGTGTTAAGAACAGAGATGTAGCATGCAGGAGCCTCTCTCTGTTCGTACCTAAGCCCTAGACACACACACACACACACACACGCACACACACACACACACACACACACACACACACACACACACACACACACACACACACACACACACACACACACACACACACACACACACACACACACACACACACACACACACACACCCCCATGAGCAAATCCCTGTTCACATTGTGCAGGGCTCTGTCTTTGAGGAGAGCAAGGTCTAAACTCCTGGCATCCAGGGTCCGTCACCAAGTTCTACTCTGTCTCTGATGGTCAAAGCATTGATGGGGTGGCTTGAGCAGCAAATGCACATCTTCTGGCCTTTCCACAGGAGGTGACTTGCTTTGCAAGATCAGGGTATCTACACACTCACAAAAGCAACAACTCATCACTCACTGCAGCATCCCAGGCTACTCCTTCAGTCAGCTATGGCCAGCAGTCTGAAGCTAGCCCAGGCAAAGATAGAGCTTCTGCCTGTCAACATGGACAACTGTCGGCACTTGCCATCCAGCATCTAAGCCATAGCCAGAAAAGGGAAATCACTATACAGCACTTTGACAGTTAAAACACATATTACAATTACAATTTTGTTTATTGTCATTTGAACCTCAAATGAAGTTCAAACAAAATTTGGTTTCACAGTTGGTATTGACTACAGGAATTGACTATTTCTTAATTGACGTCAAACTTATCCCTTTTACCTACAACCCAAAATATCACAACATTATTATATAGGATCACTGTCCTCTCAATTTTTTCAGTAAAATTCGAAGGGACGTATAATAAACAATCGTTTTGGAGATTTAATCCACAAATACTAGCTGAGGCAAGTTGTGGTGACTATTTGAAGCTACAGATGAAAACATTTTTTGAGACACACAACACCCCCGGTATTTCTCCATCTTTGCTGTAGGAAACTTTAAAGCCTATGTTAGAGGCTGTATTATTGCATACCAAGCTTTTCAAAACAAGAACAATAAGACAGAACAATTGGAATTAGAAAAACAGATAAAACAGTTAGACCTAGAAAACGCCGCTGACCCAACCATTGCAAAACATAATAAGATAGCTGCACTAAAATTTAAATTAAACCAGATTCTCTCTGCAAAATGTATTAGGGTATTTCAATATACTAAACAAAAAAACATTGAATTTGGTGATAAACCACACAAGCTACTTGCACGCCAAATCCGCATATTAGAGAATGACAGTACAATACACAAAATAGGATCAGAAAAAGGAGATTTGCTTACATTTCCTAAAGATATTAATGAAAGATTCTTACAATTCTACCAAACACTATATTCATCAAAAACAACAGTCGATCCTGCAAAGATTAAAAGCTTTCTTGAGAATTGAAATCTCCCATTTCTTAATGAGGGGGAAAGGGATGAATTAGGCGCCGAGATAACAAGAAAAGACACCGTAGAGACTATTACATAATTGAAAAGTGGAAAAACACCTGGCCCGGATGGGTATAGTAACAAATTTTATAAAAAATTTAATGATTTAATTTCTCCACGCTTACAAATCCTTTATATTCAAACATTTAAAGAACAGACTTTACCACAAACTCTTGCTGAATCAACTATTACATTAATTCCAAAAAAAGATAAAAATCTCGAGCAGCCTGGATCCTATCGGACAATAGTCCTTTTCAATACGGATCAGAAGATACTAGCTAAGACTAGCTAAGATCATAGATTAAGCCTAGTTATCAGTAAACTAGTACATCCAGATCAAACTGGGTTTATACCTAAACAACACTCATTTTATAATTTGAGACATTTGTTTAACATAATATATTCGCAGAGAATGCCAAATGAAGATCTAACAATTATTTCTCTAGATGCAGAAAAAGCTCTCGACCAAGTGGAATGGTCTTATCTTTTCACTGTGTTGGAAAAATTCCACTGGGAGAAAACTTTACTTTATGGGTGAAGCTTTTATACACTAACCCGACAGTTAGAATACTGACAAATCCAATGCTTTCACCTAAATTTTATTTATCTAGGGGTGACAGACAAGGATGTGCTCTGTCTCCAATGTTATTTGCTTTAGCCATAGAACCCCTTGCCAAGAGTACCAGGTCCTATTCAGGCATTTATGGATATAATACCAAATATACCTCCAATAAAATTTCATTATATGCAGATGATGTACTTTTATACATTACTAATCCCCAAGTTAGTATTCCAATTTTTTAAAACATTATAGAACAATTTGCTTCTTTTTCTGGATACAGAATAAATTGGAACAAAACTGAAACCATGCCAATAAAAGAACAAAACCCTTCTCAACTACAACAAATTCCTTTCAGAATTGTTACTGAAAAGTTCAGATATCTTGGAATTTACATGACTAGAACGTATTCCTCTTTGTTTAAAATAAACTTCCCACCATTAATCACTAAATTGCATGCCTACATCCAATTTTGGAAAACACTTCCTATCTCCCTTATTGGTAGATTAAATGCCATAAAGATAATCTACCTTCCGCAACTTTTATATTTATTTCAACCACGATATATCTCCCTAAAAGCTTTTTTTTTTTTTTAATTGACTCTATTGTCACTAACTTTATTTGGGACTACAAGACCCACAGAATACACAAAATACATTTGTGCAAATCCAAAGAAAATGGAGGATTAGCTCTACCTAAATTTCTTTTTTACTACTGGGCAACTAATATTAAAAATATAACTTTCTGGTTGGACAATACATGTCAACACGTAATTTGGTTACAAATGAAGGTTATTTGCCTTTTAGTATAGGCTCGATCCTGCTATCTCCAATACATTTGTATAAGTCAACGTATGAGCAAAATCCAATAATACATAGTAAAATCCGTATCTGGAAACAGCTGAAATTCAGTCTTAAATTGAGAAATATGTCTCTCCTTCTTCCTATTGCAAATAATCCCTTGTTTAAACCGTCTACTTTAGATGTGGTGTTTGTTCAATGGAAGAACCTGGGAATCAATATTGTGGGAGACCTTTATAAGAAGGGGACTCTCTCTTTTCAAGAACTACAGGAGAAATATCACTTGTATGCCAATCATTTTTTTAGAGATCTTCAAATCCATGATTACGTGAAAACATATACATAAGACTGTCCTCTTATGGGTCCAGATATATTAGACGATTGTTTGAATAGACATGCCGATACAAGTAAGTTGATATCTTACATTTATAACACTCTTCCTAATATTGGCACCCCACCCTCCGAGATTTATCGGCAAGCATGGGAGGTCGAGCTAGGTTTACCCATTTCGAATGATATATGGGAGGAAAGCCTACAATGCATACATTACTGTTCTTTAAATGCCAGGCATTGCCTGATACAATTTAAAGTATTGCACAGGTTGTACTACTCAAAGACCAAATTGAACAAGATCTTCCAAACTGTCTCTCCTCTCTGTGATAAATGTCACTTTCAAGAAGCCACCCTAACACATTCCTTTGTATCCTGTATAAAAATACAAAACTTCTGGACGGGACTATTCAATATAATTTCTAAAACACTTAAAATTCAATTGGAGTTAGATTCAAAACTAATAATATTAGGAATGTCAGAGGGCTGCCCAAATCTAACGATATCTCAAAGATGCTTCCTTGACTAAGTAAGTTTTATTTATATAGCACATTTTATATCAACACATTGAAACCAAAGTGCTGTACAAAAAATAAATAATAAGTTTCCGTACATCCATAAAAGAAGATTAAAATAAGAAAAATTGACACAACACATTATAGAGTTCAACGCAATCATCCCCCCCCCCCGACAACAGAATCAAAATTTTCCACTGTGGGGAAAATCGCCAGACAGTTTAGTCCTCTTCTTCTGTGACCATTTGTCCCTCTTCTTCAGGGCCCATTTGTGGCCTTGCAGCCAGTCCGAAGTTCTTGCCGTGAAGCTGGAACTCCGGCGTCGGGTGAACAATCCTCAGCGGCTTGGAAAGTCTGGAGCGGCCGCTTCCTCCCCGGAGACTGCGGCTCCTGAGGTCCTCAGGCTGCGCTAGTTGGAGCTCCGACACTGGCGATCTCGATTCCAGGCTCAGCGGTGTTCCAGATCCAATGCCACCCGTGGCCAGACACCCGCAGCCTTGACGTTGGAGTCGGCGGTCACAGCACCTCGGAGCTTACCGCACCGCGACTCAGTAAGGCATCGCCCACTCCGTGATGGTGTCCCAGCGCTGCGCCGCCGCCGAAGCTGTAGTCCCAGCCGGTCCCAACAGGAAACGCCGCTCCAGTCTCAATGGTAGGCCGCGAGAAAGGGGCGAAGAAGCAGCTCGGAGGGAAGCCGCCACTCCGACCAGGTAGGGACTAGGAAATGAAGTTTCCCCCTTCCCCTCCCCCACCTACCACCTAAAAGACTGCCAACTAACATTTTGTTTTTTAACAGGACTAAAAAATAAAATAAAAAACGGTGAAAGGGCGGACTGCAGGAAAAGCAGCCATACACAACGGCACCCCTCTTGTGTGCCAGACACAAAAAGCTGGAGTAATTCATCAGGTCCGACAGCATCTCTGGAGAAAAGGAATAGGTGATGATTTCGGATCGAGACCCTTCTTCAGACCTTTTCTCAAGAGATGCTGTCTGACCTGCTGAATTACTCCAGCTTTTTGTGTCTATCTTCGGTTTAAACCAGCATCTGTAGTTCCTTCCAACACGTAGTGGTGTGTTTTGTTAGAGGCTGCGCACACATACCTCACCATCAAAATAAAGTTCCGAGCGATTAAAGAGCACAGGGAGGTCCCGGTTGTAACTAAAATTGTTTCACGATAGTCACATGTCGCAGCTTCAATTTGTAATTCCTGGTGATAAGAGTAGAAATAATCGTTTACCCGATTATAAAGTCAGTAAGTGAAGCACTGATGATGGATAAATATCAGGTACACTGACATAAATAGCACACAGAGTGCTCAATCCAATTTTCTATCCAGTCAGAAATAACTTGGAAATGAACAGCATTATACTTTGGGTTAAATCAATTTTGCTGCATATTAAAAAGACAAATTGATTCTATTGCTAACCTTTTAGTTATAAGCTTTTAGATCACCAGGTGAATATTTCTTACGTGTAAATTCCCTCTGAGCGAAATTTCTAGTGCTGTGTGATGACCTTTTGGAAGGTGTATTTGGGACAGTGATGTGGGTGGCGGGTTCTGTTGGATGCCTATTCATGTGAGCCCAGTGCATTGATCAAGCCTTGACTTCTTGTTAGCATTTCAAACAGTGTAAAAAGCTTAAATGATTTGAACTGCAGTCTAGGCTGGAAAACTTCACTTATGGTTAATGGAAACAGCAATTCTGGTCTCTGAACATCAAATGTGCTGCTTATGTTTGATGAGAGAGAGGGAAATCACAACTTTCCATCAGCCCAACTCGCCCACATTCCCAATGCATATCACGCAGACAGGGCCGGATTTACGTGTAAGCTACACAAGCTTAAGACTAGGGCCTCGAGATCTAGGTGGCCTCGGCAAGGCCTGATTTACCTATAGGCTTCGTAGGCTGAAGCCCATGGCCTCAAAATCTAGGAGGCCTCCGGCCAAGGCGTTGTTTTCCCAGAGTAAAAAAAATCCAGAGAAAAGAAATTGGAGCGCTATCAGCTTTTCCACGTTGACATAAATTACCCGAAATTCTGGTTCCGGCCCCCTGGAAGTTTTGGGAGGATAAGATGCGACCATCCGCTCCTGCGCAGTTGGGGGAAGCCGGTGAAGCAGTAGCGACGCAAAATGACACTGTCTCTCCGCGCGTGCGCAGTGGGCCTGGGCGGGTTCAGATCTCTATTTGCACTCCACACAATCACCTCGATGCCTCGTGTCTACCAAAGATCCTTGGTGTCTACTCCAGGTAGTTAGTGGAATATTGCATTGTGGGAATGCCCATTTCTCTGGACCGGGGGGGGGGGGGGGGGGGTGCGGTGTGTGTGGCGCGGAGACGGAGCCTCGCTGCATGGGAGGGAGAGAGAGGGGGAGGAAGGGTGAGAGAGGAGGAAAGGGGGGGTTGAGACAGAGGGGGGAGAGAGAGGGAGATTCAAGATTCAAGAGAGTTTATTGTCATGTGTCCCTGATAGGACAATGAAATTCTTGCTTTGCTTTAGCACACCAGAACATAGTAGGCACGAATACAGAACAGATCAGAATGTCCATATACCATTATATAAATATATACACACATGAATAAATAAACTGATAATGTGCAAATAAACAGATAATGGGCTATTAATGTTCAGAGTTTTGTCCGAGCCGAGTTTAATAGCCTGATAGCTGTGGGGAAGTAGATATTCCTGAACCTGGTCGTTGCAGTCTTCAGGCTCCTGTACATTCTACCTGAAGGTAGCGGGGAGATGAGAGTGTGGCCAGGATGGTGTGGGTCCTTGATGATGCTGGCAGCCTTTTTGAGGCAGCGACTGCGATAGATCCCCTCAATGGAAGGGAGGTCAGAGCCGATGGTTGACCGGGCAGTGTTTACTACTTTTTGTAGTCTTTTCTGCTCCAGGGCGCTCAAGTTTCCAAACCAAGCCACGATGCAACCAGTCGGCATGCTCTCTACTGTGCACCTGTAGAGGTTAGAGAGAGTCCTCCTTGACATACCAACTCTCTGTAATCTTCTCAGGAAGTAGAGGCGCTGATGTACTTTCTTTATAATTGCAGCAGTGTTCTTCAGAGGGGGAGAGAGGGAGGGGAAAAGGGGAGAGAGGGATGGGGAGGGAGAGAGAGAGGTGGAGGGAGAGGGAGGGGGAAGGAAGAGGGGGAGAGGGAAAGGGGGATTATCTTTAGTGAGATTGCAAAATTAAGGTAGGTTTTAGAGCAATTATATTTTCTCCTCCATATTAATAATATTAAACAATTTGAACTGCTTTCTTTTCCTTGATAACAATACTGAAAAATATGTATTCCATAGTTTGTGACTTTCATTTTGCATCATATTTTTAATGTGCACACACTAACACAGTCGAACAGTAACAGGCAATCAAATCAACACACAAAACATTTTCTAAAAAAAGGTTTTGTTTACTGCAAAAACGTACAGTATTTTATTTGCAGTGTTTGCATGCTCCTTTATAACATTTTACATAACATTTTACAGTATAACTTGATTATTAAAACAAGGACAGCTTCAATTCTTAATTAAAACAAATGTATATAACAATGATCCCAATCATCCCATTCCAACCACTCATTACTCTTGGCTCAACCAAAATTATTTCTGAAATATTGGTCATATATTTGGTGCAAAAATGCTCCAAAATAAGGTTCAGAATGCACCAGAGCATCTAAAAGCCCAGAGCTTCCAGGGCCCTTAAGCGGACCCTGGACCCCGGCCGCAAGGGTCTTTGAGTTTCGCGCTGCGTGCACTTATTTCACATACATTTTTTGTAATCCTGCCATGCCACCCCCCATTTTGAAAAGCTTTGTACGGTCCTGGTGTATAATGTTATTCACACTGTCATAGGCCTTTCTTACATATGCTGTCACAGCACACTGTAGTCTCTAAACAACACTTCAGTAATTTTCCTTGCCTTCCATTTCAGAATAATAGTGATTTAAGCTGACAACTCGACACTAGCACTGGCATTGATTAAAAAGCGCAGCATTCCAGCCCTTATCTCATTGGCCACGCTTGGCTGCACATTGGTGTCTCTTCCATCTTCCTCTTGTCGTGGGGGTGGGGGATTGGGAGGGGCCTCACAAGTGGAACAGCCTAGGGCCTCTCTTCATCTAAATCCGGCCCTGCATTCAGTCAGTAATGGAGCCTGTCTAATAACTAGACCCCAGACAAAATGAATTTGCAGGTGCTGGAATAATGAGCAAAACACAAAGCTCCAGAAGAACTCAATGGGTCAGGCAGCATCTGCAGAGGGAATAGACAGGCGGCGTTTCCGGATGGAACACATCGAGAGTCTGAAGAAGCGCCCCAACCCAAAACATTGCCTGCCTATTCCCTCCACAGATGCTGTCAGACCCACTGAATTTCTCTTTCACTTTATGCTTTGCTAATGAGTTAACCATATGGAAATAGACTTCTCTAAACAAATAACCCAAAGCCCAGTAAAGCAGTGGAGGAGATGGGTCATTCATGCTCTATTAATGGAAGGGTAGAAGGAGAATATGCAATGCACAATCTCTTCTTTTAAACGCTATTGTTTACTCAAGATTGGAAAATATAATTGAGTAGATAGGAAGCCTGTATCTAAATGTCCTGCTTTCATATCAGCGTTAAATCTGGTAAATTCAAAGTTAGAGGTTATTAGTTGTGCGACAAAAGATTAAAGTTCAAATTTGGCCTGATGTTGAACTTTGCCCATTTCATTCCACCACTGTCCCTTAACTGCTCTGCTGGCAATTATTCAGCTGTTACAGGGGATTCATTAAATCATAACGATGTAATTTGTGTTCAGTCTAGTGCAAAGATTTGTTAAATTAGCTAAATACCTAATTATTTTTGCATATTCATTTCATTAAGATTATATTTAAACACATATATGCCTATCTAAATCGAAACCAAGTTATATTTTCATTTCATAGCTTTGATTTGTTTAATCTTCACTTTGGAACAACAATCTTTGCTTTGAAATGTATTGTTGATTTATGCAGAGCTTGGCTCCAATACCAAAATAATTGATTAGACATTGAAGATGTCACGTGCGAGAATGTCCTTGTCTTCAACTGATTTCACTTTCTTCTCCTGTTTCATCAATCTTTTATCATGTTCTCTTATCCAATTTGATTTGAGACAGCACAATGAGTAGATTTTGCTTTTTATATCATCTGAACGTTTTCAAGATGGCGCCCAACACAGGTGCCTATTTGTGTTCTAGGCACAGAACCAGATTTACAATCACATATTACAATCGCTCCACACTTAAATCTCTATTTCCAAAACAACATTTCTTACTTTAACCATGATACCCTCGGGCTACCCTTGATCGGATTTTGCTTGCTCTACCTTGCACCAAAAGTTATTCCCTTATCATGTATCTTATACACTATAAACGGCTCAATTTTTTGTCTTTCTGTTGACCGGTCTTTCTGTAGCACGCAAAAAAGGTTTTCACTCTACCTCAGTAGACATGACAATACACTAAACTGAACTGGGTGCAGAACTTGTGTTGGGAATATTTGCAAGTTGCCATGTACTCCTGCCCTCTTTTAAGAGATTGACAACAATATGATACAACATACCTATCGAAGGAAGAATTGAAGGAGAGCTGAGGAAATGTTTTTAGACCAAATTTGTTGGTATTTTGGAAGTCATTCCTGAAACAGCAATGGAGGCAGAAAGCTATTTCATTTAGAATGAGCCAAGATGAGAACCTGTGGAGGCACAGCCTATAAGTTTGCAGCTCAAGTACTGGCTTGAGGAGAGCCCCAATTTGCTCAATTTTGGCTGGCATGGGCAAGATAACAAGGTGTCCGTTACGGGAAAAAGGCAGAAAAATGAGGATGATAGATCAGCCATGATTGAATGGTAGAGCAGAGTCGATGGACCCATGTCTTATGTGAAGATGGGCTGCAAAGCTTCTTATGATGTACAAACCTAAGATATCTGTACATAATTTTCTATCTAATGTTGTAGACTATCTCATTGTAAAATCCAGCTGATGATAAAATATGACAATATTTATAACTAACTTTAACTTTATTCTTGGTATGATTTATACTCATAATTCTTTCGCAAACCTGATCTTCCATCTCCAGTAAAAGTTTGATCATGGATTAGGGTTGTGATTAGTCTAATGTTGTATATCTGTCTCTATCTGTTCTACCCGGTGAAAAATAAAGGAACTACATTTTGTAATGATGGCCCAGTGCACTTTAACAGCAACTAAAAATGTTGAGATAAATATCCGGACACCTTTCGTACAGCATGATTCCATGAATATTAAATGTGATAATTATTCATGATTTAATGTGATGATTTCAGGAGAGGGGTGAACTTTGCATCAGACACCATGTTCTTCTTCACGTTGCACTTTGGAATGTTCGGTTCTTAAGTTTAACTTTTTATTCAGATGACTAATCTCTGTCATTAGAGAACACCCTTTCAAACACGGCACTATGAGTTCTGTCTAGATTATTAGTTATTTATGCTTTGTGAGATGCTAGACATCTCTAATTGTACTTAAGCTCTCTGAGCTATTTCAGATGTCAGTTAATTCATCTATGTCACTCTGACTTTGGAGTCTGATACAGGCTGAAGCAGATAAGGACAGCAAAAAGCACGACAATTAGGCAGGCTTTTAAACGTTCGTGCAGTTTAATGGTCACCCTTAACCATACTAGTTTTTAAAGCAAATTGTTTAACTCCTCAAATTCTCCAGTCGCCATGATGAAATTTGAACTGGAAGTCACTTGATTACAAGTCGAGACTTCATTATACACCCGAACAGAAATTCTGCAAAATAATGGCCGCTTTTCAAGCGGAGATTTTCAGAAAGTAAGAGGAGGACACTGAAGAGAAAGATGATGACAAAGTGGGGTTTGAATTCAGAGTTCGCTGACTCAAACTGTGCCACGACTGGCACTGCTGAGACTGATTACTTGGTGTGTGCACAAGCGAAGGTCACACAATGACACAACCAATAGAGCTTCTGCCTCAGAACACCAGAGATCTGGGTACAACCCTGACCATAAGTACAGTCTATATTCTCCCTGTGTCCACTTAGGTTTCTTGACACATTTCAATGTCAATGGGTTGGTGGGTAAGTTGGCAGCTGTAGATTACCTGCAGCGTGTTGGTGAGTGGTAGAATCTTGGGGGAGTTAAAGAGCACGAGACTAAGTGGGACCCGAGGGCTGGTTTCCCAATACAATATTCCACCTCTCCACCAATTCCAATATTGGGGGCCGGGGGGGGGGGGGGGGAACACTAGTATGGGTGTTGTGAGCCGAAGGGACTGGTTTCCAGGGCTAGAATGGACATTGTGGGCTGAATGGATTCTTGGCTGGCAGCTCAGTCACTCAGGCCTGGTGGGCTGGCAGCTCAGTCACTCAGGCCTGGTAGGCTGGCAGCACAGTCACCCATGCCTGGTGGGCTGGCAGCTCAATCATTCAGGGCTAGTGGGCTGGCAGATCGGTCACTCAGGGCTGGTGGGCTGGCAGCTCAACCATTCAGGGCTACTGGGCTGGCAGTTCAGTCACTCAGGCCTGGTGGGCTGGCAGCTCAATCATTCAGGGCTAGTGGGCTGGCAGATCAGTCACTCAGGGCTGGTGGACTGACAGCTCAGAAACTGCCAGAAATTCTGCCCAAAACAGGTGAGAGAGAAGGGGGAGAGGGTGGAGAATCAAGCAGAGTGCAGGCCACCAAATTCATTTCATACCATTTCAAGCAGAGCGCAAGCCACCAAATCCAAATGCAATTTCGTACCATTTCAAGCAGAATACAGGCCACCAAATTCAAATGCAATTTCATACCATTTGGGCTTTATACTCCTGGCACCACGGAAGGGGCGTTACCTTTATCATGGTGGGGGCGCCAACAAGTATAGCTGCCCAGCCTGCAGCTGTCTGTCCTGTCACCCTTTCTTTTATTTTTAGTGTGTCAAAAGTTTTTGTCTTGGTGGTCTTCTAATCTTTTTATGTGGGGGTGGGGGGGGGGGGGGGGGGAAGGGCGAAAATGCTTTTCTCAGTCACTACCTGGTTGGAGATGTGTCTTTCCACCAGCTGCATCTTCGCCCTCTCTTCGTGGCCTACCACCTGGCTGGAGCAGCGTTTCCTGTCGGGACCTGTCAAAAACTTCAACTTCGGCAGCGGCGCAGCGCTGAAACACCATTGCAGAGTGAGCAATGCCTTTCCCGGGATGCCGTGTGGTAAACTCCGGAGAGCTGTGGGCGCGGAGCGTCCAGCTGTGGGCGACGCTGAGTTTAAACACCATGGAGTCTGGGATCTTTCGACGAGGTCACCAGTGTCGGTGCTCTCACCAGCGTGGCCTGTGGACTTTGGGAGCTGCCGTCTCTGGCAGCAAGCAGCCGTTCCAGACACTCCAGGATGCTGAGAATGTTCTTCCCACGCCAGAGTTCCATCATCCGGTGAGAGTGCCTGAAACATCGGGCCACTGTCACGGCGACTGCGGAGGCCTCAAATAAGCCCCGACCATGGGTGAATAAGAGGAAGAGGACTGGACTTTGCTGCCTTCCCTCACAGTCGGAACCATCGTGCCGGGGATGTTTTTATGTCTAATGTCAAATTCTTTAATGTTGTATTTTATTTTTATTGGTGTGCTGCAATGGCAACTCAAATTTCACTACACCAATTGGTGTACATGACAATAAATGTCCTTTGTCTTTTGTCCTTTGGGATTGACGGACGCGAGGACCAACCAACTGGTCTCAAGATTTTTTAAACATTCATAACTTTTTTTATTTTTCATCGATCGAAAAAATCCTCAGGGCTGCCTCAGCGGAGGAGGTCGTGAGTATGATGTCCAAAATTCATAGCAATATATGGTAGAGTTTTTTCTAAAATCAATATACAGCACAGACAGGAAGTGGTCAAGATGAGACTTTTAGTTATATAGATGTGTGGGGTAAGTGGGATTAGTGTAAATGGATGATTCATGTGCAAGGGACTTTTTCCATGCTGTATGACTATGACGATTAAATAGTTTAAATATAGCATTTAGTCTCTCTCAAACAGTCATTTCAATTTTTTACAATACTGTGACCAGAAATGCATGTCAGATCTTGCAAGAAGTATGTAATTATTTTTTTCCTAAAATATACTTTATTAAAAAAATATCCAGTTATACCTAGTGGGCATTGCATTGTTTTCTTTTAACGTACCAAGCATGTTGATCTGTTAAGGAATACTCTCTTGAACTCTACAGGTGTACGGTAAAGATCATATCGACTGCTTGCATCACGGCTTGGTTTGGCACCTCGAACGCACTGGATAGAAGGAGATGACAAAAAGTGGTGGGCACTGCCTGGTACACCATGGGTACTGACTTCCCACCATTGAAGGAATCTACAAGAACCCCTGCATCAAAAAGGTAGCCGGCATCACCAAGAACCCTGACCACCCTGGCCATGCTCACATTCACTCCTGCCATTTAGATGAGGATAAAGGAGACTGAAAACTGTAAAGCCCAGGTTCAGGAGCAGCTTCTTCCCAACAACCATCAGGCTATTGAGCATTACGAGCTCCGACTAAACACTGAACTGCTAACTACCTGGGTTGCACTAGGGATTTTGTGCTTTGTTTTATTTTGCACTATATTGTTTTTTTTTTAATTTAACTTTTTCTTTGTTTGTTTATTAAATTACCTGTCGTACTGCTACTGCTGCAAGTAAGAATTTCACTGTTCCATTCCAGTACATATGACAATAAAACACTCATGACTCTCGATCTTTGGGACTTTATATCTTTATTTGTAAACCAGCATCCGCAGTTTCTCATGTTTAGTTTAGTTTAGAGATACTGCATGGAAACAGGCCCTTCGGCCCACCGAGCCCGTGCCGACTAGCACATTAACACTATCCTACACCCACTACGGATAATTTTTATATTTACTAAGCCAATTAACCTACAAACCTGTACATCTATGGAGTGTTGGAGGAAACCGAAGATCTCGGAGAAAATCCACGCAGCTCACGAGGAGAACGTACAAACCCGTACAGACAGAACCCGTAGTCGGCTGTAAGGCAGCAACTCTACCGCTGCACCACCGTGACCGCCCTTGTGTCTACAAGCATAATAACCTACAATATTTATATGTGAACATGTCATTTTTTTTTCAATCCTAAAGACATGCTTAATCTAATTTGGAAGCTTTAAGATCTTTAGTGCCAATGAAAAATAAAAGGGCACAAAGTGCTGGAATAACTCAGCAGGTCAGGCATATCAGACAAATAAGCATATCTGGTCAAAAGGAACAGGCAACATTTCAGGTCAAGACCCTTGCTCTCCAGAGATGCTGCCTGACCTGCTGAGTTACTCCAGCACTATGTGTCATTTTGTGTATTAACCAGCATCTGCAATTCTTTTTTCTATACTTAGTGTTATTGAAACTGTTTGAGTAAGGTTGCAACTTTCCTACAACATAAGTAGTGGGAATAATTTTTTGGTCAGGCATGTAGAAACATATTGAAAATAAGATATTTTCCACCACCAGATTGTTCCATTTCATCACATTACTTGATCTAGATTCAGTTGTGCAATACACATTAGTCAAACAAATCACGATATGATACCAAACGGAGATAAAGCATTTGAGCACTTACAGTGGCTGTGAAAGTGGTGAAATTAGTTGCCACTTGGTGTCCAGCTGTGTTCAGAGTGACCTTTGCCTTTTAATGAATCTAACTGGAGCCCACGCAATATTACACAATAGCAACATATTTGAAATTAGAAATAGGAAAGATCATAATAAAATGTTAAATTTTGAAGAATGAATGATAGTTGCAACCTCTGGGCAGCTAAATAATCTTCTTCTATCACATGTGGAAAATCACATGGTAAGGCTGACAACAGAGGCAGTCTGGTAGTGATTTAGAAGTATTGTCTGCTATATTTGGTATTGTTAATTCGCAGTCTTTAGTGCAGCAATACTGTTGAATCTGCCTGATCTTTAAAAAGTACCCAATTTGACTTTCACCGAAATGCATAACTATGATTGCCAGGTTAAATTAATACAACCTAAGGGATGTAATTAAAACATTACGTAAAATAATTAAATGTGTAATAAGGTAAGACTAAATCATGTGTAAGAAAGAACTGCAGATGCTGGTTTAGATGGAAGGTAGACACAAAAAGCTGGAGTAACTCAGCGGGACAGGCAGCATCTCTGGAAGAAGGAATCAGATTAAATCATGTCAGTAGGTGGAGTACACCACTTGGGTATCTCTTTAAATTCATAAGGTTCATAAGGTTCATTTATTGTCACATACACCAATTGGTGTAGTGAAATTCACTGGCTAGGTCAGTCATACAATTTTAAAAAGCAACACTCAAAAAACACATTTTAACATAAACATCCATCACAGTGACTCCTACACATTCCTCACTGTGATGGAAGGCAAAAATAAAGTTCCAAGTCCTTCCCTTGTTGTTCTTCCTTGGTTGGGGGCCTCGAGCCTCCCGTTGACGGGACCGTCTTGAGTCCACTAGCCGGTGGCGTTCGGGTCGAGGCATTCGGCTCCCGTATCGGGGGGTTGTCAGCTCCCCCGCGCTGGGCGATTGAACCTCGCTTCGGGGCTGGACGAACATTCTGCGGCGTTGGAGCTCCTGATTAGCCTCTCCTGAGACACGAGCTCTTGATGGTAAGTCCGCAGGCCGCGGTGGGAGTGATCCCAGGCAAGGGATCCGCTCCGATGTTAAGTCCGCGCCCCGCGGTGGGGCTCACGACAGTCCGAGGTGGCTTCCAGCTCCAGCGATGGTAGGCCGCAGAGCCAGGAGAATGTGATCCGAAACTTGATCCCTCTCCGGGAAGGTAAGAACTTGAAAAAAAAAGTTTCCCCCGACCCCCACATAAAACAAATAGAAGAACATTAAAACAAACTTAAAAAAAACGCTAAAAATAACAAAAAGGATGAAAAAAACTAACAGACTGCCAGCAAGGCTGCCATCTCCCTCCTCCGGAGTCCCCCTACTTGAATTGAGGATGTCACAATGTGAAATGTTCCTTATCTGTCCACTTATACATGGGCTTCAGACCAGCAGGAAAATATTGTCTATTCTGAACAGTGCATTATTATTTAATGTAAAAATCTGTTCAATTTGTCAACAATTTCTAAGAAAAAGCATTTGGTGTGAGTTTAATATTGAACAGTCAAAATACCAAAGAGAACACATCTGTCTATATATAAATTTTTGATATGTTTTCAGTCAAGTTGTATCATCGTCATTTAAGTCGCAACGCACTTTGTGAACCACAATCTTACCAAATGTTTATTGTTTGAGTCGGAGGTGTCATAAATCACATCAGACTAGTACTAGCTGGGCGATCGTTTCGCCGAACACCTCCGCTCGATCCGCAATAACCAACCCGACCTCCCGATGGCTCAGCACTTCAACTCCCCCTCCCATTCCGTATCCGACCTCTCTGTCCTGGGCTTCCTCCACGGCCAGAGTGAGCAACACCGCAAGTTGGAGGAACAGCACCTCATATTCCGCTTGGGGAGTCTGCATCCTCTGGGCTTAAACATTGAATTTTCTCAATTCTGTTAACCCTGGCTGCCTCCTCCCCTTCCCACCTCTCCCTCAGCCCTCGGGCCCTGGCATTCCTTCTCTCTCTATCTCTCCCCCACCTGAGTCGCACTGGCTTCTCATTTTCACACTACAAACAGCTTACAATGGCCTGTTTCCTTTATCATCGATACTTTTTTGCATATTTCATTCATTGTTCTTTATCTCTCATCACCGTCTATATCTCTCATTTCCCTGATCCCTGACCAGTCTGAAGAAGAGTCTCGACCTGAAACGTTACCCATCTTCTTCGCTCCTCAGATGCTGCTGCACCCGCTGAGTCTCTCCAGCTTTTTGTGTAACCCTCAGACTAGTACATAACTAATATATTAGAACCACATTTTTAGATCAGGTGGCATGGTGGTGCAGCGGTAGAGTTAGTGCCTTACAGCACTTGCAGCGTCAGAGACCCGGGTTTGATCCCAACTACGGTGCTGTTTTACGGTGTTTGAATGTTCTCCCCGTGCCCACATGGGTTTTCTCCGAGGTCTTCGGTTTCTCCCACACTCTGAAGATATAAAGGTTTGCAGGTTAATTGGCTTGGTATAAGTGTAAAACTATTGTCCCTCATGTGTGTAGTGTAGTGTTAATGTTCAGGCATGGCTGGTCGTTGCAGACCCGGTGGGCCGAAGGGTCTGTTTCTGCACTGTATCACTAAACTAAACTAAATCTGTGTTTGTCTGTTGTGTGTTAAACTACATATGATAACAGATCTTCCGCAAACACAATTCCCTACTTCTGTTTTAATCTCTTAAAGATAAAGTGATTGTGACATTTGTTCTATTTATCAACATTATATTCAATGAGAAAATTAATAAAGAATGTTAAAGCATTGTTTAGTTTGCAAGATCATCTAGTCAGCGCACTTTCAAAGACTCTAAATATAGAGGACATATACAAACCCCATGTAATTGTCACAATATAGGGAAGGAATAATGACAAAGACATTACACAGTGCTCACACCCACATAAACTCACTCAACTCTATACCTTAAGGCTTTGGCTCTATTCCAAGCAACAATGAAGATGGAGGAGGAACAGGTATCAGTGCAATACAACACCTGACCTCAACATATTCAAACCCCTTGGGTGGGGGAGGAATGGTACGTCAAAAGAAGATTAGTTTAATTTAGCATTGTATTCGGCAGGGACATTGTGGGCCGTAGGCTGTACGTCTCATGCTCGAAACATACTGTGTTCTCTCTTTAGCTTCTTTTCAGTGTGTGATAGAACAGAACTGATGTGTTTCAAGGAATAATTAGAATCACATGTTTTGTTAAGCTTAGTCAAATATTTACATCCCCTAACCCCAATGAGGCAACATAGGCACAAAGTACTGGAGTAACGCAGCGGGTGAGACAGCATCTCTGGTGAAAAAGGATGGGTGATGTTTCGGGTCGGAACCCTCCTTCAGAACCATCACCCACCCTTTGTCTCCAGAGATTCTGCCTGAACCGCTGAGTTACTCCAGCATTTTGTGTTTATTGTTGGTATAAACCAACAGTCCACTGTGCAGTTCCTTTCTGCACCCCAATGTGGCAATATCTTTCTAAAGCTTTGGATAAAGTGTAGGACTCTGGAGGTAGGTAGTGTACCTAAGTGAGCCCCTGTCTTAAAGCTCCAGCAACCAGAGTTTGATCCTGACCAGGGTTAAAAACTATCTGTGTGGGATTTGCACTTTTTTCTCATGATTCCATGAGCATCCCCTGAGTTCTCTGGCATCTACACACATATATCCCAAAGCCTTGTGGGATGGTAGATTAATTGACCATTGTGAATTGCTCCGTGTGGGTAGGTGAGTGGTAGAATCAGCGGGGAATCTTAGATGGGAAATGGACAGATGACATTTCAGACACATCGTGCTGGAGTAATTTGGTGGGTCAGACAACATCTCTGTAGAACATGGATAGGCGATGTTTTGGTTCAGGACCCTTCTTTAATGACCCGAAATACAGTGGCTTGCAAAAGTATTCATACCCCTTGAACTTTTCCACATTTTGTCACGTTACAACCACACACGTAAATGTATTTTATTGGGATTTTATGTGATGGACCAACACAAAGTGGCGCATAATTGTGAAGTGGAAGAAAAAATGATACATGGTTTCCAAATTTTTTTATCGTCTCGATCCAAAAGTAAAATAAACTAAATTAAACTGTCTTACATTAGGTAAATACACCATCATTTTACATCTTACATCATTTAAATACAATTACTTTCACCACCTCTGCTGGTTGATCACTTGAAGTATATTTTTTGTCAAACATGTTTGGGTTACAGCCTATGGAACCTTTAGAGTTCAACAATGGCCTCTTCCGTAGCCAGAGTGAGGTCACATGCAAACTGATGGAACAACACTTTATATTCCATGGGTAGCTTACAACAGCATGGTATTAACAATGAATTATCCAATTTTAGGGTATCATCCCATCCTATTATTTTTTTCTCTTCCCCCCCTCCATTACCTGATCTTATTGCACATCCATTCTCTCACTGTAGCGCCTCCCCAGTCCCCACCATCCACACCCACCACCCACCCCCTCAGCCCTTTCCATCTATATCCCTTCCTCTGGCTTTACATTTAATTCTTCTTTCAATCCTCTTCTCTCATCAGCACCCTTCCTTTCTTTGTCTTGTCTACTCCCGTTTGTCACCCTTTTATCTAATTTTCATTTCTACCCTTTGTCCACCTATCTGCCATTCCAAACAAAAATCCTCACCTGATTCCAACTAACACCTGCCAAGTTTTGCTCTTTTCAAACTTTCTCTGCCCATTAAAGTAAGTCTGAGGAAGGATGTGGGAAATAACTGCAGTTGCTGCTTTCAACCCTGGAAAGACATGAAAAGCAGGAGTAACTCAGCGGGTCAGGCAGCATCTCTGGAGAAAAGGAATGGGTGACGTTACGGGTTAAGACCCTTCTTAAAGGTCTCGACCTGAAACGTCACCCATTCTTTATCTTAGTGACACTGCCTGTCCCGCTGAGTTACTCCAGCTTTTTGTTTCTATCATCAGTCCGAGGAAGGGTCCAGGCTCGAAACGTCACCTATCCAAGTCCTCCAGAGTAGCTGCATGTTCCACTGAGTTACCTCTCTGGTCCACACATTTTGAAATTAGCTGAATTCCAGGATGAAGTGAAGGGTGCCTTTGATATTAATGTAACATGTGTCTGAGTGAGATGTCAAGGTGACGTAATGCTGAAAGCAACAAAATGCTGGGGTAATTTCCCCAGCGACTGCATTTATACAAGCAGAAATAAGTGATTAGACGTCAATCAGTCCACTCATTAAAAACCTCACCACAGAAGTCAATCAGGATAATGGCTGAGGCTCAATTATCTTTGCTTCTTTGGCAGTGACCTATTGCCACCGTGAGGTTAGAGTTGTTCACTGTGCTGTTTCTTTCAAAATTAATTGGGTAATATGGCAGTGAAAGGTTAGGTTTCAGTTTATTATTGTCATGTGTACTGAGGTACAGTGATGAGTTTTGTTTTGCATACTATCCAATCAGACTAGATAGCACGATACATTCATCCAATCAAGTCAAACTCAAGTACAATAGACAGAGCAATCGGAAAGATACAGAGTGCAGATTGTAGTCCTCAGCATTGTAGCTTATCAATTCGATGAACAAAGTCCAATGTCCACAATGGGGTACAGGTGAATCGGACAGTATGCTAGCTTACTGAAGGACCATTCAGAAGCTTGGTAAGAGGGGAAGAAGCTGTTTCTGAGTCTGCTAATGGGAGTGGGGAATGACCAGGGATGGGACAAGTCTGATTATGTTGGCGGCTTTTCCGAGGCAGCGTGAAGTGCAGATGGAGTCAGTGGTGTGGAGTCTGATCTGTGTAATGGACTTGGCTACATCTACAGTGCCCTCCATAATGTTTGAGACAAAGACCCATCATTTATTTATTTGACTCTGTATTCCGCAATTTGAGATTTATAATAGAACAAATCACATGTGGTTAAAGTGCATATTGTCAGATTTTAATAAAGGCGATTTTTATACATTTTGGTTTCACCATGTAGAAATCACAGCTGTGTTTATACATAGTCCCCCCATTTCAGGGTACCATAATCTTATTCTCATCTGTCCACAAGACCTTTGTCCAGAACTGTGGTTGCTCTTTTAAGTACTTCTTGGTAAATTGTAACCTGACCATCCTATTTTTGCAGCTAACCAGTGGTTTGCATCTTGCAGTGTAGCCTATGTATTTCTGTTCAAGTAGTCCTCAGCGGACAGTGGTCATTGACAAATCCACACCTGACTCCTGAAGACTGTTTCTGATTTGTTGGACAGGTGTTTGGGTTTTTTTCTTCATTATAGAGATAATTTTTCCGTCATCAGCTGTGGAGGTCTTCCTAGGCTTGCCAGTCCCTTTGTGATGGGTAAGCTCACCAGTGCTCTCTTTCTTCTTAATGATGTTCCAAACAGTTGATTTTGGTAAGCCTTAGGTTTGGCTGATGTCTCTAACAGTTTTATTCGTGTTTCTCAGTCTCATAAAGGCTTCTTTGACTTTCATTGGCACAACTTTGGTCCTCATGTTGATAAACAGCAATAAAAGTTTCCAAAGGTGATGGAAAGATTGGAGGAAAGACTCTCTGCTGAGCGCTCTCTTATACCTGCATTAAGGAGGCAATTAAACACACCTGAGCAATTACAAATGCCTGTGAAGCCATGTGTCCCAAACATTATGGTGCACTGAGATGGGGGGACTATGTATAAACACAGCTGTGATTTCTACATGGTGAAACCAAAATGTATAAAAATGGTCTTTAATAAAATCTGACAATGTGCACTTTAACCTCGTGTGATTTTTTCTGTTACAAATCTCAAATTGTGTACAGAGGCAAATGAATAAATGATGGGTCTTTGTCCCAAACATTATGGGGGGCACTGTATTACTCTCTGCAATTTCTGCGGTATCAGTTTAGTTTACTTTAAAGATACAGCTTGGAAACAGGCCCTTCAGCCCATCAATTCTATGTTGACCAGTGACCACCCGTACCCTAGTTCTATCCTACACACTACGGACAATTTGTAGATTCAATTCAACCTACAAAGTTGATTGTCTTTAGAATGTGGGAGGAAACCGGAACACCCAGAGAAAGCCCATGTGGTCACAGGGAAAACATACAGACAGACAGACAGACAGACAGCACCCGTAACCATGATTTAACTTGGGTCTCTAAGGCAGCAACTCTACTGCTGCACCTCTGTGCCGCCCCTTGGGTCTTGGGGCAGAGCTGTTCTCAAACCAGCCTATATTGCAAACTGATATTATGCTTTCCATGGTGCATCTGGAGAAGTTTGTGAGAGTCATTCGAGACATGCCGAGTTTCATCGGTCTCCTGAAGAAGTTGAAACATTGGTGCGCCTTTTTAATTTTCACCTCAATGTGGTTGATCCATGACAGATTGCCGGTAACATTAGCCCCAAAGAACTTAAAGCTATCAACAATTTCCACTTTGGTACAAATGACCCTGATTGGGGTGTGTACTCCACCATGCTTCCTGATGTCGATAACTAGCTCCTTCATCGTTCCAACATTGAGGGAAAGGTTGTGTCCTGACTCCATGTCACTAAGTTCTCTATTTCCTTCCTCTACTCCGTCTCATCATTTTTGTGATTTAACTCAGAAACTTGTAGATGAAGATAGAGCCAAATTTGGCTGCACAGTCGCGTGTTGTAAAGGAAGTATCTCAGGGAACTGAGAACTCATCCTTGCGGGGCACCGTGTTGAGAATTATTGTTGAGGAGGTGCCTTCACCTTTCCTTACTGATTGTGGCCTATGGGCCAGAAAGTCACGGATCCAGTTGCAGAAATGAGTGCAGATGAGATTATGTAGTTGATCGATAATAATCTAACATAGGAATCCTTGTTGTTGAGGTGTTCCAGTAAACAAAAGACACATAGCGCTGGAGTAACAGAGGGTCAGGCAGAATCTCTGGAGAACATGAATAGGTGACGGTTCAGGTCAGGACCCTTCTTTAGACTCAGAGCTGTTCGCGAGATGAGTTTAGAACCAGGGAGATGGCATCTGCTATGGACCTGTTGTGATGGTAAGCAAACTGCAGTGGATGAAGGCAGGCCGGGAGATTGGAGTCAATGTACATTGCACCAGTCTCCTGAAACACTGCGAGATGGTGGATCTCAGAACCACTGGACAGTGGTCGGTCATTAAGGCACTCGAGCTTACTTTTCATAAGCACCTGGATGATAATCATCTTCATGAAGTAGGTGGGAACCACAGAACAGAGCAGTGAGAGGTTAAATAAATCTGTGAATACTTCTGCCAGCTGATCCATACAGGTCCTGAGGATGTGGCGAGGAGTTCCATCAGGGCCAGTTGCCTTCTGAGGATTTGCTCTCAGGAGGGCCGATATTATGCCTGCGCAGTAACCATCGGTACAGGTGCATCCGTGTCTGGCAGAGCAGGTGACGTTCCTCATCAACCTTCTGTTCAAAGTGGTCTTAGAATGCATTGAACTCATCAGGGAGGGATGATGTTGCCACCAATATTGCCCTCCTTCTCTTTGTAGCCCATTGTAACGTGCAAGCCTTACCATGATCCAGAGTATCCATGTCATTACCTCCGGACTCCAGCTAGAAATTGTCTCTTGGCATCCTTAATGGCTTTATGAAGATTGTAGATAGATGTCTTGCACCACTTGGGATCGATTGACTTGAATGCTGCAGACTTGGACTTGACGTGGGAGTGGACCTCGCATCGCATCCATGGGGAACACAAGTATCATCTTATTTGGTACACAGGCCTCTAGACACATGTTGATGACATCTGTGACAGCAGTGGCATAATAATCTAGGTTAGCCACCGAGTCCTTGAATATAAACCAGTCCAGCAACTTAAAGCAGCTGTGAAGGATCTCATCTGCTTCCTCAGACCAACACTGTCAGCTTTCTGTAGTTTAGTTTAGTTTAGTTTAGTTTAGAGATACAGTGCAGAAATAGGCCATTCGGCATCCCTGTACAATAGCACTATCCTACACACTAGGGGCTATTTACAATCTTTACCAAAGCCAATTAACCTACAAACCCATATATCTTTGGAGAGTGGGAGGAAACCGGAGCATCTGGAGAAAATCCACCTAGTCATAGGGAGAACGTACAATATCCATACAGACAGCACCTGTAGTCGGGATTGATCCTGGGTCCCTGGCACTGTAAGTCAGCAACTCTCCGCTGCTCCACTGTGCTGCCACCATTCTGTACCCGATCCTCTTGCTTGTAAGCAGGGAGTAAAAGCACAGGCAGGTGATCAATTTTACCAAAGTGCCATTTAGTAATGGAGCCGATTGTTTTTTAATGGTTGTGTAGTGGTGGTCAAGGTGTTTGGGCCTCTGGTTAGGCAGGAGATGTCCTGATAGTATTTTGGTAGCATGTTCTTGAGGTTGGCCAGTCCTTGGCTATTATGAACAAGTCCTCGGGGTGGGAGATTGCAACCTTCACATGGTCCGCCCTGTTTCGACAAATGCAATCAACCCGGCGTGCACGATCAAATAAGATCAAATAGAACAGGTTGTCCGACAACTTTAGGCTGTGCACGCCATACGCAAGCAGAAGAAGAAAAAGGCCTCGGGGTACTTCGTTTCAAGGCTATAGATGACGATGTGTAGTTCTTCAAGTACATGTTTAGAATCAGCCTAGGGTGGGATGCAGATTGTATTCAAGATAGCTGAAGTAAATTCCCGCAGCAGGTTGTGGGGACAACACTTCACTATAAGATATTCCAATTCTGGGGAGCAGTAGCTCACCAGGGCCACCACATCCGAGCAGCACGTGGAGTTAATTAGACAGCAGACAACTCTGCCCTTAACCTTGCCCAGGCAAGCAGATCATCCGGATTAGCCCTCAAGTTGAGTGGCCCGGTCAAGTGAATCAAGTTTGTAAATTAGAGCATACAGCGGTCATTTACTCTCCCACCCACCAAATGCATTTTCATTTCATGGAATGTGCTTTATTAACTGCGGAATAACTGATGGTAATGTGAAATGAGGTTACAATCATATCAGCCATAATGTTATTAAATGACAGGACACTCTCCAGAAGAAGAATGTAGAAACAAGGTGCTGATTTAGAAAAAAAGACACAAAGTGCTGGAGTAATTCAACGGGTTAGGCAGCATCCTTGGAGAAGATGGATAGGAGTATGGCAGGCGAATAAGCAAGCCACGCCTGGTGAAACAAACAGAGCTTTATAAACAAAGCAAAGAGAACAGCACACACGCGAATGGGGGAAGGTTGACCCCGGGTTCATTATCCTGTATATACCAGGGCATACCCCTAAACCCTATGATGACTCCTTCCCACCAAACCCAGACACGTGACCCTACCCGTGACTGCCGAGGGTTCGCACAGTAAGTGGCCTAACCATCGGGTGGCGCTACAGGACAACCCCCCCAACCCCCCCCCCCCCCCCCCCCCAGAACTGGAGGCACGAAAATGAAAGGGAGACGAAGGAGGCGTTGCCCCCGTACATCCACCAACAGGGATTGGGTCCGGAGGTAATCTGTGCCCAGCTATGGCTGGGAGACGTCCGCCATGGTAAAAGTCCAGGTAAAATGGCAGGGGCCAAATATGAGCGAGACCGTGTAAACCCCATATGTCCATATGGAGCTGCCATTTACGTGCAGTTAGAGAAGGCCCCTGCTTGCCAGAATGAATGTCGACCCTCGATGGGGACAAAACGCTAACCTCCACACCCGTATCAATGAGGAGCCGTCGTCCCGAATGTCGATCCCAAGCATCGAGGCAGTGTTTCAAGCCGACCGCCACATAAACTACGGGCAGCTGGCACCGGCATTTCCTGGATACGAGCAGGGCGGACGGCACTGACGGGCTGCGGGACCCCAGTGCTGGTGGTAGTAGCACCACTTCCCCTTACTGGGATTGTCTGGGACAGGCGGAGTAGCCGAATTCCCGGTGGATGCAGGACCCGGTTTCTGGGCCCTCCAGGGCACTGCCGACACCCGATCGATCGAGCCACTGCCCTGCTGCTTGGACTGCCACAGCTCGTCCGCATGCTCCGCTAGATGCAGGGGGTCAGCAAAATCCTCACCAGCGAGAAGCAGGCGGTTGAGGTTCGGCATCTGCTCCAAGAAGGCGTGATCGAAAAGAAGGCAGGGCTAATGACCGTCCATGAGGCCCTCGTATTTGGCCTGATCCGGCGGCGCGCGTAGATAAGAGACCAGGTGACAGGCCGTCTCCTGATCCAACGCGCTCACCACATAATAGTACCGGGTGTCCTCAGCCGTGATGCGTTGAATGTGAAACTGGGCCTGGGCCTGCCGGAACCACACTTGGGGCTGCGATGTTCAGAACACGGGCAGCTTCAGGGAGACAGCATTCTGCTGGGCTGGATTGACAGCGACCTCAGGCTGTTAAAGTTGATCGTTGGCTGTGCCCATAGTTTACATCGAAAATGCTTTGGATCGTCAGGGGTCAACAATGTGCCTGGCGAATAAGCAAGCTACGCATGGTGAAACAAAGAGATCTTTATTAACAAAGCAAAAAGAACAGCACACACGCGAATGGGGGAAGGATATTTATATACACCACTAAACCCTGTGATGACTCCTTCCCGCCAAACCCAGTCACATGACCCTACCCGTGACTGCCGAGGGTTCACAGAGTAAGTGGCCTAACCACCGTGTGGTGCCACAGGAGACTATTTGAGTCGGGATCCTTCTTCAGACTGGAGAAGAATGGTCTGACCCTGTCCCCAATTTACATGTTTAAAGTCCGTCCTCAAACAGCAAGACTTGAACAACTGTCAAACATATTTCTCACACATGGCCATCTCCGACATGAGAGAATGTAGCCTAACATTTAACAGTATGGCCTTTGCTAAATTCTCCAGCATCAACATACTGCAGGAGGGATGCACCTTTTGACCAGAAACTTAATTATTGGTCTCCCTCGTTGAGCAAACATTCTCTGAACAAGGCTTCACCACAACAAAGAGATTTATTTACGTTAATCTGTCACTAAATGAAGGTTTTGTTCGCTGTAATGATGGATAGGGAACACAGCTGGAGACTGTCTTTCAAACGCAAGTCCTGGAAGACCAGTAACATTTAACAGTCTTTTTGATCAGGTTAATTGGACAGGGACTGTGAAATAAACAAGCGATTTGAGATGAGAAAATAAACCTCTCAAGCACCTGTGTTCTTCCATCTGGCAATTGTGGCCATTAGATGAATCATAAATTATATATTTCAGCCTGTCAAAACATGTGCTTTTTGCTTTCAATTTCTGTATCCTCACTGGGAGTACATTGACCAGCTTCAGACATCTGAAGAAGGGTCTCGACCCAAAGAATTACCTGCTCCTTCTCTCCAAAGCTGCTGCCTGCCCCGCTGAGTTACTCCAGTATTTTGTGCCTATCTGCAGTTCTTCCTAAACATTCTGACTTCTTACCGTCCATTGCAACTGGTCATTGTGTCATGGAGTCATCTATCATGAAAACATTCCATTCTACTGAATCTATTTTAGCCTTTATCGATGCACTGTGGACGGCTGGTTGTGCTCATGTTTTGTGTTTTCTCTCAATGGACAGCGTGCAGTTGTGATCTCTAAATTTGAGCAATTCTCTCATTTTACCTGCTGTTCGAGAAAGGACCGATTCTTGCATGGTGAAGTATGTTTTACAGATACAGCATGGAAACAGGCCCTTTAGCCCACAGAGTCCACACCGACCAGTGATTCACGCACATTAACACTGACCTTGGCACTAGGAACAATTTACATTTATACCTAGCCAATTAACCTACAAACAAGTTAGTCTATGGACTGTGAGAGGAAACCGAAGATCTCGGAGAAAACCCCCATGGTCACAGGGAGAACGTACAAACTCCATACTGGCAGCACCTGTGGTCAGGATCTCCGACACTGTAGGCAATGTAAGGCAGCAACTCTACCACTGCGCCAGCGTGCCGCCCCATATTTGGGAACGTTCTGTTCCATTCAACTATTGGGGTATGGTTATAAAATATATTTTGATGGAAGTGGACAGGTGTTTGAACTACAGAAAGTGCAAAGAAAAAAATATCAGAGGGCACAATATAATGTTTGAAAGATGCAATGGGTTTGGCAACAGTAAGAAGCCATAAAGGCAAACAGCATTGAAAGAAAGGGGAGTGTGCCTAGATAAAATGGGTTTTCCAGGAATCATGGCTTCTTAAGGGTATATGCTGGATTTATTATTGTTCAGATTTATCTGAACTTTTAATATCTGTAGATGTTCTTGCAGAGGATAGTTCTCCTCTTCAATTATGCTCTTCCTAATTACTTGTGGTTTGTTCACATCATCATCTGTGGTGGAATCACTTTGCAGAATGTATTTGCCTATAATGTACTTTAGGAGGTCTCCTGTGTATTGAGTTCCATTGTGAGAGTTCAGTCTGAAAAGACTCCAAGGCACGTTTTATTGTTCAACTTGGTTGCATTAATTTTCAAGCATCAGGTTGAGAAACAGTCCTTAAAGGTGTGCAATCAATTAGAAGGCTTTCTCTCATGACTCAAAATAATTACTTTTGTCACTATTGCAATATCATTAGTGTAATTAATTTTGTGTAGTAGCCAATCCCATTTATTTGCATAACTGATTTGCTCAGGGGGGAAAAATGAAATTATGCATTGCCACAGAAGACTGCGGAGGCCAAGTCAATAGATATTGTTAAGGCAGAGGTAGATAGATTCTTGATTAGTACAAGTAACAGGGGTTATGAGGAGAAGGCAGGAAAATGTGGTTAGGATGAAAATATAGATCAGCCACAATTGAATGGTGGACTAGACTTGATGGGCAGAATGTCCTAATTCTGATCCGAACACTTATGAACATGGACTTATATAATAAAATGGTAGCCAATCAGCTAAAGTGTTTATAGAATAGTGGAGGGGGATCATGGTGAGGGGGGCCGGGGGGGGGGGGAGGAGTGGCAAGGGCAGAGGAGGGGAGGTGATTTGATCATTCAAGAATAATAAACCCAGTTCATACACCAGTTATAAATGTATTTATTAACACGTCTAAAATGTGTTTTTATTAAGAATTGATTTAAAAGATGTATTTATTTATGCGATTGCACAGAAATGGCACAGAACTTTTCACAAGTTACAAGGTTTGCTACAATTGATTACGGTTAGAACAACCATATGCTTTTCTTTTCATATCTGTTCACACGTATTCATGTCTATCATAGTTCATAACAATAAAGATTAACATAGTAAAGATAGGAAAATGGATTCGATTTTTTGTGTTTTTTAAACTATGTATACATTTAGCATAATACAATTAAGTGGGAGTGACTGTGATCTCAAAGGGACACCAATACTATACATATTGAAAGGAAGAAGATAAATTATGGGAAAATGTAATTTATAAAGAGTTAGATCCTGGCTGAACTCTGTATCATGCAGGGAGTGGTCTCTAAAGCCAGAGATGAAAATTTAAAAAAAAATTAAAACCTGAAGATGCTGAAAATCCGAAACTAAAAAAGAAAATCCTGGATAACTCATTGGAAAGGGATGTTGATGAACAGCTGAGCACATTCATCATTTTCTGTTTTGTCTCCAAATTAGGAATTTATACTCTGCAAGCTTCAACTCCCAGAGTGACCCAAAGCATTCACAACCAATCAAAGTAAAAACTGCTTTGAAATGGTTCTGAAATATTTGTGTGAAGGTACAATTGAATCCATTTGCACCTATCATTTTTCAATACTAATAGTTGTGAAATTAAAATTTTCAATCTTGTTCCTCACCATTTCTATTTATTTAAAATCTGCAGAGCTGCTCGAAGTATCGTTAAACTAGAATTGCGAGGTTGTGAGATTGCTTGTAATGCCTTGTTACGAATAGGTCAGCCAGGAAACTAAAAATCAACCCTAATCATATCATTAGGAACATCTTCACTGAGATTTGACTGATTGTTTACTCTGTATTACGTGGTTGCTGAGTTAAGGCCTTTAATTACATCCCTGCTATTGCTTGCTGTCAGAAGCGCTCAGTTTCCTCAGCACACTATAAGCCAATAGTTAATAGACCAGATTTGTGCCTGCGTCTCTTTCATCTTCATTAGTCTTTATCTCTTGATCATTTGCTGACTTTGACAAACATTTCCAAGAAAAAATAACTGCCAGCTTTTAAGTATCAAAATGTGACCACTTGTGAAGAGAGGAAATAGATTTGAATTAGTTGAAGACTTTCTTAAGCATTTGCAACCTTTTAAACAATCACAACAGTAAACCCTCGATTTAACGGACCCCTTTATAATGGATTTCCGTTATAAAGGACGGACCTGCTGATGGCATCCCTGATTCACTCTGTCTCCCCGGCCACTTACAGCCCCTGCTGCAAATGCCACCCAGACTAACAACGTACACCAGCGAACCCTTATTCACACCATTGCTGCTGTTGTTGCAGCTCATGTTGTTGGCCTGGGAACAGCGCTACCTACAGGCCGCCACCATCGATAGGCCGTATTCAGTCACCATGGGATTCCCTGCCCTCCCACCAGCTGCGGATTCTTCCAGCTGGCTGTTGCTTTGTCCGCTTCCCACTTCACTACTCTCTCTTCCCCCTTCTCACATCGCACTGCCCACACAGCCTCACTCTCCCCCCCTCCCAACCCTCTCCCCCTCAATCGCCTCCTCCTCCTCCCACGGAGTTCCTGACATAGATCGGGTAGATGCACAGAATCCCTTGCCTAAAGTAAGGGATTTGAGGACCAGAGGATTTAATGTGAAGGGGAAAAGATTTAATAGAAATCTGAGGGGTAACTTTTTCCACACAAAGGGTGGTGGGTGTATGGAACAAGCTGCCAGATGAGGTAGTTGAGGCTGGGACTCTCCCAACATTTAAAGAAGCAGTTAGACAGGTACATGGATAGGACAGGTTTGGAGGGATATGGTCCAGGCACAGGCAAGTGGGATTAGTGTCTTCACACGAGGCAATTTGTTTGTGTTTGTCCTAATAATCATAATCATACTTTATTAGCCAAGTATGTTTTGCAACATACAAGGAATTTAATTGGCCATACAGTCATGCCATTAAAAAGCAACAAAACATACAAAATATATTTTAACATGAACATCCACCACAGTGACTCCTCTGCATTCCTCACTGTGATGGAAGGCAAAAAAAAGTTCAATCTCTTCCCTTCTTTGTTGGGGGCCTCAAGCCTTCTGTTGACGGGGCGATCTTGGCTCCCGTAGCCGGTGGTCAGGCCCTCCGCTTCGGAGCAATCAAGCTCCCGCATCGGGGGATGTCAGCTTCCCCGCGCCGGGTGACCGACCCCGGGTCGGGGCTGGTCGAACCTTCTGCGTCGTTTGGAGCTTCCCGACATCGGTCTGTACCCGCGACTGCGAGCTCCTCGATGGTGAAATCCGCAGGCTGCGGTTGGAGCGTCGATCCCAGGCAAGGGATCGGCTCCGATGGTAAGTCCACGTCCCCGTGGTGGGGCTCAAGGTCAGTCCCGAGCAAGGCCTCCAGCTCCATCGATGTTAGGCCGCAGAGCGACCGGAGATGCGATCCGGAAAACGATCGCATCTCTGGCAAGGTAAGAGTTTGAAAAAATTTTCCCCCGACGCCCCCCCCCCCACCCCCCACATAAAACAAACCAGAGAACGTTAACACAAACCCTTAAAACACACTAAAAACAACAACAAAAAGACGAAAAAGCAGACAGACTGTTGGCGAGGCTGCAATCGTACGGAACCCCCTGGTAAGCATATAAGCATAATGTTTCTTGTAGATAGAGTGATGATGAGGAATGAAAGATGTGTTGATCTTCACGAAATGTCCAGGTTTAAGTATTCTTCTGGAGGATCAGAAATGGGTCAGGATGGCACAGTGGCACTGCTGGAGGACCCAGTGTCTCATCATTACAGTGACCAGAGTTCAATTGGCTGTGTGGAGTTTGCACATTCTGCTCTGGGTGCTGCAGTTTCCTCCTGCAACCCAAAGATATGCTGGTTGATAAGTGAATGGGTGCTTTAAATTGCTCCCTGTATGTAGAGGGGCGAATAAAATAGGGGTGGTGTAGAATAGGCATAGATGGGGACTTGATAGCCGGTACAGACTCGGCAGGCCGAAGAGCCAGTTTATGTGTGGGAAGGAACTGCAGATGCTGGTTTACACTGAAGATAAACACAAAATGCTGGAGTAACTCAGCAGGACAGGCAGCACCTCTGGATAGTAGGAATGAGTGATTTTTCGGGTCAAGATCCTCTTTCGACTGAGTCTCAGTATGAAGAAGGTTCTCAGCCCGAAACATCACCCATTCCATTCCACCCAAAGATGCTACCTGTCCTGCTGAGTTACTCCAGCATTTTGAGCCATTTATGGGCTGGATGACCTGTGACCTTCAGTTTCCATTTTCCTCCATAACCAAAGTGTGAAGGTAAGTCAGAATGTAGAAACAAAAACTATAGGGGTTGGTTTACAGCAAAGGGCATAAAATGCTGGAGTAACTCAGTGGGTCAGGCAGCATCTCTGGAGAAATGGATAGGTGACATTTTGGGTCAGGGTCCTTCTTCAGACTGATTTCTTCAGACGTAGTACAGTCTGGTCTCTATGGTATAACTAGTACAAATTGGTTACATCAATAGAAATATATCGGTAAGAAATATAAGATTATTAAATATAATTCTTAAACCTTTAAAGAGAATTTGGTTTTGGTGAATTAAATACGTGATGAATATAGGATTTTGCCATAAATGCCACAAATGCCCTTTCTTGCCTTTTTTGATTTCACCAAGATAATGTCGTTTTCATGATCGAGTGCCTAAATCAGTCTTTTTTTTTGCCATTTTGCTAAAAGGTTGTGCTATTTTCTCTATCATTGTACCAGGATTACAATGACATTGTCTATGTTAACAGGCTAATATTAATGTTATTGCTAACATGCTATAACTTACAAGAAGATTTCCACCTCCGGGGCAAAACTGGGGATGCCACCGTCGGTCATTCATTCGTTTGTGCCGCTGCCCGCTGGTTCAGTCTTCTCCAAGATTTATTTAAGAAAGAACTGCAGATGCTGGAAAAATCATAGGCAAACAAAAAATTCTGGGGCAACGCAGCTGGTGAGGCAGCATCTATGGAGAGAATAAATAGGCGACGTTTCATGTCGAGACCATGCTTCAGACTGATGTTGGAGGGGGGGGCGGGAAAAAAAACAGAAGAGGCGGTGACAGTACGACTAGAAGGAGAGCTGGGAAGGGCAGGGGAGGAGGGAGAAGACAAGGGCTATCTAAAATTAGAGAAGTCAATGTTGATACCGCTGAGGTGTAGACTACTCAAGCAAAATACCCAAGCTTGTCTCCTCACTACATTTACTGCTGGCTCCAGGCGTAAATCTGAGTTTTCCAGTGATCTGCGTAAGGCATTCATTGATACTGGAATTCCACTGTGGAAATTGGAAAACAAATCTCTCAGAGGTTTTTTAGAGAAATACATAGAGGAACATATACCAAGCGAGTCATCATTAGGGCAAAATTATTTTGACAGCAACTTAAACATTGTTGTGCAGAAAATTAGAGATGAAGTTGCATGAAACAAAATATGGATCTCAATAGACAAGACAACCGTTGCTGTGGGGAGATATGTTGCCAATGTGGTCATTGGTACACTGGAGGCAGATCAACCATCAAAGGAGTATTTGTTGACATCGGAAGTATTGGAGAAGTCAAACGGCTCAACTATTGCTCAGTTATTTACATCTTCACTTGCTGTACTTTGGCCAGAAGGTATAAAACACTCGAATGTTCTTCTGTTTGTGACTGATGCAGCTTCGTACATGAAAAAAGCTGCTTGTGCTCTGAAAGTTTTATTCCCCAAAATGTTGCATTTGACATGCTTAGCTCAAGGACTTCATAGAATTGCCAAGCACATACGTAGCTCGTTGCAAAATGTCGATCGCCTAGTTTCCAATGTCAAGAAAATCTTCCTCAAAGCACCGTCACGTGTGCAAGTTGTTCAAGGAAATGGCACCCGAGATGTAGGTAAAGACATACAAGGAAAATGTGAGGGACTTATTTTAGGTAACAAAGATCTTGAAGAAATACAAAACATAGCTAAAGTTCTCAAAGGCAGTTGTAATGCACAAGATATCGACATGAATATAGAGTCGGTAGCTTGTTTTCGGTATGCACCAGTGACCTCACAACTGAAGCATGTTCTGTCTGACAGACGGTATAGTTTAATACTAGATACTTTGAAAAATATGCTAGCAATTATGTGCAACCAGGCAACTTTGGTCATTTCAAGTCAAGAGTCAAGAGAGTTTATTGTCAAGTTTCCCAGATAGGACAATGAAATTCTTGCTTGTTGCAGCACAACAGAATATTGTAGGCATAAATACAGATCAGATCAGTGTATCCATATACCATAGAATATATATATACATATACATATATACACATAAATAAACAGATAAAGTGCAATAGGCTGTTATAGTTCAGAGTTTGTTTGAAGTTTGAACTGACCTTGGCTGTGGGGAAGTGGCTGTTCCTGAACCTGTATGTTGCAGATTTCAGGCTCCTGTACCTTCTACCTGATGGCAGTGGAGAGATGAGTGTGTGGCCAGGATTGTCTGGGTCCTTGATGATGCTGGCAGCCTTTTTGAGGCAGTGACTGCGATAGATCCCCTCAATGGTAGGGAGGTCATAGCCAATGATGGACTGGGCAGTGTTTACAACTTTTTGCAGTTTTTCTGCTCCTGGACGCTCAGGTTGCCATACCAAGCCACGATGCAAACGGTCAGCATGCTCTCTAATCTGCACCTGTAGAAGTTCGAGAGAGTCCTCCTTGACAGACCGACTCTCCGTAATCTTCTTAGGAAGTAGAGGCGCTGATGTACTTTCTTTATGATTGCTTCAGTGTTCTGGGACCAGGAGAGATCTTCAGAACTATGCTCGCCCAGGAATTTGAAATTCTTGACCCTTTCCACCATCGACCCGTTGATATAATCAAGACTTTGGGTCCCCATCCAACCCCTTCTGAAGTCCACAATCATAATATAGTATACCTTTATATTATCATTTTTAACCATATTGTGATGGTCGAAATACATGCCTTTTTGTGCCTTTTTTTGTCAATGAGTGCCTTTTTTGTGATTTTATTATGCTGTTTAGCCTGCCTATTTCAGAGTTTTTTAGTGCCTAGACATCCTGGCGTGTCCGTCACGCATTATTTCCTATTATAGTTGTAGCTCTCTGTTCCAAAAGGATTGACTATTCTTTTATAACACCTCAACATTTTTCAAAACATTTAAAAGGTTTCACTAAAAAAAAATGTAGTCATAGAGCTCTATAACATGGAAACAGGCCCTTCAGCCAAACCTGTTCATTCTGACCACATGCTTTGTTTTAAGTTAGCCCCAGTTGCCTCTGTGTGGCTCATATCCTTCCAATCCTTTCCTCTCCGTGTACCTGTATTGACTGTTCAATTAATCTATGCACCTCATGGTTTTCTACACCCCCAGAAGGTCACCCTTCAGCCTGCTTTATAATTTACTGGCAAGGATTTTGAAATGCTAATTGGCTGACTTGCAATTGATTTTTAATTTGATCATAGCTAGAAAAAGTTAATGAGGCAGATTCGATTCTCAGTCAGTTCTCATCACTAATTGCTTGTTTTGACAAAACCCACTCAGCCTCTTGACTGCCAGGGTTTGATGGTTCCGTTGAAGATTCCAGTCCCCCAGTCCCCTTGGTTGGTATTAATGAGTCACTGTTTGTGATTCGGTGTAGATTGATTGTGGTTTAAAATGAAGATCTCATGTGGCTGGGCACCGTCACACTTTTACTTTCAGGAAAGGTACATTCCAGAAATAAACGCTCAAGCTGAAAGCGATTAAACTACGTCTGAAGAAGGGCCTCGACCAGAAACCTCACCGATTCCTTTTATTCCAGAGATGCTGCCTGACCCGCTGAGTTATTCCAACATTTTATGAATATTATTTCTACATTGGTATGGAGGACAAAAACTGCTAAGTACCGCATGTACGCAGAACATAATAAATGGTAAGCAGGTCAAGCAGCATCTCTGGATACATCTGTCCGTTTTTTGTAAACCAGCTACGACAGTTCCTTGTTCCTATTTGATAAACAATAATGTAAGATGGAGGCACAAGGAACTGCAAATGCTGGAATCTTGCATAAAACATAAAGTGAATATAAAGTGAACATAAAGTGAAGTAACTCAGTGAATCAGGCTGCATCTCTGGAGAAAAATGTTAGGTGACGTTTTGGGTCGGCATCATCTCCCGAAATGTCACTTTTTCCCCCATGATGCTGCCTGATCCTCTGAGTTACTCCAGCACTCTGTGTCCATCTTTGGCATAAACCAGCATCTGCAGTTCTTTGTTTCCACATCAGTTCTTTGAGCTGTTTAGCCTCCCCACAATTTTATTTTGTTATGCATTTGATTAATAGCTTCCTTGAATGTGAAGAACATCTACAGGAAGTCATGGCTTGTTGGCCATGCTAAATTAAATGGATATACATAATTTATGAAGTGTTGAAGCATATGTTTCTGCCCCTATTCAAGCTTAAAGTTTCTGTTTTAATCTATGTCACTATCTGAAGTTAAGTTAATGGAAATCCAAAGCAAAGGATTCAAAAGAGATTCCATGTATGAAGAATATTGGTCCAACAGAGCAGTGTTTAACATTGCTGCTTCACAGCTCCAAAGATCCAGGTTTGCTCCCGACCTAGTGCTTTAATGTGGAGTTTGCACGTTCTTGTTCTGACTGCATGGATTTTTCTGGGGTAGTCCAGTTTCCTCCCATATTGGTGGGTGATGGAAAATTTCCCCCTGGAGCAGATAAGTGACCCAAGAAACTGCAGATGCTGGACTCTTACATAGAACACAAAGCACTGGAATAACTCAGTGGGTCAGGCAATATCTCTGGAGGGCATGGATAGCTGCCATTTTACTTCAGAGTTACGTGAGTGACTATGTGAAGAAGCCCCGCCTGGCGCTGGATCGACATTACGTCGACGCTATCGGCAGAGGAAGAGCTGCAGAGCGCAGCTCCAACACAGCGGTAAGGAAACGGCCCGCAGGTAAGTAAAATTATTTTACTTCCAGGGCGTTTTCTAAAAACTCCGTAGGCTGGTAGGTAAACCAGGAGGAGTTAAAATAAAAATTAAAATGTTTTAAAAAATCGCGGGTAAAACGTGCGTCCCGGGATGTAGAACAATATCAACCAAGGGTCTAAGTACCCAGAATATTCCCAGGCAGCCCCTGAGGGGGTTCCATATACATGAATATGGTGCCAGTTTGAATTGGGAATTAAAACTCCAGTGCCTGGGATTGGGCTGGAGGAAGTCTCCTTGAACAAGTTTCAGGAGTACCAGGGCTGTATGAGACTGACCCTGATAGTGGTGTTTGTGGTCAGAAG